>JARHVA010000153.1:3655000-4855000 GCA_037957365.1 Torreya grandis
CATATTTATTACACTGACATCCAGGGGAGAGGTTGGGATCTGTAATGGCATGAGAATGTTAACATTTAAAAACATAAACAAGATTACTCTTTAAAAAAATTAAAAATCATATAAATACAAACAAATTCAAACCAAAAAACAAATAAAAATGTAAAGTAGAGGTAGGAAAATAAAAATAGAGTAAAAAAATGAGTAAATTGTGTAGATCAAATACAAACTTTTTACATTTAATATTTTTACTATATAACTTCTCTCATTATTTTTAGTGTGAAATTGATTTCCACTTAACCACTTATATTATATTACATCATAATTAATAAATAAATAATCATATTACCACATAATATTCATTATAAAAAAAATATTACAACATCAACATCATAATTAATAAATAAATAGATAATATACAAGTTACATTATATTACAATATCATAATTAATAAATAAATACTCATATATAAAAGTAATCATAATTAATTTATGTGTAATATATAAATTTTATTAGACAATCATAACTAATTTATAAAAAAATATATAGATTTGACCACATCGTATTTATTAAAAATCATAACAATGAAATTGTAATAACTACTAATTTATAGGTAATATATATAGATTTTACCACATCATATTTATAAATAATCATATCATAACTTGTAAAAATAAACTATCATAAATAGATAATATACAAATAATATAATTAATTTTTAGGTAATATATAGATTTTACCACATCATATATAGATTTTATCACACAGTATATATAAATAATCATAAAAATTATTACCATATCATAATTAATTTATAGGTAATATATAGATTTTATATCATTAATATAAATAATCATAAAAATGAACATTTAAAAATAAATTATCATAAAAAATAGAAAATTTAAAAATAAATTATCATAAAAACTATCATCACATGATAATAAATAAATAATAAAAATAAATTATCATAAAAAATATGACCACATCATAATAACAATAAAATCGTAAAAATAAATTACCATAAAAAATATTACCATTATAACAATGAAATTGAGAAATAAATTATCATAAAAAATATTACACATCATGATAAATAAATAAATAATATACAAATAATTATAACTAATTTACAAGTAATATATAGATTTTACCACATGTAAAAAATATATAGATAATCATTTACAAACTTTTTATATTTAGTGCTTTAAATATTACTTCTTCTCTCATTATTTTTACTTAATAAATAATTACTCATAATATCACATCATATTTATTATCAAATAATATTTATTAATAATCATAACAATAATTATAATTAATTTATAGGTAATATAGAAATTATATTATATTATATTTATAAATAATTAGATAATCATAACTAATTTATAGATAATACATAGATTTTACCACATCGTATTCATAAATAATCATAATAATGAAATTGTAATATATATATTTTACCACATCATATTTATAAATAATCATATCATAATAATTAATTATAAAATTAAATTATCATTAAAAATATTACATCATAATTTATAAATAAATAGATAATATATAAATAATCATATAATTGATTTATAGATAATATATAGATTTTACCACATCATATACATAAACCATATATATATAAATAATTATAACAATGAAATTATAAAATTGCGTAAAAATTTCACATGGCAAATGGAGCAAGGATGGGAATCCAAAATTCAAATGATCATGGCAGAGATGGTGATGGTGATGTAGAGGATGGTGATAGATTTGACAAAACCTCGAATATTGATTGCCTTTTCATGTTAGCAAAGAGGTTAGCTAGGTTTATAACTCCTAAATACAAGTACCTGTAGTCTTCTCTTAGGGTTAGGAGGAATCTTTTTCCAATGCCCAATGATAAGATATCCTAGGATGCTAAGCTAAGGTAAGATTGGGGAATATAAAGAGATCCATCCAAACTAAGAGCTCAAAATTTACAAGGTAGGTGAAAGGTACCATATATCCATCCCTCATACTATCAAAGATCACTATGATGCAGTTCTTTCCAATACCTGGTCAGGAATTTCCTGAGAGCTCATCTAAACATTGACACTTTTAGGATCTGGGCTTCAAAGAGATGGAAACCTAAAGGGGACATTGTAATCTCCTCAATGATCAATGATTTATTTCTAATTTGATTCAACAATGATGAGGACTGTAGAAATATTCTTGTTGGAGGGCCTTGGTTCTTGGGTAAGTCGGGCCTCTTTTTAAAAAAATGGAAAATAGGCTTTGACCTAGAACAAGAAAAAATAAATCTCATGCCCATATGGGTCTGTCTCCCAGGTCTCCCCCTAGAGTTCTGGGATGAAGACATTTTCATCAGTATAGATAAAATGATGGGTTATTTGATTGCTTTTGACTCCACAAAAAATAAACCCCCTGGTTCATGCAAGATTATGTGTCAATGCTTTTATGGATCAAGACCTACCTACATCCATTATATTGGATTCCTCAAGTTGGGAATGGATCCAAAAGATTGATTATGCAAACTTTGCTTTAAAATGCAATTGTTGTGGGAAACTTGGTCACCCAACCAGGGAATGTCCAACTTTTATCAAGAAAGGCAACACCATTATTTTTATAAAGGACAAACAATAATGGATGAGAAAACAAGATGATCCCCAACCATCTACAATGACTTAACTCTCCCCTATTCCTCAGAACATGGGATTAAATCAGTATAATCCAAAGGCATATACAAATTAGCATACTCCAAAGGCATTTACAAAGCACTCAAAAGTGATACATCTAGAAAAGACACAATTCAAATCACCAGTCAATGCTACGAAAAAAGACAAGGTCCTTCCACTTCCATTTGAGGTTAGTATTATTCAACCTACTCTATCTTCTTTAGACACTCAACATTAGTGTATCATCAACAATAAATTTAATGCCTCCAATCCTTTGAGGAAGAAGAAGTTAAAAAAAGACCCCCTTATCAGGTCCATGGCCCTTGTAATGCAAGAAGAAGGTTGTTCCATTCAATAAAATGGTAAGTGCACGGAGTTGGGGGATAATTATGTGGATATTACCCATAATGTGATCACATTATTTAAATATAGGATCAATATTATTGAACCATAATATGATTGCATTATTATATAATGCAATCACGTTATATTAAATAATAAAATGATCACATTGTTAATGCGATTGCATTATTGACATTTACAATAAAATGATCATGTTAATAATGATATCACATTACCTATGTGTGGAAAACAATAAAAAGGGAAACCCAAACACAAAAATACTCATTTTGCATTTGAGTTCCCTAGCTCTCCCCTTGCTTCCACGATCATGTTTTGCATAGAAGACTCCAAAGAGTGCCAAGAAGCTACCAGATTCATCCCACAGACCTAATGATCAATGATGCCATCATGTAAGAGAGTTAAGTGATCAAAATCTTCCATATTTAACCCTAATTTTTCATAATTTTCATTATTTAACCCTAGTTTTTAATTGTAATTTATTTTTTTAACAACCCATCCTGCTAACCCTCCCAACCTTCCACAGAACCCTCTGATTGCTCCTCCTCCTAACCCTCCACAAAACCCTATTGTTATTCCTATCCCTCCACCTAACCCTCCACCCAACCCTCTTATAGTTCCCCAAAACCCCTTGACAGTCAAGAGGTTTTGATTGACAACATTACGGGAAATAAACTTGAAATTGAAGAGTTAATTGATAGAATGAGGGATCCTAGTTTGACCAACCCCCATCATACCCAACTAGCCAATTCCCTACATACCTTATTAGGTCAAATTAAATATATAACAAGTAAAATTGATTGATGGACCTCATATAGGGATACTTGTAGGACATTATTTTGACAAGTTGTCAGCACTACAGGTCAAAAATTTAGATATTTTTAAAAGCCAACATTTGTGCCCTATTCGTCAACCCAACCACCAATTTTTGGGATCGATGGTGGATGGTTTTTGACTATCCACCATGTAACAACCATTAGTTCCTATTATATTTTTTGAGAAAACTCTACTGTGAGTTTGTCCTTAATGAGATTCCCAATAATTTTAATTTTAGTGAGTTTCAGGACCGAGGAAAAGGCTCTGTGTATGATCAACCAGGTACATGTCATACACATAATTAGAATATGTAGATCCATATCTAAAAGCCTCTTGAGCCTAAGATCACCTTCATGGTTCAACAGGTCATAGAGATAGACACTCTTCATGCTCTTAGTTCACTCACCGATACACTTGTTCAGTATACAAGTAGGATTTCACAGAGTGATGTTATAGATACACCATAGGCTACTTGACCTTGACCCTACCAATGCATCTTATGTGAATATATGTGCATACGACATTTTTATGATGATGGCATTGGTGGTTTAGATGGATTAGATCATATTCTTATGGGTGATGAGTTTTTGGCATGCACATTTGGTGTGAAAATATCAGTCACCACGCAAATGCAGGTATATTTTATATAAATGGCATGTTAACTTTAAGTTAAATTTGAAAATTTAATTTATAAGCTAAAAATTAATTTACATAGAAATTTAATACAATAAATATGTCATTTTTATGTCACAGGAAGTGATAGTTCCTTCATCATCACAATTGGCATTTACAACATTTGATTTGTTGTGACCATTGTTTATACATTTAGATCCAACTATTGGGCCATCCACGACTACATCTACCTTTCTTAGGATGACACCATTTACCTATACAAAGATAAAAAATATTTACATATATGTCTTGCTCTTTGCATCTGTTAGGACTGTAGTTGTTTACATATATGTTTTGCTCTTTGCATCTAATTTACTTCTCTTCTCAAAAATTAATACAAAAATAACACAACCTGAAACATAAAAGTCATGAATGGTCTTATGTTGGACCATGATTCCTTGGGAGTAACATCCTATAATGTTCTTACACTAATGTATTATGTTCAAAAATTTTCACCTTATTCCCAATGACAACCAAATTATCTTAAGATACATACTGCATTTCATTGGCTCATCCTCAAGGTTAAAAAACATGCATTATATTCCTTTTCAATATTGGAATTTTTATAGAGATTATAGAATGCATTTACTCTATCATTTAAGTAGATATCCAACAAGTAATGTTGTCTTTCCTTGAATGTCACCCAAGTGATTGTGGGTATATCTAAATTCAAAATTATTTCTTGATGGTCCCAACCAAGGTTGCTTCATCTAAAAGTTGTAAAATAAATAGCATGTTTATACTATTTATTGAAAAATATCTTATTCCAAAGCACCTTTTCATACCTATTAGCCAAGCATTAACTTCCCTAACAAAGATTCATCCATTGAATTTAAGACCCTTTTCACTTTATTTAGTTTGCGGGTAATTCCATCCAAGCTTTGATGTGTGTCACCATTGTCATGATCTCCCCCAGTGGATGATATTCCATGTAATATATTGGTATCTCTCTCTTGTTGAACATTATGTTCATAATCACAATCATGGAATGATTTTATCCTATTCCTTAATTTTTCCCTAGAGGAATCCTATCATTGAGTTTTCTTAGCACTGCATGTATTTCCAAGTCAATGTGTATCACAATTACCACCTCTTCTCTATCTACTAAAGATTCCCTAGGTAGCACAACTTCAATATAAGTTTTTTTCTCTTTTCCTCATATAGTTTGATCATGGTTGATATTTTATACATACAATTAAAAGAGAAAAAATATGGTCATGTTAATTGTACGATGATAAATCATTCCAATAAAAAATCCAACCTTTTTTTAACATAGCATAATATATAAAGCATGGTTGGTCAAGAAGGCCAAAAGTTTTGAACCATGCTTTGATACAAAAATGTAGCACTCTCATGTGTTACTTGAAACCTAGTTACAAAAAAAAATATTATTGATAATAAAACATGATAACATAATAATATAGAGTTACACACGTTCACACACTAACATTTTTTCATGAAAACAACCAAAATCAATCCTATCAAATTAATGAGAGGGATAGTTGTGTTACAACTATATTTAGTCACTAATTAAGGATGTATACGTTATATTCATATCTTCTACCCATTACCCATATGGTAAATTTTCTCTTTCTGTTATCCAAGGTCAATACACTATTTTACAAGAAATATATTACATGCTTCCAGGGATAGGACATTATTTATGAAGAAAACATTTAGAACATTTTTCCATAAAATATTTGAAGCTTCATTATGAATATACACCCATTTGCCTAGTGGAAGTTAGCTTGGAAGTGATAAAATCCTATTAAATGGGAGTCTCTTTCATATAACTCTTTCCTAAAGACTTTCCTAATAATGCAAACTAAAATTCCTATGACCATATTGCATCTAAAACAATAAGGACACAAACTTGACATGACTTCACATGTAGTATAAATACTTCCTCATCTTTGATATGGGTAAATGTGATCAATCCTTTTCTCTTTTTCCCATCTATATTTGTACACCCAAAATTTGTATAAGATTCATGCATATATATTTTATGGTAGGAATGTGCAATAAATATCCCACACCAATCCACTTAAACAACTATCTCTAACAAATAATGAGGAACTACTATAATCATCAATGTCATGCCCAACACATACATCCTTGTGATTAGGCTAAGATTTAGCTTGAGTGTCAAAACCCACCCACTAGTTGCCCAAATCATTTCTCAAAAAGGGGAGATGATTGTTAGGCATGCCTACTCTTTAACCTCCTTCCTTGAAAATTGATAATAAGATCAAATGACCTTGTAATACCATACAAAAAGGAAGTAGTTATGAGGGTCCTACCTAAGTCCAACCCCTATTTTTAGACAAGTAATAAATCAACAACCAATGTAGTCCAACATGTAATATAGTATAAATTGAAGATCTTGACTCAAGTATATTTATATTTATCAATGAAAAAAAAGAAACTAGTATATTATATATTCCCTTTCACTAATCCTCTAATTTTGGTTTTGGTATAAGTCTGCTGCTCTAACACTTTCACATGCTTGCTTGTCCTATTCTTTCTTATAATGTGTTATTAAATTCATGTACTTATATAGACAAATATTTTATATACAAGTGCTTCTATTGATCATTTTGGTTTTCATATATAAGATTTGATAATTTATATAACACTACATGAGACCTTGGTTACATGAACAGTTGCTATCTAGTACTAACACTCCTCCCTCTCTATGAGCTAAGATAGACATAGGCATTGATGCTGCAATATTATCTACATAGGTGTTGATAGAGGTATATATTAGTTCTTGTAATTTTGAATTGTAAAAATAGACTTGTTTTAATAATTTTAGTACATGTACTTGAGGCAAATATAGCTTATGTAAATGTATTGTGTATGTAGGGTTATCTTATGATAATCGATAGTCCCAATCAGATGGTGATTGGGGAAACTTCTTGTGTTTCTCATGTATTATATATCCCTATTTAGATAGTTGAGCCGAATGTTGACTTGTTTGAGTGTGAAAAATAGATTGAGCAAGGTCTAAGTTTATAGTAAGTGCACATGCTTAAATGATTTTCTATTGTAGTTTAAAATTAATTCATTAACAATTATTTGAATGTATTTTATGTTAACTTCATAATAATTCTTGTATTTGAACAGGCTTAGCTATAAACAAGATATGAGTGTAGGACCTACAGTTGATCCTTAGAGCAATCCAAGGCATTATAGGGGTCTCCATCTACTAGCAGGGCATCCCAGGGAGAGTCTTCTTTGAGGAAGACAAAGAGAGGGAGGATATTTGATGAATAAGATGTATTACACATGAGATGTAATTTTTTTTATGCCTATATGGTAATTAATGCATTTTTGGCATTATATAAATGTTCACATGACATTCAACTAACATTAGATACTATGTTGGTAGATGTAATTTTTTGTATGCCTATCATGATAATCTATGTATTATTGACATTGGACACATGTGCCTATATTGTATGCTTATCATGGAAATCTATCTAATTTATATTTAGTTTTTGTTTCTTTGTGTGTTATTGTATAATGTTGTTTTGATCTTCTAAATTATTATCTATCGAATCTCGTATTTAATGTTGTACAGACAAATAAGGATTAAAAAATTATTATTTTCAATGCTATAAATCTTGGATTTCCCATATTTTATTAAATTAAAGTTTTTATTTCATTGTGTGTAGTGGAAATGATTAATGACACTCTTATCACTTAGGCTTAATGGCTTTCTTCTCTTTGTACCTATATAGGAGCTAGTCTTGTCAAATCACACCTACCTTAACCTATTACAAGTGATTAAACACAATTTAACAACCAAATTCATTATCAATATATATAGGTCTTATATATCACACTTCATTATCAATATATGTATCATTATCTACACTAAAGTCATACTCTCTTCATGAGAAACAACCACTTAATTTCATTTTAGACTGTCATAGGCAAAAAATGGTATATGGGTATATGTATTACTCATTTATCTATAGGTCTGTATAGGTTCAACACATTCAAAACTAATAGCATGATGACTCATAACTTACCAACCTGGTGGAATCACTCCAAGCTCATTTCCTTGATTGTGACCTAGAATCAATTTTTGGTTACCACCTATAGTCATTCATCCACTTCAAACCTTTCACAAATGACAACATATTCATCCACTTCAAACTTTACTCAATACCACCTAATAGATCAATAGGTCAATTACCACCTAATAGGTCAACAAGTCAAAGTTGTCAATAGATCAATTACTCAATACCACCTAATAGGTCAATAGGTCAAAGTTGTCAATAGGTCAATAGGTCCAAGTTGTTTAAGTTGTCAAAATTATCAAAACTGTCAAAGTTATCAAATTTTTCAAAGTTGTCAATAGGTCAATAGGTCAAATTTTTCAATTTTTTTAAAATTTTCAAAGTTTTCAAAGTTTTTGAAGTTGTCAAAGTTATCAAAATTGTTAAAATTGTCAAAGTTGTCAACATTGTCAAAGTTGTCAAAGTTCAAGTTGTGGTTGCAGAAATCTAGTTTCGATACTTCTTGAGTGAAAAATGACACCAAAAAATTGTCTAAGGGGTGGAAAATAATGTATAGGACTAGATTATTGGCCTCCCGTTAGGTTCGATCAACAAACCGACCACCCATTCCCACCTCAAGAACACCCTTCCAAATATAAGAAAAATGTAATTTTTTATCCTAGATTCAAACATGCATAAAAATAAAATTGTAAGTAATTTACACTAACCATTAAAAGATTAATGTACCTATTTAATCCCTCTAATCACATGCTAGAGCACTTGGGTGATGCTTTGAGCTCAATCTGTTAGATAAGTTGTAGTGAGGGGTCTAAAGATGTAAGTTTTTGTCAGTGAAGAAACAACTTCTTGAGCTCCAACTGGCATTTCTACCTCTGAGACCTCCACTTGTGAACATATAACTTTTATCACATCTAGATAGGCAAATTACATGTTATCACACTACCACATCATTCAAATCCACTTAGAAGTGTATTTTCACTACCATTCCAGAGAGCGAAAAAACTGACAATAAATGTTGTTAAAGTTTAAGTTGTCATTGAAAAAATCTAGTTTTGATGCTTTTTGAGTGAAAAATAATATTTAAAAAATGTTTAGGGGGGAAGATGACATCTAGGACCAAGTTCTTGGCCTCCTGTTTGGCCCAATTGATAAACCCACCACCGCTCTAGCCTTAAGAACACCCTTCCCAATACAAGAAAAATGGATTTTTTTAGCCTAAGTTCAAACATGCATAAAATGAAAACTATAAGTAATTTTAATGAACCATCAGATCCCTCACAAACCTTTTCAATCTCTCTAATTTCACCCTAGAGTAATCAGGTGGAAACTTTGAGATCAATCTGTTAGATAAGTTACAAGGAGGGGTCCAAAAATGCAAGTATTTGTCAGTGAACAAGCAACTTCTCAAGCTCCAATTGGCATTTCTACCTTTAGGACATTCACCTATGGATCAATTGCTTTGAACATGTCAAGATATTAAAATTACATGTTATCACACTACCACAATGTTTGAATCCACCTGAAAGTGCATTATCACTAACGTTTTGGAGAGTGGAAACACTGACAACAAATGTTGTCAAAATTCAAGTTGTGGTTGCATAAATCTATTTTAAATGCTTCTTAAGTGAAAAATGACACCACCAACACATCCATGGGGGTGGATAATGTCTAAGATTAGGTTATTTGCCTACCGTCAGGCTCGATTGACAAATCCACCACCCATTCTAGCCTCAAGAACACCCTTCCCAATACAAGAAAAAGACATTTTTTAAGCCTAAGTTCAAACACACATAAACCAAAAAATGTAAGATATTTCCACAAACCATCAGGTCCCTCACATACCTATTTAATCCCTCTAATAACACCCTAGATCACTCAAGTGGAAATTTAAGATCAATCCGTTAGACAAGATACTATAAGGGGTTTAAAAATGCAAGTTTTTGTAAGTGAACAAGTAACTTCTCAAGATCCAATTGGGATTTATACCTCTGAGAACTCCACCTATGAATCTATAACTTTGATCACATCTAGATATGAAAATTACATGTTATCACATCACCAAAATGTTTGAGTCCACCCAAAAGTACATTTTCACTACCCTTTTGGAGAGCTAAAACACTAACAACAAATGTTGTCAAAGTTCAAGTTGTTACAAAACTTTGCTTCTGATGCTTCCTGAGTGAAAAATGACACCTCCAACACATCCAGGGGGTGGATAATGTCTAGGAATAGGTTATTGGCCTCCCTTTAGGCCTAATCGAGAAACCACCACCCATTTTGGCCTCAAGAACACTCTTCCCAATACAAAAAAAATGCATTTTTTAGCCTAAGTTTAAATACCCATGAAACCTAAGCTTCTCAAGTAGCTTCAAGAATATGGAATTATTTACTGACAGTGCCAACCACATGAAGGTGGAAGCTTATCTGGCACCACTAACCTATAAAAAAATATTAGTAAGTAATTAAAATTGAAATTTAGATATGTACTACCTAGAAAATAAAAAAAACAATTCGTAAAATTGATTACATCTAATTTTGAAAAGTCAACATACCTTCGTATTCAAATCCAACGAACCACTAGGATCTACTCTAAACTTGATAGTATCAAGAATATCTTCATGGTCAAACTCCCAAACTTTCCATAGTTTCCTATTTAATGGCCTCCCATGATATTTTTGTAATTGAATAATCATTACAAGAATTAAATTTGAATAGTGTAGTATCTTCTTGTGCATTTCAAACTCTTAAAACAACCATTGATTTGAATTTTTTATAGGATATCATCAAAACCAAGTTTCAGTGACTACCACTAACCCAGTGGGATGGTCAATGATTTCTCCATCTATAACTGGGGAAGTTAATTTTTTTTTCTCTCTACACATTGACATAAATAGTAATCAATGCCTTCTTTGTTATCTTCATCTGAAATAACTAAGAAAAAATACCTTGTATCACAAAAAATCATTTTTAGCAAAAATATGAAGACATATTTAATGATAAAAAATTGTACATATTAAAAAATATTCTACCTGGCTGCACTAAATCGATACATGGTCAAAGTCATCTAATGATGTCATATTTGTAAGTTGCAATGTTTTTTGAACTTGATATGTGTTGATTGGAATTAAAGGTTTGAAAATCCAATCATCCACCCACTCTTATGACTCACACTCATTCCAAATAGAGTCCATGAATGCAGAACAAAAACATGCCAAGTTTCTTGTTTGAACAGTCTAAGAATTTGCATTTGAGCTACAAAATGAGTGAAGGTCACTTGAACCTATCAGAGTTATACAATCCTCATACTTTGCCAAGTGTTCTTCCTCCATTAACCATAAATGTCTATGAATAGTATAATTTGGTTGAGCACCATGACACATGTTCTCATTACACCATTCAACCATAGTTTTTTCATCTACCAAATGAACACTCTCTTCAAATTTCAACTTCTCCCTTACAATATCTCTTTTTACACATACTCCAAAAGAATCATGCTTCACTTTTCCATGGCTAACCTCGATAAAATTCCAAATGTGTTCTACACTAGTGGTAACATGCATCCTGATCAACCAAAAAAACATATGTGCATTTTGAATTGTGATGTGCAATTGTCTGACCAAATGTAATGTTGATTGAAACTAATGTTCTTCTAACTTAGCTATTCATAGAATTTTTAAAAATAACCTTGCACTTAATTTGAACAATGTGATCTATCATCGCTGATATATAAATGGTACTCCCTTAATATTTTTTTTTTTGATCTATACTATCAGGTGCATGCATGAATGTTATATGCATGAATATAACAACTTGTGATGAGTTGTAATACTATGATTAAACTTCCATTTGGGGTTTGAATGTGTAATTCTCATCTAAATCAACTACTAGAATAATTTAAATAAGTGGGAATGCATCCTTGCATATCTTGAAATGTTCATCCAACCATCTATCCTTGTGTGTGTGCCTTGCATAGTCATAAATAATTTTCTTCGTAAATTTGACCAAAAATTCAGAAACAAGTATCTTTTTTGTAACAAGCTCACACCTTTTATATTATTTACCATTTTTTACTTGATAAGTCACTGATTTATATTTTATTAAACTAATTCCTATCGAATTTCACTTGTAATCTCCTCATGGATACATTGTTTAAATTTGACAATTCACCATAAATGTTGTAATTTTCATTTAAACATGATTTGATATAAAATAATTGCCCATCAATGCTTTTGCAGAAGATAGTTGGAATAAATTCCCTAGCTAATTTTGGTGGCAATTCAATACCACACTCCTAAGAAATTTTAGTATGAAAAGTGCAATGAATATGGCAAAAAATATCATAGTGCATTGAAAATTCAACATATTGCCTACAACAACAAGTGGTGCGTGTGCGATTTATTTTAACATAAAAATATTTTGCCATCTCAAAATATCTTTGACAAATAAAAATTTGTGGATGTATTTCCAAAAATTTAGAGTACAATTGTGTTTGAGTCATATCTAATAAATGTTTTAGATGTGATTCAAGATTATGAGAACCAACTCTTCTTTTCACAACATCTCTTGCATTTGGTGAAACTCTTGTATTTTATTTCAAAAATTGAGCAAGTAGCTCTTTGAGAGTATCTGATATAATCTTTTCCTTTCATGGAATTCTTCTAGAGAATACCCGGAGCTCATTGGTATTAGGTTCATTAAGTTTTTCAAAATTTGCAATTGCTTTCATTAATATTTTTATATTTATATCAAATTTTTGTCTTGTTTTTGAAATCAATCATTTTTTCCCTATTTTAGCACTTACTGCACAAGTTGTCATTATTCATCGGATAGCATTACAATATTTGTTGCATGATCTCAGGCCTCAAGTATGATATGCATCATGTAGATTTTCAACAATTTCATCACTTTCATCATCCATGTTAGATGTTCTTAGTCATAATGTGTACATTATAGGTCTCATCTTAATCAATTTTATCAATGAAACAAATAATTGACATATATGACTATCATACTCCAAATTATGAAAGAAAGTATCCCAATTTTTTTGAGCCAGTCTTCTTGAATGGAGATCAGACATTTTGTTATGCATTGGTTTTAAAATATTTTTGTTGAATTCAATTAAGTACTTGTCTTTTCTATGCACAATTATTGGAGGTATTGGTAATGGTGGAAATTGTTGAGAGGGTATTTCAAAACCATTATTACTTTCATTGTTTAGAGGTGGGATGACATTTTCTTCATTGTTAATTTCTTCACTATATGTTTCCATAAAATTTTATTGATGGTTAATTTCATCATTATTTTTTTCCATCAAATTTTCTTCATTCATGGGGGTGAAGCATCATACATAGACTGATTAGAAACAAAATCAATAACTTGGAACTTCGAATGTGAACTTCGAACATTAACTAATTCATTATTTTCAATTTCATTATTATTCATTTATTTATGGTCGATTTCAACATTATTCAATTGATTATAGTCAATTTCATCATTTTTTAAATCATTATCATCAATTGGTTCATTATCTATGGCATTTAGTTCATCAAGATTAGGGTTTGTACCTTGTTTACCATGATGTTTTCTCATTTGTAGCTTGTGTTTCTCTCTCAAATATTCTAATTCCTTTAGTTTTTTATACTTCAACAACTTCCTCTTCCTCTTTGAACGTGATCTAGAACCCATCATAAGGGAAAATTGATAAATTTTCAAAGGTGAGGTCAAGTACATAGGTATGCAAATCTTACAGAAGTACACAAAAAATGTTTGTGGGTACATCAGTCTTGATTTGAGCTAAAAATAGTCATTGGTAAGCGATATTAATCTAAAAAAATAATAATGTGATCATGTTATATAACGTGATCATGTTATTACATAACACAATCACGTTATGTGTTCTATAAGTTCCTAACCCATCCAACCCATTGAGAAGCTTATATCAATAATAATGTGATTATGTTATTACATTACATGATCGTGTTATTATCAATATAAGCTTTGGGGTTGGTAATTGGAAATGAGGATCAAGTTTTACCTATGTTAATAATAATGTGATCATGTTATTAAACAATGTGATCATGTTATACTTAATATAGATAAGGGATTATGTATTAGGGATCTAGGCATTAGTGCATAGGGTTTATGGATTAGGGATCATGGATTACAATTTATGTTTTATGGATTATGAATTAAAATTTATGTTTTAGGGTTTAAAAAATAGGGATTAGGGCATGTAGGGTTTGGGTTTAAGGGTGTATATAAGGTCTAATCACTATATGCCATGTGTGAACCTAATTTTCACTACAAAAGATGTTAATTGGGATTAAATTGATTGATGAATAGGGAAAGATTTTGGTTTACAATTTAGGGTATAGTGTTTAAGGCTTAGGTTTGCATCTCATGATAAAATAAATTATATCATAAGGCATGTATGTTTGCATCATGTAGTGGGCATTACGAAATCAAGCTTACAATTTATGGTTTAGGGATTAGAGATTAGGGCATGGGCTTTAGGTTTAAGGACTTGTATATTAATTTGTCTAATCACTCTATGCCATGTAAACCTAATTCTTATTTTACAAAAGATGTTAATTAGGACTAAATTGATTGGTATTTATGAGGAAAGATTATGGTTTACAATTTAGGGTATAATGTTTAGGGTATCATGCAGATTGAGTGAATTAGTCAAATAGGGCAATTAGTAATGTGAATTAGGCCAAAATAAGCCCTATGAACTTAATTCTTAGTCTATAAATGATGTTAATTTGGGATAAAATGATTGGTTCAAGGTTTAAATAGTTTGTATTTGTGGTTTAGAGTTTAGGGATTAGAAACTTTAAGGATTAGGGCTTAAGATATAGGTTTTAGGGTATATTTATACAATCACGTTGGTAATGGGGTAAATTTGGGAGCCTTAAACCTATCTCCATGATTAAAGAATGTGAGTTTAGGATCAGTTTTCCCCCACATCATCATAGATTGAGCCTACGAAGTCAATTGTGGTAACATTTGAGTGATGAAAATTTAACCAAATTCATCCTTGTGAACCTAATTATATATATATATATATATATATATATATAAAGGATGTTAATTAGGGATAAATTTATTGGTTTAGGGTCAATAATTTAAAGGGTTTGGGGTTTAGAGCTTATTTTTTAGTGTTTAATGTAAATGATATAGGGTTTTTAGGGTTAAAGTTAAATGGTACTTGGTAACTTAGGGTTTAGGATATCAAATATAGGGTCCAATAATTAAGGTAGTTGAAGAACATTTAGGCTATTTGTGACACCTATTTATGACTTGATTACCTTCATGTTTGCATTTCTGATAAAAGTAAGATCAATTATGCCATGTACATGTTGCATACATGTAATACTATCCATTGAGCCATAAATTTGGTTTAGGGGCTCATTTTTTCCCATATCATGTAGGGAATTACAAAAATTGACTAAGTGGATCAATTCATGATAGAAGATTGATCTTTTGATTTTGCCCCAAATCATATCTTGCTATTGAAGGGGTTCAAATTGGCCTCAAATTCCTCCTTGATTAAAATAATCAAATAGATCTTCCTCTTTGGTTAATTAGGTTGAAGGGGCTCAAAATATCCCAAATTTACTTTAGATGAACAACTAGATTGGTACTCCAAAGGCTTTATCCATAGGTTTAAAATGTGCATTTTATGACATTTCATATTAAAATCATATATATTGTAAGGCATGCATGTTTGTGGTATGTAGTGGGCATTAGGGCTTAGGGATATATTACAATTTATGTTTTAGGGATTAGGGATTAGGTTATAGGGTTTCTAAGGTTTAAAGACATGTATACATTAATGTCTAATTACTAGATATGCCATGTGTTCAAACTTGATTCTTAATACAAAGGATGTTAATTGGGACTAACTTGAAGTTCATAAATAGGGAAATTTTATGGTATAATGTTTAGAGTTTACGTTTTATGGATTCTAGGTTTTATTATATATACGTGGTTTAGGGTATACAGGGTCAATCACAAAGATAATTAAGGGAAATTTGAATCACTTGGACCCATTTGTGACTATAGATTGTGTTTTTGGGTTTTCATCATACCATGGATGTCATCGTGATGATTGAGTGAATTAGTCAAATGGGGAAATCAGTCATGTGATTTAGGTCAAACTGAGCCCTGTGAACTTAATTCTTAGTCTAAATGATGTTAATTTGGGATAAAATGATTGGTTCAAGGTTTAAATAGTTTATATTTATGGTTTAGAGTTTATGGATTAGGGTTTAGGGTATATATTTTAAGGTATATAAGGTACAATCATGATGGTGATTGGGGCAAATTTAAGCTCCTTAAATGTAGATCTGTAAGAAAAGAATATTTCCCCCACATCATCATTGATTGAGCCTATGAAGTAAATTGTGGTAATGAATGATGTAATTTTAACCAAGCTTAAATCCTTGTGAACCTAATTATTACTATATAAAAATGATGTTAATTGGGGATAAATTGATCCCAGGGGCTTACTAAGCCTCAATGTAAGGAATTTTATCCATATGATATCAATTGGGGATCCAAGTGCTCACCATATTAAAAAAATAAGTATTTTTTCAATTTGATATGCAATTCAGTCCAAAGGAACCATGAACAAGGAATTACATTCATATATAATGGAAATTGGGGCTTACTTGGCCCTGATTACATACGATATTGAACCAATTGAGTATTCAATTATAGATGATACATAATTGGGGCCAATCAAGGCTTGCCCAAATAATTGTGTCAACATAATTTTAATTAGGGCCCTAATTGCACAACTTATTCAAATAATTGAGTGTTGGATTGAATTTGATCTAAAATCAGGACTAATTGAACCCTTTGTAAGGAATTAAATCCATCTAATAACAATTGAGATTCTAACTGTGCACTAAATTCAACAAAAAGAATATTTTGTTCAATACGATATATGAAATTTATTCTAAACAAAAACAAGCCTTGTGTAAGAAATTTCATCCTTATATTATCAATAGGGGGATCTATTGGTCCCAAATACATAACATATTGAATCAACCAAGTATTTAATTTAGTTGAATATGCAATTATGGCCAACCAAGGCTCATGCAAGTAACTGGATACATCTAATGTCAATTACAACATCATTGGCCCTGATTGTAAAGTATATCCAACTAATCATGTATTTGGTTTTATCTTATAAATAATTGGGGCCAAATGAGCCCCATAAAATTAATTTTGTCCATGTAATGTTCTATTTGGGTTTCAATAGCCCTGATTACACACCATATTGAACCAATTGAGTATTTAGGTTCAATATGATATGCAATTGGGCCACTCAATCGCCAAGAAAGGAATTGCATCCATCTAATGTCATTTGGGGCTCTAATTACACCCATGTTAAATCAATTGATATTTTTTTCAATAATAACACAATTGAGGACAACCAATCCTATGTAATTAATTGCTTCAACCTAGAATATCAATCGAGGCATTTTTCACCCCATACAATGAATTGTGTCCATCTAATGTCCATTGTGAATATTTTTCCCTAATTGCATATCATATTTAACTAATTTAGTATTTTATTTAGTATAATATTTAATTAAAACTAATTGGTCCTCGTGCAAGGAATTCCTTTAATATAATGTCAATTAGGGCTTTGGTAGCACACCATATTAAACTAATTGAATATTTAGTTCAATCTAATACACAATCGGGGTTACATGAGCCCTGAGAAATAAATTATGTCCATATGATGTCAATTGGGTATATAATTGCACACCATATTATAAAAACCAAGTATTTAGTTTAATTTGATACATAATTGGGGCCAACCAAGCTCCATCCAAGGAAATATGGCCATCTAATGTCAATTTGGGATCTATTATCTCGATTGCACACCATATTAGGATCAAAGGAAAAATAAATTGATTTATAGCTTAATACATATCCAATTATCATTCAATTCTATCAATTCTTGACAAGAAATTTGGTCCCAAATAACAATCTTAATCAACCAATATTTGATCTTAAGACTACTAGACCTAATGACTCCTATTCGAGTTTTAGGGAGTTGACAATATGTAACACGATCACGTTATTAATGCAATCACATTATTAAATACCATGATCATGTTATTAACAATATCATGGTATTTGAATTTTAATTCCATTCCCATGCCTTTTGGCTCAAGAATGGCTTGGATTCCCAGAGCCAAAGGCTTGGACTATCAATGTATAACTCAGTTTTGAAAGGTATGAAAATAAACAATAAATTTCAACTTTGATTGCCAAATACACTAAGAATTTCAACATAAAAATTTAGAAACTTGATACCATCATGACGAGAATGTTCTCCTCTTTCCAAAAATATGATTTTTACAAATTTTGGACTAATTTAAGGTTTCAAACTATATTTATTTCTAACTATGCCTTTTTTAGGCCACTACATGCTGCAAACATACATGTCTATACATGTTCATATAATTTGTCTTTCTTTGATCCGAGTGAAAAATAAATTATATGGTGACCAAGTACACCTAATTCTAAACACATTAAAAAAAAATTATTTTCATTTTTTTTGAGGTAGTTATGCATGTTGCACAGACATCTATCAATTTATTTGTTAGTTTTTAGGATCTATTTACTTGTAAAATTCATAAAACAAAAAGTATTCATTGAAAAAATACAAAAAATTATAGATGATGTGCTAGAATATTTTATCTAAATTTTCTTGAAAGGGTTTCAAATAATATTAAAAGTTGCTTAAAAAATGGTGCACATCATGGCCATCTATCTACTATGTTTAAAAAAAAAAAAAAAAGAGTTTCGCTTCAAATATTAGATGTTTATCCTAGCTAGACTTGATCATTTAAAAAAAAAATAGTGTTTTGGAAACTAGACTTGAAATGCTAAATTTCAAATTTTTACACCATCTTCAAATTTGGAGTATAGATATCTCAAATTGTCTACAAAAGTGTATATTTTTGAAATTTCAAAAAAAAAATGTCCACGGGTAGGCCACTTTTTATTCCCCAACTTTGTGCACTTATCTAGAACGTAGTTAATCAATTAGATCTTACCACTCTTCAGAGGCTCCAACAAGATTTCTCATCCCTGATTAATAGAAGGGATAGGGACAAAGAACCAATCAAACCCTAGTCAGAAAATAAAAATAGACATCTCTTGAACATTGGAAGTTCTGCAAAAAGGGGGAAGTCGAACAAAACAAATACAAGAAAAAAGCAAGTAGACCAGGATATAATAGATGGTCATTAGTCTAAAAATAGGATAGATTTAACAAACCCATCATAATATTTTCAAATGTTTACAGATCTTTAGAAAAATAAACATGCTTCCATTATTGTAATTTAATAAACCAAAATGTAAGAAAATAATTTTGATGAAATCGATAACAAACTCTGGATAGGTGCTAAGATGGCTTTGGTTATTTCAACAGGAGCTTCTGGAAGCATAGAAAATTTCTAGGATGAAAGCCTTCTTATCAAAGATGTGATCTTTAAAAGTCCCCATCATCTCGTGATCCTCTTCATTGATAAAAACTCAAATAATACTTGGATCCTTTCAAACATCTACACTCCCAATAATCCTTTCTATCATAAAATATTATTTTTTGATCTTACTGCTTTCTTAACTACTTGCAAGGATACTCACTAGATCATCATTGGTGACTTCAACACCCCTTTTTTCCCCAGTGAAAAGAAAGGGGGTCCCAAAATTTTACTGATAGTATGGAGGATCTATCAGACTTCATCTTGATCAACAATTTCTTCGACATGCATTTTCAAGGCATTCCCTTTAGATGGACCAATAGGTGCCTGGGGGAGAACTTGATCTAAGTATATCTATTCCAAGCTCTTGTTGACTCCAACTAGCTATTGTCCCAAGAGTTCCACCTCTTTTCCCTTCCCTACATTGGATTTGATCACAATCCTATTTCTCTAACCTTGGAGAACAATCTAAAATAAGGAAAATCCCCCTTCAGATTCAAGCATATGTGGCTCTCTCATCTATATCTCAAGGATAGGATCTAAGATTTGTGGGACATTGACACTTAAGGTACTATCATGTATAAGCTAGTTCAAAAGATCAAAAATGTCAAAAGAAACATTAAGATTTGGAATCATAATGTTTTTGGCAACATCTTCCATCAAAATGAGAAAGTTGAAATTGATCTTAATGATATAGAATAGAAAATAGCAAACACTGGGATGATTGAAAAACTCTACTTAAAAGAAAAACTCTCCTTAGTGATTATCACAACATTGTGGCATGTGAAAAAACCTTCTATCACCCCAAATCCAGAGTGATCTGGATCAATGAAGGAGATCAAAACACAAAATATTTCCACCTATCCAACTTAAAGCATATAATTCACAACAAAATTCAAAAAATTACCTATGAAGATGGAGCAGTCCACTTAGAACCAAATTAGATTAAAGAGGAAACCATGATTTTTTTCAAGAATATATTTATCGCTAACAAACCTATCAATAGATCTAGAGCTTAGTCCTTCCTTCAGCTAGTTCCCACTCTCATTAATGATTTGGATAACACCAACATTCTCAACAAAATCTCTGAAGAAGAAGTGAAAGATACAATCTTTCTCCTTCATAAGGGCAAGGCCCCTGGACCTGATGGTTTCTTAATTGATTTTTTCTAGACCTTCTAGGAAATTGTAAAATCAGACCTGATTCAAGCTTCATCAAAATTCTTTTCAATAGGAAAGATGCTAAGAGAGTTCAATAATACCTTCCTTGTTTTGTTCCCCAATTTTTTTGGAGCATCTGCACTTAAGGAATTTCACCCAATTAGTCTTTGTAATGCGGTATACAAAATTTTCACTAAAATCTTGGTTCTTCGACTCTAACCTATAATGAGTAAACTTATCACTCAAAACTAGGGTGGGTTTGATCAAGAAAGACAAATCCTAGATGGCATCCTAGTAGTGCATGAAACTATGCATTCAATGCAATTAATTAAGGAAGTAGGCATGATTTTTAAATTAGACATGAGCAAGGCTTTTGATAGGGTGGACTAGCTATATCTAGATATGGTTCTTGAGAAATATGGATTCCACCATTATGTTCACAAACTCATATTCAATTTTATTAGTATGGCTATGTTTTTCATCCTCATCAGTGTATCTCCTAGTAGTTATTTTAACAATAATAGAGGCATCATGCAAGGGGATCCACTATCTCCCTTACTCTTTATGATGTTAGCTGACATTCTTAGTAGGAATCTTCTTGATGCTTAGGCTAAAGAATTAATCAAAGGCTTTCATTCAACTATTGAAATTCTTCCTACTCTTCACCAATAGTTTGTGGATGACACCATTACCTTAGCATCTGCCTCCATTAAGGAATTTAAAAAAATAAAAAAGATGTCCTTCTCAAATATGAGGAGGTTTCCATGTAGAAAATCAACTTTGAAAAAAGTACACTTTTTTTTTCTTAAATACCTTGATTTTAAGACATACTCAAATAGCCAAAAACATGGGTTTCTCCATCAAATCCTTGCCTTCATTCTATTTAGGAATTCCACTTTTTACTGGAAGGATGCCCATTCACCTCTGGAACCTCCTTATAGAATGCTTCTCAAAAAAAGCTTGCCAGATGGAAGGGAGTTGTGCTTTCATAAGACAAAAAGCTTGTGTTGCTTAAATCTATTATTCAAAGACTTCCCATTTATATCATGTCCCTCTTGAAAATGCCCTTCTTCATTTCCTAAAAAATTAATCAAATTCAAAAATGTTTTCTCTGATCAAGTACTAAAATTACTACATGCTTTGACTTGGTTGCTTGGGACAATGTTTCTCTCCCTAAGCAACATGATGGGATAGGTTTAAGAAGGCTTAAACTCATGAATAAGGATATTTTAGAAAGATGTTCTGGAGATTCATCAAGGAATAAAATATCTGGACAAACATACTTACGGTTAAATATTTACAATAAAGACTAGTTATCTCTTTGCTTTATGACAACACCTTTACTTCGGGTTCTGTTATTTGGAGACTACTCATCAAAGGAAAGGATATCATTAAGCATGATACAAATGGAAGCTCAAAAATGGTAATCTAATTTGATTTTGGGAGGACCCCTAGATCCTTAACCTTCCTCTGTTTGACCTTGAATGGTGGTTTCAAATCAAAGATCAGATTCAACTCCTTTTTGGCACCTTGTTCTCAAATTATATTCAGATTTAGGGAAATATAAGAATTTAGAAACACCTCAACATCCCCAATGTCATCTTGGATCATGCTATTATTATTATCTTTGATCTTAACTTACTCATCCATTTAGCTCACATATTTAATCTTCCTAAAGATTACTTCTTGTCTTGGGAGGCCACCACCTATGGTGAATATGAAGTGAGATATGGGTATTCAAAAATTATACCTCCAAATCTTACATCTTTTCCTTGGTTCAAAATTTGGGATAAAGAGCTGACTCCCAAAGTGAACATCTTCTTATGAATTTGCCTTCACAATAAGATACCACCCTCGACAATCTTGCTAAATGTGGCTTATTTTTAGTCAACCATTGTTCTCTTTGTGAATCTAACTTTAAAACTATTCCCCACTTCCATCTCCATTGACATTTTTTCCATAAGATTTGGGGACTCCTCTCAAAATTTGATGTCCTTTGGACTCATTTGACCACCTTGGCTGACTCCTAAACTACTTGACACTCTCCCTTTTCCAAAAAGACTCAATAAATTATGGACCCTCTCATTCTTGCATCTAATTTAGGTAGTTTGGAAGGAAATGAACAATATAAACTTTAGAGACTCCTCCTGTACCTTTGATAGGGTTGCTCTCAAAGTTTTCAGCTCCATTATTGAAAACTTCAAAGTCTTAAAAAAATAAAAGGATCAATATATTTCTTAGAGTAAAGAAAGTATAGCTAAAAAATGGATCCCCTCTCTCTTGTTCTCTATTGTAATTGATCTTAAGATAGCCATCAGGAGTAGAACCAAATGGATTCCCCCTAATCAAGGTTAGACCAAACTCAACTTTGATGGGGCTTGTAAAGGTAACCTTGGTTTATCTGGAGGAGGTGGTGTGCTTCATGATGAAAAAGGTAGATGCTTAGTTGCTTATGAACGTGGTATGGAGTACCAAACTAATCATAAAGTTGAGGCACTTGCATCTCTATGGGGCCTTGAGGTGGCCAAGTATTTTGGTGTCAGCAAACTCCTTGTGGAAGGAGACTCCCTAAATATTACCAACTATCTAAACAACTTAAAAAATATTCTTGGACCATTGACAATATCATTGGAGAGAGCTTGGCCTTAGGCAATGAGTTATCAAGGTCAAAATTCAACATACTTATCATGAAGGTAACCACTTAGCAGATACCTTTGCTAATAGAGGAGTTTCAATGGTTGAGTTTAAAATTTGGTCCATGGATGACTCACTTCCTAATGATTGTCTTGAAATCATTAATAGAGATAGACCTCCCCCTTCCCAATGATGTTCATGCCATTCACCCATCTCCGCCTATCTCTAATTCTCTTGAAACATCATTATTCCCACTCTATTAAAATCCTCTCACGTGTGAACTACATTGTTACTCTCCTTTTACATAGCCATTCTAGAAGAATCCTTGTTACTTTTACCCACAACTTTTCCCTTGCCATATTCTCCACCTTTCACCTTTCTACCACCTCATCTTTTCTACCATGGGAGGAGAAATAAACAAAATCAAACCTATGACCTATGATCATCTCAAGAAGGATGAAGAAATATGAGAAATTTTAAAAATAGGTGGCCTGACAAACTTCATCTCCAATATCTATAGATATGACAAGTATCTCTCTTTCAAATTTGATGAGTCCTGGGAGGGCATAGTGGTCACCATTAATAATGTTAGTATTGAGATCACTGAAGGCCTAATCGCCTAGGTCACTGGTCTAAAAATTGAGGATGTCAAGTTTACAAAATTGAGTAAGGATTATAAAGAGGAGTGCAACAAGTTTCTTTAGGATGGTGAGTTTCTGCTTGAGTGCATAAGTAGATTCCTACAAAAGGATATTCCCACTCCATTTGATAGAGTTTCTGAGTAGATCATGTGCTACATCACTTTGGATGACAAGTACTCCTTTATCCATCACTTCCATCTTTCTATTCTCAATTACTTTCATCACAAGTTCCCTCTCAACCTTCCTTTTTACATACTGCATTCCTTGGAATCTTTTATCTTTGAGGTCAAAATGGGTAAAAAAATGAACCTCTCCACCATGCTATCATTTTCTTGATCCATAAATTCTTTCAGGTTTCCTCCACCCCATCTCTTATTCCCCCCAAACCCACTCCCAAACCCATTTCATTACACAACATCCATCCTAGGTCCTCGAGAATTTAGGGGAGTTCTGCTAAGACTACCCCCTCATTCCCCATCGACATTGATAGTAATGACAACAATCAAGACTACTATCCTCCCTTTAAACCAAAGTAATTGGATCCTCTAAATTACCCTAGAACTGTATCTAAACCAAAAAAATTGGCTCTTATTAAGAACCTTGAACCTATGTTTGTTCCTTCCATCTCGACTACCAAAAAAAGGAAAGTATCTAAAACTATTTCTCAATCTTCCCCTATTCCCAGCTCCCTTCCCCTTTCTCCCTTCCCCCCCCCCCCCCCCCCCCCCCCCCCTCCTTCCTCCCCTCCTCCCTTCCAAAATCTACCCCCTTCTCACTCCATTGCATCCTCCACCCTCACTCCCTCCCACCACCCCTCTACCTCTGTCTTAGAGGATAGAAAACTGGCTGACATCGCAAACAACCTAAAAATTCTTAGATAAACTATCCCATCTGCTCCCTTTCTCGACCCCACTGCATCTTGTATCTGCCCCCTCCCTACTTTTTCTTCCCCTTTTGAATTCAAGGAAATTTGGAGAATCATAAACAAATTTTTAGGCTGAACAAGCTGAAAGATGAAATAGACCTGCATAAATCCATCCTTCGTTGGTGTGTGAAGGATTAAAAAAATTCAAAGATGAACTTAACAAACTAAGTCTCAATGATGACATATATTGTACCAAAAATGATCTCATTGAAATCAATTTTGAAGTTCACCAAATAAAGGAAAGGCTCCATAATTTGGAAAAATAAAATGCCTCCTCAATGAGAATCTCAGAAGCTTGATCGACTACAACAAATTCACTATGCTGAAGAGTTTGCAAAGTATGGATAATTTGTACTCTCTAACAAAAGGCAAAGATGGAAATGTTGCATCTCATTCTAAGGATGTCAAACTGAAGGGCATTACTAGTGATGCTTGAGCTTACTCTTAGTGGGATTTCTTCTATGGAACATCTCACTTAGAAGTGGACTAAGGACTACAAAGACTAGATGAATCCTAAAAATTAGTTTTCTGCTTTTCTGCTATTTTTCTCCTATTTTTTTGTTTCTTCTTTTGTTCTCTCTTTATGCTACACTGATCTTATCTGAGTTTTAGACCTTCTTATTAAAGCTCTGTGAGGGGTAGGGTCCCCTTTTAAAAAACCATAGACTCTTTTATTTCTACTTTATAAGGGGTAATATCTTCATTTAAAAAAACCCACCTTTACCAATACTAAAAACAATGAAATTAAAAAAAAAAAATCGTCACATGATAATAAACAAATAAAATATATATAGATAATTACACCAATGCTCGACTGTAATGGTGTGAGATTGTTAGCATTTAATTATTTAAAGGCTGAAAACATAAAAAAAAAAAAAAAAAATGATTTATTTAATTCAAAGCCTCGACATGATTAAAAATAAAATAAAATAATAGACAAAAATAAATAAATAAATAAATAAATACAAACAAATTCAAACTTACAAACATTAAATTGTCATTATGTATTGCACATATAAAATATAAACTTTTTACATTATTTTACTATACAATTTCTCTCGTTGAAATTGATTTCCACGTGACCAATTACATTATATTACAACATCATAATTAATAAATAAATATTCATAATATCTACATCATATTTATTATCAAATAATCGTATTTAATAAATAAATAAATTATATAAAAAATATTATAACATCATAAATAAAAATAATCATAATTAATTTATGTGTAATACATAAATTTCATTATAATATAAATTTTACCACATTTTATTTATGATTATTAATAACAATAAAATTGTAATAACAACTAATTTATGGGTAATCTATATAGATTTTAACACATCATATTTATAAATAATCATATCATAACAATTATTTATTAAAAAAATTATCATAAAATTATTATATCATAATAAATAGATAGATAATATATTAAATAATATAATTAATTTATAGATAACATATAAATTCCACATCTCTCTCTCTCTCTCTCTCTCTCTCACACACACACACACACACACATAACTACATCATATTTATAAATAATCATATCATAATAATGAATATATATAGATTTTATCACATCATATTTATAAATAATCATAAAAATAAAAATTTAAAAATAAATTATTATAAAAATATCATCACATGATAATATTTTTTTTGTTTATACTTGATATGGTAAATATTACGTGTTTTGAAGATCTCAAAAACTTAATACAAAAGAGAGAGACAATGGGGCAATCACAACAACAACGTGCCAAAAACAACAAACAAAATAAAACAAATATTAATTCTACTCAACCACTTTCACTGAATTAACATTGATCTTCTGCATTCTTTTTGCCTTCAACAATTGTCTCCCTTGAAGGGAGCAAGAAGGCTATAACACTGCTTTAGATCTAATTTATCATCAATATATATATAATTATAACTAATTTGTACGTAATATATAAATTTTACTACATCATATTTACAAATAATCATAACAATGAAATTGTAAAAATAAACTACCATACAAAAATATTACCACGCCATAATAAAAATAAATTATCATGAAAAATATTACCATATAATAATAAATAAATAGATAATCATAATTAATTTATAAGTAATATATAGATTTTACTACATCATATTTATAAATAATCATAATAATGAAATTTTAAATTTTATTACATCATATTTATAAATAATCATAACATAATTTTAAAAATAAATTATCATAATCATAATTTATAGATAATATATAGATTTTTACCAATCATATTTATAAATAATCATTAAAATGAAATTGTAAAAATAAATTATAATAAAAAATATTACCATATCATAATAACAATAAAATCATAAAAATAAATTATCATACAAAATATTACCACATCATTGTGTATTGGACACATAAAATACAAAATAATCATAACAATGAAAATTGTATTTAATATGTACATTAAGTTTTTTTTGAATGATAATTATTTATGTTTATGTAGTGGTAAATTCTGCTAGCATACATATCTTACATAAACACTTAGCATACATTTTGTAACATATGTATGCTAGTTTATAGGTAATATATAGATTTTACCACATTATATTTATAAATAATCATAATAATAAAATTGTAAAAATAAATTATTATATCATTATAACTAATTTATAAATAATATATAAATTTTAAAATTTATATAACATAGGTATGCTAGTTTATAGGTAATACATAGATAATCATAACAATGAAATTGTGAAAATAAATTATCACATCATAATATATAGAGAATAATAATTAATATATAAATCTCACAATAAATTGCATTTTAAAATTATATTAAATATTTAATTAAGTTTTTTTATGAACAAAAAATATTTATCTTACATAAATATATGTAAAATACAGTTATAGTTATCATTACTGACACACATGTCTATTAGTTATATTATATATTTATATATATATTTCTATTTTAGTTATTGTTGACCATTTTTGGTCCTGCAGGCCAAAAAATTGGTCTCCCTTTCTTTCCTTGCTGTCCCAGTCTTTGATGCCTTCACCTTGCTGCAATCATGGTTTTTTCCCTTTGTCGTAGGCCTATTCCACGAAAGAACTGAGTGATTTGAGTCCTATAGGTTTCAGGTTGATCTGAGGGCTTGTTTCGTTTCAAAAAATTACCTTAGGCATGCCTTTTATTGCAAAGGAATGGGCCAGTTTTAAAGAAATGCAAGTCTTTTATAAACACTCTGAAGGGCAAGTGCCCTTGCAGAGGGCAAGAAGGTGCCAAATGGGGTTGTTCAAGCATATTCCAAAGGACATTTTGGACCCAAGGTGCCCTTGCGGAGGGCAAGGAACACATTTTGAAAAGAGATCAAAGAGAAGGCCGAAAGGGAAGTTTTCCTTCGAAAGAAATGACAAAGCAAAAAAAGACAAAGGATTTCTTCAGACTTTTTGTCCAAAGAAAATCCATGTAGAACCAAGGGTGAATTCCTTCAGACAAAATGCCTGAAGGAATTCTTTCAAACATTTTGTCCGAAGAAATTCACAAAGGAAGGCCGAGACATGAGACTTTGAAGGCAAGATTTCCTTAAGGTAAAATGTCCGAAGGAATTCCTTTGGACATTTTGTCCAAAGTAATTGGGAAGACAAAGGAGTCCGAAGGGAAAGTGCACCCTTGAGAAGGGCTCCTAGTGATAAAAAAATGACCTTTTCCACTTTTTTGAAGGGACACCTTTCCCTTCGAGAAGGTTCATTTTGTAAAGGCTGAAGAAATTACTAAAGGGGTGACGGGCCTGAGAATGTCAACTTCAGCATAGCAAACCAACCATTGGAGGTTAAAACGTCCGGTGACATCCCTATGGATGTCAAATTCAGGATAATGAAATAGCCGTTGATTCTCAAATGTTTAAAGACGGGCCCACACATGGAAATCGGTTAAAAGAGAAGCTGAAAGAATTCACAAGAGTGAACCCGAAGGAATTCAAAGGCCTTAAGGCCAAAAGGAAAAGACCATTGAGAAAGGAGCCCGAAGACCCAAGAAATTACAAAAAATAGCCTTGAGGGCCAAAGAGCCAGAAAAGACAAAAGCCAAGCGCAGGAGCAGACAAAATAGTCCAAGTGGCACAAAAAGCATTGGCACAAGAAGTTATTACTACAGATGAAACAGTCTTTGCCAAAGGGCCACCAAGGGGAGCATGGGCATTCAATAGAATGGCCCATTTTTTCCTCATTTTACATTAATGAGCAAACAGTCGTGCAAGACCCATGCTCTTGCATTGACATTTAATATGGGTTAAGCACTAAAAGTCAAGACTTGTGACTGCCATAGCATGGTCGCTTCATCAGTTTCCTCTTTCCAATGTATTCAATGCAGCATGGGCGGCTTATTCTAAAAAGCACCAAAGTCTTTTCCTTCATGATATATATATTGTAACCTCTCAATTGAAAAGGATATCTCATTTTGTAAGGTGAAATCCTACCAAAATTTTACCTTTGATCAATAAAAATGCATTTTGCCTCTATCTGGCTAGTTATACTTTTGAGTGTGTCTATGTATCAATTCTGTGCTCAGTCATTTTTAGCTTGATGATTTCACAGATTGACACCAATATACCTAGTGTAGATAAAACACCATTTCTATAGGTTAATAAGAAGTGCTGCATCTAGAGCATAGAGACAGGAGTAGTTATCTGATAGTGTGTTTTCTACAACACCTATGGTGAGTTCATTTTCTATGTATCTTCATTAAGCCCCATGTTAAAGATCCCTATAGTCTGGTCTTTTTATCAAATAAAGTGTCTATCTGCCCTCTTCTGGTCTGAAGTGTTAATAACTAAGTAGATCAAAATCATTTGGTGCATCACCTTTTAGATATTTTTTGTTTTAGTTATATCCTTCTCCCTTTTCACCACCTCCATTGTTAGCAGTAGCAATGAAAGACCTCATAGATGCATCAAAGGGAGCTATCCCTTATCTAGAGATTCTCCCCTTAGTTTTTCCAAACCCACAACAAGAGGGGAGTCTCCATTGTGCCGCGTGCAAGAGAGAAGCTCAGCTTTCTGTCAAGGGTGCAATCCACAGCGTCAACAATTTTTGGCATGCCTAATGGGACATTTGTCCAAAGAGTTAAAGGATTTTTTTGGTGTGTTATTCAACCAATCAACCTCTAGAGGCATTTAAACCAACACCAATAGTGACTTCGAGTTAAATCAACTAGTTAAGCAGTGCTGGTGCCATCAAGAAATCAAATTTTGGTATGTATAATCCCATTTCTCAAAAGCGTGGACCTTGTTTTCCTTCATATAAATTTGATCAAGCTCAGGTTGTTCATGGCATCACCTCAAACAACTCTCTTGGTTTCCCTTCACCTAGTGTAAGGGAAGTAATGCTAGAATGAGAAGCAAGTGATGGAGATAAATAGATTGGAGAAGCAAAATAGATATTAGCAAGAGCTCCTGGACAAAGAGGAGTGCTTGTTTAGGTAAGCTCAAGCCTTGCAATCCATGAAGGAGGAAGCATAAAAATGGGAGAGTCCATTCATTCAAGGCAATCAGCCTCGTGTTCCTTCTCTCATTCTAAAGCATCCCCCTCTTATTCTAAAGAAAGGCCCCTCTTATGCACCAAATCCTTTCTACCAAATAACACTTGCTCACTCCAGCTCATCTGATGCATTAACCACTCCTGATCTTAACCTCTTACACCTAGATTTTCAACACCAAAGGACATTCGAGCAGCCTCCCATGGAAATGAACCTTCCTAATTCCTTAGATTGTGAATCCTCCTTTGAAGGGAATCATCCTAGGCCTTTCAAAAAATAACACGTCTCTCTTCAAAAATTCTTCATGTGCATCAACAGTCTCTTCCTAGTCTTCCTCAGCCTCCTCAAGTCTTTCAACATGATGTCAAGATTCCAAGTTGGAGGAGGGAATACCATGAACCAACTCAGGGCTTTGGAAATGATGAAGCTTCCCTTGCTCATGGTGATCCTCATGATCTCCAAGAATGGCTCTCCCAAGAGAATATAGCTAGGAAAATTATAGAGTTGGAGTCTAGAATGAGATTCCTTAGCCAGGGTGTGATGGATGGTTTAGACCAAACAACAAAATTCATGTCTGAACACACCCCGTCTACACTCCTTCAAGAGAGATATCAAGCCACATCTGATGTAGATGAATTTCTAGCCAAATGGAAGGAAGAGAATCATTTGATTCTAGATCAAATATTGCCTCCTCTTCCCCATGAGTCCATCCATCAACCCTCCACTCCATTCTTTCTCAAGGAGGAACCTATTTTGAAAGAGGCAAGTGAAGAAGAGAGGATCCAATTTGTAGTTGCCCAAGAGGCTATCATGAGTGAAAATGAGGATGAGATCATCATGGATGCCCCCTTTGAAGACATCATCAACAAAGGAGAAGACACAAGTCATGCATACATGCAGATGTTCTAGCAATATGAAGAAGAGGTTGACAAACTTTATCTGTCAACAATGGATGATGAGGAAAGTAAACATGGTGAGATCTCTCCTCTCTTGTTTGATGAGCTTCCTTGTTGCTTTGATGAAGAGAATGACCATGCCATGAGACCCAATTTGGAGGAGGTTCAGGAGCAGGTCTTTAAACAACCAAAGACTCTTGTTTTTGAATAAGAAATTGAGAGGCCTATCCATCTTGTTGAAAGCTTTGAAGAAGAGAGATTTGAGCAAGAAGGTGACATTTTATGGGATAAGCAAACAGTTTGTGATCTCATTTTAGACATCACAATAGACACCCTTCTTCAAAGAAGCCATGATAAAGTAGAAGATTAGTTTGACAGGCTCTTCAATGAGGCATAAGGGAACAAGTCAATCCATGATGCATGTCAAGGGGGCTATGAGCTAAATGAGGCTTATGGTGATAAGCTAGTAGCCATTGATTTCTTGATGAAATACACCAGCATGAGGGGCCAACATGAATTAGGGTTCAAAGGGTAAAGTGAGTACACAGATGTTGGAGACATGTTTGACCTTGATCCACTCGGATACAAGCCAATCAAGGTGGCAGGCAAGAAGGGCAAGTCACAAAGTCTACATTCCATTCAGTCACTTGTTTGGCACCATAAGTTTTCATGCCATGGAGGCTTGAGAAGTTTTCCTTTTGATCAAGGATGGAGGCAAATATATCTTGTTAGCTGTACATAATAGTTTGTTTTTAGTTGTCTTTGTTTTCCCTAAATGTTGTTTGCATAGGTGTAGTGTTTTTTAGCCTTGTTGTGTGTTATTTTTTCCTTGTTGCTTGAGGTAAAGCTTTGTTGGTTCATAGGTCTTTAGAAGGTTGTTGCTAACTTTTTCAAGCTGCATCCTGACTCCATGCCCAATGGACTTTGAGGCTAACAGTCTTCTTTAGCATAGTAGGCATGCTTCCCCTATGAATCGCCAATTTGTTGACCATTTTTGGTCCTGCAGGCCAAAAAATTGTTCTCCCTTTCTTTCCTTGTTGTCCTCGTATTTGATGCCTTCACCTTTCTACAATCATGGTTTTTTCCCTCTATTGTAGGCCTATTCCACGAAAGAACTGAGTGATTTGAGTCCTGTAGGTTTCAGGTTGATCTGAGGGCTTGTTTCACTTCAAAAAATTACCTCGAGCATGCCTTTTATTGCAAAAGAATGGGCCAGTTTTAAAGAAATGCAAGTCTTTTACAAACACTCCGAAGGGAAAGTGCCCTTTTGGAGGGCAGGAAGGTGCCAAATGGGGCCATTCAAGCAGGTTTTGAAGGACATTTTGGACCCAAGGTGCCCTTGTGGAGGGCAAGGAACACATTTTGAAAAGAGATCAAAGAGAAAGCTGAAAGGGAAGTTTTCCTTTGGAAGAAATGACAAAGCAAAAAAAGATAAAGGATTTCTTCAGACTTTTTGTCCAAAGAAAATCCATGTAGAACCAAGCATGAATTCCTTTGGATAAAATGCCCGAAGGAATTCCTTCAGACATTTTGTCTGAAGAAATTCATAAAGAAAGGCCGAGACATGAGACTTTGAAGGCAAGATTTCCTTCGAGAAAAATGTCTGAAGGAATTCCTTCGGACATTTTGTCCGAAGGAATTGGGAAGACAAAGGAGCCCAAAGGGCAAGTGTGCCCTTGCAGAGGGCTCCCAATGATAAAAAAAGGACCTTTTCCACTTTTCTGAAGGGGCACCTTTCCCTTTGGGAAGGTTCATTTTGTAAAGGCCAAATAAATTACCAAATGGGTGATGGGCGTGAGAATGTCAACTTTAGCATAGCAAACCAGTTGTTGGAGGTTCAAACATCTGGTGACGTCCCCGCGGATGTCAAATTTAAGACAATGAAATCATCGTTGATTCTCAAATGTTTAAAGATGGGCCCGTGTATGGAAATGGGTTAGAAGAGAAGCCGAAATAATTCATAAGTGTGAACTCGAAGGAATTTAAAGGCGTTAAGGCCAAAAGGGAAAGACCGTCGAGAAAGGAGCCCAAAGAGCCAAGAAATGATAGAAAATAGCCCCGAGGGCCAAAGAGCTAGAAAAAGACAAAAGCCAAGTGCAGGAGCAAACAAAATAGTCCAGGTGGTACAGAAAGCATCGGCACAAGGAGTTATTGCTGCCGATGAAATAGTCTCCACCAAGTGGCCACCAAGGGGAATGCAGGTATTCAATAGAATGGCCCATTTTTTCCTCATTTTACATTAATGAGTAGATAGTCGCGTGAGACCCATGCTCTTGTAGTGACATTTAATACGGTTAATCACCAAAAGTCAAGACTTGTGACTACCACAACATGGTCCCTTCAGTAGTTTCTTCTTTCCAATGTATTCAATGTAGCATGGGCTGCTTATTCTAGAAAGTGCCTCTTAGTTGAAAAGGAAATCTCTCATTTTGTAAGGTGAAGCCTTGCCAAAAATATACCTTTGATCAATAAGAATGTGTTTTACCTCTATCTGGGTGGTTATACTTTTGAGTGTGTTTGTGTATCAATTCTGTGCTTAGTCATTTTTATTTTGATGCTTTCACAGATTGACACCAACATACCTAGTGTAGCCAAAGCACCATTTATGTAGATTAACAGGAAGTGCTGCATCTCGAACGCAAAGACAGGAGTAGTTATCTGACAGTGTGTTTTCTACAGTGCCTGTGGTAAGTTCATTTTTTGTGTGTCTTCATTGAGCCCCTTGTTAAAGCTCCCTATAGTCTGGTCTTTTCATCAGATAAAGTGTCTGTTTGCCCTCTTTTGGTTTGAAGTGTTAAAATAACTGAGTAGATCAAAATCATTTGGTGCATCACCTTTTAGATATTTTTTGTTTTGGTTATATCCTTCGCGCCCCCACCCCCCTCCTCCATTGCTAGCAGTAGTAGTGAAAGACCTCAGAGATGCATCAAAGGGAGCTAGCCCTTATCTAGAGATTCTCCTCTCAGTTTTACCAAACCCCAGCAAGAGGGGGGTCTCCATTGTGCCGTGTGGAAGAGAGAAGCTTAGCCTTTTGTCAAGGGTGCAATCCACAACGTCAACAATTACTTCACTATTTTCTTCAATAAAAAAATATTTATAAAAATAGGTTAAAATGGCATGTTATTGTGTCAATATTTACATATTCTAATAATAATATATCACATTGTTATAATATATTTTTTAATTATATATATTATATAACTATAATACTATATAATATACTAATAATATATTATATATGATTATAGGGTTAACAGTCACATCTATTTACACTCCCACGATTTATGGAAAATAAATATTACATCTATTTTGCTGATTTAATTATGACACAGTTCCATGTTTAATATGCGGTTCGAATCAACATGACATTGCCATTGATATGGGGACAAGACGAACCCCTGCAAAAAGGGAAAAGCTATAAAAAACGTGTAAATAGTAAAAGATTTCAAGATGAATGTGCGGTGATTATGAAAGGCAGTGACAAGATATTTCAAAAGACATCATATAACAAAGGACCCATATAACAATATAACATTAGATATAATATAATAATACAATATAATATTAGCTTCGATTGATGAAATATGGATAACACTTATCCAATATAATTTACAGATCATGCAGCCATGTATGAGTGAACTAGAGGAAGCAACCACCCAGGGTTCTAATAATTCTTCTTCAATGATTTTGATGATTGCATTTAAATTGTCTTCAAGCTCTTTCACATGGTCTCTGTTCATTTTGTGCCTTATTGTTGTGCATCTAATGGATCAATCTTCCAGGCTAATGTTTCTTCTTGTTTTCCCTATATCATTTTATGTTCTCCCTGTATGATTTACTGTTCTTGTTTGCACAAAATCGACAGTATAATTTTAAGGAGGATTCTCCCTTGCTCTCACTAACGTGATTAACACTACACTAACGTGATTAACACTACATTTTATATTATTCATATCTGGAAATGTTGAAACCCCATTCTATGGATTCTTAAACTAAATGCCTGCTATTATCTATACAAACACTCATTTCTGCAGCTTCCAGTTACCCTAATATACCTTAAACTCTATATTATTCATATCCAAAATTGCCTAAACTACTCCACATTCAAGATTTTAAAGCTAAATTCCCGAAATTATCTACACAAAAATATGGACCTCATCCTAAAATTCAGTAAATTTTGCAGCTCGTGTTATTCATCGCTTAAATTTTCTGCTTTTACTTGTTTTCGTATTTGCTCTGCCAGGACTGCCAAGAGGTGCCTCGGTTTAATGAAAGCTACAAGATGGATTAGGGGGCCTTAATGTATTATTCCTATGTTAAGGGCATTGCAACGGCAATTTAGGTGAATATCAAATGTAGAGTTCATCTGCAATAAAATCAGTTCTTATGATATTCTTATCTATTTTGATAAATATAAAATAATCAATCAAAAACACTTACACCTTTAAGAGTTGCAGACTCCTTTACAATAAGTGCCGTGATGAACTTTATGTTAGCTTATATACCATTATCAATAAAATTTATTGAAATAGGAAATGAGTGAATGTCAAACAATCGTACAGGACTTAAATGGTCTTAATAGTTTATTATGTTTTTCTAGATAAGTTCCTTGGGTTTTCGATTCAATGACTTATTACGAATTGGTTCTATACCAAAAATTCAAAGATGACAACACCTCGTTAACAATCACACACAATGATTGTTATCTAGGAGACAAAGCACTCTATGCATTCAACTTGATAATCATGATTGACACTTTAATTGCCATAAACTCTAGCGATCCCTATAGTTAATTAAATCTACTACAGTACTCAAGACAAGAGTAATACAAAACATGCAAGTTTATCACCCATCGATAGTCACTACCAATGCCAAAACAAGTAAAAGCAAATGTTCACATCTAGAATGCAACTTGAAAGAATTCAAACCAATCCACATGAATCTCTCTCCACTGCCCATAATTTTCTCTCCCTTGCACCGAAGGGCTGCACCTGCGTCATAAACAAATGAACAAAAGACAGTTATTAAAGTCATGATATCAAATCCATAAGATATGAAATAATAAAGACATGATATTATAAAATGTCAATTATTCAACATAACTGCATAATTTTCTTTATTCGAATGACTCTTAATTATCTTAATTGCATTATATGAATATATAAAAGAGGATAACAATTATTAATTGATTCACAACAAATAAAACAGTGAATCAATAATCAACATTCTAGATTGTAAAGTAATAAATCAATATTTATATAAGCGTGACAAATCTTATCTTATTTAAACTAATCTAATAATATTTTCTTGTTTTATTTATTTGTAGGTTGTTCATATAAATTTTGAACTAACTTATTAGAAGTTATTAGTTCGGAAGGGGTAACTAAAGAAATCAATTTGCTTTAACTCATGATTAAACTCTGCCTTTTTTACCAATCAAAATTTATTATTGTTTGTGAATGAGAATATTTGCAATTTTACAATGGTCAACTTGTGCATTTTTTAACAAAAAATATAAAAAGGGCATTTATCTATATTTTCATTAGTAAGATTGTTGACATGTTATTAAAGGAGAGAGCGTTGATGTCATGAAGAATACATTGAAATAAATGCAATCAGATAAATAACATTGCATGTAGCCCCGTATCCCATTAATTTAACCTATTAATATGACTTGATACCTTCCCCATTAAAGTGTTTGTTAAACTTATTGAAATATACATTAAAAAAAATTAAATTAAAATAACAGGTTTCCTTTCCACTAAGTTGGAATTTGATGTGTGAAAGTGTGATGGATATGTTTGAGGCGAGCAGTATGGTAAGGGGCTTCACATTCATGATTTGTTTTTTCAATGCATTTATTCTTCCTAATCTCCGGCATGCTACTTTGTGAACAATGAATAATTAAGTTGAAAGCCAATTTTGTGTCCATCCATGTCATAAGCAACTTGCACCCTTTGATGTTGAAAGTTATTGAAAATATTGAGATTGTTTGTATTGGGTAAGGGCACAAGGGCCAAACACACCTACAATGCATCATCCTTCACAACCACCAAAATCCCCACACTAGTCACATCTACATCCACATTTTTTTGATAATGGAAGGTTGTTATTGGAATCTGAACAATCTTATAGTTTGACAAATCATCATAGGTATCCAAGATCAAAAACACTTAAAAACAACAACATGAACACACCTGTCCTAGGAATCAAACCTTGGCTAAAACTCAGAGACCTAGTGGCACTTGGGGAGCCGAAAATAGGGAGAAAACAAAAATTGGCAATTATATTTACACATCATTTGTGCAAGAAAGGCTAAATTATTCCAACCAAGACCAAGCAGCCCAATGGAACCTTTAAACAACCCAATATTCGTACGATGAGCTTAACTAGCACACACCAACTCTTGGCGTGTGCTAGTCAATGATGTCACCAGAGAAAAGTTTGATGAAAAGTCCCCCTTGACAAATGTGGGCCCCCTAACAACCTGCAGTATTGTCCCTACTATGGTTAGAATAAAGTGGTTAGTCATTAGCCACGGTAAGTCATAAGCCACAGTTAGAACAAAGTGGGAAAAATGAGCATGAGTTTTGAAATGGTTGACCTTACCATTGACTAGCCCATGCCTAAGCTCATCGCTCTTGCCCTGTATCTCATTTTTGCCTTGTATCACATTTTGGACATTTGTTAAGAGTATTGTCATCATCATTGCATTTTTGGGAGGAACATTGCATTTTTACGGTTGACGTAGAAATTTCTTAGTCGTTATTCCATTCGCTCACTTTCCTTGTGTATTATTTTTTTTGGGAATTATCTTCAAATCATATCCTCTATTTATTCTACACCATAATGGTTTTGCACAATAATGGTTTTGTTTTTTCCACTCTAGAAATGGTTTTGCATAGTAAATTCTGCACCTAAATAATGGAATGTTTTTTTTTTTTTTTTTCATTTATGCAAAAATGTGATTGACTGTATTGTACGCATGCTATGACAAAATTACTTTTGAGTAATCAACACATAAACATCACTCAACTTGTCTGTGTCTGCAAGTGCCCCCAATTGATTGGATTTTGGTTTTTTATATCTTATAAACAAATAGATCGATTGGGTTTCCATATAATTTATAGATATTTCACAAATATTTGCAAATTGTAAGGGGGATTAAGTCAACAAATGAGAAATTGGAACCAAAAGTGTCATGTATTAATACTTTAATAAGTACAATAATGTCCTAATCTCTACTTGGTTTTGCACAATAATGGTTTTGTTTTTCCCACTCTAGAAATGGTTTCGTACAGTAAATTTTGCACCTAAATAATGGAATGTTTTATTTTTTTATGAATATACACATATTTTACAAGTTGTTCTTCTCATAAAAAACACATACTCAGTCCTTTTCAAAGGAAACATAGTTGTATTGTTCAAACATATAATATCCTTTAATAGACGGTCATTTTAAAGGACAGAAAAAAGCAAAGCTCAATGTTACCTTATTAAAATGACAGTGCATATGACCCTACATAAAATCAAATCCCTAAATTAATTAGGATAGATTCATTCATATTTGTGATCACAGAAGGGCAAGTGGTCTTTGAATATGCTGATCAAGGAAAGAAATCATAGAGTTTTTATAAATGTGAAAAAATCAAATCCATACCATCCTTTAAACATCCGTCCTACTTTCTTCTCAGCTTGAAGATGCCATGGAACATCCTAGATTTTATTGAGTTCACAGGGGTTTTGAAAGAGAAAATAATTTTCAAAATTCATTCATAATTATGTACCTTTTGCTACAATTTAACATTTTATATGAATATTATGTATATTTTATTCAAGATTCATTTAAAATGTATTACCTACTTGATCTTTCTGCAATAGAGTTTCCCACTCTTATTTTTTCACCAATTATTTATTGTCAGTAAAATGGAGTGCAAGACAATAATTCAAAATCCCAAGCCAAATAACCTAACTGCCAAATATAATCACAAGGTCAAATTAGATAATCAGCATGCCATAGAAAGCTAAGACAATGCATTGTGGAGGAAATTACAATATCTTTTTAAAATACATCTATTTCAATTTTTTTTAATACAATGGCTTAGTCTACTGATTCATCTCTTCATTCCTACATATCATTGTGCATGGTGATATATTATGACTAAGTTGACACATAAAATAAAATATCCACCTGGTTTATTGATGTGCTACAGAGTCTAATTAGAACACATAAATGAAACTTATCACTCTTTCTAAGGTTGCTCTCTGCAAAATTTATAAAATGATTCAAAAAAATTATCTATCTTTATGTTAGATATGTGATAATAAAATTAAAATTTTTGGCACTTTTTTGGATCCTTTTGCAGTGTAGTTTATAGTTAGGGATGAGGGGGCCAATAATACAAGACTTTGAAGTCAGGTATTCCTATTAATAACACCAGATGACGTTAAAATACTATGGTGTTGAGGTAACTGCTAAGTTAATCCCTCAAATTACTCTTTAATTCCTCAAATGTGTGGGTTAATCTCCCGCTCTACAATCAATAAGTGTCAAAACTGCTAAAACACGAACCATATCAGGTGCAATTTGTAAAGATGTCTTTTGATATACAATCTCAAGATTAGGGGTTATACTGTAATTATTGATGATAACCGTATATTACAATTTCTAGACAAATTTGAGGAGAGATTTCAAATAAAGGGGACGAGGTAAAATTTGAGATTTTATTTTATTTTATACAAAATATATGATAGGGATAGATGTTTAACATGAATACCCATGAGGCTTATGGTGTTGATATCAATCCCATATATAATACCCTCTTCCCATTTACTTTAAATAAACAAATTTTTTTTTAGGGAATTGGCATTGATATCAATCATGTGCCTCCTAATACATTTTCCACCAAGGCACGATACATGTTGATATTCTTAAATGCATAAAAGATGATATATAAAAATCTTATATAAATCAACTTCGACAAAACCATTGAAACTATTATAAAAAAGTGGATCACTACTTTTTTCATTATCTTCAAATAGAAGATGGACTTATTAAAAATCCCAAATACACCATTATTCCTTTTGGATAGAGATTTGTTTTGGGGCAATCACTAGTATGCTCTCATCAGCATTTCATGAAATCAAATCACTTTATTCCACACATAAATGTATTTGTAAAATTGGTAATAAATAACCAAATTCAAAGGAAATTATGTCTATATGTCTCCAATTTATTATGACATTCATAGAAGGGTTTACTACATCTTTAGAGGAAATCATTGCTCTATATAAGATCTTATTCATTATGAAGGTCAAAGATGTGTAGCTATATTCATTAGAGATATAACCCAACATAGAGTTGGCCTCCTTAAGATTCGTCAACACAACTCTTTATTTCATTGTTCAGATTTAGACTCTTTTCTCCAATCTCAATTTTAGAGGCGCAAACATTCCCATTAATCTACTTAACAATCATAAGTTGTTAGGAGAGAAATCTTAAAAACTTAACTCTTCTATTTTATGTTGAATATCCCCTTTTTCTATTGCAATGTCTTATTTGAAATGTAATTTTGAATGAATTCCTTTTAACCTACATTATGGTTGTTAATGTACAATATTATATATTCATATTCTTAACACATAACAACAACGATATGGCGATGATAAAACAAAATCAACATTTATGATCATATCAATTCTATTAGTTAGTTTATATACATTATAAATGACATGATTTATAATTGGTGACCCATCTCTCCTTTTATATTTGTGTGTTATTGTAGACACCTAATTCTAGTACAAGACCCTTTTACATTAGGTATGTTTCATGTTTTATCACATATGGTCTATGTGCATACGTTTAGATATTTTTAGTAGACTTTCATTTTTTGGGGTCTTATGTCATCATCCCATAACATAGGTCTTCCTCGTAACTTGAATTTGTGTGAATAATATTTCCATGTAATAATATATCCATTAGATGAAAATTGTATGAAAACATAAATATTGACTAGTCATTTTCTTTTGTACAATTTTGAATGCTCTCAAAATGTCCAAAATATTATTTTAGTGTCTTTTCCTTGGTTAGCCCATTTGGTTATCCCCTTAATTTATGGGTCTTTTGTGCCTTGATTTTCCCCTTTTACTATCTTTTAAGTTCAACCCACGTGTATATATGCCCTTGAGGAGTGAGCATCCACACACATGTGCACACACACACACACAACGCTTGGTCATTTCATCATTTATATTCTCATTGAATCCTATTATAAGTAGGGTCTCTTATGCTTATTTTATCATGTATTATCAACAGGTCTTGACATTCAATCAAAGGAGTTATACATTGATTTAAGTTTTCCCTTATATATCTAGTTCAAAGTTCTTGTATCAAATTAAGGTTATATTAAGAGCATGTAGTTGCATTGAATTATCTAGGATATGAGGTGAAGCCCTTTATCTCATAGTTGAGATTCCACTCGCATGCACATTATGGATCCATCTTAGTATGGAAGCCCATAAAATAATTGTACAATACTAGTGTTGAATGTTAATCTGATATTTGTCATAGTGGTAGTTTGTGTGTTTGTTTGCAATATGTCATTGTTTACATAACCCCTCTCTACTTGGCATTTCAATCACTTATGAAATTCCCTAATCCAAATCAGAGATGTAACAAGAAGAGACTTAGATCAAGTTGCAGATGAATTGAATGAAATTTTCAATTGGCCGCCACCTTCTTGGGCTATTCATGCAAATCACGTCACTAGGATTTGGTGGAGTACTAATAATGCTTTTAATTTGGAGCTGTTAAAAGGTAATTGGTCACGTCAACAAATGGAAATGCTAGATTTAATTTTTAAGTCTAATCTCTTATCGAAATTAATTATTTTACATCATGAAATATCATTGAATCCCATGATGAAAATTTGGTTTGACATGTACTTTGATAGAACTAGTTATGAAACATTCTTTCCAGAGACATTCTTTTGTACATATAACCTTATGATTATATTTCAACTTTCAACATGGGATGGACTTCATGATAATTGTGTGCAATTATGGAATTGTCCATATTTAAATCTTAAATTAGATCTTGAACACGTGCTGGATGAACTTACACACCAAGAAACAATGTGGTGAAGAAGTCATTTTCCAACACCATCAGAAGAATCTGAGGATGATAAAAATGCTCGTGATCATGATGGGTAATACTTAGATTAGTTGTAAATAATTGACATTGGAATGGTATAAATTTATACATGTAATGAACAAGAAGCTTTCATTTAGTTTCATAATTGTTTTCTATCTTCTCATGGGCTTCCCTAAATTTTAGTGGCCAAAAATTGTGGTCCGGTACATGGGAATTATGGTAGTGGTGGTCTATGAAGAAATCATTTAAATAAAATTGGTGACCTATTTTGCTACACTAAAGCTCTAATAACTCAATATGGTTTATGCCCTGACCTTACTATGGGTGATATGGCAACCTAGCATTGCAATTGAATGGGATAAATTGTATCCCATATGGGCTCATATAATTTGTAATGGACACATGTCGTACAATTTTTTCTGATATTGCCTACTAACATTTCCTTTCACGTGTTGTCCTCAAATTATTAGTATGTCCATGCCTCTAATTGAATACATCAAATGATTATTTGATGGAAAATGAGAATATCATGTGGGCTTCTTAGCAGTTTCTCTTTTTTTTTAACCTCTCCTGATGGGCTTCATAGAAAATTCCCTATTCTTCAACCCTTGTCTTCATTTTATAGGCTTCCTAACAATTTTTATTTTTTTAACCCTTTCCTAAAGTTATGGGCTTCGTATCAAAATCACGTTCCTAAGCTCAACCCACATGCACGCAATTAGTACATGCCACTTAAGATCATCTATAAATGCAACTACCTCATGCATGCACTATTTTATCCATTTCTATGTTTTGATGCATTTATTTTCATATGTTTTATGAAGGGTTTTATATTGACTTCAAATGAAAAAATAGTCTTATGCAATACATGAAAAATTGCGTTCACTTAAAATACAAAAATTCAATTTCTAATTCATTCAATGAGATGTTCTCCTTGTAGGCTGCAATAAATGGCAAAAAGGTGGGAAGAAATAATGCACCTCAAACTGTAGAAGCCATGCGAGTGTCCATTTGATTATAGTTGTATCAAGTGGTCTAATTTTCCTGACATCAACAAGGAAGACTTGTGGGTTGCTTGGGTTGAGCAAGATAGGGTTGACAACTTCATCAAAGGAGAATCGAGAAGGGCATTATTCCCTACAAATTTTTGTGTTTCACATAGCAAGAGATATCCAAATTTTGTTGGAAAGGATATCAAGATCACCATGGTCTCTGAATATGTCATGTGAGTCACCTCACACTTGCAAGCTAGTGTCTATTTAGATGATATTATGTTCTATTCATTTACATTTTATTTTCATCTTTTATGACTATTTATTTATTCACCACAATTGTGTAGGTATTGGTGTTCATATGGCCCTGAAGACTATCAGGAAATTGATGCCATGCCCAAAGACAAATCTTTAATGCCAAAGTCAGGAAAGGGTAGCCATTCGGATTGAAGGCATATAAGGTGCATTTTTTGTTGTCATTTCAACACATGACACATGATTTTTAGACCCAATCATATGTTGCTCACATACAATCAAGTAGAACACATGGACAATGAGCACAACTATTGTCGTGGCTAACAATATGAACAGTTCAAGGGCAAGAAATATTTTTTGTTCCTCACATCAACCCCCAACTCAAAATGGGTTCATAGGCTACTATTATTTGGAATGTCTGTTGATGTTATCCACCTTAAAAATTGGGAGATGGTGCATGAGAAACTTGTATTATTTAGTGTTGAAATAGAGCGGGATGATTTTTTGAGTAAAGATGACATATATAATAGAAAGTGATTGATAATGGAGGTACAATATGTGTACAAAACTGAATATGCAATAAGTGTTCAATAGTGGGCATTGGCCAATCTCGATAAGTGGTTTTTATATTAGGGATACAACAGGGGAGAGCTTGATGGGGATGGGGAATCCCCCTTCATCTTGGGTATCCAACTCCCACAACAACTATAATGGTTGTTGAGATTTGGGAAGCATAGCTTACTGGCAATGGATGTAATATTCGAGATGAATGCAATGAAGGTATTGTGCCAATGTTTGTAAGATTAGTTAATAATATTAGTTGTTTTGATGTTTGTAATAATATTAGTTGTTCCAATGTTTTTATTGTTTTCTTTTATAGTTCTAATTGTACACACTATTGGTGTTTGATTCCAAACATGAAGGTGCACCCATTGCATGGATCATTATGTCTCAGTTATGTATTGTCAACATAAGACAATGGATGTAAATTCTTATTCAAAGAGTGCATTTGAAAGACATTAAATGGATAATTAGTGCCTTCATGGTCGATGATGCTGCTGCAGAGATAAAAGCTATTATGTGTGTCATAATTATTCCTACACGCATCATAAACTTCATATTTATATGTTCATAGACACCATCCCCACATTATTCCATTTACTTATGCAAAACTATTATGTTATTCAGGGAGATATTTGACTATGAGGTCTACTTATGCATTTAGCATGTTCATTGTGCATAGTTGAAGAATTTGATAGCAAAGGTGAAAGGTGATGGTTTCAGATGTACGATGTTTCAAGACTTGGGGTTCATAATTCATAGTTATGCTGATGAGGACATGGCTACAAGAGAGTCCAAAATTTTTGTAGAAAGATATTGCTCTTTACAACCCATCTTTATCAAATATTGGGAACAACACTGAGTATACAGAGTTGGAATATGGTCATGATGTTGTTGGGCAAGACACCAATATATCTATAAAATCTTGCCATTCCCATTTGAAATGTAATTTCCTAAGCACAATAAGGACTTATTCACATTACAGGGTGGATTGGTTTGTTCACCAAATAACAACATCGATTTACATACATTATTGGTGGCAACAATGATGCAAGGACACTAGCTTCCATAGGAACTTCAAAGTAGAAAGACATGAAAATATTTCATGGGTACAAGCTTTGAACATCCTAGATTCTCATGTTACCTTCGATAATAGAGACCTTCATATGGCATGGGTATAAATTATGAAAGATGAGATGTTGAATTATTGTGTCTTCAATATAACGCCTTCTATGTTGATACACACTTGCTCATTTTCAATCCAAGGATATACTTGTAAGCATGTGCTCACGGTGGACTTGATGAGAAAGATGACAACTCAGATAGTGATAGAGGATGTAGCCATAATACATGGTGTTAATGAGAGCATCAACAACATTGATGTTGTAAGTTTTCTTTCCCCTACATACTATATGCATTGAAGACTTTGAGGTCATTATAGTTTGTGTAATATGTTTTCATTGCCTAGGTCAAGGACAATGGAGTTCAAATTGAAAATGAGGGACAAGGCATGGATGTCAGATATTTACACACTAAAATGCACAATGTATCATATATGGATATGTAAGGATCAAGTCATGAACTAGAAGGTGTTGCAACAAATCTAGTTGATGACACTGAAGACTAGCTGAGGGGGGGTTGATATTATAAGTCTAGAAACTAGTTGCAGTCATATGTTTGTCATATTTTTGGGCATTTCTGACTAGATGCTTTTCACTTTATGAATAGGTATCATATACTATTGGATTTGATCATGTTGAGGCCCTGATATGTGGAACACGAGAGATATTTGATAGATGTTGTGCAGTGGATGGAAGCATAAAAACTATGGTATTCTTCAAAAACTATATGGAAGAGGTTTAAAACAAGGTGCAGAACAAGGTGATATTAAATGCACAACACCCAATGCCTCATCCATTCCAAAAAGTGTGGGATGGGCATGGAAATTTCACTTGTAGATAGAGATACTTCATAGAAAATATGAATAGATGTAGATATTAGAGCATGTCGCAGGAGATGACACATTTTCCAACCCCACCTTGTAACAATATAAAATGACAAGTTTGGGATGACGAGCTTAACAAGGTAGTGAAATGAGATAGGGGTGGACATAATAGAGATCATGCATCCTGATTTCAAACCTTTGTAGGTTTCAGTGACAACACACAACAATAGATGCATGTAACAACAATAAATGCATGTATGTATATATATATATATATATATATATATATATATTTTAAGGTGAATAGTTCTTTTAGATCACCTACACATTGTAAAACATTGCATAAATATACTATCTCTTAAAGGATTTTCTAAATGATATTTGAACCCTACCCCGAGGAATGCGATAAAGCTAGTCATTATTTTAAACATAAATCAAATTTATAAATATTATATAAACATATGATGTTACTGAAATTATATAAATGAATAATGCAATAGTTCTGAGGTTCATTTCATTTGTTAGTAGCTTTAGTACCTTGTTAATACTTATAAGAGTCTTTTTAGTCCTCTTTTTACAACTACTTTTTACATCAACTACCTTTAGACAACTACTTTTGTGATGGTGGTCATCCTTTATCCCTTAATTGGAATATTCTTTTTACCCAAGCTCTATACAATTCCCATGTCTCACCATGTAAATTCAATGAGAATACCCTTAGGGGACTAGGATGAACTAAGATGATCAAATGTAAGAAAATATCACCCATTGGAGGATCATGAAAGAATTTAAGCAATGCCTAAAAATAATAATATAATGTACATCATCACCAACCACTCTTGTGATAACATAATTTTTACCATTATGAAAGTGTCCATACAAATGGAACAAAATATGTGTCTCATACCAGTATCTGAAAATCATAAATCAGCTAAAATAATCAAACAAAAATGTATTTTAGTATCACCAATTTAACGTCATGCCTATATAGTAGAGTTGATGATTGAGTTGATGAAATTCCTCTAGGGCATGTAAACTATGTTAATAGATGCTCTCCTAGTCTCTTCATCACATTTTCCCATGTTGGATATAACCCAAATGCACCTTAGATATGTAAAAATATTTGGATATGGCCTAGGTAAGGTGGGAAAATTTACTAGATATGGATATTACAAAATTTGAATTGTATCCTACAAAGATTTAGGAAAAAAGTGAAAAATATAAAAAAATAAAAATAAACAACTCATTCATTATGAAGAGGAGAATCACCTTTTCTCTTAACACACACTACTCTTCAATGAAATTTTTTTTTTGATAGAATTTTGGCGTTGTGTTGGTCATTTTGAAGGGATTTGGAAGGTTTTTTAATGCAATCCTTCACCATGAAAAATAACTTTTATTATGGATTATTCCACCAGGATAGCTACTCGGGACGAAAAATACAAGACAACAATTTTGTACTCACTTGTACTTGCATGTAAATCACACAATTTCATGCTATGTTTGTATACAAAACTCACTATTAAGTTATAAAACACTTCAAAGGATAAAATCCACTTCCTTGGGTCTATTTTCATCCCCTTCACCTTGCCCAATAGGATAGATTCTTTGTTCTATCCATTTCTTGCATGAAACTATAGAAACTTAGGTGACTGTCTATGTAAAATAGGGTACACACTGTTATGAGAGGGTTTCCTCATTCAAATCTCATTCAAATTTATTATAAACCCTACCTATGTTATAACATAAGGTTAAACCACCTTTATATATCTTGGAACTCACACTACATGTGACTCATTCACCTCTAATAATCCCTTACACCTTGTTTTGTCTATTGACTGTGCATAACATTATGACGTACAAGTTTGTAACTACCACAAAGATCATTTGCTTCATTTCAAAACTCTTATAATTCATCCATTGGGTTCATAATCTTGTTTATGATTGGAATCATGTCCTCAAACCATCCATTCAATGTTCACCTGGCCAAGACAAGAATCAAAGCTCTATCTTCCTCACAATGGGACTATGTGCTCAAGACAGAGTACACCCTATTACAAGTGTTGTAACCTAATTATATTAAAATAATATCCTCTACTATTATAAGGATTTACCAGACATTCCTCTATATTTTAACACAACAATGATTCATTATGATGGTGTTTATTCTTTCCTCTAATGTTATTCTCTACATTGAAATGTTTATCCCTTATTTACGGATTTGCTCAAGGTAATTTCATTGTAAACATGATATGTATTTTAATAAACTCTATAATTTTTCATGCCACCATTTTAGTATGGATTCCATTCACCCAAGTATCTTTTCATTATCATGTAAACCTGTTCACCCAAGTTTCCTTTCTCACAGGTTTCTTGCATTAGGAATCATCTTACTTGATTACTCAGGGATCACAATGATATTCACAATGAATCTTACTTATTTGTTTCACTTAAAACACAAATATTGATTTATTTACTATAATCACAATCCTACCACCCCTATAGATGTACACAAAATCCAAGCACACATATATTGCCTTGAAGACTCACTAAACAATATACATATATATAAAGAACAATCCATTTGTCTTGAAGAAGGAACACCACCATCAACACTTATTTTCATTTATGGGGTTAAAAATCATACAAAAATAGTCCATCAAAGGTAGACTATGTAAATAGGGTAAGTTTGGGTATGACTGTGTCAAATGTTTCCAAGAATCCAATATGCATTCATGAGGTCATGAGCATTTTCCCAAAGTTAATCTCAGGATTTTAATCTCTTCTAAATGTTAATAAGAGACAAACAATTCAATTTATTTATCCCTTCTCACACTCATGTATTCATTTTATCTTTAAATAGGCAACAGGGTGCTAGTATGTGTGATGCAGAGATTGCACAAGTTTCTCTCCTTTCTTGTCCTTGATCAATGAAACACTTACCAAGTTACATATAAGGAAACCAATCACCATGAAATATAAATGGATTAATATATTGTTTATATATTATAATAAATTCAACTTGATCATAAGACCCCTTAAGAACTCAATATAACTTCTTATCACTATTTTGAACACTTCCTTTTACACTTATGCAACTCTACCAATGCAATATTTCATCCTTTTAACCTTGTCTGACCGTAAATACCCTTGTAAAAAAAAATTACAAATTATTATGCATTTCCAATGTGATATTCTCCTTTACCCTATTGTAACACACCTATGTGTCAAATTTCAAAACCTATCTCACTCTGTAGGTCCACTTTCGTTCTTGTAGACTTCCAAATTAAGCCTCTTTTAGCCCTTTCCCAACTCCATTTGATATAAATCCATACTAAATGGTTCGTATGGTCTTGAAAGTGTTTGATTTGGTTAAGGCATGTAAAAATGCACAAGATTACAAGTTTTAGTGAATTTTTAAGGGTTACCTTTCTCACAGTAGTCAAAACCCTAGTTGCTAGGGTTTAGGGAGACTAAACAGGTTGAGTGTGCTTTAAATTCCATATCTTGATCTATAAATAGTTTCAAACCAAACTAATGTTTGGAAGTTTTTTGTCTAGGTTCAATACAAATTTTTATTTCAATAACCTTTATCTCTTAATGCTTGAATTAATCTCTAACAAGAAAACTTAGTCATTCTTGACTGTGCTCTAATGATTGAAAATAGGGTAAGCATGGGTTAAGCAGGGTTTTGATAGTTTCAATATTTCCAATAATCTTTATAACCTATATCAAGTGTGTTCCCATGTAACAACTATCTCAATCCTTTCTTAATCACTTTTTAATCTAAAACAATCTCCAAGATAAAGAATACAGTATACCAATTCAGGGTTTTTGGTTTGTATGTTATTAACAAGAAAGAACTCTGAGCACATAAAAAATCACCACATTTGACCTCCTGAACATCACAACAAATTCTCTCTAACACTTAATATGCACTCCATCTCCACATTCACCATAGAAATCAATAAGGAAAAGATCAAATAGGCACTTGATCAAACTATATGCTTTCATTCACTATTTGACATACCTGCCTATCATCTCAAGGGTAATCTTCTTACAATCCAAATCTTGTTATTGACTCCAATTAGAGATTATAGTTGATAAAAAACAATATCAAAAATCTCATAAATAACCACTCACCATATTGAAGATTATAATAAGTGAATTGCTTAATCTCATTCATGTAATATCAATACATTCAAAAATTCATTAACATAGTCCTCTTATTCATCAAAGTTTCTTTATTCGACGTCCATTCTCTGTCACATTCAAATGGCATTCACCAAGACAACATCAAAAACTGACTCTACCAAACTACTCCAAGAAGCATAACTGAATCTTGGATCATTCCCACGTTGAGGTCATTGACCCTTAATTGAATCTATCTAATATTCACACCTTCTTATGCCCGTGTCAAGAAAACAACATTATTAGAAACCATGATTGCACTTATATATGAGATAACTTGACCTTCATACATTGATTTTTCTCCACTTTGTTACCTGTAGGTCTTCTAACAACAATTGGGTTATGTATTCATGTGTCAAGTGTTTCATAATGATTATATAGGATTTCAAACCTATTTTGTTGCGAGGGATACTTAACCATACCAATCCTTCATTGATTCAATTGACATGACAAAGAAATAAGTCTTATCCCTCTATACAAGATGACTATCAACCCAAATAAGGCTCTCATTGACTCTTTTCTCTATCATATCTTAACTTGGAAGTCATTACTTATTTGGAATCACTCGGTTTCATTAGAACAAACACTTTACTCACTAATTATGGTTTCAATAGGTTCACAGTTTATCCCCAAGAAACAAGCAACCCTTTCTCTCTTGATAGACACAAAGCAGGGCATAAGGTAGAATACCACATTTTAACTTCCAAAATAATTATTTGAATCCTTCAACCTATTCTAAGTCATATTAAGGACCTCTTTTGATTTCACAACAGTGTTATTATGTTACTCAATACATTTGGATGATGTTTTTATTTCACAACTTTTTATATTCAATAGTCTATCTTCTCTTTATTCAATAGTTAAGCTAAATAATTAACTATTGTTTATGATTTACTTTTGGAAATTATCACTAACTAATTTTTCTAATTGTGTGTTAGGTGGCATTAATTATACATGGGAAGTGTTGTATAAATAAAAGAGGAATTCCATAAATTTATATGGAAGAAATCAAGCGTACTGGAGAAATTCAATGCAGAATGGCAAACATTGCACGAAATCTCAGGTGTGGTGGTCGAGGCCATCAATTGGAGGAGGATTGGAACCACAACAAATTTCAAGTATCCTGATGGATTGAATTGGGTCAATGTTCTCCTCCACTACAACATGGCGTATCCTACCTACCATGTTCTGTTGGTGAGCTATAAGTACACAACACTCATAGACAGGCTTGATAATGATTTCTACATACAGTGGTCATATGAATAGACACAAGATAATGTTTTTTGGTTTGATGTATGGGGTACTCCTAGCTTTATTCCAGTGTATCTTAGGCCCTTCTTGGAGAATTTTTTTCCTTTGAAAGTGTCTAATGATCTGAATGTCTATGTGCATCTAGATCAAGTACAAAATACTTTCATTGGTGTGAAACTACTTCTCAAAATATATTTTGAACTATATAGTGTTCATAATAACCTCTTTTTAGGCATCTAGTCTTTGTCCAGTGCATCCATATGATGCATTGTGGAAGAGATACAAAATTTCCCACACCACAAACTTTCCTCTCATACAATCAGGCCGGAGTATTTCAAGAATGGAATCCTTGTTTTTTTACACACATGTTTTAGAGGATGAAAGCAATGATGACTATGATTAAATGGATGAAAGTGATAGTTCTGAAAGATAATAGAATAGTTTTATAAAAATAAGTTTCAATATTGATAAACAGTGTAATATAATGGTAAAGAAAGTACATATTTGTGTATTACATATTTATTGTTGATCTTGATGTTGATGTTAGTTGTTATTCTTGATGTTGATATTAGTTTTTGATGTTGATGTTTCAATATTGATGCAGATAATAAGCTACTTATCTCACACTTTGCCTTATTCTTGATTGCATCTCTTTGCAAAAGTTCACTAATTCATCACTCACTATGTGGTTTATGGGTTTTCAACATATCTTTAGGTTCAAGGTATCTAAACATGATTTTTTATTGTGTTTTTAGGACCTAAGGGATTTCAAATTTCTCTTTGAATACCTTTTCATTAACTCACAAACACTTTCCAATTTTAAATTCTCCTCTCTTCACAACTCTGCCACTCAGCTGACAGTCTTTGTAGCCCTATTTTTGGGGTTTTTGACCTAGTAAAAAATTATACCTTATCAAATTTGAAAATAGACTATTTATGTAGACACCATTTTCCAATATCTAACTATATTCATAGTTTCATAACCCAACTTAGTCTTTAAAACACTTTTCTAGAATTATTCTGCTCATTGTTACCTTTCATTAGGTCTTTTAGGTCAATTTTAGCACCTATTTATACACGTCTCTCTAACAGTACAGATATGTAATCCTTGACCCTAAAACCCATAAAATATGTTAGAACACTTCATAATCCAACTTCCCACCAAGTTTCTTTGATTTTTGATGATTAGAATGGTCTATATCCTCCAAACCCTAGGTTTAGGGTTTTTTTTGTCTTTATCTCAATCGAGATGGCTTAAATTACATTTGCTAACATTTTGATGAGTTTCATGGACCTGTAAATAATTACTAAGGTCTATCTTTCCCTCCATTATGTCTTCCAATCATTAAATGTTGTTATCCAATCCACTATCCAAGATTTCCATATCAAAATTTATTTGACTGTGTCAAGAAATTGTGAGTTTACAGGTATGTATGCTTGTAAAGGTTAAAAAAGAAACATATAATGTAAACACTTTGGAAAAAAGAACTTAAATCTCATTTCAATAACTTACCAATATTCCTAAAAATAATTAATCCTTGAGTCAATGATCATTTCCTTCAATGAAATACACACATTCCAACTTTGCATTGATTGTTATAGGAAATAAGCTTGTCCTGACCCTTTTTCCATGACTAGAGGGTTTCTTAGATAATATTCAAAGAGTATAGTTTTAAATAACTACCAAGAATATTTGGACGAGGATGAAAATATAATTTCAACATCACTGATCTCTTAACAATTAATATACTGTCTACATACAAGAGAAACAACACCCAAATATGGGTCTACAAGCACAGTCTTCAATACACGCACTTCCTTCTTGATTATTTAAAACTATAGTCTCAAATATGTTATTTAAAATACCTTGGAAATTTATTGTCAAGCTATATATTCTTCAATCACATTTGGAAACTATTACTAGTCTCACTATTAACAAAACACTTATGCTCAGCCACAAAAGCAATTACTCAAAATAGGGAATATAAGTCTGCAATAATTTTTATATGGATTTATATTTGTTATTTATCTCTTCCACATTCAAATGGAATAACTATCTATTCGTGCTAATTGAATCCAAACTCCTATAAGAGGACACATAACTGAATCTTGATTTCCCTTTTCCCACTTAGAGTTTTCTTACCAAAAAGATTGCATTATGACTTGATTTTCACTATATGACATATATATCAACATAAAAATAGAATCATAAGCATTTATAAACCTCTTACCATGCTTAAATAGTTAGATACACTTATCATATCTTTGCACCTTCAAAAATTACACAAAATTCCTTAGACAAGATGAAGTAAGCAACTGGTGGAAAATAAACATCAATTTTATAGATTAAAATGTGAATAAGCATGTGTTTCAATTGATTTCCATCCAAAGTCATAATCATACATCATGTAATATCAGACACATGAGTCATTGCACATAACTAATTATCATTGTTCATGTATGAAATACCACATCTATTGGGAGACTTACCATTGGCTTATGGAAACAAGATATCGAACTCTGACTTCAAAATATATAGTTACTACTCATATATGGTAACTATTCCTTTGTGTTTCATTTGCATGGCCTACACAGTCTCCTCCCTTGTATCATAGAGTGATTTTATGTAGGCATGGACAACTTTCAGATTGACAAACTTTATTTCAATGTCCATCTTCTCATCCATCAATGTGAGAAGTGCATAGTATAATTTCTTAACCTCTCTGGTCTTATTAGCCAACACAGTTTCCAACTTGATAACCTTTGCCCTTGCACCATCAAGAAGCTTAGTCAAAAACTATTTATCCCTCTTGATTGATTATTTTTTTGCATCTACTAGTGATGGTTGTAAACCAAGATGTTCTTCTATGCCCATTGCATTCTGGGATCTCATCCTTGTGAGAAGTTCTTCCATGTCCTCAGGCAATTGGGTAGCCACATTATCTTCTAGATTTGGGAATTCATACGTAAAAAATGTGATACACATGAAATTCAATGATAGCATTCAATATTTTTAGCATTGAAAAGCTTAAAAAATCTAGACATAAACGAGGTCCATGAGAATATTTAAAAGCTAAGAACATCTAATTTTTTTAAATTAGGAATATTTTCCTTACACATAAAGAGTTTTCTAACTTAAATGAAAAAAATGAAATCATTATATTAGAGTATGAAATATTTACCTATGGCATGGTCATTCTAATGTATTGGAGTGTTTCCCCATTCCTTCTTGTCCTTCCTCCCATGCCTCGAAACACAGGCCATAGTCATCAACAATTTTGTTGATTGCTTGAATAGACAAACACATGATATGAGATAAAGGAATGTTAGAGAGATAAGCCATGCATACAAATATTATATTTCACTCCTCCCCACCATAGTTACTTATACACACACACACACACACACACACACACACACACACACACACACACACACACACACACACACACACACACACATGTATATATGTATATATATGCATGCAAAAATGTGAACTTTATCACCAATATATGAAAGAATGAAAGGAGAATAAGCTATACATGTGAAGATGATAGATCACCAGTCGAAAATAGTACATACCATAAACGTAAAAAATATACGATGAGTACATGGGAAAAACATTGCATCATTCAACCATGCATGATTGTGAAATACATCGCTAAATATAAATTAACCACCAAACCATTGCTTGAATTGTACACAAACAAAAAACTACATATGCAACACAAACCAGAAATGAAACACTTGTATTCAAATCTCCTATCTGAATAATATGTTTGACCACACATCAAAAATGTCATACATATTATGCCAAAATGTATGTATATAAATAATAGTGTCTAAGGAAATACATGCAAGGCAATATCGATGTTCATGGTATGGCCTTTAGGCCTCTGAAAATGGATAAAGAAGTGGAAGCGATCAACCACATAAATGCACACATATGCATATCACCCTAGGCACCTGCATTTCAAAATGTGTAGTTTATAAATCTTGATAAAATACAAGAATAAGACACCAACATGAATAATAAACTTATCAGTTTTGGTAAATAATAATTAACTATCATACCTCCTAAACACGGTCCATCCATGCCTATGACTGCACTAACTTGTCTCCACCAAAAGCCTATATGCAATAACAATATACATCACTATCAAAATATGTAATTGTAGTCATATAAAATGTTAAATGTGGTAGCTTGAGTGTGGCTTATGACACCCAATCCATAGGTCCATCTTTCATTCTCTCATGACCCTTCTAAGCATATTTTTGATGATTCCCAATCATCCATAGGCTTTCGAGACCTCATTCTAGCTTATTCAGGACCCTTTTTTCATGTTTATTCCATCCCCCTAGGTCCCATACCCTCAGGACAATAGCACCCAAGTTGGACTATAACACTGGACCCTAGGGTGTCCCCTTTCTAGTGCTCTTATCCAATTACATTTCAATCCTAGATAACCATTTTTCCCTGATTCCTCTTTTTCATTGTGTCAGACAAGCACAAATTCATGTAACTCATGACCAATATATCTCTATAAAATCCCATTCAAAGTTCATTTAGTTGGTTCACAATTATTTGCAAAAGTAAGAAAGAATACAAGCAATACTACTAAGGCAATTTTCCCTATTTTATGTATACAGCCAACCGATACAGCCACAAGCTCACTCAAACCCTCACACCAATCCCTAGCTACCTCAAGCACACCTAGTTTAGTATTTTTGCATCTTCATTACACTATTTCACAAAGCACATCAAGTGGGAGAACTACATATGGTTTGACACCTCTTTAGAGTATTAGTATGTAGGCATCGTTCCCACACAAAAGGTGTCGATACACATTCAGTGCATCTTACACACACTAACCCCTCTCTTTCTCCAAGTTTTCATTTAAGTTCAAGCATAAGTAAGGCCTAGAGTTAGGTATTAAATTAGATCTATAGGGATCTTCATCATCATTCAAGACTTGAAATTTTATAGGTAGAATAATAAAAGGACAGGGGGCAAACCCATAAAACTTAGATCTTTTTGACTAGATTGGACAACAACGGTAGGACCTAGACTATAGCATCGGACCCTAAAATGTCCTATTTTCGATGTTCTTATCCTTTCACTGAATAAAAGCTAGATCCTGATTTGCGATAGTGTCATAGTTCTGCACAACCAGTATCAACTTTTGTCTCATTCATCTCAATCCAGTTTAAGCTAAGTTATATTTTTATTCATTTATTACTATTTTTATAAAGGTTCAAATTACAATTAAATTATAAAAATTATAAAGGCTTAATTATTTCAATATTATTTATGGATTTAATTAACTTGGACCCTTAACTAAATTAGGAATAGGACTCCAATATTTCCAAAACTATTACATCCTTTGGTGAACTCGACTTACTTTATTTACATATAAAAACCCTAGAAACCCTAGGGTAAATTCCTTGCTGATTTTTCTAATATTTTTTTGATTTTTTACTTGCATATTTACATCATAAATTAGCATCAAATTTTAAAATTTCATAGTAATTTTTTAAAAAAAAAATCTTCCAAACCCTAGTTCATACACTAGGTCCTTTCAAATCAAGATTTTTTCAATAATTTTTTGATTTTTTACCTGCATATTTAAATAATAAATTAGCATAAATTTTTTAAATTCCATAGTAATTTAAAAAATATATTTTTCTTCCAAACCATAGGTGCATACACTAGGTCCTTTCAAATCAAGAATTTTTTAATATTTTCTTTTTTTTTGCCTGCATATTTAAGTAAAAAATTCACATTAAATTTTAAAATTCATTAGTAATTTTAAAAAATATCATTTTTCAAAACCCTAGTTTCATATACTAGGTTCCATTGCTTTTCAGGTATCACCTTACATGTTTGTGAGCTTCGTATCCTTTTTATGCATTTTCTAGTTTATTGTTTTTAGGACTTTACATTTTCTATATTCAATACTTTCCTTTCATATCACTTTGCTTATTACAAATTATTTCAAAAATTTCAACCAATTTTCAATTTGTTTTCCTACTTTAACAACGGCCCAATATACTGATTTTGACGAAACTAATAAGACAAAACTTCAAGACCTTTTAATTAAACATCTTGATATGCAAGATGACATGATTAAACTACTACAAGAAGAACAACAAAGAGTGAACAATGGTCAATCTTCAGAAACCACAGAACAACCAATTACACATGACATTACGGGGGCAACTATGTCTCAACAACACCTTCTAGTAGCCCAACCTTCCTATGAGGCACCACCAATTATGGCTAGTACATCTTTGTCTCTTGGTGTGGCTGCCCTTGTGCAAGAGATAAAATCTATTCAAACTAAGGTGTTACATCTTGAGCAAGGTGCTTCTAGACCTACACAGGCCTTGGATTCTTTTGCTCTACTCCATACACCATTGGCACATCATATTGCTTCGACACCCTTGCCACAAAGTTTTGTTCAACCCAAGCTCACTCTATATGATGGCAAGGGTGATCCAGAGACACAATTGAGAGCTTTTCATGTAGCATGCTTGGAATATGTGCCAAATGACTAACTACTAACCAAGCTATTTCCACAGAGTCTAAAGGATTATGCTTTACAATGGTTTTATAGTCTACCAAATTAGTTAGTCAATGCATTCAATCCTTTAGCTAACATGTTCCTAGCACATTTTAGCATTAACATTGGTGATAAGGTTTCCTATGCCCAAGTTACACAATAGAAACAAAGGTCAAATAAGTATCTCAAAGATTATGTTCTTCGATATAAGACTATCTTGGCTAAGATGACTGGCCCCATGGCCAATTAAGAGTTACAATATCTCTTCAAACAGAGTCTTCTACTAGCTTTTCATGAATCAATAATGTTCAAAATGTTCTCTTCCTTCACTGAGTTATGTCATACACTAAAGGAAAGGGAAGTAAAATTAATTTAAATGGGCAAACTCAAGTACATGAGCATATTAGACACATTAAACAAGAGTAACAGTAAATTCCATTACAAAGTAAAGGTCAATGATAGCAAGATTCAGAATCAACCTACAATCAATGCGGCTTCATAGCCCTCTCAGTGAGTGGTTTTATTTGTGCCTTCTCAGAGAGCTTTTTCTAATTTACCAATTTCTCCAGCTAGAGTTTTACAATAGATTTTGGAATGTAATATCATATCTCTCCCTCCTATTTAGGAAGTTGATCCAAAAAAGCCTATTCCACAAGTATATAATTAGAATGCATTTTGAAATTTTCATAGGGCACCAGACCACACAATAAATAGATGCATCAGTTTGAAACACAAGATACAAGACTTGATAAATGTCAACATTATTGATCTTGGCACTTCAGTTGAGTCTCCTTAGGTAAAGCAAACACAGAATAAAGCTTTGAAAATATTTTCAGATCCTTTCCCACAACATTATAAATAAGAGATAGGGGATACATCAGGTGTTCACTATGCATATCATACACATCCTCCACCAACTACATATAGGGCACTTTTAGTTGAGAGACATCCATTAAGTAACATGATTGGTCTGTCTAATTCTAGAGTTCCAACTAGACCTTGGATCTCCATCTCAGAGTAAGAGATTGTTGAAGATGATTCAGATTATCGTGCATTATTTATTAGAGCTTACATTCATCATCATCCTATTCATAGTGTTCTCATAGATAATGGATCCAGTGTGATCATGTGGATTATGACATTACTACAACATTTGGGATATTCATAGTAGGATATTACCCTGACAAACAAAGTTATTAGTGGGTTTAGTGGGCACAAACAGAGTTCATTGGGTGAGATTGTACTTCTTCTACAGGTTGGTCCAACACATGTGGCCACATAATTTACTATTATTTCTAGTGAAGCATTTTTTGATATGTTACTTGGCCGACCATAGATTCAAAAACTTTGAGAAATATATTCTACAGTTCATAGATGCTTGAAATTCATTCACGCTAATTAGGTTTTTACAGTTGGTGGATTTACATATGAGTTAACACTCCCCAATTTAGATCCATCTATTATTTTATAGTCATCAGTTTTAGTTTCACCATCGATTTCAATTTGTCCACTAGTTTCAATTTTTCCTTTAGTTCAGATTCAGACATAATCGAGGCCTCCATCACCAACACAGAGAGTTCATACACTTCCATGAAGGTCTCTTTTAGAGCAACCACAATTTTAGAGTTATAGATAGCTTATAGCCATAGTGTTCACACCCAGGGTAGTCTCATTGAGGTCTCATGCCTCTACACACAAAGCACATTTTTAGAGAGTTTATCCTACTACTAGATGGGTCCCTAAGAGCTCAATAGTTGCATTTACTTCTCAGAGTTACATGGGGACTCCACAGTTAGTTTCTAATTCAGAGATTTCAGAGTATTTATAACATATATAGCTTTCAGAGCCACAGTCTTAGTCCTTCCATCATGCTTCACAATCACGCACAATCCCTCTCCTTGATATAGGATACCATGATAGGGAGTCTCCCATGAGACTCATCAGCTAGTATCATTTTTTCTCAGTCTTACTTGTACATAGCTTCTTTTTAATTTATTGTACATTGTCTTCTTATGATTGATTGTACATAGCAAATATGTCAAAAAATATAAAAATATTCAAATATGTCAAAATACCAAAAATATTATAACATTTCAAAATAAAAAAAACATTCAAATAATTTGAAAACACAAAAACATTTCAATTGTATACATTATCCATGATTTACGTTTATACTACCATGCTATACTTACATTTTTTATTATATGTTATTATTTGTCAATTTATCTACATTACCATGATTCACTTGATCTTCTTTGAGTGTGTGCAATGGCATCTAGATCCTTGATTTCCTAACTCTACCCATTGAGGGTGCATCTTACTTCTACATTTGATACATACATCGATATATTTACCCACTGGGGGCATCTTCTACATGACTACACCATCCAGGTTATGTCATTCCTACACCACACACTCTAGTTGTCATGTTGATGTACATTATGTACTAGCTTACATAGATTATTCTATCAAAATTCATTAGTATATAAGACTTGTGTATTTCTTAACATATACCTAGTATTGTACTCCATGTATTGCATACTTTCACTTATTTCTTTGATTAGTTAGATGTGATTATATTTCTAGTATATTACATGCCTTCTTTTCTTACTTTGCATAGCTAGAGGTGATTACATTTCTCAGTTCTTGTTTTGTCTCCTATATGTGTCTTAAGACATTTGCCAATGTCTTTTGCTTCTATTTTTTTGTGTTTCTTAAGAGATCTGTCAATGGCCTTTGTTTTACTCTTCTATTGTGCCTATGGCCCCCGTGCCAACCTTGCTTGCATTCATTTGTATGTGTATGTGGCATTTGCACATGCCTTATATGTTTACTTTTCAGTTTGAGTGATATGTGCCCATGTCCTTTATTTGTTTGGCCCCTTGGCCACTCTTTTATGCTTCTTACTTCTTGCCTTGTGTGCTTGTTGCTTGTTTTCTTCTCATTATTTACAATGCCATGATCCACATCATGCATTATTCTACTTTCTTGGATGCCATTATGGACATCTTGCTCCATCCCTCCATGATAACTAACAACTAAAAACTAAAATTTCCAGTTTCAATTTAGTACATTGTACATGCTATTACATTGTTATATCTATCTAGGCATACCCTTATTTGATCTAACAATATCCAATACAAAACATGCTATATCTTGACACATCTTGTCGATTATCATTGCTATATCATGTATTTCATAGCATAACATACTTGCAGGGCTCTTTCTTTTGAGGGTAGTCATTGCAAGGTCTTCATTCCTAGACTTAAAAGAGGTCAAAACAAATAGGGGTTTTGTCATAGAGATCAGAGCTCCTACCAATCAAAAAATTAGTTTTTAGAACAGTCAGAACAATAATTAAAGGTCAAACTAGGTAGAACAAACCAAAAAATACTGATGATTCTAGAACAGTCTTTAGTTTCAGCAAAAGACAACAATGTCAGACATGGACAACAGTGATGAACACCAAGGTGTCATATTTTTTATGCTCCTATCCAAACAACAAAAAATCCAATTTTCCAAAAATAGGTAGAAAGGTAAGTTCAACTACAATTTTGCACATATAGACCAGTTCAGATTCAACAATTTTAGTACAGTTTTTCTCAAAGAATCTAGTTATAAGGGCATCATGCACAACATGATGGGTCTCGCTTCCAGTTTTAGATTGGGCATTTGGTATAACTTCTAGATCAAAATCCATGTTACAAATACCAGTCATTAAGGGCAATGCACATAGCACATTTGACTTTTTTTCTTTTTAAATTTAGTTTATTACCTAAGCATTCTCAGTAGTTGCATCCCTTACTCCATCTGTAGGTTGCTAACATCATTTTAGAGTGGCTTTCATACAAGCCTAACCTCCACACATTTCTGAGTGGCTTCCACATAAGCCTATAGCCCAATTTTGGAGTGGCTTTCATACAAGCCTAATCTCCACCATTTTTCAAAGTTTGCTAAGAGTGTCCTAGTTTTCATCACACATTTGGATATCCATGCCAAATTTTCAAATTATAGAGCATTCATGGACTTCAGGAGCCATCCCATATAACACACATTCATATTGATATTAGTTTATATCTCCACTTCATGGGGCAACGAAGGAGCCAAAGGACTAGCTAGCCTTTGTACTCTTGAGCCACCTACTCAAAGGGATTGGACACATAGTCTAAACATTTATTAACACATGCATGATCATATAGCTTCACTTAGTGGGTGATGATGGAGCCAAAGGGCTAGCCTTTGCATTCTTGAACCACTCTCAAGGAATTGACCACTCAACTCTATTCATGATATTACTCTTGGTATTGTTAGGACTTGTTCCAAAGTCTTAACATTATCTTAGATTTTTGGTAGATAATAAATGATTATTGTAAATGGGGCATGCATCTTTTAATAAAGACACCCCCATAATATAAACTTACTTAGATTGATTTTTAGGTAGTTTTCATGTTTTATATTTATTAATTAGAACTACCTTACGGGTTATTTTCTCATATTTAGTGGTTATAGGATTAATTGTTTTTACCGGTCATTGGTAAACACTATATAAATTCATGTTTGCATTGTAAAAGGGTTAATGGAGCAAAGGCACCCTTATGTACTTGATTTTTTTGAATTTAATAAAATACTTGTGCACTCGCACTAAGCGGGACAAGGTTCAACCTATTTTAGTTCAGGAGTTATTAGTGGTATCAGAGCATGGTTATTTTGGGAGCTTGGTGAATTCAAAGGAGGCTAGGTGAAAAGTCAATTCACGTGATATCATATTGGCATGAAATAAGGTATGCCATATAAAATGAATTTTTTTATTAGTTTAAATGTTTGAAAAATTATTAAATTATTTTAATTTTTCAAATATAATTTACATTTAAACCTGTATATTTTCCATAAACCACAGTCTGGTCATTTTTGGCCATTTGATACTCCATTTTCCTGTGATCAAACTCCAAATTTGGCATAAAAAATAAATTTTTAGCATTTAAATGTTATTAAATTCATTGTTTTTTAGCAAAACCCATATTTGTATGGCCTGTTTCTTGTTGAAAACCTCTAAAAATTTCCATACATGGCTACCTTTGTTATTTCCATTCATTCTTAGGCCTCTTAAAAGCTAAAACACCTACCAATTTTGATCAAATGGTATTAAACACCTGTTTTTGCACTCAATTTGAAAATCTGGGAATTTTTTGAACTTTTACAGCCTTCCAACGCCCTACTTCATTTTGATCTCATTCTCTGCAAATATATCTCAAAAAAATTACCAGAACTCAGATAAAATCTGTTTTATCATACCTGTACAGATTTGTACGTCCTATGAGAGAGAGAACATGTGAAAAAATAATTCCCAGGAGCTGCCATGGCATCCCAGGCAAACATGGCACTGCAATAAAACTCAAAAATTTATTTTTACTGTTTCTAAAGTTTTTTTGATATAAAAATTTGCCTTAGTGGGTTCCACGAGAGGAAGCTTGGAAGAGAAGGCCAAAAAAGGAAAAAATTTGAATTTATTTACTCATATGTATTTTTTTTTTTAATTTTCCCTCATACACAAAATCTGGGATAAGTAAAAAATTTTGAGTGTAATATCTTGAAAATGCTCTTAGAGCAATTGGTTAAGCCTATTTTGTAAGAAGTTTGCAAAGGAGGAGGTCAAGGGTTCAAATCCCTTCTTTTTGGAAAAAGTTTTTTTTGCTTTGGAATATGCTTTTTTGAAAAAGGAATATTCCCTTTTTAAATCTGATTATTGTAAAACACATACTTATTGTGTTATTTTAAAAATTGAAAAGGGGGAATTCATTCATATTTCTTTTGCATTGTTGTGGTGAGATAAGGGTGTAATTGGTGAAATAAGGTTGTAATTTGGCAAAATAAGGGTTTAATCATTGATTTTTGGTGAGGTTAAGTGCAAAACCCATAAAAAATACTTGTTTTTCTTTTGCGCTCTATGCGGAGGTTAAGTGAAAAACCCCATAGAAGCAGCGTCTTGTGCAGTGAGTGTGATATTTGTTTCATTTCTTTTGCATTTTGTCGCACTTTTCTCTACTGCACTTGCTTTCATTTCAAAATGCTGAAAATTCAAAATTTGCTTTTAGATGGTGATAGATTAACAATTTCCAATTATTCAGATTGGAAATGATTGATGGAGGCTTCACTAGTTTTTAATGAGTTATGGGATATTGTTAAGAATGAAAATCCCACATTACCAAAAGAGCAGGATAAATTAGATATATTCAATTTGCGTGATTCTAAGGCCTTAGCTCTTATTAAATGTTATTGTACTCGTGATACTTATGTTCATATTGAAAATTCTCCTCATAGTTACATTGCATGGAAAACATTGTCAGATTTGTATGATAAGAAACCTAAGCATAAGAAGATAGATATTCATATACAGTTGTTTACTTTGTCATTAAATGAAGATGGAGATATGGAGAATATATGTCTAAATTGAAAAATATCACTACTGAGTACACTAAGGCTGGTTTTGGAAAACTAGATGATGACCTCATAGTTACTGCTACTTTGAAAGGACTACCAGGGTCCTATAGAAATTTTGTTGAAATGTTGCATGTCTCTGACAAGATCACAGGCATCACCTTTGATAAGTTGGCTGAGTTGCTCATCCAACATGACCTCTCTCTACACAAGAAATCCAAAAAAATTGAAGAAGCCTATGTTTTAGAGTCAAAGTCTAGTTCATCTTCATCTGGGCATCAAAACAATAGAGGAAACAGTTATAAGGGGGTCGAGGTTACAGAGGAGACAGATATCAAAATAGAGGTAGGGGTCATTCAAATAATCAACAATCTAATCAATCACATTCACATGAATCAAGTGATCGAGGACATGGTCACAACTCATATAGGGGCAGAGATTGAGGTAGATCAGACATTCAGTGTCATAGATGTGGAAAATTTGGTCACATTGCCTCACAATGTAGGATTCCTTTTGATAAAATTCAAAGGCCACAAAAAATGACTAAGTCTAACTCTGCTCAGTATGTTGATCATGATATGATGAGTCTAGTAATGTTGCCCATGAATCTACATTCACTACTTTAGGGCACATTGATTATATTGAATATGAGGCTAGAGATGAGCTCACAGATGTATGGGTTTTAGACACAGGAGCAACCAAACACATGACATTTAAGAGAGATTTCTTTTGGTCTTATAAGGAAGTTTCTCTCTCTCTAGTTACCTTAGTGGATAAGTCTATGCATACACCACTAGGACTTGGTTCTATTTGAATTCTTCTTCCTAATGTGTCTATAATATACTTGGAGGATGTTTGGTATGTTCCCACATTGAAGAAACACTTACTTTCTTTGGTAACTATTTGAAAGAAAGGTTATCAAATTATTCTTGAAAATGGGCTCATTTATATCAATTCAGTGAAGGATGATTATAAAATAATGTATACAGGATATGAAGATGGAAACTTGGTTAGATTGCATTGTAAGGTGCTTCCTCCAAATATAGAACTTGCGGTAGTTGTTGACACAAGTATAGGTACTATGTCTACACAGTGGTTATGGCATCTCCGCTATGGACATTTAAATATCCACTCTTTAGTGGATTTGTAGAGATATGGTATGGTGAATGGGTTGCCCACTTTTCGCAAAGATAGTATTCTTTGTGAGTCATGTGTTTTGGGCAAACAAACTTGGGAAAAATTTCCTAAATAGTCATCTTGGAGAGCTAACATATGTTTACAGTTAGTTCATAGTGATGTATGTGACATGAAAAAGTCATCCATTGGTGGGTGTAGATACTTTGTCTTGTTTATTGATGACTTTTCTAGGATAACTTGGGTATTTTTTATGAAAAATAAATCCGAATTTTTTGCTAAGTTTGTTGATTGGTTACACTTAGTCAAAAAAGAAACAGGGTCACATTTGGCCACTCTTCATTCAGATAATGGAGGTGAGTATACCTCTAATGAATTTTTAGATTATTGTCGAGAACATGGCATTCATCGACAATATAGTAATGCTTATACTCCACAACAAAATGGAGTATCTGAACAGATGAATAGAACTTTAGAGGGCACAACACGTGCCATGTTGCACTATAAATAGCTTGATAATAAGTTTTGGGCCGAAGCTGTTGGTACTGCAGTGTATTTGAGAAATAGGTCCCCCACAGTCATACTTTTGGGACAAACTCCATATGAGGCATGGTATGGGTTTAAACCCAAAGTTAAACACTTGAAAGTGTTTGGATGTCTTTGTTTTGCTTTGGTTCCTATTAAACATAGAACTAAGTTGGAACCATGAAGTTGAAAATGCATCTTTCTTGGTTATTCTGAAGATAAAAAGGGGTTTCATTTGCTTGCATAGGATTTAGGCAAATTCATAGTGAGTCAAGATGTAATATTTGATGAGTTTGGGACTATGAACACTGCAGAGATTGATTATCAACTTGATAGATTAGAGAGGAAAAATACAAAAAGAGATAAGGGTTTAAATAATGGGGATAACTCTTCGAAGTTATGGTATGAGACTCAAATTCCTTCACTTTCCTCTCCTTCATCTACAAGTTCACAGGTTGATGACTTAGAAATTGTTGAAAATTCTCTAAGTCCCTCTTCGAATAATGCACATGATGAGAATTTTGGAGTCCTTGATTTGAATAATTTGACTAAGTATCCAAAATGGGCTCAAAGTACTTTTTCTGACTTGACAACAAATAAAGTTAGTTAAACAGGGCCCAGGAATTCTCGAAAATAGGTGAACTATGCTATGGTTGTTACTACTTCTTCCACTAAGCCATCAACTTTTGAGGAGGCTTCTACTGAACATGTTTGGCAACAGGCAATGAAATGTGAGTATGATTCCATAATTAACAATAATACATGGGTTTTAGTTGATCCTCCTCCACATGTTAAACCCATCAGATGTAAATGGGTTTATAGGACTAAGTATAAATCAGATGGCTCCATTTATTAACATAAGGTACAACTTCTTGTAAAAGGATATGCGCAACAAGAAGGTATTGACTATGAGGAAACATTTGCACCAACTGCCAAATGGCACACTATTCATATGGTACTTGCCTTAGCAGCACAAAATAGCTAGAAAGTACATCAATTGGATGTTAAAAGTGCCTTTTTAAATGGTGATTTATAGGAAAAAGTCTATATGAAACAACCTTAGGGTTTCGAACAGGTGGGTGCTGAACACAAAGTGTGTAAATTAACAAAAGCTTTGTATGGGCTCAAACAGGCACCCAAGGCTTAGTACGAGAAAATGGATTCATACTTGAAATCCATTGGTTTTCATCGCAGTGAATCTGATGATACTCTCTATTTTCGAGTGCAGGGTAAGAAAATGGTGATACTTGTTCTCCATGTAGATGACTTGTTTATTACAAGTAATGATGAAAACCATAACAAGTCTATGAAGAAGGAATTAAAAGATGGGTTTGAGATGACAGATCTTGGACTTCTTCACTACTATCTAGGCATAGAGGTAACTCAGAAAGAGCATAGTATTTTCATTTCACAAACTAAGTATATTTTTGATTTATTAGAGAGGTTTGGCATGAGTGATTGCAAACCTGCCCTCACTCCCATGGAAAGTAACTTGAAATTGTCTAAGCATGATAACAATGCCTTTTTTGATGGCACCACATATAGACAATTGGTGGGAGGTTTGATATACTTGATGACTACCATGCTTGATATTTCATTTTTAGTTGGAATTTTATCTAGGTTTATGCATGAGCCTAGAGAAATTCATTAGCATGTAGAAAAATGTGTACTTCGTTACCTTCAAGGAACGAAAACATATGGCCTTGAATACCGCCGCAACAAGAACTTCAAACTTGTTGGATATTGTGATGCAGATTTTGGCAGATGTGTGGATGACAGAGTGTCAACCAAAGGATACACTATGCATATGGGTTCAGCTTCCATTGCTTGGTGTTATAAGAAGCAGGATACAGTGGCAAATTCATCAGCAGAATCAGAGTATATTGCAGCATGGGATGCTTCCAGAGAAATTGTTCACCTTTGTCATATTCTTGAAGATCTTTAGGTTTCTCAGTTTGCTCCTACACAGTTATACATTGATAATTAGAGTGCAATCAAGATGTCCAAGAATCTAGTGTTTCATGCCAAAACAAAACATATGGATGTCAAATACCATTATCTGCGAATGCTGGTGGTAAAGGAAACTCTTGATCCAATATATTGCCCAACTGTCGATTAGACAGCTGATATCTTCACAAAACCCCTTGATGGAATCAAATTTGAAAAATTTAGAAAATGCTTGGTGTGTGTCCAAAGACATGACTTTGGATCATAGGGGGGTTCGTTAAGAATTGTTCCAAAGTCTTAACATTAGGTTAGATTTTTGGTAGATAATAAATAATTATTGTAAATGGGGCATGCATCTTTTAGTAAAGACACCCCCATAAAATAAACTTAGATTAATTTTTAGGTAGTTTTCATGTTTTATATTTATTAATTAGAACTACCTTACGGGTTGTTTTCCTGTATTTAGTTGGTTATAGGATTAGTTGGTTTTACTGGTCATTGGTAAAAACTATATAAATTCATGTTTGCATTGTAAAAGGGTTAACAGAGTAAAGGCACCCTTATGTACTTGATTTTTTTGAATTTAATAAAATACTTGTGTAATCGCACTAAGTGAGGACAAGGTTCAACCTATTTTGGTTTAGGAGTTATTAGGTATAGCACATACTCAGCATTACTGAGCATCATCCAGTATCACTCAGCATCACAATAGGTTTTATATTGGTTTGCATACATAGTGAGGTGTATTCATTCCTTTCTTTTCCTATCTCTCTTACCTAGCTTTGTACATTCCTATTTTAGATGTAGATTATCTAATAAGAACTAATCTACTTCTGATTTTCTTTTGCATATCTACACTTCAAAATATGCTCTCTTTATGCACACCTAGCATCACACAACGTCATGGGCTTCACCCTTGTAGGTAAGTTTAGGTACACTTTCTATTTTTCCTTTATCCAAGTATTTCATTTTGATACATCACTAGAATAAAGGGCATAAAATGTAGTCATATAAAATGTTAAATTTGGTAGATTGAGTGTGGCTTATGACACCCAATCCATAGGTCCATCTTGCATGCTCTCATGACCCTTCTAAGCATCTTTTTGTTGATTTCCAGTCATCCAAAGGCTTTCAAGACCTCATTCTAGCTTAGCCAAGACCCTTTTTCCATGTTTATTCCATCCCCCTAGGTCTTGTACCCTCAGGACAATAGCACCCAAGTTGGACTATAGGGTTGGACCCTAGGGTGTCCCCTTTCCAATGCTCTTGTCTAATCACCTTTCAATCCCAGATAACCATTTTCTCTTTATTCCTCTTCTTCATTATGTCAACCTAGCATGAATGCATATAACCCATGACCAATAGATCTCTATAAAATCCCATTCAAAGTTCAGTTAGGTGGGTTGGCAAATATTTTCAAAAGTAAGCAAGAATACAAGACTACTAAGGCAATTTTTCTTATTCTCTACATACATCTAGCCAATATAACTACAAGCTCATTTAAACCCTCAGACTAGTTCCTAGCCACCTCAAGCACACCTAGTTTAACATTTTTACATTTTCATTACACTATTACACAAAACACATCAAGTGGGAGAACTACATATGGCTTGATCCCTCTTTGGAGTATTAGTATGTAGATAGTGTACCCACACAAGGGGTGTGGATACATGTTCAATGCATCTTACAGACACTAACCCCCCCTCTTTCTCTAAGTTTTCATTCAAGTTCAAGCACAAGGAAGGCTTAGGGTTAGATATTAAGTCACTTATACAAGGAGCTCCATTGTTAGTTAAGACTTGAAATTTCATAGGCAAACTAATAAAGGGAAAACATATAAAACCCTAAAAACTTAGATCTCTATGACTAGGTTGAACAATAACAATATGACCTAAAATATAGTACCAGACCCCAAAGTGTCTTATTTTTGATGATCCTATCCTTTCATCAAATGAAAGCTGAATCCTGATTTGTGACAATATCCCAGTCTTACACAACTAGTATCAAATTTTATCTCAATCATCTTAGTCTAGTTTAAGCTAAGTTATATTTATCTTCATTTATTACTATTTTTAGAAAGTTTCAAATTACAATTAAATTATACAAATCAGTGGCTTAATTATTGAATATTATTTACTGATTTAATTAACTCAGACCCTTAATTAAATTAGGAATATGACTCTAAAATTCCCAAAATTATTAAATCAATAATGGTAGGGTTGAAAGAAAGGTACGGGGAATAAATAAGAGTGCATATAATATGTAGTCATCATAAGAAGTAAAATATCAATTTTTGACGCAACCTATCATGCGTACTTTCATTTGTTACGCCGTACCCCCCCTCCTCCAAGGAACATATCTATCATTTTATAAATGCATTTATTTCAAAGGAATGTGATCTTCATCACTAGAATGGGCTTGAGAGTCATCCCTCTGTAATCAAAATGGTGATTGATGTAGAAATATTAATGTTAATATTGAGTAAGCTAAATTGAACTTAACATTAACTTTGTGAAAAGCGATGAACATAATGCATTTAACCTGAGTTCCATTGTTGCATGCACCTTACTATTGATCCACCCATTCCCTTTCTCACTCCATTTATTGATGATATTCTCTTCGCTAAATGTGGGCTTCCCTTCTCCCTGCTAAGTTTTCACTCGAATTGTATGCAACCATCTTGTCTTTGATAGAATTCAAGGTTGTCTCATTGAGATAACATAACTTGTATATATCCTTCCTATCCATCCATGATCTTTCTAGCCTATCTCTCTTATTGATGCTCTGATTTTTCAAGAGTCGGTCTATTGACCTCCTTTTTTTTTTCCTTTTGTTGATTTCTCTTTCCTTAGATGTATATTTCTCACTTTCGTCATGCCCAGGGGGCCTCCCTAGAATGGGTTTTTGACCATGAATCTTATTATTATGAGTGTTAAGCTTGTCTCTTTACCAAAATGGATGGCCACCATTAGATCTAAATGTGTCGCATGGCCTTAACAAGAAAGGTGCACATTCTACCTTGTAATACCCCAATCCTCAATTTTGTACTCATCTGCATACTGTCATTCAATAAGGAAGAGATGTGAGGTTAAGAGTATAAATAAATAAACAAAGTATAACATCATCAAACATAATATAATGTTAAAAGCATAAAATAATAAACATAAGATAATGTCATCAAAGACAATCAAATATTCTTACTGCATTCGATTCCTCCTCCATTTCAAATTGTGAAGTGTTTGGAAGCCAATCATCATCATCATCATCATCACCATCATCATCATCATCATCATCATCATCATCATCATCATCATCATCATCATCATCATCATCATCATCATCATCATCATCGTGTTCATATGACTCCACCTCCTCCTACCACATAGGTGGACATATACATGTGAGTCCAACTCCAAACATATATGGAACAACAAACACATGGCTATGAGTATGTCAAATGAAAGAGAGACTAGAAAAAATACACATATTTGTAGGGATAGAGTCATTATGCAGGTGACTATCAACCACGTCCATGTGGCTCCATTCCACCCCTTCCAACTAAAACACAAAACAAAAATAACATAGAAAAATGCATGGCATGTCAAGAGAATTCTAATCTTGATTGTTCTAAGAGGGAAGAAAGAAACATTATTTAACATCAGGAGAAATCAAACATTAAGGGCAGCCAAAGGGTGCCATACATCTCTTGAGAAACAGTTATTGGATGCTTCAGGGACACCTTCTTCATCTTGGGTTAACTCCACCCCCTCCTCTTGCAGTATTAAAAAAGATATAACATATAAAAATAGGGATGCATGGTTTACAACTATTGAGCATGGAAAATGAAAGAGAGAGTACAAAAAATACGCACATTTGTAGAGATAGAGTCATTATGTAGGTGACTATCAGCCACGTCCATGTGGCTCCACTCCACCCCTCCCAACTAAAACACAAAACAAAATCAACATAGAAAAATGCATGGTGTGTCAATCAAAAGTATTTTAATTTTTATTGTTGTAAGAGGGAAGAAAGAAACATTATTTAACATGAGGAGAAATCAAACATTAAGGGAAGCCAAAGGTTCCCATACATCTATTGAGAAATAGTCATTAGGCACTTCGGGGACACCTTTTTCACCTTCAGTCTACTCCATCCCCTCCTCCTGCAGTATTAAAAAGGGCAATGTAACAAATCAAAAGAGGGATGCATGGTTTACAAATATTGGACATTTTACATATGTGGCAAAAAAATTAAAGTAGGCATTGAAAATACATGGACCATCAATAAAATTACCTATGTTATCCCCTTGTTTGCATCTTTATTCGGTAAAGATTTCATCTCGTACTAGGATTGCATCCCTGGTTGTTCAAGGGTAGGGGATGGTTTCCTCATAATAGTGGGAATACCATCCCCAATTATTTATCCTCCATATAGCTTCCTCCTTTGATCTTCGAGGGGGTGAGGGGAATGTCTAAACTAAACACTTGCACGTAATGAGGGCTTTTGACTGACTTCTTTCCCCTAACATAATTCATGTCACAATAGATTAACATCAATAAAAAAATAATACAACTCAAATTCACGTTTGAGTATAGTAGCTGAAAATGCATACCATTTGTTCGGTCTCAGCATAAAGTTCTTTGAGGCAATCGTCTAATTCCCACTCATCCATCTTAAATCTGCAACAGTTAACATTCATAGTATTTGTTGCCAACAAACAACAACTTGCATTCAAACAAGTCAAGAATATGATTTACAACACTAACCCTTACTAATGAAATGCTTATATAAATCACCGTAAAGGTCGCTACGAGAGTACAATGGTGCACTAGTATCTAGGGTAATTTGACTAGTTGGCAACATAATGTAGCAATCATGGAATAATTAGGCCAACCACTGTTCATGAAATTGACACTCTATATTGAAAGTATGTATTATGAGCCTCCAACAAGGAAATGTATATATGATAAGGCATTACATTTTCTGTAGATAGTGTAACGTTCTAAAATAGATATTCTCTTTTCACATTATAGAAACTTAACATACCAATTTATTTAGAAACAATTTATATAATATGGCAATGCCTCATGCGGTGATTCAAAGACAAGCTAAACAAACCTTTGTATGTAGTAGATGAGATAGAGAAAATGTAATGGATACATTACATTTTGAAAACTTTAAAAGAACCAAAACATCCCTGTTGTAAATTTCAAAGGTTAGCAATAATATTTTTGAAGCCTTGAATATCAAGTCCATGGAGATTGTATGCAAAAAAATTAATTTTAGTTGTAGATTCTATGAAAGACGTTGATGGAAATATTGAATAAGCTCACTGAACATTCTGAATGAAGAAGTCAACAATAGTAAGTATACATTGCATAGTACAATGGGAGTACTGCAAATACAAACATGGATTAACACACTCTTACTTTATGGAAGTCTACATAAACACATGAAATATGATAAGAATAATACTTTCAATGTACTTAAAATCACATATATATGATGAACCCATAACAAAGAATAGAGTACATTTAGGCACTTGTAAGCATAAATACACAAGAAATGGTGAATAAACACAAAAAATTAAAAACAACACTAAAGAAATTAAAGCCTAGAAAATACTATAGAGGCTCTTATACACCCTACGATGGGAGTACAACAAACATGGATTCACACACTATTACTTTGTGTAAGTCTGCACAAACACATGAAACATGATAAGAGTAACACTTTCAATGTACTTAAAAGCACACATACATGATGACCCCATCACAAAGAATAGAGTATGTTTTGGCACTTGCAAGATAAATACACATGAATTGAAAACAAAGGTGAAGATATTAAAGCTTGGAAAATACTAGAGAGGATCCTATGCACCCTATTGTACCCTATTGAACAACTCTCTTCCTCTAAATTTTTAGTGCATATGACCTTGCATATAAGAGCTTGTCTTTATGTATAAAAATAGCTTAATAACAAAGACAAAATCCTAGGCGAGCTTAACCTTATGTATAGTGGGCCTCTGTCAAGGAGAAATAGGGCCGTAAAAAGAGTAGGTATAGGTAGCATTGAAGACAAATATCCTTTTAAAGGATTTATTACAATCTTATTTGTTTTTCTTTGCATTTTCATCTAAATATTTTATGCAAAGAAGACTTATGAACAAACTTTGAATGTGCTTATTTAAAGCATTTTCCAAGAAATTAAAGCTTGGAAAATACTAGTGAATGTATTTATCTGAAGTGTTTTCATTTTTATTAAAGCTTGGAAAATAATATAGAAGCTCTTATACACCCTACAATGGGAGTACAACAAACATGGATTCACACACTATTACTTTGTGGAAGTCTACACAAACCCATGAAACATGATAAGAGTAACATTTTCAATGTACTTAAAAGCACACATACATGATGACCCCATCACAAAGAATGGAGTACATTTTAGAAAGTCTAAGCATAAATAAACATGAAATGGTGAATAAAAAAACATGAATTGAAAACAGAGGTGAAGATATTAAAGCTTGGAAAATACTAGAGAGGCTCCTATGCACCCTGTTGTACCTTGTTGAATAGCTCTCTTCTTCTAAATTCATAGTGCATATGACCCTGCATATAAGATTTTGTCTTTATGTATAAAAATAAATTATTAACAAAGATAAAATCCTGGGCGAGCTTGACCTTATGTATAGTGGGCCTCTGCTAAGGAGAAACAGGGCCCCAAAAATAGTAGGTATAGGTAAAATTGAAGACATATGTCCTTTTAAAGGATTTATTACAATCTTCCTTGCTTTTCTTTGCATTTTTATCTAAATAATTTATGCAAAGGAAACTTATGAACACATTGTGAATGTGATTATCTGAAGCGTTTTCCTTTTTTCTCTATACATATTCTTGCTTCCTATGTTTTGGATTTTGTCTATGTTAATAAGTTATGGATTCAATTTTTTTCACATTTATAAAAAACTCTAGGATTTCTTTCCTTGTTCAGCGTATTCAATGACCTCTTGCCCTTATATGATCACAAATATGAATGAAGCTATTCTTAATAAGTTAGGGATTTGGTTTTATGCAGGGTTATATGCACTACCATTTTAATAAAGTAACACTGAGTTTTGCTTTTTTTTTGTCTTTTAAAATGACCGTATGTTAAAAGATATTTTGTGTTTGAACAATACAACTCTGTTTCCTTTGAAAAGGAGAATTGAGTATGTATTTTTATGGGAAGAACAACTTGTAAACTATATCGAAACTCAATACATAGTCTGGTTATAAATAGAGTTCATAAACACAGTTCACAATCATGCAGAGCATTGTGTGTTGAGACATAATCTATAGAGAAGCAAAGGTAACCTTGAATAGGGGCATACAAAACCCTTAGATGAAATGAAATGGTCACGTGACTTTGTGAAAATGATAAAACCTTGCACAATTTACCTCAACATTTGACTAAATACCGACTCCTCTGCGCTTGTTCGGACCGCCTCTGCTTGAACTATCTCCCTCCACGTTGGATCCGGCAGCGAGTGAATGGTGAAGACATCTGTTTAGGCTTGGCATTACTCGATTAATAGTAAGCTAACAAACAATGATTAAGGCAGATCTAAGAAACCATAATTATCTGCGTGTTAGGGCATGATAATCTGGCATGCCATGCTTGTTAAGTCTGTGCAGATTAAACCACCTCAAACTATGGTTTGTTTTAAATGCTGACCAATACCTAATGAACACCAGTGAGTATCCCCCAATGACTGGTGATAACCAGCCCACGTCGGGAGTTGGCATCTACTGGTTAAGCTCTGCCATATTCGTATGCCCACAGTCGAAAGTAAAATTGAGGAAATAATCCGGGCTGATCTTGAGGATTTCATGGCTGAAATCTCCCCTGGTTCTAGAGTCATCACCATAGCATACCCTGTAAGTGCAGCCACTGACAGAGCAAGGGATTAAAGTTTCTGATGTCAGTTCTGTGCACTCTATATAAAGGCCGAGGAGGTGCTTATATAAAGGGAACTATTTTGGATCAAATATGGGATCTAGTTGAAAATAACAGCCATCATATCCATAACAGGGATTGCACTGTATCCGTGTGATGTCGCTGCTCATGTCGATTGTTAGGAGAAAATGTTTTGATGGTGTGTTGAATCTTGTGGTTTTGATGTAATTTTAGTGTCATTTTTTTTACCAGATAGAAGCAGAATATTGATTGTTGTGGCAGCAACAGCATTTCTATTTATTCTTCTCAATTGTATGGTTTTCAGGCAAAGATTATCTTGTTAATAGTGGAAATTTAACGATAAATGTAATCTTCACTTTGAGTTTTATACCTTAAAATTATTTATATTTAATTCATGAATTTGTTTTGTGTGAACATGACCGGACCATACAAGCACCAAGTCATGGCCCTTCGAGTGGATTCAAATAAATTGATCTTCTACCACTACGGCATGAAAGGTTATCAGGACACTCTCTATGCTCATTCTATTCACCAATTTTATAGAAAATTCAAGATTTTTGACATAATAGACTTCATCAGCAATGCCTTGGTGGTTTTCCAAAGTTACCTACTCATGGAGAGGAAACCCCTAGAGAATTAGACGATTATCGTGACAGCTCATAGTAGAGAGGATCCCAACTAAAACACTGGGTTTTCTATCCATGGCTATAATATCACCTCTGCCTCTGACTTTGTTCTTGTGAAAAAGTCTTTTTGAACATATCTCGATAAGCCATAGAAAGAGTACTCTCGGACTGTGTTCATGCAATTTTTTCTGGATGACATCGTTCATCCATAGGGTTGGGCACAATGAAATACATCCAACTTTTCTTTAGACACTCTCTACTACATGGAGTAGATGAATTATGGAGTGGGTGAAGGACTTGAAGTACGCGTAAAATGGCCTGGCCATCATAATTTGACTAGCAAATTTACAGTTGGTCGATTCATTGAGGCCAACAAATGGTTAGCATCAAATAGAATTGCATATTTATCTGGACCAAAGCTCTGGGTTGTATAGAGTGAATATAAGTGAAAGGTAACCTGGCTAGGGGTATTTTTTATTTGTATTTAATTTTATTTTAAGGATAATTAATTCTCTAAATGGAAAGCTTATTTGGTCAACGTTAGGTCATAGTTGGGGTTGCTGCTAGTAGATTTCCAAAGGAAACTACAACCGAATGATAGTCATGATGATGTATCATTGTCACATTAAATTGTAATTTAACCAAGTAAATGAATCACTTTATTACAATTGTAAATGAATCTCTTATTATCCCCAAGAAGACGGTACATAGACATTTCATTTTTAGTTAAAGATGGAAATAAAATTTTATCAAAATCTATAATGATATGTGCATATTTTTAATGTTTGTAAGTGTGATGTGACTTATATATATACATACATATATATATATATATATGACAGTAGATGTTTTCTCAATTGTCATGTTTTCATGTTTATTAAAGAGAAACTTTCTAATATGTTAGAATTTAATTAATTATTGAAAATAAATTTTATTATAATTTTATATATATAAAGTTTGTATTATTTTAAATTTTTCTTTTGTATTGGATAAAAATAATCAAAGGCGTGGTTTTAACGTAATGACTTTTAAGCGCTTTCTTATATTTTACATAGTGTTTACATTTTTTTTTGGTATTCGTTTTAAAAAAATATTTACGTCATTCTAGACACTCTAGCAAGGGGTTGATTTGATAGTTTTGGAAAAAAAAATCATATTTATTTTCAATATATTCTTGGAAAACATGAAGAATACCTCTCTAGACTGCCTAGTAGAAGTTAAATTTGATAGTTGTATTTCTCTGTTCATACCTTCTTTGCAGCGTACTGTATAATATAATCAATTTTTTTTATGTTGTAACAAATTCATAGCAATTTTTTTCTTAAGCCATTAAAACATAAAAAATATATAATAAATATACATTATTATAAATGTTACGACAAATTTGAAAGTGGTGCCATCAAATGCTAGTATACAATCTACTAGCATTGTAACAAATATCAAATCAGTGCCCATAAATGTTATTATATAATCTACAAAAATCAAATACTAGTATACAATCTACCAACATTGCAAATTTTTTGAAAGTAATGCCATCAAATGTAGGTATACAATATACCAACATAGAAAAAAATGTGAAAGTGGTGCCATCAAATGCCTAATATACATTTTACTAGCATTGTAACAAATGTGAAAGCAAAAAAATAGTGCCATCAACTGTTAGTATACAATGTTGTTACACCTTGATTCCTCACCAAACAAACTTACCAGATTATCTAAGGATATCTATAGTTGTCAAATTTGGAATTAACTATTTTTAACTATGTTTGAATATATATTGTTATGATGTCGCAGGATATTGCTTATGTTACATGTTTACTTTGTTATGAATTAGCTGTAGTGTATGTTTTTTCATTACAAACATGTTGATTAGTTATTTTAACAATATTTTATGATGTATGTATATCATGACTATTAGGTCTAACTATCTGCTTGTTGTGAGGTTGACATAGGAAAACTCATCCCTTAGAGTGTGATAGAGGGGGAGTATAATCAAAGAGGGTGATGTGGAAAGAGATATTGGAGGATGACAGAGAAACCAACTAGCACCCTGCACACACCATATTAGCTAGTACTTGTTAATTGCGTAATGAAATGGCTAGTTTTAGTGTGTTTTCTATGAAGTTACTTTTAAATAACTGTTTACACTTGGTTATATGTGTGTTAGCATAGTTAATGTCTATGTGGGATTAACTCGGTATGTTTATGATACACTATTAAAGTCATCATTGTTGATGTTTTTATGGAACATAAAAATTATATAGTTAATAGCATATTTTTGTTATGTGTAGGCTAACCCCATGTCTTTAAAAGTACTAACCAAATACATTTATGATATCTGGGAATATCATTATTTAGTTTTAACGCTTTAAAATAATTTAATAACAGGGAGGTAAAAGATTCAACTATATTCTTACTAAATAGATTATTTATACTTAATAATTAATTATTATTAAGATAAATTGGGAAATGTAAATAAGTAATAAAAATATTATTTAAGGAATAAAAACTAAAAATAAATAATTCAAAAAGTTTTTGATAAAAAAACGCAAAAAGTAAGATATTAAATTAAAAAAGACCATGCCATGTTTTTTATAAAAGGAGCTTTTGGAAGGAAATTAAGGGCGTAGACTAGAGAAAGGAAAAAAATAGAAGAGCACATAAAAAAATAGAGAGAAGAAGCAAAGAAGAAGAGAGAAGATCGTAGAGAAAGCGAAGAATAGGCGTAGCACAAGGAGTTGATATAGAGGAAACTAGTAAGCATCTTGCCAAGTAGGTGATGCATTAAAATTCTTGATATTTATTGAAGATTAAATATTGGTTGAATTAATTCTTTTCTATGGATTAAAAACTCTGATCGTTAGAACTCATTAGAATAATTTGGGTGATGATGTCATTTTGTATGATATATAATTCATCTGAGGCGTTGACTTAATAAAAAAAAGAATGAAATATTTTACCTCCAGCTTATTTAAGACTCAAATTTAGTCGATGTACTTTGTAATGTTGTGTACTAAGGTGTCAATGGAGTAATGTGATAATATTAAGGAGTAATTCTGAGTATTGTATAAAGGCATCGATCTATATTTTAACATCTCAGCGAATACCTAGCTTAAATTTATAAGCTGCATAGCAAAATGAATTAAGGCATTGCTGATGTGGATGCTAAGTCATTGGATTATTAAAATGATTCACTCCTATGTCTGTAACATATTTATTACAAAGGTTTTGTTGTACCTTCTTTCCCAATTGAATATTTAAGCCATCAATCGTTGCATACAATTTTAGCTTTGCTAAAAGTTAATATGGAGTGAATTTTATCAGTGGATGTATTTTTACTTATCTTATTGTACAATGATTTTTGTACAATTATATTTGTATTATTATACAATGATTTTACCTAATTAAATCAATAAGGTGTCTAGTTGTCATAATATATTGGATTATAATAAAGGCCCTATTAAGTATTAGATCTAAAGTTGATTTACCTAGGCATATACAATAATTGTGGGTCGTTGGTATATAGGAATATGTATTTATCAGGGAGTGGCAGTCAATATAAACATTCCTAATGAAAAAGATATCTTGATGTCCATAAGTGATATATATCTCCATTATACATAGTGAATATGTCTCATGAGTGGCAGTTTAAGTCATAAGATCTTAAAACAACAACCACATACTGTACAATAATTGACCCTCGTTCAATTGCTCAATTTTTAATGAGTTGATTTATGTTATTTATGACTAGTTTATTACCTAATTGAGCCAACTATATTTACATGTGGTTGTCTGTAGTGACTTCTTATAATTATTAATATTATTATTATAACCTGCAGCAATTTATTTAAAATTTGTTGAGTTTAACATAAATTTGTATAGTGATTTAATTTTAACCTGACCAAGGTTAAGTGTTGATTGTATAAGTACCAAATCACCAATTTTGATACATATATTAAATGTTGAAGAGTATTTTACTAAATTATAGTATTATTACATAATAGTGTAAGTGCACGGAGTTGGGGGACAATTCCATGGACATTACCTATAACATGATCATATTTAATGTTATACACATAAACGAGGATTAAAAATTTATTCTTTTCAATTCTATAAATCTCAGATCTCTCATATTTTTTTAAATAAAAGTTTTTATTTCATTGTGTGTAGTGAAATGACTAATGACACTCTTATTACTTAGGATTAATGGACTTATTCTCTTTGTAAATGCTTCTTATACACTTTGGAGACACTTATTGGTATCATTAGACCTCTTACAAACCTCTCACATTCATTCTCTAACTCATTTCATACATTCCATTCACAAACGTCCTCTCACTCTTTCACTATCTTCTCACCTGGCAATCCTCTTAGGTTTCAAGTACCAAAACTTGATATAGGTCTCAAGGAGTTAGTATTCTATCATAGATGTTCTTGCATGGTCAAATCAAACCTGCCTTAACCTATTACAAGCACTCATTTACACTTCAACATTCAAATCCACATATAGGGCACAATAAGGCACAACAAGGCTCCTTATAGGCCTGTGACAACAACATAGAGTATTAGTTCAATTTCAAATCTCTTATGCATCTTCTAAGAGATGCAAAGCCTCTTTTGCTAATGGGACCATCTTCCAAGTCCATAGATTCAATGACATACATGACAAGATTAAGAAACAACTCTTACTTCCCTTTGCAATGTGACTATTAACCCAAAATAGGGTATAGATAGGTTTCTTTGTTCTAGAGGACTGTATGTTAATTATTTACCATTATCTTTTATATAAACAACAATTAACCTTCCACCTCAATGATCATTCTCAATCGATATATCATTATCTACACCAAAGTCCTACTCCCTTCATGAGAAACAACCATTTAATTTCATATTGGATTGTCATAGGCAAACCAAGGTATATGGGTATGTCTTACTCATTTATCTATAGGTATGTATAGGTTCAACACATTCAAAACTAATAGCATTATGGCTCATGACTTACCAACTTGGTGGAATCAATCCAAGCGCCCTTCCTTGATTGTGACCTATAATCACTTCTTGGTTACCACCCACAGTCATTCATCCGCCTACAACCTTACACAAATGACAACATATTCATGGCCTCAAGGACCTTCAAGGATAATATGAAACTAATGAAATCACATACACTAAATGAAGAATCCATGATAAGTCACTTTCTAGGTCAATAGGTCAATAGGTCAATTACCACCTAATAGGTCAATAGGTCAATTACCACCTAATAGGTCAATAGATCAATAGGTCAAAATTGTCAAAATTGTCAAAGTTTTTGAAGTTGTTAAAGTTGTCAATATGTCAATAAGTCAAAGTTGTCAATATGTGAATATGTCAATTACTCAATACCACCTAATAGGTTAATAAGTCAATATGTCAATTACCACCTAATAGGTCAAAGTTGTCAATAGGTCAATTACAACCTAATAGGTCAATGGGTCAATTATTCAATACCACCTAATAGTTCAATAGGTCAATTATTTAATACCAACTAATATTTCAATAGGTCAATTATTTAATACCACCTAATATTTCAATAGGTCAATAGTTCAATTACAACCTAATAGATCAACATGTCAATAGGTCAAAGTTGTTAAAGTTGTCAAAATTGTCAAGGTTGTCAAAGTTGTCAAAGTTGTCAAAGTTATCAAAATTGTCAAAGTTGTCAATAGGTCAATAGGTCTGTTATGAACCTGTGATATATATTCTATTTACTTTATTGGTATAGTAGTTGCTATAGATGCATATGCTTTGTAAGTCATCTCGTGAGCATATTATTTTATCCCACATTCATGGGAAGTAGTAGTTGTTTAGATTAAAATTCATATATAATTAAATGTTAAGGCCAATGAAAGCATCCATAGAATTATTGTATTGAGGAGGTTACCCCCTCAAATTGTCCTGTGATCAATTCAATATTTTTAAGTGTTCTGTCAGATTTAATTCATGCTACTAATTCTTGTTATTTTATGCATTTTTATTAATTGTTGCAAGAGCATCCTCTCATATGGTATCAGAGCACTTTTCAAGACATTTTTTATTCATAAAGCTTAACTCTATTCTGTTGTATATTTTATTTCATTGATTTTTTCAAAAAATATTAACTCAATTCTGTTGCATAACTTAATTAAGTAATTTTATGTAATCTTTTTCAAATCAAGGTAAAAACCTGATCGCATAACTATGGGAAGTGCTTGGGTGAAAGCCCTAAAACTTATCATGAGGACTACCATAGGAACCCCAAAGTAGATGGCCCATTGAGAGGACGTGCCAAAAAATGGGCAATGGCCTCTTCCTAATTTAGTAGTTCCTATCCGTGATGAAAACTAAGAGCTGTCACTGAGAGATAAATCTATGGACAAAACATTTATGGAGAATGGTACTTGCTTAGATGGCATTGGTGTCCAAAGTGATATTTTTAAAACCCTTAGGAAACCATTGAAACTTGGGCCTATTTTTATTAGTTTCATAATATTTCCAGTAGACTCAAAAAAATCAATCAACAGAGTATCCACAAATTGTCATAGAACTTGTAGGCAGATATTTGATAGAAACCAAAATCCGTAAACCATTCGTAGAGTATCAGTACTCTCAGATGACTTACTGCTAGATAGAAAATCTTCATTTTTAGTCATGTTGATCCTCAAACTTTATCCAAACCCCTGAAATTTCATTCCCTACATTTTTTTCCTTGAGGTCCCATATCCTAGTTCCACTCTTAATTCCCACAAATCTCAATTTTCCCTTTTTTTGGTTTTGCCAAAACTTCTATTTTTGTTCGTTTGCCTTGAAAATTTTCCACAATGTTCATCATCTCTTTTTACTCCTTTGTCCCTCTTTGAATTTTTTTACATTTTTTCCATTTTCACTCCTAAAATTGCCCTCACCTTCATCAAGCATACTCCCACTATTCAAAAAAATTATTAAAAGCCTCTTTACGCCTTTTGTTTTTGCCTAAATTCAAAACTTTTCTTACTAAACGTGTCTTCACTCTAGTTTCCTATCCATTTCAAAAAAGAAATCTATTATTCTAGTCGTGGAAGTAACCCAAACAGAGCAAAAAACATGGAGGATAAAATTGTTGCTCTCAAGACCCACATCAAAGATCTTGATGAAAAAATTCTTGGCCTTAGTCTTCAACATACCACCATGAATAATAGACGACATCCATAGTCTTCTTTAGATACTGGGTTTTCTTCTTCCAGTAATTATTGTGGGCTGAAACTTAATTTTCCTTGATTCAATGGTGTAAATCCAATTGGATGGATCTATCAAGAATAATAATGTTTTAGTTTTCATAATACTTTTGATGCAAATAAGGTCCCACTTGCATCCTTTCACTTGGAACTTGAAGCCCTTCAATGGTATCATTGGTATACCAAGGCTCATGAGGAAACCATATGGATCAAGTTTTACACCCTCATTTTTCAACGGTTTGGTCCTACTACTTTTGATGACTTCATTGGAGCACTCACTAAACTTAACCAAACAAGAACCATTAGAGAATATCAAATATAATTTTAAAAATTGACCAATCACACAAAGGGATTGTCTGATGAATTCTTCAAGAGTTGCTTCATCAGTGGACTTAAAGATGTAATTCGATTTGAGGTCAAAATATTCTAGCCCAGTATGATGATGGAAGCCTTAGGGTTGGCTATGTTGGTAGAGGACAAGATTGCAACTTAGTAGCAATTCCCAATTTTTCTCCATTTAAAAATATAGCTCCCCAATGATCTCAAACAACACCAGCCCCCAGAACCACTCATATCAAGCATTTGACTGAAGCAGAGATGCAAGCCCATTGAGAAAAAGGACTATGTTATAAATGTGATGATAAATTCACTCAGGGACATTAATGTGTCGATCAAAATATCTACCTATTAGATGTGGACTCTCTACCCAAAACTGAAGATTGGGAAGATGTTCAAGATACAATAGATGTTCTAGAAGAAGCTCAACTAATGGTGGAACCTAATTTTTAGGAAGAATAACCATAGATCTCTCTCCATACCTTGGAGTCACTACCCCACAAACCATGCGGGTTAAGGGTTAATTCAAGAAGCTCCCTAACATACTTATTCATTTGGGTAGCACTCATAACTTCATTGACCCTCAGAATGCCAAACAGGTTGATTGTTTTATCCATCCTTACTCCAACTTTGAAGTCATGATTGCCAATGGGGGCACATTAACTTGAAAAAGGAAGTGTCATAATATGTGTATCTCTATTAGAGGTTATAAATTATGCTCCAATATGTTTTACTTGCCCTTAGGTAGATGTGACGTTATTTTGGGAGCCCAATGGTTACACACACATGGACCCATCTTATGGAATTTTGCTAAAATTTGGACGCAGTTTTTAGACAATGAGAAAAAACACACATTGAAAGCCATACAACCAAGATATCTCAACATCATAAGTTCACATCACATGAAAAAGCTTCTTAAGAAGAATTCATATGGTGTCACTGCTCAGCTCCATTCTATTCAAATGCAACCATCAACAGTCTCCACTACTCCTTCTGATCTAAAAACCTTTCTATAGAGGTATGCATATGTCTTTTTCAAACTAGTGGGATTGCCACCTTCATAGCCAGAGGACCACCATATTCATCTCCTTCATGTAAGTGTTCCTCCCAACATCAGACCTTATCATTACCCATTTCAGTAAAATATTGAGATCAAGATGCTCATTCAAGACTTACTGAAGCAAGGCATTATTCACCCTAGTACCAACCCATATTCTTCCCCAGTTCTCTTTGTCTAAAAAATAGATGGTTTATGGTGCCTCTTCATTAATTTACATGTACTTAATCACCTCATAATCAAGGATAAGTTCCTGATACCTATTATTGATGAGCTTCATGGTGCTCATTCTTTTTCTAAGTTTGATCTCCACTCTAGATATCCCCTGATTTGGGTTTATGAGGATGATATCCCTAAGACAAATTTTTACATGCATGATGGCCACTATGAGATTTTGGTCATGCCCTTTAGCCTCACTAATGCTCCTTCAACATTCCAGGCATTGATGAATAAAATATTGTATCCATATCTATGAAAATTCATTTTGGTCTTCTTCGATGATATCCTCATCTATAGTAAAACATGGTCTGAGCATCTCTAACATCTAAAGCTCGCATTGCAACTTATTTTTTACCATCATCTTTGTGTAAAAAAGTCTAAATTTACTTTTGGCTAGGATGAAGTGGAGTATATAGGGCATATTATTTCAACCCAAGGGTTTAGATGGATCTTAAAAAAATAGCTGCCATGACAAATTGGCCTCATCCTCAAACACTCAAGAGCCTCTATGGTTTTTTGGGGTTACCTAGATAATATCACAAGTTTGTCAAGGATTATGGGAATATTGTGGCTCTATTGATAGCTATATTGAAAAAGGATGCTTTTACTTGGACACAAGCTGCTGAGTGTGCATTTGAAAAATTGAAGCAAGCTATATGTAATACACCTATTCTAGCCATGCCAAAATTTTCCAAGACCTTCACTATCAGAGTTATGCTTACATCAATAGACTTGGTGTTGTTCTCCTCCAAGGACACCCCATTGCAATCACTAGAAAATCCCTTTCTGGCAAGAATTGAGTGCTCTCTACTTATGAGAAGGAAATGATGGTCATTTTACATACAGTATAAAAGTGGCATCCATACCTACTGGGGAATCATTTTTTCATCAAAATTGATCACCAGAGTTTGAAATATTTTTTTAAAATAATGGGTCTTCACCCAATCACAATAAAAATGGGTCAAAAAACTCATGGGTTATGAATATGAGATCACTTATAAGAAAGGTAAGGATAATATTGTGGCTAATGCTCTGTCTCACATTTACAAACCAAGCTTTCCTTTCAACTATTTACATGCATATTCTGAATTGGTTAGACATTGTACAATAGGGGTATGTCAATGACTCCCCATTATCTCATATCATTCAATAGTTGGCCACTATCCCCTCAATTATACCACATTATTCTTGGGATAGTGCTTCTCTATGATATAAGGGTCATCTGGTACTTCCCCAACACGTAGATCTTTAGTAGGTTGTATTCTATGAAATCCATGCTTCTCCATCTGTAGGATCCTCTCAAGGTCAATAGGTCAATTACCACTTAATAGGTGAATAAGTCAATAGGTCAAAATTGTCAAATTTGTCAAAATTTTTAAAGTTCTAAAAGTTTTAAAAGTTTTCAATAGGTCAATAGGTCAATAACTCATTAATTTTCTAGGTCTCTAGTTTAATTTGTCAAAGTTGTCAAAATTATCAAAGTTCAAGTTATGCTTACATAACTCTGATTCTAATACTTTTTGAGTGAAAAATAATACCACCAACATATTTATTTGGGATGGATAACATCTAGGATAGGGTTCTTGGCCTCTCGTCAGACCCAATCGACAAACCCACCACCCATTTCGGCCTCAAGAACACCCTTCCCAATACAAGAAAAATGCATTTTTTTAGCCTAAGTTCAAACATGCATAAAATAAAAATTGAAAATCATTATCATAAACCATTAGATCCCTCTTGTACCTCTTTAAAACCTCTAATTTCACCCTAGATCACTTAAGTGGAAGATTCAATATTAATCTATTAGACAAGTTGTAGTGATGGGTCCAAAAATGCAAGTTTTTATCAGTGAACAAGCAACTTTTTGAGCTCCAACTAGCATTTCCACCTCTGAGACATCCACCTAAAAATTTATCACTTTGATCATATTTAGTTAGGAAAATTACATGTTATCACACCACCATGAAGTTTGAATCCACCTGAAAGTGCATTTTCACTACTGTTCTAGAGAGCATAAACACTGACAATAAATGTTGTCAAAGTTTAAGTTATGGTTGAAAAACTCTAATTCTGATGCTTATTGAGTGAAAAATGATACCACCAACATGTCCAAGGGGGAGGATAATGTATCATACTAGGTTATTATCCTCTCGCTAAACCCGATCGACAAACCCACCACCCATTTTGGCCTCAAGAACACCCTTCCCAATATAAGAAAAATGTAATTTTTTAGCATAAGTTCAAACACATATAAAATGATAAATTTAAGTCATTAATATGAACCATCATATCCCTATCATACCTATTTAATCCCTCTCATTTCACCCTAGATTACTCAGGTGGAGGCTTTAAAATCAATTTGTTAGACAAGTTGCAGTGATTTATCTAAAAATGCAAATTTTTATCAGTGAACAAGCAACTTCTTGAGCTATAACTGGCATTTATACCTCTAAGACCTCCACCTAAAAATATATCACTTTTATCACATCTAGATAGGCAAATTATATGTTATCACATTGCCATGATGTTTGAATCCACTTAAAAGTGCATTTTCACTACCGTTTTAGAGAGCAGAAACACTAACAACAAATGTTTTTAAAGTTTAAGTAGTGGTTGTAGGACTCTAATTTTGATGCTTCTTGAGTGAAAACTGACACTGCCAATATGTCTAAGGGGGAATATAATGTCTAGGACCAAGTTATTGGCCTCCTTTCAGGCTTGATTGACAAACTCACCACCCATTTTGGTATCAAGAACACCCTTCCCAATACAAGACAAATGCATTTTTTAGGCCAAGTTTAAACACGCATAAAAATAAAACTGTAAGTCATTTACATGAACCATCAGATCTCTCTCATACCTCTTTAAGCCCTATAATATCACCCTATAGCACTCAGGTTGAAGATTTAAGATCAATCCATTAGACAAATTATAATGACGGGTCCAAAAATGAAAGTTTTTGTCAATGAACAAGCAACTTCTTGAGCTCTAACTGGCATTTCTACCTTTAGAACCTCCACCTATGAATCTATCACTTTGATCACATCTAGATATGCAAATTACATATTATCACATCACCACAATGTTCAAATCCACATGAAAGTGCATTTTCACTACTGTTTTGGAGAGTAAAAATATTGACAATAAATATTATCAAAGCTCAAGTTGTGATTGCATAAATCTGATTCAGATGCTTCCTGAGTGAAAAATGACACCACCAACACATATGGGGGAATATACTGTCTACAACTAGTTTCTTGGCCTCCCATCAGGGCCGATCGACAAACCCACCACCCATTTTGACCTCAAGAACACCCTTACCAATATTTGTATTTTTTTGCCTAAGTTCAAATACCCATAAAACTTAAGCTTCTCTTAGATTCAATAATATAGAATTCTTTACTAACAATGCTAACCATGTGAAGGTAGAAGCTTATTTGGCACCACTAACCTAAAAAAAATTGTTTGTAAGCAATTAAAAATAATATATATATATATATATATATATATATATATATATATATATATATATATATATATATATGTACTACCTAGGAAATAAAAAACATTTAGTGAAATAGATTACATCTACATTTGAAAAGTCAACATACCTCTATATTTCAATCTAACAAACCACTAGGATCTTCTCTAACCTTGATGGTATCAAGAATAACTACATGTTCTGACTCCCAAACTTTCCATATATTTCTATTTAATGGCCTCCCATGATATTTTTATACTTGAATATTCGTTGCAAGAATCAAATTTGAATAATGCAGTATCTTCCTATGTATTTTAAACTATTCAAACAACCATTGATCTAAATTTTTTTATAGGATATCATCAAAACCAATTTTCAATGACTACCACTGAGCTAGTGGGATAGTTGATGTTTTCTCCATCTATAACTAGGGATGTCAAATTTTTCTTTCTCTTTACACACTAACACAAGTTGTAATCAGTGCCTTTTTTGTTATCTTCATCTGCAATAACTGCAAAACATGCCTTGTATAAAAAAATCATTTTTAATGATAATATGAAGACAAATTTAATGAGAATAAATTGTATATAATGAAAAATATTCTACCTGGCTGATATAGATTAGATTCATGGTCAAAGTTATCTGATGATGTCATATTTGTAAGTTACAATGTTGTTGGAACTTGATATATATTGATTGGAATTAAAGGTTTAAAACTCCAATCATCCACCCAATCTTTTGACTCACACTCATTCTAAATAGAGTCCATTCATGTAGAATAAAAAACATTTCGAGTGTCTCATATGAACAGTCCAAGAACTTTTATTTTAACTATGAAATGATTGGAGTTCACTTGAACCCATTAGAGTCATACAATTGTCATACTTTACCAAGTGTTCTTCCTCTATTAACCAAAAATGTTTATGAATAGTAGAATTTAGTTGAGCACCATGACACATGTTCTCATTACACTATTCAACCATAGTTTTTGCATCTGTCAAAAGAACACCCTCTTCAAATTTCAAAATGTTCCCCTTTTTCATGGCTAGCCTTGGTGAAACTCCAAATATGTTCTACACTAGTGGAAATGTGCATCCTAATCAACCACTAAAACATCCATGCATTTCTAAATTATGATGTGCAATTGTCTAACCAAATGTAATGTTGATTGAAATTAATGTTCCTTTGACTCAATTATTCATAGAAATTTTGAAAACAACCTTACACATACGCTGAGCAATGTGATCTTTCATTGTTACTATAGAAATGGTACTTCCTTAATATTTTCTATTTTCAATCTATACTATCAGGTGCATGCGTGAATGTTATATGCATAAATATGACAAGTTGTGATGAGTTGTAATACTACGATTAAACTTCCATTTGGGATTTGAATGTATAATTATTAGCAAAATCAATTACTAATAATGAAACCAAATGGGAATGTATCTTTGCATATATTGTAATGTTCATCCAACCATCTATCCCTGTGTTTGTGCCTTGCATACTCATAAATAATCTTCTTCCTAATTTTGACCAAAAATTCAGAAACATGTATCTTTTTTGTACCCAACTCACACCTTTTAGATTCTTTACCATATTTTACTCGATAAGTCATTGATTTATATTTTCTTAAACCAAATAATTCCTATCTAATTACACTTGTAATCTCCACATAAATACATTTTTTTAAATTTGGAAATCTATCACAAATGCTCCAATTTTCATTTAAACATGATTTGTTGTAAAATAATTGGCCATTTGATATTTTACAGAAGATAGTTGGAATAAATTCCCTTGATGATTTTGATGGTAATTCAATGCCACACTCTTGAAAAATGTTAGTATGCAAAGTACAATAAATATGGCAAAAAATATCACAGTGCATTGAAAATTCAACATGTTGCCTACAACAAGTGGTGCATGTGTGATTTATTTTAACATAAAAAAGTTGTCATTTCAAAATATCTTTGAAAAATATAAATTTTTGGATGTTTTTCCAAAAATTTAGAGTATAATAATGTTTGAGTCATATCTAACAAACATTTTGGATGCGGTTCACGGTTACGAGAACCAATTCTTCTTTTTAAAACATATATTGCATTAGGCAAAACTCTTATATTGTCTTTCTAAAATTGAGCAAGTAACTCTTTGAGAGTATCAACTATAGCCTTGTCCTTTCATGGAAGTCTACCAAAGAAATGCCTATAAATCATTGGTATTATGTTCATTAAGTCTTTCACATTTTTCAATTGCTTTCATTAATGTTTTTTCTATTTATATCAATTTTTTAAATTGTTTTTAAAATCAATCATTTTTCCTTGTTTCAGCACTTACTGTACAAGTTGTCATTATACATCGAGCAACATTACAATCTTTGTTACATGATCTTGGGCCTCCAATATGATATGTATCATGTAGATTTTCAAAATTTTCATCATTTTCTTCATCCATATTAGATGTTCTTAGTTCTAATGTGTATATTATAGGTCTCATCTTAATCAATTTTATCAATGAAATAAATAATTGACATCTTTGACTATCATACTCCAAATTATGAAAGAAAGTATCCCAAATTTATTGAGACAATCTTCTTGAATGGCGATAGACATTTTATTATGCATTGGTTTTAAAATATTTTCATCGACTTCAATTAAGTACTTGTATTTTTTATGCATAATTCTTGGAGGTGTTGGTAATGGTGGAATTTGTTGAGAGGGTGTTTCAAAACCATTATTAATTTCATTATTTAGAGGTGGGATGACATTTTCTTCATTGTTAATTTCTTCATTATATGTTTCCATGAAAATTTTTTATGGTTAATTTCATTATTATTTATTTCCATCAAATTCTCTTCATTCATGGGGGATGAAGCATCATACATAGACTCATCATCAACTAAATCAAAAACTTGGAACTTTGAATGTGAACTTCCAACATTAACTAATTCACTATTTTCATTTTCATTATTATTAATTTCATTATGGTGAATTTAATTATTATTCATTTAATTATGGTCAATTTTAACATTATTCAATTAATTATGGTCAATTTCATCATTATTTAATTCATTATCATCAATTGGCTCATTATCTATGGCATTTGGTTCATCAAGATTAGGGTTTGTACCTTGTCTAACATGAAGTTTTTGCATTTATAGCTTGTGTTTCTCTCTCAAATTTTCTAATTCCTCTAGTGTTTTATTCTTCAACAACTTCCTCTTCCTCTTCGAACGTGATCTGACACCCATCAGAAGGGATAATTGACAACTTTTTAAAGGTGGGGTCAAGTACACAGGTATGTAGATCTCATAAAAGTACATAGAGAATGTTTGTGGAGATAGAAGTTTTGATTTGGGTTAAAAATAGTCATTGATAAGTGAGTTTAATATAAAATAATATTAACATGATCACATTATATAATGTGATCGCATTATTACATAACCTGATCATGTTAGATAACATGATCACATTATTACATAACACAATCACATTTTTACATAACATAATTATATTATTTCATAACATGATCACATTATGTGCTGTATAAGGTTCTGGCCTATCCAACCCATTGAAAAGCTTATATCTACAATAATGTGATCATGTTATGTAATAATGTGATTGTGTTATTTTTAGTATAAGCTTTGGGGTTGGTAATTGGCAATGAGAACCGAGGGTTGCCTATGTTAAGAATAACATGATCACATTATTAAATAATATGATTATGTTATACTTAATATAGATAAGGGATTATGGATTAGGGATTAAGGAATTAGTGCATACGGTTTATGGATTAGGGATTATAATTTATATTTTAGGGATTAGGGATTACAATTTATGTTTCAAGGTTTAGGGATTAAGGATTAGGACATGTAGGGTTTGGGTTTAAGGGTGTATATAAGGTCTAATCATTATATGCCATGTGCGAACCTAATTTTTACTATAAAGGATGTTAATTGGGGATAAATCAATTGGTAAATAGGAAAAAGTTTTGGTTTACAATTTAGGGTATAGTGTTTAGGGCTTAGGTTTAGGGTACACAGGGTCAATTGAAAAGATAATTCTTAGTTTAAATGAAGTTAATTTGGAATAAAATGATTGGTTCAAGGTTTTAAAGAGTTATATTTATGGTTTAGAGTTTAGGGATTAGGAACTTTAAACATTAGGGCTTGGGGTATAGGTTTTAGGGTATATAAGGTACAATCATGATGGTGATTGGGGTAAATTAGGGTTGATCAACCCTAAAATAACATTTTATAATCATGCAATTAGGTTAAAGGGGCTCAAAATAAACCCAATTTACTTCAGATACACAACTAGATTTCTACTCCAAAGACTTTATCCATAGATTTAAAAAGTGCATTTTATGACATCTCATGATAAAATTAGTTATATCATAAGGCATGTATGTTTGTGCAATGTAGTGGGCATTAGGTCATAGGGATTAAAATTTATGTTTTAGGTATTAGGGATTAGGGCATGGGGTTAAGGTTTAAGGACTTGTATATTATTTTGTCTAATCGCTCTATGCCATGTGAACCTAATTATTACTAGAAAAGATGTTAATTAGGACTAAATCAATTAGTAAATAGGGAAAGTTTATGGTTTATAGTTTAGGGTATAGTGTTTAGGGTTTACAGATTATAAGTTTTAATATATATACATGGTTTAGGGTACACAGTGTCAATCACAAAGATAATTGAGGACAATTTGAATCAGTTGGAGCTTTTTGTGACTATAAAAAGTCTTTTTGGGTTGTCATTATACCCTGTATGTCATCATGCAAATTGAGTGAATTAGTCAAATGGAACCATCAGTCATGTGATTTAGGCCAAACTGATCCCTGTGAATTTAATTCTTAGTCTAAAAATGATGTTAATTTGGGATAAAATGATTGTTTCAAGGTTTAAAGAGTTTATATTTATGGTTTTGAGTTTAGGGATTAATAAATTTAAGGATGGGCTTAGGGTATAGGTTTTAGGGTATATTTATACAATCATGTAGGCAATTGGGGCAAATTTGGGAGTGTTGAACCTATATCTATGAGTAAAGAATGTGAATTTCGGATCAATTATCCCCCACATCATCACAAATTGAGCATACAAAGTCAATTATGGTAATGAGTAATGCAATTATAACCAAGTTCATCCCTTTGAACCTATTCTTACTATTTATGTATAAAGGATGTTAATTGGGGATAAATTTATTATTTTAGGGTTTAAGGTCTATAATTTAAATGGTTTGGGGTTCAGGGCTTGTGGATTAGGGTTTAATGTAAATGGTACAAGGTAACTTAGGGTTTAAGATATTGGATATAGGGTCCAATCACTAAGGTAATTAAAGAACATTTGAGTTGCTCGTGACACCTATTTAGGACTTGATTACCTTCATATTTGTATTTTTGATAAAATTAGGGTTAATTATGCCATGTACATGTTACATACATGTTATACAATTAATTGAGCCATAAATTTGGTTTAGGAGCTCACTTTTACCCTTATCACATAGGAAATTTCCCAATTTGACTAATTGGATCAATTCATGATAGAAGATCAATCTTTTGATTTTGCCCAAAATCATATCTTGCTATTAAAGGGGTTCAAATTGGCCTAAAATTCCTCAATTAAAATAATCAACTAGATCCTCCTCTTTGGTTAATTAGGTTGAAGGGGCTTGAAATAACTCCAATTTACTTCAGATGCACAACTAGATTGGTACTCAAAACGCTTTAGCCATATGTTTAAAAAGTGCATTTTATGACATCTCATGATAAAATTAGTTATATCATAAGGCATGTATGTTTGTGGCATGTAGTGGGCATTAGGGCATAGGGCTTACAATTTATGTTTTAGGGATTAGGGATTAAGGCATAGGGTTTAGGTTTAAGGACCTGTATATTAATGTCTAATCGCTAGATATGCCATGTGTTCAAACTTTATTCTTACTACAAAGGATGTTAATTGGGACTAAATTGAAGTTGGTAAATTAAGGAAAGTTTATGGTTTACAATATTAGATTAAACAAAACACAGAGAGAAAATGAGATTGAGAATAGCATAGCACTTATTCAACATGTTCAACCAAGCATGAAGGCCTATTAAATAGGCAAACAAATGAAATACCCGTGAAGCATGAGACGGGTATAAGAAAACTAACCTACGTCGACTTGCATGAAATAACAAAGATCGAACTAACAACTAACCTCTTAACCAAAGTGGTTAACGCAACTAACCAACATAAATTACCTTAGTAAATAACCTAAGGTAAATACAATAATATGCTAACACCCTCCCTTAATAATGAAACCAAAAACAAGACCAAGTTTATCTCTGAATTTTATGAACTTGTCTGTACCAAGTGGTTTGGTCATTATATCAGATGGCTGCTCTATAGTGGGGCAATAGAAGAGACTGATGTCTTCATTTGTAACCAACTGTTAGATGTAATGATGGTGAACCTCAATGTGTTTAGTCCTGGCATGAAATACTAGATTCTTCACCATCTTCAAAACACTTTGGTTGTCACAAAAAATTGGAGTAGGCTTTGATGACTCAAACTGACGATCACTCTGATACCATATTAGATTAAACAAAACACAGAGAGAAAATGAGATTGAGAATAGCAGAGAACTTATTCAACATGTTCAACCAAACATGAAGGCCTATTAAATAGGCAAATAAATGAAATACCTGTGAAGCATGAGACGGGTATAAGAAAACTAACCTACATCGGCTTACATGAAATAGCAAAGACCGAACTCACAACTAACCTCTTAACCATCTTAGTCTTACTCAATGTAGTCAAATACTGAAAATTCAAATGCCCATACCATTCATGCCATAGTGAACATGTGCTATCAACTGCTACAAGTGCACTTTCCTTTGCTTTGATTGGATCTGCAAGCTTATACACGCCTTTCTCACCAATCCCAACATCAATAATCTAATTTTATTGTAACATTTAGGGTATAGTGTTTAGGGTTTATGGTTTATGGATTCTATGTCTTAATGTATATACATAGTTTAGGGTACACATGGCCAATCACAAAGATAATTGAGGATAATTTGAATCACTTGGACCCATTTGTGACTATGGAATATATTTTTGGGTTGTCATCATACCATGGATGCCATCATGTATATTGAGTGAATTAGTCAAATGGGGCAATTAGTCATGTGATTTAGGCCAAATTGAGCCTTGTGAACTTAATTCTTAGTCTAAATGATGTTAATTTGGACTAAAAGGATTGGTTCAAGGTTTAAAGAGTTTATATTTATGGTTTAGAGTTTAGGGATTAGGGCTTAGGGTATATAAGATACAATCATGATGGTGATTGGGGTAAATTTGAGCTCATTGAACGTAGATATGTGAGTAAAGATTGTGAATCTAGGATCAATTATCCCCCACATCATCAAAGATTAAGCCTACAAAGTCAATTATGGTAATGACTGATGTAATTTTAACCAAGATCATCCCTGTGAACCTAATTATTATTATATATAGAGGATGTTAATTGGGACTAAATTGATCCCAGGGGCCTACTGAGCCTCAATGTAAGGAATTTCATCCATATGATATCAATTGGGGATCCAAGTGCTCATCATATTAAAAAATAAAAAAAATTCAATTGATATGCAATTCGGTCCAAAGGAGTTGTGTGCAAGGAATTACATTCATTTAGAATGGAATTGGGGCTTACTTGGCCCTGATTGCATACCATATTGAACCAATCAAGTATTTGGTTCTAGATGATACATAATTGGGGCCAATCGAGGCTTGCCCAAGGAATTATGTCATCATAATTTTAATTAGGGACCTCATTACACACCTTATTCAAATAATTGAGTGTTTTGATGAACCCTATATAAGGAATTACATTGACCTAATAACAATTAGGATTATGATTGTTCACCAAATTCAACTAAAAAAATATTTGGTTCAATATGATATATGAAATTTAGTCCAAACAAGCCTTGTGTGATAAATTTCATCCTTCTACTATCAATAGGGGGCTCTGTTGGTCCCAAATACATAACATATTGAATCAACCAATTATTTAGTTCATTTGAATATGCAATTATGGCTAACCAAGGCTCATGCAAGTAACTGAATACATATAATGTCAATTACAACTTCGTTGGCCTTGATTATAAACTATATCCAGCTAATCATGTAGTTGGTTTTTTTGTATACATAATTAGGGCCAAATGAGCCCCATGAAAGGAATTTTGTCCATATAATGTTCTAGTTGGGTTCTATTATCCTCGATTACACACTATATTGAATCAATTAAGTATTTAGGTTCAATATGATCTACAATTTGGGCCACTCAATCCCCAAATAAGGAATTACATCCATCCAATGTCATTTGGAGCTCTTATTACACCATGTGAAATCAATTGATATTTTTTTCAATACTATACATAATTGAGGACAAACAAGTCCTATGTAATTTGTGGGTTGAATATTTTGTCGATCACTGTACTAATAAACAAAATAGGTTTGATCAACCAAAGTAGGAAGATTAGTCGTCCAAATGTGTAGGTTTACCACATCAGAAGGGGACTGATCTCTCCTCTCACCAAGGGGAGGTTCCCTATAGGTATGATATATATATATATATAGAAAATAATACTCAAGGGTAGGACAAAACATCCATCTCTCTTTCTTTAGAGATGATGTGTGCAAATCAAAGGAAAAACTCAAGGGAAATGATAGACAACACTCCTCTTCTTTCAAAAGTACTACTCAACAAACCACAAGAATACTCCTAGTAGTAAATGCAAAGTATAACCAAGGACATAGTAACCAGCAAATCGAGATGCAGCACAAAGTCTCCACCTGAATTGCTCAAGAGTAAGATACGAAGGACAATGAGAGCACAAAGTCATCCCAAGGTCCTTTACACAGAAATGAAAATAAAACACACTAAAGGCAATTATGGTGGCACAAAGTCTCTCCATAGTTGACTCTTCAGGACACCTTCCTAACTATTGTCACTAATTTTGCTTGTTGAATTAAAGGAATAGAAGATATATTAAAGAAAAAGACATAAGAACAGTTTCCTCAACAATAAAGATATCACAGCACAAAGTCTAAAAAATCACTTGCTTTCTTATTCCAGTAACAAAATATGATCGGCAATCTGAGCTCAAAATCTCAATAATGCCTTACAATTTGGGCAGAGTTTCATTATGATTTTCAAAAAGAGATCCATTTACAATAAAAGAGAGTCCCTTATATAGCCACTTCAAGAAGGACTCGGGAACAGTAACAAATCATGTTGCATTGAAAACTGTTAGGAAGACAGGCTAGAAATTGGGGGCATCTACCCACTTTTTTCTCAATGCAGATAAATAAGTCATGGTATTGAAAGTTTTCAACTTTCAATTTCCACCTAGAAATTTGATCCTTCCTTCATTGTTCCTCCTTTTCTGGTTAATTGAATTGGGTCCTGGATTCAATTTGTTGTTCTATTCTTTAATCACTTTCTGCTGGCCTTGGCCTTAAATCCTGTGAATGCATTTGAGTCTGTAGATTCAAAGGATCAATAGCTATTTTATGAGCTTTAAAATTGACATTTGCACGCCCATCACTGCATTTTCAACGGCTAGTTTGTTGTCTTGAATTTGACATCTTCGGGTGCATCATCCCTTGGTCCTTCTTCGGCTTTTTTGTTTGGCACTTTCTTGAAAAGAACCTGCCCTTTTAGGCCTTAAGAAATGATCCGCTTTGGGTCAAGAAGAACCCCCCACAAAGGTATCTGCCCTTCAGGTGGTCTTCGAATGGCCTTCGGGCTTCTTATTTTACATCTTCCCGAAGGGTAGTTGACCCTTCAATTTGGTAGCCGAGAGTCCCCCACAAGGGCACCTGCCCTTCAGGGTCCTTTGGCGGCCTTCGACTTAGAAGTCTCTTGTAGCCTTTTCCTTAGCGGACTGTTTCTCAGGCTTTCTTCGTGGGTATTTTTCCTAGGCTTTCTCCGCGGGCAAATTTCTGCAGACAAAAAGTCTGGGGACAAATTCCCGCGGACAAAAAGTCCACGGAAATTTCCCGTGGACAAAAAGTCCGTAGAATTGTTTCGTTTGCCTTGGTCTTTTCTTCTTTGAAATTTTCTTCGAGCTTTCTGCCCATAGCCTGTTTCTTGAATTCTTTCAGACCTTTTGTCCAAAGGAATTCCTTCAAACAAAAAGTCTAAAGGAATTGCTTCTTTCCTTAATATTTTTTGAATTCCTTAAATAAAAATCTGAAAGAATTATCTTTGTGGCCTTCTTTGAAAATGACACTTTTGAAGGGTACTTTTGTCGATCAAGTGCCCTCTGCAAGGGCACTTGTCCTTTAGGAGGCTCTTTGAACTTTTGTATTTAAACCGCTGCTTTGAAACGTCTGAGTGAACCACTTGTTTGAACCAAGCCGTTGAACCGTTTGATTGAACCAAGTGTTGAACCAATCCATTGAACCAAGCCGATGAACCAAGCTTTTAACCAAAGCGTTGAAACGAGTGGATGAACCAATTGATTGAACCCACCTTTAAACCAAAAGATGTTGAACCAACCATTGAACCAAGTTTTGGTTCAACAGTTCAAACGAAGCCTTGAACCGAAGCACTAAACCATTTGACTGAACCAAAGGATGAACCAAAGCGTTGAAACAAAGCAAATGAACCAATTAAGTGAAACAAAGCATTGAACCACTTGGTTGAACCAAGCCATTGAACCATTCCTTTGATTGAACCCGTCGTTGAATCGAAAGCATTGAACCTTTTAAACTTTGAACTCGTTGAACCTTTGAACCAAAGTGGTTCAATGGTTCAACAGTTCAAGCCTTCTTTGCTAAGATGCTTGCCGATGGAGATTTTTTATTGAACCAAGGCACTGAAATGATCCCAAAAATGACCAAGTGTTAGAAATTGATTATTTTGGTTGAACCCACCTGTAGAAGTCTTTAAACCTATAGAAATGAACTTGCCTGTAGAATCCATAAAAAACAAAGTCTGTAGAAATCAACCTATAAAACCCATTGAACTTGGCCTATAGAGTCCATAGATTCAAGCCTGTAGAAATTTGCAAAATGAGGAATTTGAATGTCCAGGACAAATTTTGGAAAGGGAAGAGACAATTTTGGTCTGTAAGACCAAAATAGTTTAAATGTTGTCCCAAAAATGAGTGATATTTTTGGGGGAGAATAGTTGGATCCAATTGGGGAACTTCTGTTAATTACAAAAAGAATTGAAGGGAGTAGAATCCAGAATCTCCAGTGTCTTTATGTGTACCATTGGGCTATGGAGTCATGCTACCTAGAAATGGAAGGCATCAAAAATGAAAAAAGAAAAGAAAATAGAATTAAAAACTATACAAATATACATATATACAGATGCAATGATCTGATACTTCAAGAATTGAAGTATTTCAGATGCTGCTTCTTAAGAGACAGTGAAAATAGTGCTTTATCTTGGTAAACTGGTAGGAAACCATTTTGCCCCCTGAAACGGTGACAGGCGAATGGAGCTCTCCACCAGGAAACCAATTTTTTGTGACTTCCTCTTGACCTTTTCTTTTTCTTGTTCCAAGGCAGGACGTGGCTTCAATTTGAAAGCCATAACTCCTTGCTTTCTTGACGAAGGGTTCCTTTGTTTAATTTTGATTTACAGCAGCATGGTCCATTACCATAATTGGTTGTTCTTCTGGTTCAGTCTAGCATATGATTGGATTGTCCATATCAAACCTCTGACAAACCATCAGCTCAGCATCTCCTTTGATGTGAAGGAGTTTGACCTCTTCACCTTGAGCAGTCTTTAATTCGAACAACAAAGATCTTTATCCAGCTATGGAAGAAATGCTGCCATCAGATTCTAAGATCTAAGCATCATCAGAAGCTGATCTTCTATTAGATTGCTCTTCATCAGAGATGGAAGATCCTTTTTGATTTGTATTGTGCCCTACAAATTCTTCTGATGCCTTGTTTGGATCAAATCCTAGATTACCAGCTACAAGGCTTTCATCGGCTAAGACATGTGCATCCTCTATGGTCAAGAAGTAATTACCCCTACCTGAAGGCTCAAACAAAATTTGAGTTGCAGGGGCCGACGTTTGGGTGACCACAATTTTTACCTCAGACAGGTTCACACCTGGTTCTCCATCAATGTCCAATTGCTCAAGATTGGCTTGTAAGGATTCAAACTCAGTCATCTAAATTTTGGATTTCTTGACATGATCAATCATGTCAAATGAATGGAATGGACTTGGAAGAGAGGATGGGAGTTCATTCTTTTGATTTTTAGGAGGGGGAAGACTGGTTTACGAAGTTGAAATAGAAGGCGCAGAGATTTTCGATGTACTTACTTATTTGGTAATCACTGGGTCTTTTGATTGAAAAGGAAGAGGGATTCTCTGCTCAGTAATTGAAATTGTTGGTTGGGGTCGCTCCTCTATCTTTTCTTTGTCAGCCTGCTGGGCTGACTAATTTTAGGACCTGGTGAATACTGTGTATGATCCTTTGATTGCTTCACCTTCACTTCTAAGTTCATCCTGGTATTCAGGAAATAATGTGAGAGTCACCAACTGATTCTTCTAGATCCTCCCTGAAGAGATCAACACTATTTTCTTGCTCTAACTTAGGTTGGAAATAGGAAACATGCTCTAATTCTAGATATCCAACTACTGAGTTTGTTGGAGGTGCTTCAAGGGCAGGATTCCTCTGTGGGGGAGGAAGACAATTTTATTGCCCTTGATTTTTGGCAGCGTTGCTCTGATATGGCTGATTAGGGAATGTCCTCCTAGGTATATCTTTATATAGAGGAGTGGAAGACATGCTTTGTGCCATTTGCCTTTTCAAGGCTAACAATTCATTTGCCAACTTTTATACCATTACATCAGTGGTGCTTGTAGATGAATATTCAGAAGATGATGAGGATCTATTTCTATTTAAATCTCTTCTTATCTTTCCTGCTAAGATGAGATCATCTTCTACCTCAGTGGCCAAAATTTGGGCTACAGTAAGATCTATTTGACCAGCACGTCTCAAAAGAAAACTTACTTTAGGTAACTGAGAATTAATGAAGAAGCATTTGAGATTCTCAGCTGTAGGTCGAGCAATTACAGGAATTTTGTTCCTCAATTTGTCTAATTTGGCTATGAAATCCCTCATAGGCTCATGAGGCTCTTTCTTCATCTGAGTGAGCTGGGCCAAAAACGCATGTGCATCTTCTATGGACTTGAACCTTGCTTCGAACTTGGCTTTAATTATATCCCAGTCAATCACTGATCCAGCTTACAGATGGTAGAAGCAGTCTGCAGTAGCACCTTGTAGTGTTTCCACAAAAATCTTGACTGCCACGTCTTCAAATTCTACTCCAATAACACCATAGGCTATGCTGAAGGCTGAAATGTGTTCATTAGGGTGAACTATCCCATCACCAAATAATTTAGAGAAATTCTTTCTTGAACTACGTGAGAGTTCATGCAGAGGTGGAATCAAGTTGAGTGGGCCAAAAGAGTTACCCCAGGGGCCTCAAACTGCCATGATTTAATTAAGAAAAATAGAGATAACAAATTTGGATGGAGTAGCCAGATTATAGAACAAAAATGGAAAATAATTGGCTTAGCTTTAGCTTGAGGCTTCAAACTGTGCACTCTTTCCCAACAACTCTGGTTTTATAGACTAGATAAAATAACAGAGGTGGAGGAAGATGGTAAGGCCATATATGGATAATGGGTAAGACATGAAACGGAGTCACCAAAGTCTATAATGGATAAGGGTTATAATGATAATGGGTTATATCCAAGTGATGTTTCAATCTAAAACTTGAGGTTCCAAATTGCACAAAATTATGTATATCCCCAGTGGAGTCGCCAAAAACTGTTGGTTGAATATTTTGTTGATCACCGTACTGATAACTAAAATAGGTCTGATCAGCCAAAGTAGGAAGATTAGTCATCCAAATGTGTAGGTTTACCACATCAAAAGGGGACTGATCTCTCCTCTCATCAAGGGGAGGTTCCCTATATATATATATATATATATATAAATAGAAAATAATACTCAAGGGTAAGACAAACCATCCATCTCTCTTTCTTCAGAGATGATGTGTGTAAATCAAAGGAAAAACTCAAGGGAAATGACAAATAACACTCCTCTTCTTTCAGAAGTACTACTCAGCAAACCATAAGAATACTCCTGGTAGTAAATACAAAGTATAACCAAGGACGTAGTAACCAGTAAATCGAGATGCAGCACAAAGTCTCCACCTGAATTGCTTAAGAGTAAGATACGAAGGACAATGAGGGCACAAAGTTGTCCCAAGGTCCTTTATACAAAAATGAAAAGAAAACACACTAAAGGCAATTATGGGGGCACAAAGTCTCTCCAAATTTGACTCTTCAGGACACCTTCCTGACTACTGTCACTAATTCTGCTTGTTGAGTTAAAGGAACATAAGATATATTAAGGAAAAAGACATAAGAACAGTTTCCTAAACAACAAAGATATCACAGCACAAAGTCTGAAAAATCACTTGCTTTCTTATTCCAGTAACCAAATATGATCAGCAATCTGAGCTCAAAGTCTTAGTAATGCCTTCCAATTTGGGTAGAGTTTTGTTCTGATTGTCAAAAAGAGATCCATTTACAATAAAAGAGAGTCCCTTATATAGCCACTTCAAGAAGGAATCGAGAACTGTAACACATCATGTTGCATTGAAAACTGTTAGGAAGACAGGCTAGAAATTGGGGGCATCTACCCATTTATTTTTCTCAGTGCAGAGAAACAAGTCACGCTATTGAAAGTTTTCAACTTTCAATGTCCACCTGGCAATCTGATCCTTCATCATTCCTCCTTTTCTGGTTAATTGAATCGGGTCCTGGATTCAATTTCCTATTATGTTCTTTAATCGCTTTCTGCTGGCCTTGGCCTTAAACCCTGTGAATGTATTTGGGTCTGTAGATTCAAAGGATCAACGGCTATTTTATGAGCTTTAAAATTGACGTTTGCGTGCCTGTCACTACGTTTTCAACAGCTAGTTCACTGTCTTGAATTTGACATCTTCGGGTGCGTCACCCCTTGGTCCTTCTTTGGCTTTTCTATTTGGCACTTTCTTGAAAAGAACCTGCCCTTTCAGGCCTTAAGAAATGATCCGCTTTGGGTCGAGAAGAACCCCCGCAAAGGTATCTACCCTTCGGGTGGTCTTCGAATGGCCCTCGGGCTTCTTATTTTACATCTTCCTGAAGGGAAGGTGACCCTTCAATTTGATAGCCGAGAGTCCCCTGCAAGGGCACCTGCCCTTCGAGGTCCTTCGGTGGCCTTCACCTTAGAAGTCTCTCATGACCTTTTCCTTAGCAGACTGTTTCTCGGGCTTTCTCCGTGGGTATTTTCCTCGGGCTTTCTCTGTGGGCAAATTCCCGTAGACAAAAAGTATGAAGACAAATTCCCGTAGACAAAAAGTCCACAAAAATTTCCCGCAGACAAAAAGTCCACAGAATTGTTCCATTTGCCTTGGTCTTTGCTTCTTTGAAAATTTCTTCAGGCTTTTTGCCCGCAGCCTATTTCTTGAATTCTTTCGGACCTTTTATCCAAAGGAATTCCTTCGAACAAAAAGTTTGAAGGAATTGCTTCTTTCCTTATTCTTTTTTGAATTCCTTAAATAAAAATCTGAAAGAATTACCTTTGCGGCCTTCTTTGAAAATGACCCTTTCGAAGGGTACTTTTGTCAATCAAGTGCCCTCTGCAAGGGCACTTGTCCTTCGGGAGGCTCTTTGAACTTTTGCGTTTGAACCGCTCCTTTGAAATGTCTGAGTGAACCACTTGTTTGAACCAAACCGTTGAATCGTTTGATTGAACCAAACGTTGAACCAATCCATTGAACCAAGCCGATGAACCAAGCTTTGAACCAAGTGGATGAACCAATTGATTGAACCCACCTTTGAACCAAAAGACATTGAACTAAGTTTTGGTTCAACGGTTCAAATGAAGCCTTGAACCGAAGCACTGAACCATTTGATTGAACCAAAGCATTGAAACAAAGCGGATGAAGCAACTGAGTGAAATAAAGCATTGAATCGACGTTCCTTTGATTGAACCCACCATTGAACTGAAAGCGTTGAACCTTTTGAGCTTTGAACTTATTGAACCTTTGAACCAAAGTGGTTCAATGGTTCAACGGTTCAAGCCTTCTTTGCTTAAATGTTTGTCGATGGAGATTTTTTCTTGAACCAAGGCACTAAAATGATCCCAAAAATGACCAAGTGTTAGAAACTGATTCTTTTGGTTGAACCCACCTGCGAAAGTCTTTGAACCTGTAGAAATGAACCTACCTGCAGAATTCATAGAAAATAAAGTCCGTAGAAATCAACCTGTAAAGCCCATTGAACTTGGCCTACAGAGTCTATAGATTCAAGCCTATAGAAGTTTGAAAAATGAGGAATTTGAATGTCCAGGACAAATTTCGGAAAGGGAAGAGACAATTTTGGTCTGTAAGACCAAAATAGTTCAAATGTTGTCCCAAAAATGAGTGATATTTTTTGGGGACAACATAATTAACTACTTCCACTTAGAATATCAATCGAGGCATTTTTCACCCCATGCAATGAATTATGTCTATTTAATCTCCATTATGAATATTTTTCCCTAATTACACATCATATTTATCCAATCGAGTATTTTATTCAGTATAATCTATAATTAAGAGTAATTAGTTCCCATGCAAGGAATTTATTCAATATAATGTCAATTAGGGCTTTTATATCACACCACATTAAACTAATTGAATATTTAGTTCAATCTAATACACATCGGGGTTAAATGAGCCCTGGAAAAGGAATTATGTCCATATGATGCTAATTAGGTCTCTGATTGCATACCATATTATAAAAAACCAAGTATTTAGTTTATATTGATATGTAGCTAGGGCCAACCAAGATCCATCCAAGGAAATATATCCATCTAATGTCACTTTGGTTTCTGTTAGCTTGATTGCACACCATATTGGGATCAAAGGAACAATAAATTGATTCATAGGTTAACACATCTCCAATTATCATTCAATGCTATCAATTCTTGACAAGAACAATGGTCTTAAACAAAAATATTAATCAACTAATATTTGATCTTAAGACTACTAGGCCTAATGGCTCCTATTTGGGTTTTAGGGTGTTGAGAATATGTAATGCGATCACATTATTAATGTGACTATGTTATTAAATACTACGATCATATTAATAATGCAGTCAATAATGTGATCACATTATTAACATGATCACATTATTAACATGATCACATTATTAATGCAATCTAGTATTTGAATTTGAATTCAATTCTCATAACTTTTGGCTCAAGAATGGCTTGGATTCCCGAGCCAAAGGCTTGGACTGTCAATGTATAGCTGAGTTTTGAAAGCTATTAAAATAAACAACAAATTTTAACTTTGATTACCAAATATAGTAATAATTTCAACGTGAAAATTCAAAAACTTGATACCTTCATGATGAACACACTCTCCTTTTTCCAAAAATATTATTTATATAATTTTTGGACTAATTTAAAGTTTCAAACTATGTTGATTTCTAACTATGCCTTTTTTAGGCAACTATATGCCGCAAACATACATGCCTATACATGTTCATGTAATTTGTCTTTCGTTGATCCAAGTGAAAAATAAATTATATGGTGACTAATTAGGCCTAATTCTACACACATTCAAAAAAAAATTATTTTCATTTTTTTTGAGGTAGTTAAGCATGTCGCATGGATGGCTATCTATTTCTTTGTCAAATTTTAGGATCTATTTACTTGAAAAATTCGCAAAAAAAGTATTCATTGAAAAAATATAAAATAATATAGGTGACCTACTAGAATATCTTATCTAAATTTTCTCCAAAGGGTTTCAAATAATATTAAATGCTACTCAAAAAATGGTGTGCATCACGACTGTCTATCTACCATATTTTTTTTAAAAAATAGGAGTTTCTATTCAAATTTTAGATCTTTGACCTAGTTATACTTAACCAATTTTTAAAAAAAATAGTGTTTTGGAAATTAGACTCAAAATTTTATATTTCATGTTTTTACACCATCTTCAAATTTAGTGTAGATATATCAAATTATCTACAGAAGTTCAGAGTTCTAAAATTTTAGAAAAATCATGTCCATGGGTAGGCCACTTTTTGTTCCCCAACTTTGTGCACTTACGCAATATAATTTATCCATGTCCATACTATTTAATCATTATATCCTATGTGAAATTTTGTGAGAATGTTAAGAGTGAAGAGTTTCATGTTCTCGACTAGAAAATGAACAGCTAATTAAAACTTTTGAGTAGTTATTTATATAAACTGCTAGTTAAAATATTCAATTTTCCTCTTTCCATAAATTATAACCATGCAGCTATTAGTTTCATTAATAGATCAATTCTTGAGTGAAATCATGATGAGGAAAATTTACATACCAGATCTGAAAGATATTTCCTTTTAGGATCCAAAATAAAACTTCAATGTTGTGAAACAATTAAAATGAAAAAATGAAGAGACGCAGAGAGTTGGATCATATTTGAAATAATTAGTATGGAAGCATATGAAACGATATTACTATTATTATTCTTATTATAGCATCATACTTCACTCACCACCTCATTCCATCATGACATAAAAGCACTAGTTATATTTATAGCTTATAAATGCATGTTGAGATGGAAGTCAATATAAATAGACTAGTACATGATTGTATATATTTTTACAATTTGGGCTTATACATTGGGATCAACGTAATTGATCTTTTAGTAAGATGTAAGAAATATGCTAAACTAGGCATAAGAATACTAAGGATGTTTTGGTAACCATTGCCAAATGATGAATTTGATGAAGAAGCTATATATATATATATATATATATATATATATATATATATATATATATATATATATATATATATATAACTTCTAATTGACTAATTACATATCCATGGTTGATACAGTTGTATGAGCTAAAGTACATATGTTGATAGTTAACTATGAAGGAATGTATATTTATAGAAATCCTGAGTAGGTTAGTCTATACTTTGGATATATTGTAAACTCTAAGTAGAGACTAAGCAATGTACTAAAAGCACAATAGTGTTATATATAGCATGTCAGCAATGTCAAACATGTAGCATCATATGTAGATAATATGCATGGATTGATGCAGGGTATAAGCATATAAAGGAACTTTGTGAATGCTTTATATGGTATGTGATAAATAAGGATTGTTATTGTTCTATCTTGAGAACTAGCAGTAGAATAAAGAGAACAAACTATTGATTTAGGTCTCTTGACTGTAGCACTCAATTATAACTTAATGTTTCATGGATGTAATTATTGTAAAAATCATGTAAAACCTTGACTTGTGTTATAAAAGGCTATTAGTATATATACACAAATAATATTGAAAACCTGTGAACAATACTTATTGTGAGTGTATTAATATGTTTAAGAGTTTAGTCATATATAACATATAATGGTGCATCATGATGTGTGTTTATAAGTTATATTTATTTGAATACTAGTATGCAAGTTGAACTTAGGGTATACTCGGGTGGTATAATCTCATACTTACTTGATTTTTGTTATGTATGTGGATTGTTTGATTCTTAAAATCATAAGTTGGTTATGTGTATTTATGTAGTTGATAGCTATGATAGTATGGCATATCATAGAGTACTATAGTTTAAATATATATTATACTTGGATGGTATATATTTCAATTATTATGCCTAGACTTAGACCTACGTGTGACTAATTTAAGGTATGTTTGCTGATTTTTTCTTTGAAAAGCATGGTTTGTGACAGTTGGTAGGACTTTATGTATGTGTGCATATAACCTTTGGGATTTTAGTGAATGCTATGATAATACATTATTATGTTTCATGGGCACCATGGTTTGATTTTTTACGTCTAATTGCTTGAATAGAAGCTTATGTTTTCATGTATTTAAGACTATTTTATATGATTGATTATGGTAAACTAGTAGTTATGTATTAGAATACTAGACTATGGTAATATGGGTTATCATAGGGTGTAGTATGTTTAGAAATAAATTATGGTAGTTGAAATCTACCATTAATATGTAGTTTACCAAGATGATATAAGATGTAGTAATTATATTTAGTATGAAATTGAAAATTATGAAAGATTGATTTATATGTTTGACAGAATAAATGTATGCTTTGGTTACTCCTATGTTTAGCATGTTACATGATGTGTTTGCTCATAGAATATAAATTAAATAAATATTGTGGTTCAATTGTATTTGACCAATCTGCATTCTTGATGTGAAGTAAGGAGTGAGATGACTTCACTCGCTTACTAATATCATAATGTCAGATGAAGACAGTCCGATCAAGTGGTGTGTATGAATTTCATTGATCTATAGATCATTATTATTTATTATTCATAAAAATTTGAGCCAAAATATGTTTAATAATACACTCTCATTTCATGAGTATGATTTACATGTTTGTGTGATATCTTACAATAGAGTGGTTTTCTATGATACACTACATGTTTAGTTTGAAAATTATACAAAACATGGATATTTGCTTATCTCTCTAGATTTCCATGCCATCAATATCTACTCATCCATGAAGGGGGGCATTTCCTGATGGGATTAGTGTGGTGGATCATTGGTCCATGGTTGGTGTGGAAAATTACTTGAATAAATTACACTTGAGATTGACACAAATACTTGATTTTGGAAACTATGATCTGGGGGAGCCATATATCTTATATGTAAATTGTATTGTATTACACTTATTATTGAATATTGATATGAGATTGTAATTACTTGTTATTGTATATTAATAGTGGTGGTTGTAGACTTGTATCAACTGTGGTTGAGTTAATATAGTTACTTTCTATACTACAGTATGATGTTGTCTCATGATATTAGAGATTAGTGATATGAGATGTATTATGCTTATTGTTATTATCATGATTTAAGTATTTCATATGATCTTCATATATTCTCATGGTGTACATGTGGTATCATAGTTATGACTAAAACTCTAAGATCTAGTGAATCCATTAGCACTTTCATGTTTTTATGTTTACCAGTGTGAACCTAGTGATATGAAGTATTAAACTGGTATTTTTAATTGATGGTGCCTCAGTATGAAACCATGTTACACCATGATTAGAGTTTTGAGAATTGATAGATCCTCTTGTATGGCTTGGTGACAATTGTAAATATGAGACATTCATGAAATATGGGTTGGGAACATTGAGTGTATACCCTTAGGAGCACTCGTACCCTTTTGAGTTTTTTAAGGGTTGGTTTATCTAGTGTTTTAATTGTGATGGTTGTATATGAGGTTTGGGTAGGCTAGTATATAGCGTAAGTTATGAACAAAAGATTTCTACCATAGTTTGATCACTTAAATTGAACACCTCGAGTATGATTACATCCTTATTGGTAATCAAGTCACATTCATCATTTGTGTTTCATGTTGTGAGTGATTAATAAGCATTGGATGATTCTCACTTAAATATATGCACTTTAGTTTTTTTGTGTTATGATCACTAATCCTAGAAATGGAAAAAATTTATAAGACCATTTTTAGTTTGGTACCACCTAGTGTGGTGGGAATTTTCTTGTAGTAGAGTGCTATTATTTTGGTTAGGAATTTATGTGTTAGGAGTTTGTTTAAGGATTGGCACCCTTAAGTTATGTGGAATGGGAATAAGTGTCAACTCTCTTAGCTTAGAGGTAAGTTTTTATTATCTGATTCTCCTTTGACATCATTATAAGCTACTGAGAAGATTCATATTTTCATGATGTTGATTTAGCACTCCCTTAAACGAAAACTTATTTTTTAAATGTTGTTTTGACCATATTCCTTGGAAGATTTTCAGGTACATGTGTTCTACTTCTTATTGTGATAGAAGTTGTAGGACTAGATGGATGTATGCATCTGTGTGGTTAGTATACTTTTTCTCCCAGTTGTGGAAGTAGATTGTGATACTATACTTACAGATTTGGTAAGTAGTTGGTGATTTGGCAACATTGAATTGCGGTGTTTCCTTTTTACCTTGTGAGGGTATGTAGGAGTTTTTGTTTTTTGATATAATAATTCTCTACTTTTCACTTGTGACTCTTTAGGGTCACTACTTTATCTAACTTGTGATTTTAGACCACGTGGAGTGAAAAATCTTGAATTATTAATTAAAATATAAATTAAGAACTATAAGTTGATTATAATTATTATGTTATTATTCACCTTTGATTAAATTGATATTGTTCTCTTTGTATCTTGAAACATGTTATTTTGAAGATTTATTTTTAAACCTTTTGCCGAAAGCAAGTAAGGCATAAGATGTGTGGAACATCTTGTCAATCTAGGGGTTGAGATTAAATTTTAATCTGTAGCATTCTAGCCAAACAAGTAAGGAGATATTGTCTCACGTGTTCCCTTATAAGGTTGAGAGGATGGTTTGATCCTTGGCCTTTGTATGTTATGTTAATTTTAACATTCTTTCCTCTTAACTATGAATGTAACACTATAGGTAAAGCTAATTTTTTTGATATTAGTTATGTTTGACTAGTGGCAACTTAATATAATTATAGACTGATTATATGATTTATTTTATGTGTGTTGATACATCCAAAATTGTTTAGTACATATTATTTCTTTCTATGATTTATTAGTATAGAATTGTGAATCATTGAACATTGTGCACTTTTTGGAAATCATTAGGTCATGGAAACCTAAGGGAAGAGTGGTGAATTAGGAACATGACTACTAAGCGATATGATTAGATTCTACTTAGTCTCACATTGACTTGGTAATTACATAGTTTAAATCTGACATATGGACTTGTCAAATCCAAAATTTGACAGATAGACTTGTCAAATTTAGTTATATGGCTATATACATGTATATGATGGAATGTTTATAATTTAACTTTGTATACATAGGAAATGTAGTATTTTCAGTTCTTATTCATCATCATACTTGTCAAGAACTCCATGGAGTAGTGACAATATTGATATGTTATACTTATTCGAAGCTATGTGCAGTGGTGATATTATTAACTTACACACATTATTCTTATCAAGTTTCCTAATTACTTTGCCCCATAATGAGAAAAAACACTCTCTAGGTTAGAGAGATGTATAAAGGGGATGAAATATTTTGTGGAACTCTCCCTAGTCATTTGTTTTGGCTTGTATGATGATCTTATGTGTTCTTAGAAAGTTAGTGAACATTTTACTAAGATATGCGAGACCCTTCAAGATAACAAAAGTGGTCAGTTATATAGTATATAAGTTTGCCTTGATGATTCTAAACTCTGATGTGGTCATGACATAACCAATCAAAGTAAGTAATACTCATAACTATGTTTTCTTAATAGGGATATGTCATCTTGTAGGACCAATACTCTAGGCATAGTGCAACTTGAAGGAACTATAATGAGTTATATAGGTAATTTTACCATTTATTTATTTAATTTGATATTGTATACCTTGATATTAATTAGCTAAAATAATATTTTTAATTAATAATTTATATTCGATAAGAGTCATTCAGGATGATGACTAACTTTAGGGGGAAAGGATCCTCACCAAGTAAACTTACTAGATTATATGAGGGTATCTATAGTTGACAAATTTGGAATTAGTTATTTTTAACTAATCTTGGATATATACTATTATGGGGTAGTAGGAAATTTCTTAGGTTACATGTTTAATTTGCTATGATTTAGTTGTAGTGTATGTGTTTTTATTACAAACATGTTGATTTGTTATTTCAGCCATATTTTATGATATATGTATATCATGACTGTTAGGGTCTAACTACATGCTTGTTGTGAGGTTGACGTAGGAAAACTCATCCCTCAGAGTGTGATGGAGGGTGAGCATCATTAGAGATATTGATGTTGATGGAGATATCGAAGGATGACAAAGAAACTGGCTAGGACCCTACACACACCACATTAGCTAGTACATGTTAGTTGCATAATGAAATGGTTAGTGTTAGTGGGTTTTCTATGAGATTGCTTTTAGATAACTATTTACACTTGGTTATATGTGTGTTATCATAGTTAATTCCCATGTGGGATTAACCTAGTATGTTTACAATATGTTATTAGAGTCATAATTGTTGTGTTTTCATGAATCGTAAAAATTATATAGTTAATAGCAGATTTTTATTGTGTGTAAGCTAACACCTTATCTTTAAAAGTAATAATCAATTATATTTATGATATATGAGAATATCAATATTTATTTTTAACACCTTAAAATAATTTGATAATAGGGGGGGTAAAAGATTCAACTATATTCTTACTAAGTCAATATGTATGATTATTTGTGCTTAATAATTAATTATTATTAAGATAAATTGAGAAATGTAAATAAATAAGAAAAAATTATTTAAGGAATACAAACTAAAAATAAAGAATTCATAGTAAAAAAGAAAAATAAAATCAAGGAAAAAGTATGTTATTAAATTTAAAAAAACACTATTCCATGTATTTTATAAAAAGAGCTTTTGGAAGGAAATTAAGGGCATAGACCAGAGGAAAGAAAGAAAATAGAAGAGAACAAAAATAAAAATAGAGAGAAGAGGTAGAGAAGAAGAGAGAAGAGCTTAGAGAAGACGAAGAATAGGCATAGCACAAGGAGGTGATATAGAGGAAACTAGCAAGCATCTTGCCAGCTAGGAGATGCATTAAAATTCCTAATATTTATTGAAGATTAAATACTAGTTGAATTGATTATTTTGTATAGATATAAAAACCTCTAAATGTTAGAACTCATTAAAATAATTTAGGTGATTATGTCATTATATATGCTATATACTTCAACTTAGGCATCGATTTAATAAAAAAAAATGAAACATCTTACCTCCAGCTTATTTAAAACTCAAATTTAGTCATTGTACTTTACAATGTTATGTATTGAAGCATCGATGGAGTAATGATATAATATTAGGGAGTAATTTTGAGTATTATACCAAGGCCTCAATCTATATTTTAACATCCTAGCCAATACCAAACTTAAATTTATAAACCATATAACAAAATAAATTAAGGCATTGATGATATGGATGCCAAGTCATTGGATTATTAAAATAAATCACTGAATCTTATAATTCCCAACATGTATAAAAGATAACTTACATGTATAAAAGAATCGTTGATATGTCTGCAACATGTTTATTGCAAAGGCATTGATATACCTTCTTTCTTAGTTGAATATTTAAGCCATGAATCACTGCATACAATTTTAGCTTTGCTGAAAGTAAATATGGAGTGAATTTTCTTAATGGATGTATTTTTACTTGTGTTATTGTACAATTTTTTTTATATAATTATAATTGAATTATTATACAACTTTACCTGATTAAATCAATATGACATCTAGTTTTCATAACATAGTGGATTATACTAAAAGTGCTTCTAGGTATTACATCTGAAGTTGATTTACCTAGGCATATACAATAATTATGGATTGTTGGTACATAGGAATATGTATTTATCAGGTAGTGGCAATCAATATAAACATTTATAATGAAAAAGATATCATGATGTCCATAAGCAATATATATCTTCCTTATACATAGCAAATATGTCTCGTGAGTGGAAGTTTAATTTATAAGATCTTAAAATAGTAACCACATAGTGTACAATAATTGATGCTCATTTAGTTGCTCAATTTTTAATGAGTCAGTTTATGTTATTTATGACTAATTTATTATGTGATTGAGCCAACTATATTTACATGCAGTAATTTTGTCTGCAGTGACTTCTTATAATTATTAATATTATTATTATAACTTACAACGACTTATTCTGAATGTGTTGAGTTTAACATAAATTAATATAGTGATTTGATTTTAACCAATCTATGGTTAAGTGCTGATTTTATAAGTACAAAAGTGCTGAATTTGATACATATATTAAACATTGAAGAGTATTTTACTAAATCACTATATAGGAAATTGCATTATTATTACATAATATAATTTAGCCATGTCCAGAAGATTTAATCGTTGTATCTTGTGTGAAATTTTGTGAGAATGTTAAGAGTGGAACGTTTCATGTTCTCAAGTAGAAAATAAACAGCTAATTAAAACTTCTGAGTAGTTATTTATATAAACTGCTAGTTAAAATATTCAATTTTTTTCTTTTCATAAATGATAACCATGTAGTCAGTAGTTTTGTTAACAGATTGAATCTTGAGTGAAAGCATGACTAGGAAAATTTACATACCAAATCCAGAAGATCTTTCCTTTTAGGATATGAAAATAAAACCTTAATGTCGTGAAACAATTAGAATGGAAAAATGAAGAGATGCAGAGAGTTGGATCATATTTGAAACAATTAGTATGGAAGCACATGAACCCATCTTACTATTATTATTTTTGTGATAGTGTCATGCTTCACTCACCACCTCATTCCATTGTGACATAGAAGCTCTAGTTAGATTTATAGCCTATAAATGTACTTTGAGATGGAAGTCAATAAAAATAGACTAGTACATGATTGTATATATTTTTACAAATTGGGCTTATGCATTAGGATCAACGTAACCGATCTTATAGTAATATGTAAGAAATATGCTAAACTAAGCATAAGAATACTTAACATGTTTTGGTAACCATTGTCAAATGATATATATATATATATATATATATATATATTCATTCCAATTGACTAATTATATATCCATGGTTGATATAGTTGCATAAGCTAAAGGACATATGTTGGCAATTAACTACAAAAGAATGTATCTTTATAGAAGCCATGAGTAGGCTAGTCTATACTTTGGATATCTTATGAACTCTAAGTAGAGATTATGCAATGTATTGGAAACACAGTAGTGTTATATATAGCATGTCAGCAACGTCAAACCTATAGCATCAAATGTATATAATATGCATGGATTAACATAGGGTATAAGTACATAAAGGAACCCTGCGAATGTTTTCTATGGTGTGTGAGAAATAAGGATTGCTATTGTTTTGTCTTGAGAACTAGCAGTAGAATAAAGAGAATAGAATATTGATTTAGGTCTCTTGACTCTAACACTTAGTTATACCTTAATGGTTCATGGATGTAGTGATTATGAAAATCATATAAAACCTTGACTTATGTCATAAAAGGATATATATATATATATATATATATATATATATATATTAAAAACTTGTGATGAATGTTTATTATGAGTATATTAATATGTTCAAGTGTTTAATCATATATAGCATATAATGGTGCATCATGATGCATGCTTATAATTTATATTTTTTTGAATACTAGTATGCAAGTTGAATTTAGAGTATACATGGGTGATGTAATCCCATACTTGTTTGATTGTTATTATGTATGCAGATCATTTGATTCTTGAAATCGTAAGTTGTTTATGTGTATTTATGTAGTTGAGAACTATGATAGTATAGGATATCATAGAGTACTATAGTTTAAATGTATGTTATACTCGGATGGTACATACTGCAATTATTATGCCTAGGCTCACATCTACATTTCACTGATTTAAGGTATGCTTGTTGATTATTTATATAAATAACATATTTTGTGATAGTTGGTATGACTTTATGTATGTGTGCATACAACCTTTGGGAGTTTAATGAATGCTATGATAGTATATTATTGTATTTTATAGGAATTATGACTGACTTTGTTATGTTAGTTACCTGAATAGAAGCTTATATTTCCATGTATTTAAGACTACTTTATATGATTGATTATGGTAAACCATTAGTTATGTCTTAGAATACTAGACTATGGTAATATGAGTTATCATAGGGTGTAATATGTTTGAAAATAAATTATGGTAGTTTAGATCTATAGTTAATATGTAGTTTACCCGGGTGGTGTCATTATTTTTAGTATGAAATAGAAAATAATGTAAGATTCATTCATATGTTTGATGAAATAAATGTATGCTTTAGTTCCTCTTATGTTTAACATGTTATATGATGTGTTTTATAGTAGGATGCAAATTAAATGAATCTTGTGGTTGAATTGTATTTGACCAATTTACATTGTTGATATAGAGTAAGGAGTGAGATGGACTTCACTGACTTACTAGCATCATAATGTTAGATGAAGGCAATCTGATCAAGTGGTGTGTATGAATTTGATTGATCTATTGATCATTATTATTTATTATTCATAGAACGTTGGATCAAAGTATGTTTAGTGAGACATTATCATTTCATGAGTATGATTTACATATTTATGCAATATCTTGTAATAGAACGGTTTTCTATGATACAATGCATGTTTAGTTTAGAAATCATACAACACATGAGTACTTGTCTTTTGGGATTATCACACCATCACTATCTACTTATATATTAAGGTAGGTCTATTTCTTGATGAGGTTAATGGAAAAGATCGTTGGTCCGTGGTTGGTGTGTAAAAGTGATCAGATGATGCTCTCCCTCCCCACAATAGTACTAATTATCGAGATGAGACTTGAGATTGTCACAGATACTTGAGTTTGAGATATATGCTCTAGGAGAGCCATCTATCTTATATGTACATTATATTGTTTTGTACTTATTATTGAATATTGACATGAGAGTTATAATTTCTTGTTATTGTATACTGATAGTAGTGGCTAAAGACTTGTAGCAACTATGGTTGAGTTAATATAGTTAATTTTTATATCTACATTATGATGTGCTCTCATGATATTAGAGATCAATGATATGAGATGTATTATGCTTGTTGATATTATCATGCTTTGATTATTTCATATAGTCTTCGTATATTATCATGGTTTAATCTATTTTTGATATATGTTTTTAATAAAAAATATTCACGTATTTCTAGTTGACCCCAACAAGGTTTTTACATGTGGTATCAAAGTTGTGGCTCATATTTTAGGACCTAATGAGTTCATTAGCACTTTCGTGTCTTTTTGTTCACCATTGTGAACTTAGTGACATTAAGTATTGCAATCGTATTTTGAATTGATAGTGTCTCAGTGTGGAACCATGTTATACCATGATTAAATTTTTGAGACTTGATAGATCCTCTTGTATGGCTTGGTGACAATTGTAAGTATGAGATATTTGTGAAATGTGTGTGGGGAACATTGAGTGTTTACCCTTAGGAGCACTCGTACCCTTTTGATTTGTTTAAGGGTTGGTTTATCTAGTGTCCCAATTGTGATGGTTGTATATGAGGTTTATGTAGGCTAGTGTATAGCGTAAGTTATGAACAAAAGATTGCTACCATAGTTTGATCACTTAAATAAAATACCTCGAGTATGATTACATATTTTTTGGGAATTAAGTCACCTTCACCATTTATGTTTCATGTTATGAGTGATTAATAAGCATGGGATGCTTCTCACTTAAATACATGTTCTTTAGTTTTTGTGTCTTATGATCACTAATCCTATAAATGAAAAAATATCATAAGACAATTTTTAGTTTGATACCACCTAGTGTGGTGGGAATTTTATTATAGTAAAGTGTTGTTTTGGTTGGGAATTTCTGTGTTAGGAGTTTGTTTAAGGATTGACACCATTAAGTTATGTGGAATGGGAAGAAGTGTCAACTCTCTTAATTAGATTAGAGGTAAGTGGTTAGCATCTCATTCTCCTTTGACATCATTATAAGTTATCAAGAGTATTCATATTTTCATGATGTTGATTTAGTGCTCCCTTAAATGAAAACTTGTTTTTTAAATGTTGTTTTGACCATACTCGGAATTTTTCGGGATAAATGTCTTATACTTCTTATTTTGATAGAATTTGTAGGATTGGATGGATAGATACATCTTTGTGGTTAGTATATTTTTCTCTCCTGATTGTGGAAATAGATTGTGATACTATACTTACAGATTTGGTAAGTAGGTAGTGATTTGACAACATTGAGTTGTGGTGTTTCTTTTTTACCTTGTGAGGGTATTTAGGAGGGTTTTTTTTTTTTTTTTTTTGAGATGATAGTTCTCTACTTTTCACTTGTGACTATTTAAGATCACTATGTTATCTAACTTATGATTTTAGATCACGTGGAGTGGCAAACATTGATTTATAAATTAAAATATAAATTAAGAACTATAAGTTGATTATAATTATTATGTTATTATTCACCGTTGATTAGATTGATATTGTTCTCTTTTTAGCTTAAAACATATTTTTTTGAAGAGTTATTTTTGAACCTTTCATCAAAAGGGAGTAGGGTATAGGGTGTATGGAACATTTTCTCAATTTAGGGGTTGAGATAAAAGTTTAATTCGTAGCATTCTAGCTAAGCAAGCAAGGAGATATTATCTCGCTTGTTACCTTATAAGGTTGAAAGGATGGTGTGATCCTTGGTCTTTGTATGTTATGTTAATTTTAAAATTCTTTCCTCTTAACTATGAATATAACACTATAGGTTAAGCTAGAAAATTTGATATTAGTTATGTTTGGCTAGAGAAAAATTAATACAATTATGGATTCATTATATTATTTCTCTTGTATGTGTGTTGAAACATCCAAAATTATTTAGTGTATATTATTGATTTCTATGATCTCTTAGTATATAATTGTGAATCATTGAACATTGTGCACTTTTTTAAAGATCATTAGGTTGTGGAGACCTAAGGAAAGATTGGTGAATTAAGAATGTGAGTACTAAATGATAAGACTGGATCCTACTTAGTTTCACATTGACTAGGTAATTAGGAGTTTAGATCTGATAGACGTACTTATCGAATTCAAAATTTGATAGATGAACTTATCAAATTTAGTCATATGGCCATATACATGTATATGGTAGAATATTTCTTCCTTAACTTTGTATACATAAGAAATACAGTATTTCTAGTTCTTATTCATCATCATACTTGTCAAGAACTCTGTGAAGTAGTGGCAGTATTGATTTGTTATACTTATTCGAAGCTACATGAAGTGACAATAGTATTAACTTATACACATTATTGTTGCCAGGTTTCGTAATTACTTTTCTCCAAAATGAGAAAAACACTCGCTTGGTTAGAGAGATGTGTAGAGGAGATGGAAGATTTTGTGGAACTCTCCCTAGTCATTTATTTTGGTTTATATGATGATCTTATGTGTTCTTAGAAAGTCAGTGAAAATTTCACTAAGATATGTGGGACCCTTCAAGGTAACAAAAGTGGTTAATTCTATAGTATATAGGCTTGTCTTGACGGTTCTAGACCCCGGAGTGGTCATGACAGAACTAATTAGAGTAAGTAATAATCGCAACTATGTTTTCTTAATAGAGAGATGTCATTGAGTAGGGTCTTATGGGACCGATACTCTGGGAATAGTGAAATTTGAAAAAGCTATGGTGAGTTCTACAGGGATTTTTACCATTTATTATCATAATTTGATATTGTATACCCTGATATTACTTTGCTAAAATAACGTTTTTAATTCAAAATTTATATTTGATAATAATCATCTAGGATGATGACTAGCTTTAAGGGCAAGGATGTTGAATTTTGATACCTCACCAAAAAAACTTACTACATTATCCGAGGATATCTGTAGTTGATAAATTTGAAGTTAGTTATTTTTAACTACGCTGGGTTGAAGCATAATATTGCGTCCCACTTTTTGGTACTAAAGGGACAATAAAAAATAAAAATTTGAACGTTTCTCAATTTTTATAGACAATAGTGACATAATCGTATAAAATATGAAAATGGTGTAAACTAATGAAATTTTTTATTTAAAGTGTAGATTGCAGTTACTATTTTTTTGAAAAAATAAAAAATAGATTTTTTAATACCTAAATACACAGTGTGTATGTTTTATGTACAATTTTTTTTATTGAGTACTTGATTTCTCCTCATAATTTTCTCAAAACATAATATTTTCTCAAGATTTTTTGCAAAGAGATCTTAGAAACATAGACGTACTGCAAGGTTTTTTTTTATAATTTTTTGATTAAAAAATAAATTTTTATTAATTTTTTAATGATCAAGGCAAGGAATACCCATGCTTATGTCTTCTCCTGGCAATATTTTTTTATATATATGTCAAAATAGACTTTTTTTTCACCATTAAAACAAGGACATTAATATTGAGTGCATTGATATTTTGAAATTTTTTGACCATAGTCTTCTATTTTTCTCAGTGCCTCAAATGTATGGTAATTTATTTTATAAATAAGTATATTTTACTAAATAAATCAAAATAAATATTAAATATTATTAAAATTAAAAAATATATATATTATTAGAAAGCTCGTAAAAATACCTATTTATATATAGAGCCAAATATTTTTATTTTATTTTTCATCCTAATACATGGCATCTAAAGTGGCAATTTTAGTCCAATAGTAGCTTTCCACTTCAATGAGTGAGGATTTCATGCCACATGGGATTTGAACGAAGGAGGTTTGAACAAGGGGGTTAAAACAAAGGGGGTTAGAATGAACTTCCTTCATTCTAGCCCTCTTAGTTTGCCCCGACCCACCCCCCAAATATCATTCAAATTAATAAAAAAATAATCAAATGCTAAAGTAAACCTTTGACCCCCTTCAAAAAGTACACATGGGGGTTTGAACGAAGGGGGTTTGTTCTAACCTCAATTTTTTTTGGGTTTGGATACACTTGGCCGTCAAATGGGACTCACTTATATGCCATAGCCCAATTTGAATATATATTGTTGTGGGGTAGTAGGATATTATTTAGGTTACATGTTTGCTTTGCTATGATTTAGCTGTAATGTATATATTTTCATTACAAACATGTTGATTTATTATTTCAATCATATTTTATGATGTATGTATATCATGATTATTATGGTCTAACTACCTACTTGTTGTGAGGTTGACGTAGAAAAATTCATCCCTTAAAATATGACAGAGGGAGAGCATCATCAAAGAGGGTGATGTAGATGGAGATATCAGAAGACGACAGAGAAATTTACTAAGACCCTGCACATATCACATTAGTTAGTAGTTGTTAGTTGCATAATGAAATGGTTAGTGTTAGTGTGTTTTCTATAAGGTTGGTTTTAGATAACTGCTTATGCTTAGTTAAATTTGTGTTAGCATAGTCAATATCTATGTGGAATTAACCTGGTATGTTTATGATACATTATTACAGTCATAATTGTTGATATTTTTGTGGAACGTAAAAATTATATAGCTAATAATAGATTTGTGTTTTGTGTAGGCTAACCCCATGTCTTTAAAAGTACTAACCAATTATATTTATGATATCCAAGAATATCATTATTTAGTTTTTAATGCCTTAAAATAATTTGATAACATGAGGGGTAAAAGATTCACCTATATTCTTACTAATTCAATATGTATGATTATTTGTACTTAATAATTAATTATTATCAAGATAAATTGGGAAATATAAATAAATAAGAAAAACATTATTTAAGGAATAAAAACTAAAAAGAAAGAATTCATAAAAGTAAAAAATGAAAAGAACAAAGAAAATAAAATCAACGAAAAAGTAAGATATTAAATAAATAAATCACTACGCCATGTTTTTTATAAAAAGAGATTTTGGAAGGAAATTAAGGGTGTAGACCAGAGAAAAGAAAAGAATAGCAGATCACAAAAAAATAGAGAGAAGAGGCAAAGAACAAGAGAGAAGAGCTTAGAGAAGGTTAAGAATAGGCATAGCATAAGGAGGTGATACAGAGGAAACTAGCAATCACCTTGTTAGGTAGGAGATGCATTAAAATTATTTGTATTTATTGAAGATTAAAATTTGATTAAATTAATTCTTCTGTGTGGACCAAAAAAATTTGAACATTATAACCCACTAGAATAATTTGGGTGATGATGTCATTCTATATGTTATATACTTCTATTTAAACATCGATTTAATTAAAAAAGAATAAAATATCTTACGTCTAACCTATTTAAGACTAAAATTTAGTTGATATACTTTGCAATGTCATGTATTAAGGTGTCGATGGAGTAGTGCTATAATATTAGGGAGTAATGTTGAGTATTGTACCAAGGTGTCGATCTATATTTTAACATCCCAGCCAATACCTAGCTTAAATTTAAAAACTATATAGTAAAATGAATTAAGTCATTGATGATGTGGATGCTAAGTCATCGAATTATTAAAATGATTCACTGAATCGTATAATTCCCAGCATGTATAAAAGATACCCTGCATGTAAAAAAGATACCCTGCATGTATAAACGAATCATTGCTATGTCTACAAAATATTTATTGCAAAGGCATCACTGTGCCTTCTTTCCTAGTTGAATATTTAAGCCATGAATCACATCATACAATTTTAGCTTTGATGAAACTAAATATGGAGTGAATTCTATCAGTGGATGTATTTTTACATGTGTTATGGTACAACAATTTTTGTAAAATTATATTTGAATTATTATACAATGATTTTACCTTATTAAATCAATATGTCATCTAGTTGTCATAATATAATAGATAATACTAAAGGTGCTTCTAAGTATTACATCTAAATCTGATTTACCTAGGTGTATACAATAATTATGGGTTGTTGGTATATAAGAATATGTATTTATCAGGGAGTGGCAGTCAATATAAACATTTCTAATGAAAAAGATATCACAATGTCCATAAGCGATATATATCTCCCTTATACATAGCGAACATGTTTCATGAGTGGCATTTTAAGTCATAAGATTTTAAAATAGTAACCACATAGTGTATATTAATAGCGGTCTCTGTAGACTTGTATCAACTAAGTAGATGCAGGATAATGGTGGACATAAGGAGAGGTATAAAGTGATACTTTTTTTCTAAAAATAACAATAGATGAACTTGGAGAGAATATTAGAGACACTTCGAAATTGAATTTGACAATGACATAAAAATATAAATTATCGCATTTTGAATGTAGTTTATAAATATATAATTTTTTTCAATATCTAGATGATAAAAATATGTGAAATAGATGCATTTATGACAATAGATTGGTCATTGTTTGTGAAAAGATAAGGATATTGCATGTGTACGAATAATTATTTTTTGAGTAAACAATTGAATTTTTGTATGAAACTTCATATATGGATAGGTGAAATATAAAATATTGTTGATAATATTTTTTATTAATTATTAATTATATGTATAATTTTTAAATAATTTTACAAGTTAAGACAACTAAAAAACTAAAATTGCAAGTGTACGAACACAATTTTTTGACCTTAACTTCATGATTTTTTGAAAAAGTATAGTTGATAATGTGTACATTGTTGAGATATAAATTTTATAAAAATTTGATTAATATTTATAAAGTTAAAAGGGAATTTATGACAAGATATATATAGTCCATAATGAGGTATGTTATGTATAAATTAAATAATAATTATAAATAATATTCTAGCATATATATATATATATAACTTTCTCCTCTACAAACTCATATAATTTTTTTTAAAAATAAATGTTGATTTATCAGATGTGTCGACAAAGATGAAAAAGACTCCTACATTCCTAGAAACTAAGTGGGCTACTTCATGATTAGTTTTAAGCTAGGTTCGGACCTCTCCAAGCCTATAACTAAGGCAAAATTGGAGGAAAAACCCAAAATAAATATTAAAATTTTTAAAGGGCATACACCCTATGCAAAGGGCGCACACCCTTTTTAAAGGCATGATTTTTTTTTCTATTAGAGCCTTTTGAAAGGGATGATTTTTTTCAATTAGAACCTTTTGAAAGTCATTTTTTTTTTTGTTTTTTGGCAATTAAAGGTATTGTTTTCATTTTATATTACTATACTTTAAATTTATTTTACTAAATATAAAAAATTAAGGCCATTCAACATCTTCTAAAATTAATTAAAGAGTTGTAGGAGTTACCATTTAGAATTTAGTTTTTCAAATTCCATTCTAGTCAATACTTGGTTTTCAAAATTTCAAGATCAGAAGATAGAATGAGAAATGAGGTTACAGATCATGTTACATAAGTAATAGATCTATATCATTTATTATTCCCTATATTTTACCTAATTGATTATGTCCTACCTACTTTACCTACTTGAGAATGCCCTACCCGATTGAATACCTGAGCTTGAAAGTGGATTCTTATATAATTTATATTTTTTTCGATCAATGGGTCTATCAATATGCATAAATGAATGCCCTATATCATGTAACTTATAACATACATATAGTCATGCTATAGTCACTCATATATGACATCTATCGCATACCTATTACATATATGTATGCATTCACTCACACATGACATCTAATTGTACTAATGATACGATAACTTATACTAGATATGAATGTAGTTAATCACCCTAATAAACTCCATTAGAAATAGAATAAATCAAAAAACCATTCAAATTCATTCTAAAAATATACCATTCACTATAAAAAACTATTAGATAGATGGTCAATCCATTCATTATTCAATTCTAATCTCACGCATTATTCCAAAGTCACGTAGAATAAATTCATATTATAGCACTCTAAATTCACATAGGACACTCCATAATTAACCCTCATCATCCATAATCTCTCCCTCATCAACCCTCCTATTCACTTATCATCCCTATTCACTCCCTCATTGGTTCTCATTATCCCTAATCACTCCCTCATTGGTTATCATCATCCTTCACTGTTGCTAGTCACTCCCTCATCATCCCTAGTCACTTCCTCATCATCCCTTATTGTCATTAATCATCCCTAAACGCTCCCTCATAAAACCTCATCAACCCTAGTCATACCTAATCACTTTCTCATAATCCCTAATCACACTCTCATCATCTTTTATCATCCCTGATAACTCACTCATTAACCATCATCATTTTTTATCATCCCTAGTCAATCCTTCATCATATTTCATTATCCCTCATAATTCCTAATCACTCCATTATAAACCCTAATTATACTTAATCATTCATAATCACCCCCTCCTCGTCTATCTTCATCCCTCATTATCACTAACAATTATGTCATTGTCCCTCATCATACCTAATCACTCCATCATCCCTAGTCACTCCCTCATCTAGTAGAGTGTGTTCCAATCTAGTAGTTAGTATAAATTTGTTTTGGACTGAGCAATATCTTTTTTAGATGAATCTTGAATGGTGTTTCAATTATTTTTGTTATAATTGGAGTGTACTCGGGTGATTATTCTCATTCATGTCTAGTAGATTAAATAGGATCATGATGGATTAATATAGGGAGATTGTTGAATGATTTATATGATGGAAATAAGATAATATAATCTTTGCACTTGCATGGAAAAAATTCATTTTGAATGATGAGGGATGATGAAAAATGATGATAGATCAAAAATTACCTCTTTGCGCTTACTTTGTATGAGGTGAAATCCTTCTTCTGGACAAAGTTATTTCCAAATCATTAAGTGAAAGGGCCAAACCATTTTGGATCTTCTCATGTTTGTGAGTTATTCTCAAGGAATGATGTGGGTCATGAGTATAATTATCATCATTTGTGCCACCGACTTTGTTATGGCATGTTTTCTTCTTGCATTGGAATCTTTGTGCTTGTGTAGGAATTATGATAGGAAAGTGGAGAGGGGGTTGAGTTGAACTACTAATGCTTGCATCATTCCTCTATTGTGTGGTCTCCATAATGTATGTTTAGTGTTTGTCATTTAGGTTTCATTTTTAGGGTTTTAGGTTAAGGGTTTAGGGTTCAAAGTTTAGTGTTTAGTGTTTCAGATTATGGGTTTAGGGTTTAAAGTTTAGTGTTTAGTGTTTGTCATTTAGGTTTCATTTATGCATATTGATAGACCCATTGATTAAAAAACTCACAAATTATTCAGGAATTCATCTTGAATCCATCTTCAATCATTTTACATGAATGTCCCTAGTCACTCCTTTCTCTATATAGGTTAGAATGACCCCTAGCCTTTCAAGATATGGCTTAGCCAATGCCCCCTCTCCTTTCTCTATATAGGTGATAACTCAAGATTGTGGTTTATGGCTAGAGATTTAGGATTTATAAATTTAGGGTTTCAGGTTTATGGTTGATGGTTCAATATTTACAACTTAGGGCTTAGTGTATAGGGACTAGCGTTTAGGGTTCAAGTTTTAGTGTTATGTCTTAGGGATTAGGATTTAAGCCTTATTATTTATATTTTATGCTTAAAGGTTTGGGATTTATTGTTTGTGGCTTAAGGGACCAAGAGTTTATTTTTTAGGGTTTGGGGTTTGGTGTTTAGGGTTAGGGTTTTGGGTTTATGGTTTCACACTTGAGGTTTAGGGTGTAAGGTTTAGGGTTTTGGTCTTAGGGGTTTGGGGTTTGGAACTTAGTGTTTAGTATTTAGGGTTTGGGATTTATTGTTTGGAGATTAGGGCTTAGGGTATATGATTTGGGGTTTAGTGTTTATGGTTTGGGGTTTGCATTTTTTAGGTTTAGAGTTTAGGGTTAAGGGTTAAGGGTTTAGGGATTTAGGTTTCATGTTTAAGGTTGTGGGGTTTTGGTTTTCAATTTGGGTTTATAATTTTCAGTTTAGGAGTTAATGTTTAAGATTTATGACTAATTATTTATGGTTTTAACCTTGAGATTTAGCGTTAAGGGATTACATTTAGGTTTCAGGGTTTATGATTTATGATTTTAGGTTTATGGTTTGGGGTTAGGGTTAAGGGCTTACATTTGGGTTTTAGGGTTTAGGGTCTGGGGTATATAGTATAGGGTTTTAAGGTTTAGGGTTTAGGGTTTAGGGTTAGGGGTTAGGGGTTTGTTGTTAATGGTATAGGTGGAAATAGAGTGCACTAGGGTTATTAGATCCATTCGTGTCTACTATGAGTGATCATATCATGACCACAGGAAGATGTCATCTATGAGTGACCAAATACTGACATGTAGTACCATATATGTGGTAGATTTAATGTATGAATGATTGGTATCATTACTATATATATGTTATAGGTTACATGTTGCATGTTATTCATTTATGCATATTGATAGATCCACTAATTAAAGTTCATTTTCTAAGTCGAGAACAAGGTTGTTAAGAAGATTCCAAGGCAAAGATAGCAAATTCCAATTATAGTACATCTCCAACTTTATTGATTGAGTATAAACCAATTATAAAGGTCTAATGTTATTATGTAAACACTATAGAATACTTACAAGTAAAGTGATTCAAATCATTTGACAGTTAAGCCAAGTTAATATCTTTCCAAGTAGATTAGGCCATCTGAACATATAGAGTAGATTTTCCATTGAATTCTAATTATTAAGAAAGGAATAAAAGAAATTGGCTTATCCTCAGAGATAGTCTCCAAACATGTTAATAAATATTTATAAGAATCCTTTGATGAGCTTAGATTAATAACACCTTTTCAAGACCAAACAAACCTATACATAATATTGTAATAGTGCTTAGGATTTAGTTAACGTTTTGGGCACTTTGGTGATCTAATTAGTATATTGAGCTTGTGTAAAGACACCTATGAGTCTTGTATCATTGTCTTGATAGTTTCATTGAGTTTTTGAATTGAATGAGTCCAAAAAACAAGGTAGTTTTAGACCTCTTTGTATCAAGTCCTTAAGAGGTATAATTTGGCCTTATAGGCCTATAAAGGGTAGAGTTGTTGTCATTTGAGTTTTGAGTTGAAGTTCTCCATGCACTAAGAAGCTTGAGTCAGATAATTTGTGAAACCCTCATAATATTTTTAAAACAAGTGAGGATGTACAATTGAGTGCTTTAGGAATCAAAGAAGGGTTTTGCTTGAAGGTAGATTACTATCTTGGGATTGAGTACCCTATTTTTAAGTCATTGAAAGTGTCTTTTAATCTAAATACAAAGGCTAAAAAGTCAATAGATAATACTAAAGAATAAGGTCATTAGTATTTCAATACCAATACTCATAAGACCTTTTATGATAGTGCTAGAGATAATTTATGGTTAGGAAGAGACCTAATTGAAAACAAGTTTCTAGAGGACCTTAAAGTAGACTAGGTTGAGTAAATGGAGCACTTAATTTGACACTAGTAGGAAATAGTAAATATCAAGATATGGATTGTGTATTTAGGTAGGGCATACTCCGTGAGATCAAGCTATGGCTTAGTTATTTAATCATGTGGAACATATTCAAGTAGATAAAGTAGATAGGGAATACTTAAGTAGCTAAAACAAACATGTAATCCTTAATGGTATAGATCTATTACATACGTAACATGATTTTTAACCTCATTTCTCATTCTATCTTTTGATCCTAAAATTTTGAAAACTAAGTATTGACTGGAATGGAATTTGAAAAACCAAATTCTAAATGGTAATTCCTACAATGTTGTAATCAATTTTAGAAGATGTTGAGTGGCCCTAATTTGTTATATTTAGTAAAATAAATTTAAAGTATAAGTTTATATTTAATTTTATTTTACTAAACATAAAATTAAATGTAAACTTATACTTAACATTTATTTTATTAAATATATCCTTGCAAAACAATACCTCTAATTGCTAAAAAAAATGCCTTTCAAAAGGCTCTAATTGTAAAAACAAAAAAAAATTATGCCTTTCAAAAGGGTGTGCGTCCTTTGCAGCCCAAAGGGCGTACTCCCTTTGTAAAGGGCATACACCCTTTGGACTGCAAAGGGCATACGCCTTTTAGGGTCGGGATTGACCCTTGCCTTATTCTACATTGTTTTTTTGTAAAGGGTGTACGCCCTTTGTAAAAAAAATTGCAAAGTTGGGGGACTATCATTTATTTTGTCCCCCAAATTTGTGCATCGACCCAACTGTGATTGAGTTAATATAGTTACTTTCTATATCTGCTTTATGATGTGCTCTCATGATATTAGAGATCAATGATATGAGATGTATTACGCTTTTTGTTATTATCACACTTTGAGTATTTCATATGGTCTCTATATATTCTCATGGTGTAATATATTTTTGATATATGTGTTTAACTTTAAAAAAATTACGTATTTCTAGTTAAACCCAACGAGGTTGTTACAAATGTACTAAAAAATCGATCATTATGTGTGGTAGAGATTAATGTTGTGGGGTTTTTAGTAAGCAATTAAATTATTCTCTTCAAAACTAAGTTGTTATTTCATGCACTTTTGCCTTTAATTTTAAAGCATTTCCCATGAACATAAAATATGCAAGAGTGTTTGCATTGAAATTTAGTCATTAGAGTACCCAAATTTGTAACTAAAAATTACTAGCTTGAAAGTTTTTGCTTCAAAAATTAGCTTCTCTTTATATAAATCCTAAAGGCCTCACATATTTGCATATAGGGGCCATGGATCACTCAAGAATCCCATTCATGTAAGACAAAATCTCCTGTTATAGCTAATCGCAATGAAAATTATGTCAATGAAGGGGATGTTTCAATTGATATAGAAACATATGTCTTTTGTAAATGACCCACGCATGGATATTGCTACCAAGTAAGTATTATGTCAATGACTATAATTATCCAATGACTAACATACAACATAATTAATTATACATAGTTTTGTACATGTGAATGAATTGCATGCATGGAAGCTTTTTACTTTGGTTCACACATACGAATTTGTATATTATTATTTAGCTAAATTCTAGTGCATTTATTGCATTTGAGTCCCTCCTATGGTCAAATCAAAATATTACTATGTATATCTTTTCTATTCTAGCTAATTCATTGTGTGAAGAATATTATTCTAAAGACCAAAACCCCAAAAAATTGTCTCAATATCCTTGAGAGAAAACTAGGTGTGATCTTGTGGCCTGCAGTTCAAATTTATGTGGTCTTGTACTAGGTATCTCTATTGGAAACTATTGTTGTTACATTCCAAAACTTAAAAGCACAAAATTTACATTCAATTCATCCAAAGATGATATCAAGCAAGGTTTGAATACCATTTTGTGTACAACATATTTTACAGCTCAAATACTTTGGTTTCAAGTTCCATACCATTTTTGTAACTGATCAACTTGGGTTTCCAATTCTATTTTTGTCTCCATGTTCTTTGAATATTTTTCATAATATTCAACACTCAAAGAAATAATTTCCATATTCAAGCCCTCAATTTCGGTACACTTTAAGTTGTCTTCAAGTCAATTATGTCTTACTTATACTCATTAACTATATCCATCAAGTACTTTAAGTCCTTGTCAACAATTTTTCTTTTCTTTTTTGAATTTGTACCTAGAACTAACTTGAATCAATTACAATTTTAAATGTTTATTTTGTGTGAAAAATGTAGCAGTTTTGTGTTATTTTCCTCATTTTCATTATCTATATTATACTAGCTTTGGCACAAATATTCACCTACAAAACAACTCTTTTTAAATAGGTAAAACATCTAATTTTTTTCTATTTTCCAAATACAATTGCCACTTAGTAGTTGTTTCTTTCTATCTCTCTTTAATCTAATAATCTCATTGAATAAGAATAAAGGCAAGTCTTCATTACCATCTTATTTCAGAAATATATATATATATATATATATATATATATATATATATATATATATATATATATATATATATATATAGTCTATTAATAAACTTATTCACAAAGAACAAAGGTTGCTATTCATTAGCATTTGATCTTGGAAAAATCTAAATTTTGAAATATTTATTGCTCAAATTCCCTTTGATTATCATTTATTTCAAAAATAACTGATAATTATTTGTTATCTTGAACAAGCTTTCATGGTTTGAGGTTCCTAACATTATTTTCCATGTGCATGTCAACAGAACTCTCTGGAAAAGCCCATGGTTTAATGGTCTAACATTATCTTTCCAAGTTGAAAAACTATATACATATTGAATATATTCATTATAGAATGGGTCTTCATAGTTGGCTTTGGTTTTGGTGGTTGGACAACCCTGACAAATTTTAGCCAACAAGTGGACACATTTGCCTATTTTCAAAGTGGTAATTCCAATGTCATACACGGATAACACCTTTAGCTACTGTTGTAGCCCATACATCCCCTCCTCCTCATCACCAAAGTTTATTTTGATAATATTTTGGTAACTCATCAATTATTTGATTATACATGTTGAAATATACTTATATGTTATTTAGTTGTTGTGAGTCTCTCCCAATTGCCATTTTTGAAATAACCAATAGAGATTTTTTTAAAAATTCAATTCCATTATCAAATTATCACTACATTTCTAACTTAAAACTATCAAGCTATAAAATGCCATTGAAATGAGAGGTAAAATGGGATAAATTCTTGTGTTCTTTTTCAATTTCATGACTTCATGTCTAACTTTATACTATAAAGCTACGAACTGCCTCCTATTTCTTATTTAGACAGTGTGCCTTTCACAACTTCATGTCTTAACTTTATACTATAAAGCTATGAACTACCTCTTATTTTTTATTTAGACATTGTGCCTCATACTTCCCATCTTTTCAGCAATTGTGAGTATTTTTTGTTCTACACACCTTTTCTCATCGATGCATGATATTTTCATATCTGCATTATATATACAAAATGACAAATCTCCGTATTGCTTTTGCTTCAAATGAATACATTATCAGTACATTTGCACATACTTTGAAAATCAACAAACAGATTTAAACAATTTTACTGTAATTTTCTATAAATTCTTTCCTAATGTATTGGAATTATACCCACTGCTATTAGCAAGTTTCCTTTGGTAAACATGATATGCTTATTTTTTTATAACTAATTTAATTCTAATCTAAATGCTGCAAGGACTTGGTGTATGGCACCCTTGTTTCTATCTCATCTTTTTCATCGTGATCAATTATAAGTACTTTTTCACATTATAAATTACCCTTTGGTAAGTATAAGTTTTTTCAATCTTACATGTAGTTTTAAATTATTTATTAAATCATAAAAATTATACGATTGTTTTCAAAATATATATATAATTATTTTAAAAAAATTATACAATTATTTTCAAAAAAAATATATAATTATTTTTTAAAATATTATATAATTATTTTTTAAATATTATAAAAAAATGTTTTATGAAAATGTGTCTCTTTCATTTTAAATTTTTGTTTTATGTATAATCTCTTAGAGTGTTGTTTGAAGGCTCCAAAAGTAGTGTGAGCATTATTTTTAAGATTTTTTTAAAGTATCAATTTAAATTATCCCCCCCCCCGGCCCCCCACCCCACCAACATACACACATAACTACGATATAATCCCATATCACAAAAAATGAAATTTGAAAGTAGACATAAGGAAACTTTCCATAATAGGTTGAAAGCAAAGGGTACCAAGTATCAATATATAGAATATCCTATTAGGTTACATGGGTATTGAGAATTTAACTAAATAAACAAGACTCATTTAACATAAGAGAAATGTGAAAAACTCCACCAACAAATCAATCGTCAACGTGGGACAATCATCACAAAACAACAATCTATTAGCGTAGGAACTTTAAAATGCCTAACAACATGAATCAAATTAAACACTCGACCAAATGTGTAGGCTCAGGGGCAATTAAATTCAACAATCAAAGTCTCATCATTTATACAAAATCATATCCATACCCAAAACCCATCTTTGCAAATAGAGTTTGTGTGAGGAGATTGAGGTGTGTGCAATGGCAAAGAAAGTTAACCATGACCAAAAAGAGAATCAAAAGCCTTCCCATCCATGGGAATAGTAAAATTTATATTATAAAGTAAAAAACGCATAGTTTAGTCTATAATAATTACTTCTTCAGGTTTTGCATAATTACATGTCCTAGTCTAACATCCCATGCATTCCCTCTAGGCCAAAATTCATCCTCTAGGCAACATGATGGAGATTCAACCACATAGTCTAAAGGGAGCTTAGTACCCAGTCACTTAGTTATGAAAAATTGTTCTTTGTTTATTTTTTTAGACCATCCAAAATCATAAGGTGTAGTCCATACCATCAAGACCCACTAAATGAATGAGAGTTTCCAGGGCCTTATGCTCTTCATGCAATGTATATATATTTATCGCTTTTGACAATATATTCGTACAATACAATGATCGAGTAACTTCAAACACATTTCAAAATGAATAATTTTAAAAAATTGGAAATATCCTTACCTTCCACATCATCCATCTTGATTGCAACAATCCACAGTTTAAAAAAACCAAACACACATGAGGGGTTTTTGAATTTCTCCATCAATATAACTTGCAAAATCCTTTGCCATTGCCTCTCCCGTTTTCCTCTTAGCTAACAACTTTGCCTTACCAACTAAGTCTTTGAATGGGAGGCTTCCTTTGCCATTTCTCCTATCCATTATGATAAATATAATACAAAAACCAAAAACTTCAAGCTTGCACCGCCTTCAAAATGCTTTTGCTTAAAATGAAGAGAGGGCTTAGCACATACCAAGCCAAAGTGGCAGTGCTTGCATTGATATCATAAATGAGACTATCAAATCATAGATAAAGGAAATAAATGGAAATCCTAAGGTGGACGCCACCCAAATCAATGATTACATGCCAATAACGAAAATATCTAGAGATTAGAGCATGCCAACCATGATCATAACCAATTATATGGAATGATACCTTCCAGTCTTGCCAATTGTTTGACATTGGAATTGATTGACCATTCCCATAATAAATTGATTGGAAACATACCACCAGAAGTTGCAGGCCGGCCAAATTTGTAATTTTACTGCAATCTGTCTTGGAATTCACTACAAGGAAGCTTCCCTCAAGAAATCGGTAAAATGGCATCGGTTCAAGGAATAGATCTATCAAGAAACAATTATCTGGTGAGATTCCTAGTGCTGTTGAAAACTGTATTGCATTAGAATATCTCAACCTTTCTCACAACATGTTTGAAGGCCCAATTGTAAGTGGTTCAGTTGGCATGCTGCAAAATCTTCGCACGCTGCAAAATCTGTAATCCATGGACCTCTCCTACAACAAATTGTGTGGTACGATACCACTTTTTTTCCAGAATATAACGGTGCTCAGCTTTCTGAATTTTTCATTCAATTCTTTGACGGGAGAAATTCCTGAAGGAGAAATGGTGCAAATTCAATTCTTTGGCGGGAGAAATTCCTCAAAGAGGAATATTTGCAAATCTTACTGCTGCATCATTTATGGGAAACCCTGGACTTTGTGGGCATTGGATATTATCATTGCCAGCCTGTCCAAGTACTGGGTCATCTGGAGGCCATAAATTGGATGAATACATAACCCCTGCCATCTATTTTCTAGTGATATTATTATAATGCTTATATACTGTATTTTTGTACAAATACTTTCTTGGGGAGCAGGATGTGGAACTGTATGTAGAGTTGAATCCACATCCTAGAATTTCATATAAGGAGCTTAGTACTGCAACTAATGGATTTGGCAAAGGCAACTTGCTAGGAGTTGGAAGCGTTGGATCCGTATATAAAGGAGTTTTAAATAATGGAACCATGATAGCTGTCAAGGCTCTCAATTTGCAGAATGAAGCAGCTCATAAAAGCTTTAACATTGAATGCTAAGTATTGGGTAAAGCCAAACATAGAAATGTAATAAAAATCATTTACTTCATGCTCTAACCTTGACTTTAAAGGTTTGGTCTTTGAGTTCATGTCTAATGGAAACCTTGAAAAGCCATTACATTGTGATGTAGGCAAGTGTAATATTGGGGGAGTCTGTAAAATGAATCTACAGACACGTTTACAGATAGCCATGGAAATTGCCCGTGGCTTGGCGTACCTCCATCATGATTGTCCAATTCAAGTTGTTCACTGTGATTTGAAGCCCAGCAATGTACTTCTGGACTACTATATGACAGCACATGTAGCTGATTTTGGAAACTCCCAAAATTCTGTGCACTCGTTCTCGTCATCAACTACACTCAAAGGTGCTCTAGGCTACATTGCCCCAGGTGAGGACTTATTTTTTAAGACTTTCGATGTTGCTTCAATTTCAGTATTAAAATTTTAATTGGTGAAAACTGACATGGGTTTAATGCAGAGTATGGAATTGGTTCAAGAATTTCAACAAAGGGCGATGTTTACAGCTATGGAATTTTGTTATTTAAAATGGTCACAAGAAAGAAGCCAACCCACCAGATGTTTGTTGATGGATTCAGCTTGCGGATTTGGGTTAGCATGGCTTTCCCCGATAGGATTTCAGAGGTGGTTGAGAATAGCCTGCTGCAGTGCATTGGAGTTGTTACAGATGCTACATGTAATTGTCTTATTCAACTCATCCGAGTAGCTTTGCTGTGCACAAAAGATTCACCTAAAGACCGACCAAGTATCGCAGAAGTGGAGGAGTTATTGGAAAGTATTGATGAGATCTTTGAAGGGAGTAGACTGGATTCCAAATATCCATCCGATCTATACGAATTGGTAAGAAGTAGAAGATGGGCAAGAAATCTTGTTAAGACAGTAAAGGGTAAGAGTGCTTCCACACTGCAGTCAACTTCCTAAACTGTGATTGGTGTCAGGGACAAACTAGACTACTTGTGAAGTAAATTGAAAGGTGCAGATGTGAACTACAAAACAAACAAAAGAGCTTATGCTTCAGAGTTGCTTCTGTAATATATTCTCAATAAAATCTCAAACAAGTACTAATATTATCTCAATGTAGGTAATGAAAACTAATTTGTGATGGCGTATAGAAGGCAAACTACCAACTACCATTGGACTCGTACTTGTTCTTAAACAATAGCCTGTGGAAAGAAACAAGAGTGATTTAATGTAATCTAATGGGACTTCAGTCTTGTTAGCAAGTATTAATCCATGATAATTTACCTTGAATTAGAATTCTATTCAAGGCCATTGAACTATTGTAAAAGTTTATTAGTAGTACAATTATTGTTATTATATGCCAAAATTGCTTGTTATTCTGTTCTGTTTTGGTGTTTTCCCAATTTTCTTCAATGGCACACGGTTGCTACCCTTTTAATCTTGAAGTTGGTGTTCCCGTCTTTGTTTGTATACTGTTATTTTATCTTTACTTTTGTTAGTAAAACAAGTGGCATCACAACCATAAAATTTGGTGTCAGATCCATCATAGGTGGTATCAAAGCTAACTTAGTGTGTGGTCTTGTGGACAGGGCTGCTAGAATTTTACTAGCAGGTCCTTCTGAGAGAATTTCGAGCATTTTGTACAAAATAAAGTTTCATACACTTAAAAAATTTCTCTATTAATTGTTAGAGAGGGAAAAAAAGAATCTTGTAATAAAGTTACAATGAAGAGAAGATGTTGAAACTGACCTTCAATCACATAAAAAAGTGGCAACACAAATGTTATGCAGGTGTGGGAAAGTCACGCCACTGCCCCTCTCCACAGTCTTTTCATAGTTTCCTTTGATGATAGCTGCATTACACAACTTTCATGGGGTTGCTTGTGCAATTAACCTATGATCTGTAGCCCCCTCCATAGAATACTGCCCTTAGCAATTACACAATATCTTGATTTTTGGATCATGTTATTTAGGGTATAACTTTAAGCTAACAGTTGCAAATACTGTTCAATTTCTTTGTTCTTTTTGCACTTCACATATACAATTTGCCATTTACTTTACAAGTATCCTTATTTGTTCCGAGACACCAATCCTAGTTTTAAAATGTTGTCTGCAATTTGGAACTACTTTTAACGCTTTAGTGCCTCAACAACATTTGTTTCCCTGTTGCTAGTGACTACCATCTGTTTTCCCAGCTCTGGAATAACACCATGGAAATAGTTATTGGAGATATTTAAGCTTTCTAGAAAGAAAAGATTTCCCAAGGAAGGAGAGAAATAACCCACGAAACCCAACTCCCAAGATCAATTGTAGACACTCTCATCAATTGTTTGCATGAAATACCTGTCCAATTGCAGAAGTTGGTGTTGGCATTCCTAGTAGACATTTTTTTATTTTTATTTTTTTGAAAAGTGCACTTTTATTAATATAACAAAATATAATACAATGCTAGTCATACAAAAAAGATGGGTGGAAAAGTCACACCCCAAAAGCAAAACCACCCTAAGCTAAACAAGACTCTGGAAGAATAGAAAATTACAAAAAGGCCCAACCCAAGGCCACACAAATCAAAGTTAAATTAACTCAAGTGCACATCAACCAAAAAAGGGGTAGATAAAAGCACAAACAACAGGGAGCTCATTAAGCAACAACAACAAACATAGTGACAGGGGACGGAGGAGGAAGCAGAGGATCCTATGAATTTCCTCCACATCCCCCTTGAGTAGGGAGATCCTCATCAACTAGTAAAGGATCCCAACCATCATTATGTTGCTTGTTTTCATATTCTTCTTGTCTAACAGGTGAAATGGCAAGAGCTAGCAAAGGAAAAAAATTCAGCGGAGAGGGGGGCCAACTTCCCCCTCCACCACTATTTATGGTGGACCAATCAGTCCTACCGTGGGGCAGGGAGTGCCTATGGAAGCAAGAAGAGGGGCTCCTCCGACTGCGAGACTATCAACTATGAGATCAATGAAGATGACCCCCATGCCCACACCATCGAGGGGGAGAGTGGTGGTGGGAGAGATCGAGAGGTTCACAGTTGACAGCACACAACACATTTCCCCAATGGTCCAGGAGAATTTACAGATGATGCAACTCCAAATTAACTTTATCTATTTGAATCTGGATCTGGAGGGTAACATTAGAAATCACAACTTTATTAGTTACAAAAAAGCTCCTTTCCATATCTTCATGATTAAAACATGCTTTATTTCTAGTTTTTCAAATCTGGAAAAGAATGTCAGCACATAAAAATTTCTACTAAAATCTATTGTATCTTGTAGGAAGCAAGGCAGAATCCCCCAAGAGAGCCATTTTACAAGTGATTAATTTCAATCAGAAGGGCTTGAAGAGGGTGTGAATCCATCTCCAAGCAAACTGAGCATGAGGACAACCCAAAAAATTGTTCAAGGGTTTTCGGGTGGTGACAAGCAGCGCAGATGGATTTTGAGACCCCTATGTGTTTGAGCCAGTCACCAACATGCAAACCCTGGTAAAGAATATACCAAAGAAAGTGGGATTTATTAGGCTCAATAAGAGCTGCCCAGATATTGACAAACCTTCTAGACCATACAGAAGGAAAAGATCTAAGATTCCATCGACGATTAAGGGTTTCAGTGTCAATGTGCTAAGGAGCCAACAAATTATACCCTAGATGAGGAGAATAATGAGTAAAGGGCGTAGCTATAGGCCAATGCCAATCTTTCCACTAGGGTGTAAGGGAAGTAACACCAAATTTGTGTAAAGTACTCCTTAGGAATGAAACTTTACAACTCAGCAATAGACTTTGCATCTTCATTATTAATATTAAACTTAGCCTTCACAATATTCCATGGGAGCCAATCCCAATTTACCTTGCGAAACAAATCTCCAATCATTTTAATACCCTTTTTGAATAGTCTCAAACCTTTGATCCAAGGGACCATGGAAAAGGGGACTTTGTGATAATTGAGCATAGGAGACCACCACAGGGAATGAGAGTTTAGAGAAAAACCATTTCAAAACCTTTCCCCCACCCAAATGAGGTGAGGTTTGAGCCTCTCCCAAGCCTTCCATATGCTTTACATAAAAAAAGTGTCACCGATCTTAACAAGAACATGTGTAATGAGAAGGTTGTGTAAACCAATCCCTTACCAAACCTTTCTACAAAGAGGGAGTCCTTGAGAAATGCAATGTCTCAACAAGATTTTCCAAGCTTTATCACCTTCCAAGCCTCTGATGATCCATTTGAAACTGAGGGCAATACCTTGGAGTTTAATGTCAATAAACCCAAGTCCGCTAGCTTCTTTAGGTCAACAACAAATGGTCCAAGAGACTCTATAAAAACAATGATGGCATTAAAAGTTGGCCCACAGAAAGTCCCTTAAGAGTTTCTCCAACTTAGCATAGGAGGCATTAAATAGAGCCCAATAGGAAGAGTAATAAGCATGAGTAGCAACAAGGACGTTAGAGCAGATCTGAAACTTTCATGCTAAAGTCAAGGGTTTGGTGATCTAGAAGGATATTCTTTTTCAACCCTTTGAACCACATAAGACCACTAATCAGTGGGTGAGGATCTAATGCAAAGGGAATGCCAAGGAATTTAAATTGAACTCCTGGGAGAATCCAATTCCATTGACATCCCTCGAACCAAGGAGGTTTGGGAGATTTGCCATTGAATGGAAGACCTAAAAGCAAGGTAAAAAGTGTTGAGGCATTCCATAGCATTTTTAACAGAATCTTCTTCATCCTAAAGAGTGAGAAATGAGTCATTTGCAAAGTGTCCATTAATAAGTTGATGGTCTGAATTGGGGAGGGAAATACCCTTTATCAAACCCCTGGAAGTATAATTAGCCAAAATATAGCTAAATCCCTCAACAACCAACATATAAAGAGACGGAGCTAGAGGGAAACCTTGCCTGATAGAGTGATGAAGCTCAAAGCACCGAGATTGAGTACCATTGATAGTGACATAGGCACTAGCATCCTGAAAAAGCATATTGACAACTTGCACAAACTTGGGGCCAAATCCAAGAACCTAAAGCATTGCTATTATGAAAGGCCACTCAATTCGATCATACGCCTTCTCAAAATAAATCTTGATAAATAAGGCCTTCTAACTAGAAATCCTAGTCCATTCAATACCTTCTCAGATAACAATGACATTGTCCAAAATGTATCTATGTTGAATAAACCCTGTTTGCTCACTCCTAAAAATTAAGGGGAGAAGGTGTTTAATTATGAGGGAAAGAGCTTTAGCAATAATCTTATAAGACACATTAAGAAGGGTGATAGGCCTCCAGTTCATAATAACTTCAGGATCCCCAACCTTAGGAATAAACTTGGTGGTACCTTGATTGATGAGAGATCCCAAAGAGTTGGACAAAACAACTTTAGAATAGACTTTATGAAGATCAGGATGCATAGTATCCTACAAGGTTTGATACAACTCACAAGGAAACCCATCAACTCCTGGGGCTTTGTCATTAGCCATCTGCATGATAGCTTCCTTAAGATCATTCAAGCTAAGAGGTCTATCACAAGAAAATATTTGTGCTTCAGAGAGCTTGCATGGGATAACATTAAGGCATTGGGAGAGCACAGCTTCGCGAGTAGGACTGGAAGGTTGGCTGAAAAGACAACCTGATAATGGTTTACAAAAGCTAGCAGGATATCAAGGATTTTGGTAAATCTAGTTGAAGCATCTTTAATGGCTTTAATTATGTCAGCAGCTTGTCTAGACCGAAGGAGACATCACTTTATATCCAACTTTCAGCCAAAGCATCCTAGCTTTGGGCTGCGCTCCTCTAGCTTTGTATGCCTCTTCAATTCAGAGTTTATGTCTCCAAAGGGCTGCTTGACCCTGAAGGTGAGTATTAAAAGGTGAGGCCTCAAGCTCTTGTGATACCTAAAGGTACCCAGTTTGTGGCATGATGCACGTGTTGTCGAAAGATACCAGCTTGCTTACCATATATTCGAAGAAAAGTGGTGGTGCGAGAAATGGCATCAACCCACCAAGCAATCCAACCAGTATCCCCAGAGGGTCTGGGAACTAGGGTCCAAATTCGAATAATTTGCCCAACACTTTGCTAATGTCTAAGATGAGCAATATTGAGAGTAATTTATAATGTGAAGTTATGGTTGATGAAGAAGATGAAATAGAAATATCTTCTAATAAGTTAGTTCAAAGTTTATATGGACAACTTGCAAATAAATAAAATAAGAAAAGATTTTGAATTTAGGTTTAATAAGATAAGATTATGATATTAACGTTTAAAAAAGATAAGGAAAGTACAATCTAAAGTAAGGAATAGAGCACACAACTCAACATAGAACAAAAACTAATAAGGATATACATACAAGAGAAAATATATGAAAATCCTATCTTCTAATGCCTCACAAATCTATATTCTACAAACTTATCATGAAGTTGGTTCGTGAACAGTTTTGCATCAACTCTGAACACGAGATTAAGTTCTTGTGTGTGCTTATTTATGCATGTGGAAGAAGATTGACAACAATCTAGAGAACATCATAAAGCGTTCAGCATTCCAAAAAAGTGACGAAGGGACGATTTCAATCATCTCCCAAAGGTCAAATAACCCCTTTTGGGATGGTGATGAAACTGCTGCTTAATGTAGGTGGAGGTTTCAAAACCATCAGTCTGTAGTAACCAATAGTTACGTAACCTCCAGTCTACACTAACCAATGGTTTTGCCCATAGTGGATCGCGGTGGTTATGAAATCGTTGGTCTGCAATAAGTGACGGTTTAGCCTGCGGTGAAAGCATGGGTTAAGTGACCATTTTCCAAGATGAACAAGAGTTGGGAGTCAATTGAACAGACAAGTTGTTGGAGAAATAGAGTTCCAACTCCAAGGGAGCAAAGCTGAGAGAGAGAACCAGGTTTAGCTAAGAGACAGAGACAGATCCAAGAGCTTGCAAGTGTGATGTAGGTTCATTGAATCCAGTCCATGAGACAGAGTATAGTGTCTTCTTCATAATCAATAGGGGGAAGGGTGTACGAATCTGTGTGATTCTTTGTAATGCTACTCATCATTCAATAAATAGAGTGTGGTTTCTATTATGAGTTCTTTTGTCTGTGTGTGTGTCCTTGAGAGAATGAGTGTAAATCTTGGCTAAGAAGTTAAGGCAGCCATTCATTTAGCCCCTTCATTCCCGTCTGCATCAGTTTGTGTTTTGGAGATAGCACCAAAAAGAGGCCAACTAACAAGATGTTTGGTGAAGGACTCAGCTTGCGTAGATGAGTTAGCATGGTTTTCCCTGAAATAATTTAAGAGGTGGTTGATAATAGCCTATGGCAACGTAATGGAGCTGTTACAGTCTACAGATGCCACAGGTTATTTTCTTATTTAACTCACAGGAGTAGCTTTTCTGTCCATAAAAGATTTACCTAAAGACAGACCAAGTATGGCAGAAGGGGTGGAGTTCTTGGAAAAATATTGAGGAGATGTTTGAAGAGAGCAGATTGGATTCCAAATACCCATCTGATCTAAATCTAATTGGTAGTCAGTAACAGCAGGGAAACAAATCTTGTTGAGGCACTAAAGGGTTAGAGTAGATCCAAATTGCAGACAACTTCTTAAACTAGGATTGGTGTCTTGGGACAAATTTGACTATTTGTAAAGTAAATGGAAAATTGCAAATGTGAAGTGCAAATGAACAAAGAAATTGAACCGAATTTGCAACTATTAGATTAAAGTTAAGCCCAAAATAGCTTGGTCCAAAAATCAAGATATTATCTAATTGCTGAGGGCGAGGTACCATGGAGGAGCTTCAGCTCCTAGGCTAATTGCACGCACAACCCCATGAAATCAGTGTAAGGCGGCTATTATCAAAGGAAACTATGAGAAGTCTGTGGTGCTGGAACTTTCCCACACCTGCATAACATTTGTATTGTCAATTTTTTATGTGGTTGATATTCAGTTTTAACATCATCTCTTCATGGTAACTTTCTTACAAGACTCTGGTTTTTTTGTAACAATTAATAGAAAAATTGTTTGAAGTGTATGAAACATTTTTTGTGCAAAATTCTCTGAAATTCTCTTAGCAGGATCTGCGACTAAAAATTTAGTAGTCCTGTCCATAAGACCACAAAGTAACTTAGCTTTGATACCATTTGTTATGGATCTAACACCAAATGTTATGGCTGTGATGCTACTTGTTTTCCTAATAAAAGTAAAAATAAAATTACAGTACACTAAAGAAGGGAGCACCAACTTCAAGATTAAAAGGATAACAACCGTGTGCCATTGAAGACAATTGGAGAAACACCTAAACAGAACAGAAGTACAAGCAATTCTCGCATATAATAACAATAATTGTATCATTGAGAGATTTTTACAACATTACAATGGCCTTGAATAGCATTTTAAATCAATGTAAATTACCATGACCTAATACTTTCTAACAAGACTGAAGTCTTATTAGATTACAGTAAATTACTCACACCTGTATAATCACTCTTGTTTCTTGCCACATGCTGTCGTTTAAGAATAAGTGTGAGTCCAATGGTAGTTGGTAGTCTCCCTTCTATACCACCATCACTAATTATTTTTACATTACCTACATTGAGATAATATTAATACATGCTTGTTTGAGATTTATTGAGAATATATTACAAAAGCAACTCTTAAGAAGAAACCCGTTGCTTGTTTTGTAGTTCACTATCTGCACATTTCCATTTACTTCACAAGTAGTCTAGTTTTTCCCCGACACTAATCCCAGTTTAGGAAGTTGACTGCAATGTGGAAGTACTCTGACTCTTTACTGCCTTAACAAGATTTCTTGTCCATCTTCTACTGCTTACCATTTCGTATAGATCGGATTGATATTTGGAATCCAGTCTAATCCCTTCAAAGATCTCCTCAATACTTTCCAATAACTCCACTACTTCTGCCATACTTGGTCGGTCTTTAGGTGAATCTTTTGTGCACAGCAAAGCTACTCGGATGAGTTGAATAAGACAATTTAATGTAGCATCTGTAACAGCTCCAATGCACTGCAGCAGGCTATTATCAACCACCTCTGAAATCCTATCGGGGAAAGCCATGCTAACCCACATCCGCAAGCTGAGTCCATCAACAAACATCTGGTGGGTTGGCTTCTTTCTTGTGACCATCTCCAATAACAGAATTCCATAGCTGTAAACATCTCCCTTTGTTGAAATCCTCGCACCAGTTCCATACTCTGCAATAAACCCATGTCAGTTTACACCAATTAAAATTATAATACTCAAATTGAAGCAACATGGAAAGTCTTAAACAATAAGTCCTCACCTGGGGCAATGTAGCCTAGAGCACCTTTAAGTGTAGTTGATGACCAGAATGAATTCACAGAATTTTGAGATAGTATTTGGGAGTTTCCAAAATCAGCTACATGTGCTGTCATATAGTAGTCCAGAAGTATATTGTTGGGCTTCAAATCACAGTGAACAACTTGAATTGAACAATCATGATGGAGGTACGCCAAGCCATGGGCAATGTCCATGGCTATCTGTAAACGTGTCTGTAAATTCATTTTACAGACACCCCCAATATTACACTTGCCTACATCACAATGCAATTGCTTTTCGAGGTTTCCAGTAGACATGAACTCAAAAACCAAACCTTTAAAGTCAAGGTTAGAGCATGAAGTAATGACTTTTATTACATTTCTATGTCTGGCTTTACCCAGTACTTGGCATTCCATGTTAAAACTTTTATGAGCTGCTTCATTCTGCAAATTGAGAGCCTTGACAGCTATCAATGTTCCATTATCCAAAACTCCTTTATAAACAGATCCAACACTGCCAACTCCTAGCAAGTTGCCTTTGCCAAATCCATTAGTTGCAGCACTAAGCTCCTTATATGAAATTCTAGGATGTAGAAACTCTACAGACAGTTCCACATTCTGCTCCCCAAAAAAGTATTTATACAACAATACAATATATAAGCAGTATACCACTAGAAAAGATATGGCAGAAATTATGTATTTATCCAATTTATGGAAGTGCCAATGGCCTTCAGATGAGCCTGTACTTGGACATGTTGGAAAAAATAATATCCGATGTCCACAGAGTCCAGGGTTTCCCATAAATGATGAAGCATTAAGGGTTGCAAATATTCCTCCTTTAGGTATTTCTCCTGTCAAATTATTGAATGAAAAATTCAGAAACATGAGCATCTTTTTGTTCTGGAGAAATAGAGGTATCATACCAGACAATTTGTTGTAGGAAAGGTCCATGGATTGCAGATTTTGCAGCGTGAGATCTGAACCACCTGGAATTCGGCCTTCAAAGATGTTGTGAGAAAGGTTGAGATCTTCTAATGCAATACAGCTTTCAACACCATCTGGAATGACACCAGATAATTGATTTCCAGATAGATCTATTCCTTGAACCATTACCATTTTACCAATTTCTTCAGGCAAGCTTCCTTGTAGCGAATTCCAAGACAGATTGAAGTAAAATTGCAAATTTGGCAGGCCTGCAACTTCTGGTGGTATGTTTCCAGATAATTGATTATGGGATAGGTCAACCAGTTCCAAAGTCGAACAATTGCCAAGACTGGAAGGTATCCTTCCATATAATTGGTTATGATCAAGTTTAAGACGTCGTAGCTGAGGAAGATCACCAGTACTATCAGGAATCTGTCCAGAGAATAGGTTGAATGAGAGAGAAAGTAATCCTAGCCTTTTCAGGGCACCAATCTCGCTGGGTATCTTACCCTGTAATTTGTTTTGGTCCAAATACAATCGCTCCAAGTTGTCAAGATTTCCTAGTGCTGATGGAATGGGGCCAGTAAATGCATTACCTATAAAGCTTATCAATGTCAAGTTGGTGAGATTGCCAATTTCTTGAGGTATGTTCCCTCCCATAAGGTTGTGTGGTAAGGACAATACAGAAAGTTTAGTAGACAGCATGCCAATGGAAGGGGACAAATCCTCAGCGAGACGGTTATAACCCAAGTATAAAGTTTGCAGGGAAGAGCAATTTACAAGAGCTGTTAGAAAACGCAAAGTCCTATTGCTGGTGAGCAAATTATTATCGAGTAGAAGACGTTGCAGAGAGCTCAACTTACCCAATTGGAGAGGCACTGTACCACTGAGATGATTGGAACCAAGGTCAATTTGGAGCAATTTGGAGCAATTTCCTAGAGATGTTGGTATTGACCCACTGAGCTTGTTTGAAAGAAGGTCAATTTGTGTCAATTTGGAGCAATTTCCTAGAGATATTGGTATTGACCCACTGAGCTTGTTGAAACTAAGGTCAATTTTTGTCAATTTGGAGCAATTTCCTAGAGATGTTGGTATTGACCCACTCAGCTGATTTCCCCATAGATGCAGCTCTTGCAAATTGCTGAGTTTGTGGCCCAGCTCTGGAATAACACCATGGAAAGAGTTGCTGGAGATATTTAGTCTCTCTAAAAAGGAAAGATTTCCCAAGAAAGGAGAAATATAACCTACTAAACCCAAATTCCCAAGATCAATTGTAGACACTCTCATCAATTGTTTGCATGAAATACCAGCCCAATTGCAGAAGTTTGTGTTGGCATTCCATGTAGACAATCTTTTGTCAGGATCAGAGTTGATTGAATTCTTGAAGGCGAGTAGTGCCTGCTCATCATTAGAGGAAGCATTAGAATTGGTATTTGCAGAGGAGCAAAGCTGAAGATAAAAAAGGAAAAAAGAGAGAGTAGAGGGGATAATCTTCATGGGTGGTTGCATCTTAAAACTTATATTTTGTCTGGTATTTACAGAGCAGAATTGAAGATAGAAGGGGAGAAAATAAAGGGTGAAGGGGATATTTTTTCTGGTGTATTTGTATATATGAAGAAGATTGTAAATTCTTTTGGACCTTGACAGAGAGACGTGCGCGGAACCATCCGCCCACGTTTTAGACACGCCTTGCAAAAAATCATAGACCTTGAAAAAACACGACAAAAATAGAGAGCTTTTTGAAAAGCCATGACTTAGGAAGGGACCCATGAAGAACGTAAATACGTAATTTTTTGGGCAATCTTATAAGTGGAAACTTAGGAAGTTGTTTCATGGAGACTTCTAAATTTTCTTATAGATTTAAAAAGAAAAAAGAGAAAAATTGAAAATGTTAGTTCTTTTATTAATTAAAGAATAGAAAAACAAAGAATCTGAAAATATCAAATATTAAAATTTTATAAGATTTTTTTTTTTTTAGAGTATTTGTAGTTAAAAGTGATTTTATAATTTTGAATGTATATTAAGAATAGGTATGAAAAACTTTCACTTCACATTTTCTTTCAAAAATATTTTAAAATTTCCTTTTTTCATACCTTTTATTTTTCATGGACTACCCTTATTTAAAAATAAAAGCAACAACCCCTCATAAAACATCTGCCTTACAATCAACTCTTAAAGTTTTATAAAAATGTATCTTATAATTATCCATCAATAACTTTTGGGAAAATTGAGAAGCCCAATTTCTATGAAACTGTTGCTTTGGGGCACCGGTCCGGTGGGAGTTTCATGTTCAACCTCAAAACTTGGCCTGCGTAAAGGTTTCCTGTTCGAGTCTAAAAGCACCGTTAAAGTGGATCTTGCGGCAAATGTCTCAGCGGAAGCTTCTGCGACTGTCAATAATGTGACCAATCTTTTGATCCAGGCAGGCTTCACTTGTTTGCCAAGTGGAGGCCTCCAATAGCAATCCTCTCATTTCGTTCCCACCTCCTCATCTGTCCTACGTTGCAGTGGTTTCGGGATGCCCTGGATCTTTCGCAGAGATAAGCTTCGATGAAAGACAATTTTTTGCGGATTGTAGGAATGCCGAGAATCCTTTCCACGATTGCGGGTAGTTCTGTGAAACCCAACTTCAATATGTGAATGGCCCCCCCTTGTTTTGTTGTTCCATATTTACTGAGCCCTCCTTGGTTAGTTCGTTGGAAGAAGTTGCTCCTTCGGATGAGCCCGCTCATTCTCCGCCTCACTTTCGTCTTGGGGACATTTCGGTTCTGTTTTCTAAGGATTCCCCTGAGATGGAAATCTTCGATTCGGCCTTCGAGGATATGGAGCTTTATTTGGGATGCAAATACCTATTTGATAAATGTGTGGGAGTCCATCCTTCTGCAAATGAGTTGTTTGAATGGGCCAAGCCTACTTGGAGTTCGATAATGGCTCCCTCCTCTCTGCGTGGTTCAGGGTTCTTTCAAGTGATCTTCGAATACTCCACAGATAGGATAGGGATTTTGTTTGGTCCTTTGGACTATGGTTCTATGGTGAGGCTCTATGGTAAGGCTCGCATCTTTTTATATTCTTAAGACGCCTTTATTCAGACCAACATTGATAAACGAGAACTTGATGGATGACATATTTGTCAGAGTTTGCACCTTCTTTGACCTTTCCAATTCTCTCTTTTACTCGGTGTTTTTGTTATCTTCCCAAGGTTAATAGACTCTGTTCTTCAATTACGAAGGTCTCCTTTTCCGTTGTTTTTTAGTGCAATCGCATGGGGCACAAGGTGACAATGTGCTTCTCTGCACCTAGATCTTCTTCTTCCTCCTCTTGGATGGTCTAGAGGAAGAAAAAGGGATCCCCTTACCATTGCTTTCGGTAGCACAATCAAGCGATATTTTACCAGCATGCGGATTCCTCCCATTGGGCTTTTGTGCCCAAGATTCCTCCTTCCTCTTCATGGAAGACTCCTCCCTCGAAGGAAGCTTCTACCCTGGGGGTTTCTGCTACTCCTCCATTGCATGTATTTTATGTCTCTCCTCCCAAGATTGCGGTTAAGAGACACAAAGCACTTGTTGGCACATATGCTAGGAAGAAAGGTCGCAAGTTTGAGGTAGAAAGGCTAAGAATGGACGTTGAAGATTTGGCTAGAGGTAGCTCCCAATCATCTCTCTAGGCATGAGAGAATATTGGCTTTAGATTAAGCCTATAGGCAGATTTGCGTCTAAATCTATCTCCTTATTTTTGTTCCTTCTCTTATCTAGGTGTTTAGTCACTAATGCTTCGAAGATGTTTTACAGAGGTTCTACGGACTTTTGATCTAATTGTATTCCTTTTGTAGGAATATCTTTCTCTCGTTGGTAGTTTCTTATTGGGTTGGGAGTTTATTTTGTTTTAGTTTCTTATATGTTCTTTTTGGTTTTGGAGATTAGATCCCTGATTATATCCCAATATCAATTTATAATTCTGGCAAAAACATTTAACTTATAATCAAATTAAAAAAAACAAACTATTATTTTAAAAAAAATATAACCAAAATTTTTTTTTTTATTAAATTTTAAAAATAAATTTATAAAAATAATAAAATTATGTATATTTACAAAATATTTTTTAACTAAATAAGAAAATTGACAATGTCTCAATTATTATCTCCTCACAAATTATAAGTTCAATTTACAAAAGCTACCAATTCAGAAAAAGGGAGATCTCCATAGATATAAGATTGTTCTACCAACCATGCCATGCATTCAGGGAATATTAATATTAAAAGATAAAAAATTATAAAATGATATAAAAATATATAATAAAAGATGATAATAATTATAATTTAAGAAAAAAATATTTTTAAAAATATTAATAAATTAATAAATTTTGATTTATTCTAAAATTTAGTTATAAAATTAAAATATAAACATATAAAATTAAAATAATATATTAAATATATAAAAATAATTTAAATTAATATTTTCATAATAAAAACTTAAAAACAACGGCCACCTACTTTTGGACCTTCGAACAATCTTAGTGAATATGATCTCGGTTTGAGTTATAAACACTTAAAAAGAGATTATACCTAAGCAAATTTTAGAATGAAAGATAAATTTTAACAAAATATTTTTTTATATCATTTTTTAAACTATAAATATATAACTTTTGATTTACTAAATCAAATTATATCTATTTAAAAAGGGTTAATTTATAATGCGAAAATTAGTTATGATTGTTAATGATAAAAGAGATAAAATAAAAATACTTTCTAATAACTTAAGTTCAAAGTTTATATGGATAACTTGTAAATAAATAAAATAAGAGAAAAAATCAAATTTATTTTAATAAAATAATATTAATATTTACAAAAAGAAAGGAAAAGTATAATGCAAAGTAAGGAATAGGGCTTATAGTTCAAAATAGAATAAAAATTAATAAGAATATACATCCAAGAAAAAATATATGAAAATTATATTCTCTAATATTTCACAAATCTATCTTTTTCAAAGATCTATCATATCTACAAGCTTATCATGAGGTTGCTTCTTTAATACAGACACATATAGGTTCATCAACAATCTTACATCAATTAGAAATAGGAGATTGGGTTCTTGTGCACGCATGTACATGTGCGTTTGTATTTGTGTAACTTGTTGGCCATGTCAATAATGTTGCACATGTGGAAGAAGATCAATAAAAATCCAAAGAAAATAATCAAAAATTAAATATGATAAAAAATTTGATGATAAAATGATTTCATTCATCTTCTAGAACTCAAATGACCCATTGTCATACCCCATTTTTACGAATATATGTGTGTGTCTATGTGCCACATTTATAAGTCTATGTGGCACACAAATTTATATTTATAATATATATAAATCTATGTACCACATAGATTTATATATGTGGCACATAGACTTATATATGTGACATAGGGATTATAATCTTAAGTATATGTGGCACATAGACTTAAGATTATAAGTCTATGTGCCACCCCGCCCAGCCCCCCCCCCCCCCGCCCCCCCCCGCCCCACACACACACACACACATATATTTTTGTGCCACATATATTTATATACATATATATTATACATGTGTGCACGCGTGTGTACTACATATATAAGTCTATGCGAACATAGACTTTTATGTGTGTGTGTGCGCGCGCGCGCATCACATAGACTTATATATGTGGTACATAGACATACATATATGTATATGGATGTGGTGTGTTACATAGACTTATATAGTCAAACTTTAAAATATTTTAAGGACCAGCTATATGATTGTTTTTCTATGTTGAACAAAATGAATGTTAAGATAAATGTGTTTTCTTACATTATGTTTTCTTTTTGGACTAACATGGAATATTCAAGATTTTGAAATTGATGTGCTATTAGGTAACATGTTATGACAATAATTTACACATGTTCATGAAAATATGATACTAATGACAACAAGAGTATATTGATTCATTTTGAAGTAATGACACGATGTTAATATTCAATATTGAATTGATTTATTGTCATATTCTACAAATCTATCTAGTACATTTTGATTTAGCTAACCACTTAATGCGTTCTTTGAGTGTGTGCTTTGATGCAAAGCATACATCAAGTCTATCTCTCTATGCCTTATCTGACTTTGCACTTCTTGAGAAATGATTTAACACTTCTTACTAAGGTTCCTTTCTTATACATTCATCAAGCAATGAAAGTAAGATTCACTTGTCAACTTATGGTTTCAATGGTCTTCATCATGTTAATATGGATCTCACTAGTCCTCTCTACCCACTCATCAACTCACCAGCGCTTTTCAAACCTCAACTTTTGCCTTTACACAACTCTGTATACTCTTCACTCAGTCCTTCTAGCCCTGTTTAGCTCAAAATCCCTTTTATATGGATAAATACAAGGATGCATTGAGAAACAAATGAAAGTTTCAAACACCCTTTTCCAATAGCTATCTATTCTCAAAGTGTCATAATCAATCTCAGTCTCTAAGTCACTTTGCTTGACTTATTTTACTCAATGTTACCTCTAATTAGGTCTCCTAGGTCATTTATAGTCTCTGTCAACACACAGTTGACTCTAATAGTAAGGATATGAACTTAATGACTTTAAAAAACCCAAAATCTATTAATACACTCCAAGACCTATCTTCCCACCAAGTTTGATGGAAAATGGCAGGTGGAAACTCTCGATTCTTTCAAAACCATAGGTTTAGGGCTTACAAGACTCTGTCTCTACCGAGAGCTAAGAAAATTCTTATGAAAATGATTCAATGGGTTTCAAGGCTCTGTGAAATATTCTATAGATTGGTATTGACCTTCCCTAACTCCTCCAATTCTTTATTTCCACTTATTAATTCTTTGTCCAGGGTTTCTAGCTCCAAATGTCTTAACTGTACAGGTCTATATCAAAATTTTCAAAATCTTCACCATTTTATTAACTAAAAAAAAGAGTCAATCATCATCCAATGGATTAAAATATACTTACCCAATGTTCTAGAGCTCTTGCAACTTGCTTCTTGATCATATCTTTTCAAGGAAACATTGCATAGTCCTACTTTAGAACATGTGACTACAAGAAAGCAGGGCTTCTTGTCATAATTGTCAAACACCATATGAATTCCACACTATATCTTGATAAATGTAGTTTCAAATAACATTCAATAATCCTTGTCCATATTTGAAAAGGTTTGTCTTCACTTATTGTAACAACCTGCCTAGTTGTTCTCAGAAAAAGTAGTAATTTTTTTTAAAGCTAAATATTAAACATTCATTCGACTACAGTCATTAGAATACTTTAATCAGTCAAATAATCATCAACTACAAGTAGTAACACTTCTAACATTCCAATACTACAAGTAATAGAATAAAATGCATGATATAGAAAGTTTACTATCTCACTAAGGACATTAGCACAATCCAAATTCCCATACTAAGTACTGGTACTAACTCACCCAGTTGCACAAATTACCAACAATCAAGTCTACCCTAACCTAGCCTAATGATCTAGACCTGATGCCCCCACCACAACTTAGGCAGCCTACATATCTGCTCCTCAAAATTAGGGTCCAATGTAGTTCTCCTTTCAGTTGTGATGGTCTCCTCCATGAGACATCACCACTTAAGGTATTGGCACCCTAAGCCAAATAGAGAACAACTAATCATGACACAGATGAGCTTTCTAAAGCTCTGGTCTAATCCCACAGCTAGGTGACTCACTCTAGCATAACATATTGTTAATCTAGACTTGTGTGCTTACCCAAACACTCTCATAGATAAACTTATGTATAAGCAATGATGAAGGAATCCACATTCATACTTCCAAATAAAATCACAAGATAGACACAACTAAGAATATAACACAAAGCGAGACATAAAGTACGTAACAGTCAAACCTATCATTCATTTATACTCTCAAGATTGTATGCACATATATAATTTATCCAACTAATTGATATAAACATATTGCTTAAGCAATAATCATAAAATCATTAGAACAATAAATTTAGTTAAGAGTCTATATATACATCTACAATATGTACCACCCGGGTATATACATATACACTGAAGGATCCTATGATATCCCATACTATCATAGTTCATGATCACTCTACCCAAACATTAACAACCATAACATATATATTTATTTAGGTATGGGTTAAGACATAATGAATATAGTATGTACCAAACGGGTACTTATCGTACTGTAAAACTCTATGACATCCTATACTGTCATAGGTCTTTGTGCTTAAGCATCTGAATCAATACCAACAACAATCTTACACCCAACCATAATAATAAAGTAAGTCAAAATTATACTATCCGAGTATAACTTCAATAATAATCTGAAGAGAACCTAATCTCAAGGCACACCTCATGAAGCACTATGATATTACAAAAATGTCAAGCCAATTACACAGTTTAACTTTCTCATGAAAAATATTGCATATAGTGTTCATCCTACAAGATGCGGCAAGTTTGCATAACAATACTGTGCTACAAAAGGCTATTTGATTTCATTATTATTTATAACAAATGCCATACTAAGGAATACCTATCAATGCTAGTTTCCTATGCCCACGCTCACTCTCTGAACTGCCATACATATCTGTGATGTCACCTACATACACAAAATCAAGGCCAAATGTAGTTCTACAAAACTACTAAAGGTATATTCATTTACTCAAAAGTTTCCTCGTATGAATGCATACAAGGAGTAGGTATAAATACATTCCTTAATTATAGAGAGAAGACTCGACAGTCTTTACAACAATAAAACTTGAAACCAAAGTGCATATGCTAGGATTAGTGATAACCACTATCATCCTCGCGTCTTTATCCGTCGCCAATCATATGGCTACAATCCCCTACATACGGGTTTATCTATCCATAAATAAAATGTGTTTTTCACTTGAAATACTACAACTCGATGAGTTATTAAGCAATAATACCTTATCCTGATTACAATAAGTCTTTGCCAAGATTTATGGTATTCTAAGCAAACAAACATAAATTGTCTTAAAGTTTAAATAAAATAAAATTCCATTTCACTATATGTACTATCAATGAAACATATAAGACATTCACAATCGAATTGAGTTCTTTGAACCCTAGAGTCCCAACTCAAAATATTATTATCTATGAGCATAACAAATCAGGGTATTTGACATGTAACTGTTATAATGAACATTGACCTTCATTACTGAAAATAATATGCTCGTCTATTAGCATAGTTATTTATCTGTAGCATGTTTATTTTCATTCACAACTCCATAGATCATCTTCCTAATAAAAAATGTATTAAGACATTATCGAGGTTTATAAAGTATATATGTAAAATGATAATTAGACTTGAGCATATAGGAGTATCACTAAGCAATGAAATTATTTGAAGGCAAGCCATTTCAAAATAATGCATCATATATATCTTATGAAATCAGATATATATGCCTCATTGTTTTCTATACAAGTTTTCTATACAAAAGGATGAACTGCACTTTTTCTCAAAGCGATACCATGACTAGTGTTCTATTTACCAAAGTGCATCTCTAAGTTCACCTATCCTCTCATTAAGGGCAATTAAGTTCCTCTAAGAACATTATAATATCGTGTGACTCTAGTCCAAACTATTCCCTCATTATTCAGGAGTCATTCAGGTTTAATGGTTTATTAAAGGCTGAAGCAAAATACGTCTTACTAGATTTGATAAGACAACCTCGTATCAGAAAGTTGTGTTGTTATAAGGTAATATCTTTGGTGGTGTCCATTTACTTTGGCATGCTTGTTTTCATGGGGAGTTTTAAAAATCATTCAATCCTTTTTTCGATAATCCAATGACAGACAAAGTTTATCTAACATCAAAATTGATGTATCCAAGATGTTATTCATTCATTAATATAACTCATTTTAAAATGATCTAAACGCAAAGATTTCGCACATTTCCTTATATATAATATTATCAATACCATTTAATTGATTTTATTAAAGATAATGCATTCTTAACTAATTGTTATATCAATATTCAACATACAAAATACAATATCCTTATAAACCCATCGATATATATATATATTTATGCATATAAACACATTGGCCAACTAAATTTGGGTCTCCCACTACCCTTTCCGTTAATCCACAATAACGTAAATTCAAATATGACCGGCAAACACATTAAAACTCTAGATAGAGTCAAAGAAGGCTGCTTCCACAATTTAATTGATGTTGTAGCAGGCACATGCATAGCTAGTGCTGCCAATGCTATACAAATCTGCATTCTGACAATTGTTGAACGCAGGAAACAGACTTGAAATGGTTCTCCCTCCCCGTAGAAGGCATGATATATATATGTCACGCCCAGGCATGGAGATAAGCGCATATAGTAATGGCGGCGGTGGCTGCATCTACGAATAGTCGTATGGTGTATGTATCGCGTTTGGATACGGAAGGCAGCCTGGGCGTATTCTTTTCTCAGGTATCATCATCATCATCAATCTAAACAGTTGTCTGCACGTTCATCTAATAGAAATATGTTTGGATTGCAGCAGAGCGCTTGTTCGAATCACGGGAGAAGCATTTTTATAAGCGCCAAACCTGTGGCTCAATTAGCACCTTCTTGTGGTACGCAACTTCAGAAATACCAGTTTTGCAACACGGGGGTCAACCGCTGAAACATGCACATAACGATAGTCGCCTGGCACCTATAGCAGAAAGAAGACGCTGTGCCCATCGTGTAGTGCCTTGAGAGTCATTTGGCCTTGTTTGTATTGATTATCGTGCTCGTCAGGACGGACGGCAGGCAGCAAGGAAAACGAATAGCCCATGATGCTCTCGTCAACCCATTCCTCTGCCTTTCCATCCAGAGTGACAATTCCAGGCACGTAGGCTGCTTCGATTTTTGCATCGCCGTCTGAATCTCAGTGGAATCCACCGTCCTTTTCTTTTTCTTGTGGCTCTCCCCAAATCCATTCATATATCACACAATCCTCCTTGCAATTAGGCATTCTGTCCATTTTGCCATCGGATCTCCTCCCTCTCGCTGCAAACCACTTTGATTGCATCAAACGCGTGAATGATCCGTCCCCAAACTTGGCCCATGATTACATTCTCAGCTGATGTTATCTTAAGTTAAACCCGGGCATGATCATTAAGTCTCGATATTAATATAATGTCCTTCCTTAGTTACACCTTGCATGTATTTCTTTCTTCCACTTATCTTATCATGTCATTCAAGGTGAAACTGAAGTTAACCTTTGTTGTGAGTCGACTTCATAAATATGCAATTCCTAAATTAGCTTGAACTCTTACTCAAAGATTACTCAAGTTAACCTCAACCATTCCTTGAAGTTTCCATTATCCATCCAAAAGAAACCAAACTACTTGAAGTGGATTACATGCAATTAATTAAATATACCAAATATAATTAAATAATTTAGAATTATTATATATTTTTATTTTGGCAAATTAAATATAGCAATATCATTATTTCAATTTACTCATGAAAATCACACATATCTATACACAAATGTACATATATGTACCATAGCCAACATGTCAGAATGACACGTATGCCAAAGGGACGATAGTTCATCTGACTAAAACTTGGTAGAGGAAAACGGGATGTGGCACTGTTCACATTCAATCATTTGAAAAAACACACCATTTGTTTAAACAAATCAAACATCTCAATCACAAGGGTCTGTGCCTACATATATCTAATCACTAGGTAATTTGATTGTTATATCATGCAAACATAACCACAAAACACATTCAATAGTCTATCAAAAAACATTTATTACCTTGATCAAGTTCATTTGATCATCCAAATTTTGAAGATACAGTCTGTACCAAAAAAAACAATTAGCTCACATACAAGGTATGTATAGGAATCTGCCAACATGGTTTTATTCCTTTCTTTATCCCTTGAAGTTTTCTCTACAAAAAAATAGGGTTTAAACTTTAAACACACTTAGAAACAAGCATTAATTTCATTCTTCCATCAATAATCATTTATGCAGACAACAACACTAGCAATGACCTTTAATAGAGGTCTATGTTTATTCATTTCAAAATAGGGGTTTCAAAACATCCAACTCCCCTTCATAAAAACACTTTTCAATCATCTCCTATTCATCTACTCGAATGGAATGTCAATCTACTATGCAAAAACTAACTCCTACACTCTTAAAGAGGAAGCATAACTAATTTTTTAGCCTTTTCCCACGTAGAGGTCTCTTTGTTACATTGCCTTCTTTTGATTTTTACATAACACAAGGTGTCTTGAACCAAGACAATAGAACCATGACATTTTATGGACCTCTACAATACCAAAACCCTTACATTATCATAACACATCTTGCCACCTTCATAAACGCATAGAAAATCCTTAGAAGAGGCTTAACAGGATTCAAATGTTTAAAAAGGAACTTTTGGCGAGAAAACTAAAATTCAAATTTTATGCCTCTTACAACCATCTAGACTATACATATGGACTTATAATGACCTCTAACACCTATGTGACATTGATTAGACTATCTAAAGACAAAATTGAAATAATCTTGGGGTCCTTATAGGATGTCAAAGCATCATACTACCAAGATGAGAAATTTTTGCCATAAGTATTGAGTGATGCACTTGGTATACGCTCCTATCTGCTTGCATCAAACCTCCTCATTGAAGGTGTCTACTTATACTTGCCTCTCATAGAGGTGAAAAAACTCTAGGCCCTATATTTAAGCCTATTAATCAAAACATAGATGTTTCCATCTTCTTCTTGCCTTGCAGGTATATACCAATCTTCTACTCTTAAAAACTGATTCATTTCCTCCTTATCTACATCATTAACGACTGTTGTGAGTATGAACTCTTCCTCCTTCACCAATGCTTCTTGTGTTGTCCATTTCATTTCATGCACAACATCTTCTTGATCCTTGCATGCCGCATGCTTATGTAAAATCTTGGTTTTCTATTGAACACCTTCATTATAGCTGCTCTTTATCTCATGTACATGCAAGGGTTGTATGCTCATGTTCTATCTCTCATTTCTTTGATTTATCACTCCTTCATGGTTATCTTGTTCATGTGCCTACTGCAAGTTTTCCAACTCATTGACATCCTTTTCTTGTTCAAGACTCTCTTTCAAACATGTAAGTTCATCTACCACTACTTCTTTGGCTTCTTGCTCCTTACTTGCATTTAAAACACAAATCAACTTATTAGAAACAAAACTTGGATCCTTTATGGCTCTCTCTTGGGCTGTCTCCTTGGACATTTCAATTTCTAAGTTTCTCTTAACTTTTTTAGTGTCATACCCAAACCACTGCTTTTCCATTTCAGCTGCTATCTCTATCATTATTCTGCTATCTTATCTCTCAAAGACTTGGCTTCCATGCTTGTTTTGGTTTTCCTCTTTCTTGAGCACTCTCATTGGTGCCATGTCTTCTTCCTTCTTTTGAAGACTTCTTGTTGCCACCTTACATTCTTCTTTATCCTCTCTCATGTCCATCTTTGAGGACTCACAACCTTTCATGTCAACCAACTCAAGACAACTTACCTCTTTTTCTTCCCTTGGTGCTTTGACCAAACCCAATCTCTCCATGGCTTTGTTTCAACACTGCATCATCATTATCCTTTCATCTCTTCTATCTTCTTCACTTTTCAATAAAGCAAGTATGTGTACCTCTCCATGTTGCTTGATGGTATATATGTTTATTTGACCATCATGTATGGAATGCCTATCAGATTGCCATGGTCTACCTAACAGCAAATGGCAAACATCTATGGACATAATCTCAAATAACACTTTATCCCTATATCCTCCTATCTTGAATTCAACCCAGCTTTGTTCACTTACCAGGATTTAATGACCCTTCTGAACCCATGCAACCTTATATAATTATGGATGTGACATTCTCTTCAAGCCCAACTTATGCACCATCTCTAAAGACACAATATTATTAGTACTACCTCCATCAATGACTAAATTACAAACTTTACCTCTTGCCTTGCATCTACTTTTGAATAGGCTTCTCCTTTAGGCTGGCTCTTTGACTTGCTTTCTCTGTTGCAATAGTATTCTTCTCAAGAGTAAAGACTCATTTTTTGTTTATCTTCTCTCCTCATTCAGCTCTCTTGTACTTTGTTATTGCATACTTATGCTCATGTTCAATGGACACTCTGTTGGCCTATGTCCCTCATTATGACATTGCCAACACTGCCCTTGAAATATTTGTCTTAGTCCATTCCTCATAGGACCTTCTTCTCTTCTCAATCTGCTATCTATAAATGGTCTAATCTCTCTTACATGGTGTTGTACTCTCATGTCTTCTTGACCTACTACTACATGCACTTTTAGTCTCTCTTGAACCACCTCTTCATTTCCTCTCTCACTTGTCCTTGACTGTAATAGAGTTACTTGACCTTGCTTCCTATCATCTCCTTCATCTTCCTTTACCACTACTCTTTGTTCTCTCTCTCTGAGAGCATCCTCAATAGCTTCCATCCTCATAACCAATGGGGCAATCAACTGTGTTACTTATTCCACCACATGCTTAACCAAATCATCATCCTTGCTCACTCTCTCCATGGAACACTACTCTTAGTTCTCTATCTTGCACTTCACTTCAAAACACATGATGTCAAATCTTTTCCACAATCTTATAATAATATTTTACTAGCTCTGATACCAAAATGATGCAAAACATACACCAAGTCTATCTCTCTACACCTTTTCTGACTTTGCACTTCTTGAGCAATGATATAACACTTCTTGCTAAGGTTCCTTTCTTATACATTCATCATGAAATGAAAGTAAGATTCACTTGTCAACTTATGGTTTCAATGGTCTTCATCATGTTAATGTGGGTCTCACTAGTCCTCTCTACCCACTCATCAACTCACCAACACTTTTTAAACCTCAACTTTTGCCTTTACACAACTCTGTATACTCTTTACTTAGTCCTTCTAGCCTTGTTTTGCTCAAAATCCCCTATATATGATAGGTACAAGGATGCCTTGAGAAACAAATAAAAAATTTAGACACTCTTTTCCAATATCTATCTATTCTCAAAGTGCCATAATCAAACTCAGTCTTTAAGTCACTTTGCTTGACTTGTTTTACTCAATGTTACCTCTAATTAGGTCTCTTAGGTCATTTGTAGTCTCTGTCAACACACAATTGACTTTAATAGTAATGATACATACTTAATGACTTAAAAAACCCTAAAATTTGTTAATACACTCCAAGACCTATCTTCCCACCAAGTTTCATGTAAAATGGCCAATGGAAACTCTTGATTCTTTCAAAACCATAGGTTTCGGGCTTACAAGATTCTGTCTCTGCCGAGAGCTAAGAAAATTCTTTTGGAAATGATTCAATGGGTTTCAAGGATCTATGAAATCTTCTACAAATTGGTATTGACCTTCACTAACTTCTTTGTTTCCACTTTTTAATTCTCTATCCAGGGTTTCTAACTCCAAATGTCTTAATTATGTAGGGAAATATATAACCTACAGGTCTATATCAAAGTTTTCAAACTCTTTGCCATGTTATTGACTAAACAAAATAGTCAATCATCATCCAATGGATTCAAATATACTTACCCAATGTTTTAGAGCTCTTGCAACTTGTTTCTTGATCATATCTTTTCAAGGAAACATTGCACAATCCTACTTTAGAACATGTGACTACAAAAGAAAGTAGGGCTTCTTGTCATGACTATCAAACACCATATGAATTCCACACTATATCTTGATAAATGTATTTTAAAATAACATTCAATAATCCTTGTCCATATTTGAAAAGTTTTGTTCACTTTTCACATTCAATCATTTGAAAAAACACACAATTTGTTTAAGCAAATCAAACATCTCAATCAATAACCCAGTAACTTGATTGTTATATCATTAAAACATAACCACAAAACACATTCAATAGCCTCTCAAGAAATGTTAAGTACCTTGATCAAGTTCATTTAATCATCCAAATTTTGAAGATACAGTCTGTACCAAAAAAACCAGTCAGCTCACATACAAGGTATGTATAGGAATCTGCCAACATGGTTTTATTCCTTTATTTATCTCTTGAGTTTTTATCTACAAAAAAATAGGCTTTAACCTTTAAACACACTTAGAAACAAGCATTAATTTCATTCTTTCATCAATAATCATTTATGCAGAGATCAAAACTAGCAATGAGCTATAATAGAGGTCTATGTTCATTCATTTCAAAATAGGGGTTTCAAATCATCCAAATCCCCTTCATAACAACACTTATCAATCATCTCCCATTCATCTACTTGAATGGAATGTCAATCTACCATGCAAAAACTGACTCCTACACTCTTAAAGAGGAGGCATAATTGATGTTTGGGCCTTTTCCCACATAGAAGTCTCTTTGTTACATTGCCTTCCTTTGATTTTTACATAACATAAGGTGCCTTGAACCAAGACAATAGAACCATGACATTTTATGGACCTCTACAATAACAAAACCCTTATATTAGCATAGCACATCTTGCCACATTCATAAATGCGTAGGAAATCCTTAGAAGAGGTTTAACATGATTCAAATTTTTAAAAAGGAACTTTTGGTGAGAATACTCAAATTCAAATTCTATGCCTCTTACAACCATCTAGACTACACATATGGACTTCTTATAACCTCTAACACCTATGTGACATTGATTAGACTATCTAAAGACAATATTGAAACAATCTTGGGGTCCTTATAGGATGTCCCTACATCACGACTATAGTGCATATTTTCTATCCCTATAGAGAAGGAGGTTATCATCGAGGAAATATAGATAGATAAGATGTCAAAAGGAAAAAAAAGAGGACGTGTCAACTTTAGACAATGAATTATGCATACCCTTAGGGATGAGTAGACATTCCAATTGAATCTTTACCATTCTCTGTCACTTGTGTGATAACTTCATAAATCAACAAGTGTCAAGAAATTATAAGCAATTGATAGTTAACTCAGATATTTTTTTCATTTATTCCTTTTTAGACCCTATGTTTAATCTGGTAAACTTAAAAATAAATATGTTGTTCAACATTTTAAAAATATCTTACCACATTAATAAATTAACCAGTATATCAATTATGATGGTCTTCCTACTAATAATTAATTAATTACATATTATTTAAATTAGATTCATCAAACATTATATGTTAAAATTCTTATTTTTTTCTTAATATTTTTAATAGCAAAAACCTTATATCAATAATTGTTTAACACACAAACACATACACCTTATGATCCATAAAAATTATGGATACGTCACAATGAACAAGAACAATATTTTGTGATCTTTTAACCATCACCGCTAATGAGACCTTACTTGCATTACACATGCCTATTAAGGCATTCATCAAAACAAATTTTAGCAAGTTACCAATTCATAAAAAGGGAGAGCTCCATAGATATAAGATTGGTCTACCAACCATGCATTTGAGGAATGTTAATATTAAAATATAAAAAATCATAAAATGATAAAAGAGTTTTGTAATTAAAAAAAAAAATTAAATAACAAGAAAAAAATATTTTTTAAAATATTAAAAATATTAATAAATTAACAAATTTTGAATTAATCTAAAATTTATCACAACATTAATATACTAAATATATGGAAATAATTTAAATTGATAGTGTCATAACAAAAACTTAAAAACATCCACATTACTGTTGGAGCCTTCAAACAATATGAGTGAATGGGATCTCCTTTGAGTTATAAACAAGTTTAAGAGATTATACCCAAGCAAAATTTTAAAATGAAAGACAAATTTTTAGAATTTTTTTTTTTAAAAATAATTTTTTAAATTATAAACATATAAATTTTGATTTATTAAATATTTTAAAATTATAAGTAAGATTGAAAATATATACATTTAATGAGGGTTAATTTATAAAATGAAAATTAGTTATGATTGATGATGATAAAATTAAAATACCTTTAAATAAGTTAGTTTAAAGTTTACATAAACAACTTGTAAATAAATAAAACAAGAAAAAATCATATTTATTTTAATAAGGTAATATTATGATATTAATATTTATAAAAAAAGAGGAAAAGTACAATATAAAGTAAGGAATAGGGATTATAGTTCAAAATAAAACAAAAACTAACAAGAATATACATCCAAGAGAAAATATATGAAAATCATATCCTCTAATGCCTTACAAATCTATCTTCTTCAAAGATCTATCATATCTACAAGCTTATCATGAGGTTGCTTTCTTGATACAAGAGCATATAGGTTCATCAATAATTTTACATCAATTAGAAACACGAGATTGAGTTTTTTGTGCACATATGTACACGTGTATTTATATTTGTACAACTTGTCAGCGATGTCAATAATGTTGTACATATGGAAGAAGATCGACAACAATCCAAAGAAAATTATCAAGAGTCCAACATGATAAAAAGTTGATAAAGGAAAGATTTCATTCATCTTCTAGAGGTCAAATGACCCATTGTCACATTCCATTTTTACGAATATATATTTCCACATAGACTTATACACTCATGCACGTGTGCGTGCGCACACACATACACTCATACACATGGGCATGGCATGCCACATAGACTTATATAGTTAGACTTTAAAATGTTTTAAGGACCACACACACTCACATGCATGTGTGTGTGTGGCAGGGAGGGGTGAAGGGGGCGGGGCAGAGGGAGGTTGGGCGCACATAAACTTATATGTGTGTGTATATATAAGTCTATGTGGTACATAGACTTTTATACACACACACACACACACACACACACACATATGGACGCGGCATGCCACATAGACTTATATAGTCAAACTCTAAAATATTTTAAGGACCACTTATATGACTATTTTTCTATGTTGAACAAAATGAATGTTAAGTTAAACGTGTTTTCTTACATAATGCTTTTTTGGACTAACATGGAATATTCAAGATTTTGAAATTGATGTGATATTAGATAGCATGTTATGACAATGATTTGTACATGTTCAAAAAAATGTGATAGTAATGACAACGAGAGTATACTAATTCGTTTTGAAGTAATGACATGATGTTAATATTCAATATTGAATTGATTTATTGCCATTTTCTACAAATCTATTTAGTACATTATGATTTGGATAACCACTTAATGGGTTCTATTGAGTGTACGACTGTAGTGTGTGTTTTCTATCCCTATTGAGAGGGAGGGTATCACTGAGGAAATATAAATAGATGGGATGTAAAAGGAAAAAAAAATGTGTCAACTTTAGACAATGAACTATGTGTACCCTTAGAGATGAGTAGACATTCTAGAATTGAGTCCTTACCATACTCTGTCACTTGTGTGATAACTTCATCAATCAACAAGTGTCAATAAATTACAAGTAGTTGATAGCTAACCCCCATAATTTTTTTTTTTTTTTTAGGACCCTGTGTTTTGTTTGGGAAACATTAAAAAGAGATATGTTGTTCAACATTTTAAAATGGTCTTATCATGTTAGTAAATTAATTGATATGTCAATAAAAGTGGCCTTCCTGCTAACAATTAGTTGATTGGTTGCATCTTATTTAAATTAGACTCATCATACATTAGATGCTAAAATTATTATTTTTTTAAAGTATTTTTAATAACAAAAATATTGTCTTTAATTGATTGTCACACACACCCCTTTTGATCCTTAAAAAATTATCAATACGTCACAAAGAACACTAATTTTTTTTAATCTTTTAACCATCACTGCTAATGAGACCCTACTTACATTACACATGCCTATTAAGGCATCCATCAAAACAAATATTAGTTTGATTTTTGTATTTAAGTGCATTATGTGGATTTGAAATGTAAATAGACATTGTATGGGCACATAAAAACAGAATAAAAAGGTAGTTTAATAAAAACGCATGCTTATTGCCTTGTCTAAGAACCCATGCACACTCTACGTTACAATTATTATTAGCTATACTTTTGAAAAGATTTTAAAACCACCATATAATCATGCCTAAATGTGTTAGGAGTGATTTAACAGGTAATTAATGAATAGGTTGAGATTTTGAATCACATGAGATGCCTATGCGATGGGAGCAAAGAATTTTAAGGCCAATAAAACTCTATTAGAAATGAAATGCATTCACCAATAAGAAAATAAATTGTATGAGATTTTCTTGAGAGATATTGTAGAGTAAATTTTGGAGCATAAGTAATAAATGTAAATTTATGGTATAAAAATTTTGAGTGTATAATATAATTTTATAAAAAATAATATTTAAAATTATTATATTTTTATTTATAATTAAAATTTAGACAAATTTTAACCACTCATAAATTTTTATTTGATAAAATATTTAAAAATGAATAAAAATAGATATGAAAAACTCTATTAAAAATTAAATGTATTCACCAATAAGAAAATAAACTCTAATGTGTCCTCCCTCTGGTTTGGTAAGGAAGGACACATCCTACAGGAGCACGCAGAAGGAGAAAACAATAGCCGCATGTTACATTTAGTTCTGATTCTCTTATAATGTAGTTACAGACTCCTTATAGCCTTTGTTTTCAGAGTTGAAAGTTATTTTATGAATTGTGCTCAGCTGGTATGGCTATGTTTTTGTTTTGGAAAAACTAAATTTTTCTTTCATAGAGCTGTGTAAGGCTTTGATGCAACTATTTATGGTTTATAATGATTGCGCTTTACCTCATATTAACATGTGTTTTGATTTTGTAAAAATAGGTTAAAACTCCTTTTGTCTGTGTTTTGCCTAAAGAGATTGCATGTTTATTGAATAACAGTGTTTGCTCATGTGAAAATTACGCCTTGATCTTCATAGGACTGTGTTTTATCGTATAAAAATTGTCACTGGCTCTTTTGTCATATGCCTTGCCCACTTAGATTTGTGTTTGGCTATTTTATAACAGAATCTGACTTGTAATGACTGCGCTTCACTCCTTTAGTCTATGTGTTGATCTCTAAATTGCGTTTCACTTACATAAAATTGCGTTAATTCTTTAAATAACTGCATTGCATTTGTAAAGCAACATTGGATTTTGAAAATTTTCGTTTGGATTTCATTGAGTTGGATTTATATTTTTTTAAAGCAAACCCATCTTGTGTATATCCAAAAACCATGGCATCTTATGAAAATTCACCTGGCAAGACACTCCAAACTGTCAAGAATGACAACAAATGTCTCTGAAGAGAATATTTTGTATGAGTTTTATAAAGTTTTTGACCATGCTCCACTTTGGAACAATGCACCTTAACCACCAAGACACTTGCAATTACAATTAATAGAGCAATTCTTATTATGACTTATTTTACATGATATTAATCATTAGAATAAGCCAGTTGTGTCAATTCAATATCTCACTCTTCCCTTTTATCTAGCACAAATATCTTTCAACTACATTTTTATTATCCCAAAGTAAAAAGAGATGTATATATGTTTTTGCATGAAAATGGTACATTTGGTGTATTGTACTTTCTTTTCATCATGAAAATACTTTTTTTTATTTTTATAGATAATTGAGAGTTGAAGGATCCCTCACCCACAAAATGATTGAATAAAAATTTCAAATGTTTGCTTCATATGAACATCCATAAGGAAACAATAATGTCAAATTTTGGGTAATCAAGCTTCAAACCACCTAGGGGAGAGTAGTCATCCCCAAGATGAACCCGAGAGTGCCCTTCAAAGCCTCACATTCCCTCTTTTGAGGTGAGAGAGAAGCAACCAAGTAGGAGAAGTCAAAGACAACCTCACTTTTTTCTTCTTCTAAATTACAGTCCACTCATCCAAAATACCCAATCTAACAGAATCCTCACAGGAAGAAGCAAGAAACCCATCGTGAAAAATTCTAACAAAGCCATCCTTACTAGCTTTATCTGAAACAACTTAAACATTAAATTTCTTAGTCTCATTGATCTGCTCATTACTTTGCACAGTTGAACTTTCCACCTTCAAACTACCATCCTGAAGCCCCCACTAGAAGTTTCAATAGAACTAATTCCTGAGTCAGGGCCCAAATGATTAAACTTGGGAGAACCATCAACACAAGCATGGACAAGCGAAGGGGAAGGGAATAAAGGTGAGGCCGAAAGATGTTCAGAGCCAGTATCTTCCCACCAATAAGAAACCACTTTACGTTTGATTGAATAACAAGAGGAAGCCAAATGCCCCTATACAAAACATTTGTGACATCTAAATAACAATCCTTCATTATCAAAGGATTGTGTCCAACAACGATCATTAACTCTTAATTTAATAGACGTAAGGAGAGATGAGTCTAAGAAAACTAGAATCTGCACATAAGTGGTGTGAGAAAAGATAGAAGTAGAGGTGTCAATTACTGGAAAATTTCCAAGAGAACTACCAATGGCCGTAAGGCTAAAATCCACCCAAAACTAGAGCGGGAGATAAGGAAGCCACTCCCAAACAGATCAAACTTCAAAATTTTCGATCAAGGGGTTCAAATAAGGGCTACAAGGTTTCAGAAAAAAAAGATGTCGATCCAACGACCTTGAATTAGCCAGAGCCACCTTATTCTGATCTGCTAAACAATAATAAAGAATCCCCTTACGCATGGATAAATCTCCAAGGTTTACTCCAAGAGAGGCTGCCATGATTCTGAGATCCAGTGATGAAGCGCTGGGAGGCTTGGTCAAAAATTGTTGAACCTGCAACTTAGACCTCGGGATGCAAACCATCCTTCATTTTCGAAAATTTATTCTAGATTGTCATCATTGAAAGACACCACTAGAATATTTTTCGTCGCTGCAAGGGCCTTAACATTATGTAAATCAACCTGTTCCCCATTGGAAACTATATGGGAAAAGGATTTGGGCTTCGCCGGTCTAGCTTCCTCCAGGACTACACCATCAGAGCCGCTACCAACTAAGAGAGAGGGCGGCTTATCGGAAATATTACAGTGCTCTTGAATAAACCCTAAATTAGGCTTGTAACGCCCCCTCTAGCGACTGACAAAGAAACCTTACCAACCCTAGCTTTCAAACTGCAGTGATCAGGAGCACGGAAAGTGGAGGGCGGATGATCTGACAGACCAAAATAAAGAAGCAGAGAGGAGAACGGAGTGCCTAGGAAGCCCGAAGAGGAAGACAGCGTAGCAGGTGGGGGATGTAGGGATCCTGAACACTTCATGCTGCACATTTTTAGAAGATTTTTGGAGCAATTCTAGTTATTCTTTTTAGGAAAATACTTCTTATAAGAAAACAAAGAAATGAATTATTTTTTCAAAACTAGAAGCTATAGCGATTGTTTAAATCTAGTCCTACAAGGTAAGATATGCTAAATATCGATCTAAAAGACTTGGACTTGCCAAATGTTGTCATCACGAACTTAAAGCAAAACATTATTTATTGTGTGTTTATATATTCACATACTGACTAAAAACTACAGAAGATTGATATCACGATCTAATCTATAAAAAGAGTAGAGGGTTGATTTAATTAGTGCATGGCTCACTCAATTCTCATTTGAAGATAATTTGCTGGGCAATTATCCACTTTCCAAATATATAATTTATATAAATCAAGAAAACTAGGGAAGATCCTACAATAATAACAGTTAATATTATGTCAAAGGAAAATGAATATCACACACATTATTTAGTGAAAAAAGAGAGTCGCATGAAATTTTGTTGTCATATGATGAGTATTACAAATCTAAAGAAAATAATAAATCAGTTTTAAGTTCTACACTTAATTCCTTGTTATAACATTAAGTTCCTGTAGCGCTTTACTTTATTAAGATTAACATTAAGTCCTCTTAGAATAGAAATGTATTGTACCAAGGACTATAAATGAACATAAATTGCCCTCTATTGTTTCTCTTATTTGAATAAAGGTAGTGTACCAGATATATATATATCTATATATATATATATGTATGATGAGTATGACATATCACGAGGTTGTAAGTCAGTAAGGGAAGTTGGAAATGTAGATATTCCAAATGCTCGTATGGTAATGGGTTTTCCTTTGGCAAAGTCACTCACTAGTATTGATAGCAGTAAAATACTAAATATGTTTCGAACTCTATGTAAAGACTAAGTAATGTATCTAAAACTCAGTAATTTTATATAAAATGAGTTGACAGAGTCGAACCTGTAGCAACATCTATAAAAATACATAGACTGTTGTAAAGTACAAACACATAATGGAACCTTGCGAATCCCATATATGATGGATTCAAATTAGAGGTTATTTTCTTATATCTTGAGAACTAACAGTAAATTATGAGAATGGAATATTGATATGGAGAGGTATATTGGTTGTAGTACTCAGTGTATATATTGATGGTTCATGTATGTAATGATTGTAAAATTTTTATAAAAATCTTGACTGTGTCATAAATGACTGCTAGTATATACACAAACAACATTGAAAATTTGTGTGCAATACATGTTATGGGTATAATAATAAGTACAAGTGTTTAGACACATAACATATAATAGTGCATCATGATGTGAGCCTAGGATATACTTATGATTACTAGTATGCAATTTAAACATAGGATATACTTGGTTGGTATAATTGGTACTTGTTTACTTATAATTAGGATTAAGAGAAATTTGACTCTTGAAATTATGAGACTGATTGTTCGTGATTGAGTAGTATGCTCATGTACAATAAACTGTGATATTATGGGATGCCATAGAGCATTTTTATTTAAAAATTATAGTCTAAATGTATGTTATACCTAAGTAGTATAAACTATAATTAATATACCTAAAACTTATTCATACGTTTGATCGACTAAATGTATGCAAGTTGGTTATTTATTTAAATAGCATAGTTTATGATAGTTAGTAAGGATTTTATTTATGCATGCATACAAACCCTCCCAAGAATATGATAGATGCTAGAATGTAATATTATATTTTTCATGTGAATTGAGACTTTCTTGTTATATTTAGTTGTTTAAATAGGAGCTTATGTTTCTATGGATTTATGACTGGTTGTTGTAATTAGTAGTTGTGTTTAGAACACTAGACTATGATAATATGGGTTATCATAGGGTACAGTATGTTAAAAATTAATTGTGGTAGTTATCATCTACAGTTAAAAGTGTATTTTTTTCAGGTAGTATAAATCATAATCATTATTTCTAGTATGAGATAGAAAATAATGAGAGATTCATTCATATGTTTGATGGAATAAATGTATTTTTTTATTGCTCCTATGTTTAGCATGTTATGTGATATGATTGCTAGTAGGATGTAAATTGTATAAATCTTTTGGTTATATTATATTAACCAATCTCACATTACAAATACTAAGTAAGGAGTGAGATAGACTTCACTTTCTTACTAACATCATAAAGTCAGATGAAAACAATCCAATCAAGTGGTGTGTATGAATTTTGACTAATATATAGATCACTATTATTTATTATTCTTAAAAACTTTGATCAAATTATGTTTAGTGAGACATTATCATTTCATGAGTATGATTTACATATTTGTGCGATAGCTTGTCATAGAATGGGTTTTCTATGATACATTGCATGTTTAGTTTTAGAAATCATATAATACATAGGTACTTACTTGTCTCTCTACATTCTTGTGCCATCATTATCTACTCATCTGTGAAGGAAGGGCCATTCCCTAATGGGATTAGTATGATGGATCATGGGTCCATGATTGATGTGAAAAAATGTTTAGATGATGCTCTCTCTCCCCACAATAGTACTACTTTTGAGATGACACTTGAGATTATAACAAATACTAAAGATTCTAAGGAACTCATATTTTGGGGAGCCATGTATCTTATTTATGTACATTGTCAAATATTATATTTATTTTTAGAAACATTATCATGAAGAGTTGTAATTACTTATTTATTGTGGATTGACAACAGTGACTGTATATTATACCAGTAGTGAATGGCTAATTGTAATTACTTTCTATGTTTGTATTATGATGTGATGATATTGATCAGTGATGTATGGTGCATTAGGCTTCATTACAATTATCACACTTAAAGTCTTTTATATTATTTATGATTAGATTCTCATGGTGTAATCTATTTAGAGTATATGTGTTTAATTTTTTTTTAATTATTTATGTCAAACCTAATGGAGTTATTTCATGTGGTATCAGAGTTATGGCTCAAACTCTGGGACCTAATGAGTCAATTAGCATTTTCATAGCTTTTTGTCTATCAGAAAAGAGAATAGTGAAATGCTAATGGGACATTCAGTGTGTACCTTAAGAACATTCATACCCTCTTAGAGTTGCTAAAGGGTTGGTTTATCAAGTGTCTCGATGGCATTGGTTGTAATTGAGGTTGGGTAGGAGAGTGCATAACATAGTTCTTAAGTAATGAACAAGAGATTCCTACATTATTTTATGATCATTTAAATTGACACCTCGAGAATGATTACATCCTTTCTTGTTAATCAAGCCACCTCTGTCAATGTGTTTTGTGTTTGAAAAATATAGGTTTTTTCTCACTTAAGTATATATGCATTAGTTTTATGTCTTGTATATACAAATCTTAGGAGTGAAAAATCTTATAAGACCATTTTTAGTTTGGTACCACCTAGTGTGGTGGGAATTTTCTTGTAGTAGAGTGTAGATGTCTTGGTTGAGAATTCATTTGTGTTTGGAGTTTGTTTATGGATTGACATCCTTATGTGATGTGGATTAAGAAAAAATGTCATCTCTCATAGTTAGCTTGAGGTGAGTTGTTATCCTATCACTCTCCTTTGACATCATTATATGCTACCGAGAGGATTCATATTTTCATGATGTTGATTGAGTGTTTCCTTAAATGAAAACTTATTTCTAAAATGTTGTTTTGAACATATTCCCTTGAGTTCATGGAATAATATTTTCTACTTGTTGTAATAGAAATTGTAGGATTGGATGGATTGATACATCTTTGTGGTTATTATTATTTTTTGGCTGTAGAAATAGATTTTGATACTACACTTACATATCTGATAAGTAGGTTGTTAGGGTGTGGAGCTAAAAGCTTCAACTGTTTACAGACACAAAGAAGAGGATGCTGAAGAACTAGAATCACCGACGTCGGCAGCATGACCGACGTCAATCAGATGCAGTGCAGAAGGAAACCGACGACGGCAGGATGTCGACCGACGTCGGCAGCACCAGACAAGTAGGGACTGACGTCGGTCGCCTGTGGCGTTCCAGAACTGTTGTTGACGAACAGTCAGTTAAGTGAAGCGAGTGTTTGCATGTCAAATGACTAATTATAGTCACGAGCTGCGTGTCTAATTATTGTAGTTAGATTTCTATTTTTGTAACCATGGGATTCTATTTAAAGACCCATGAGGCTTGTATTGTAATTATCAAGAAGGCAAGTAAAAGCATTGAAGCAAGCAAGGTCAAGGAGATCTATAGGTGTAAGGTCAAGGAGATCAGTTGAAGCATTCAAGGAGGGATAATAACTCAGGCTATAGAGTTGTTGTGTTGAGCAAGAGAGAGAGGGAAGAAGGTCTTGAGGTGTGGCAAGCCTTTGAGGTGGAGGAAGAAGTGGCATCTTCCTTATTGTATTTTATTCTAGTAATATCTAATACAAGAGTGTGTATTGTCTCTCAAATTCTTTGTTGCCTCAAGTTTCTAGTTACTTTATCATTCTGGTATAATTTTGTGTTTAATTGCTTATAAGAAAGTAATCAATTGTGCTTCCGTTGGATAAGGGGTCTCCTAACAGTTGGTATCAGAGCTACGGTTTGCAGGAAGCAGGTTATTGTTTTTGATTATAGGTCATTCACAGGGTTTTTTGATTGAGTGGGAGTTCAGCAATGGCAGAAAAAAGTAAGCTACGAATGGAGAAGTTTAATGGCAAGAATTATCAACACTGGAGGATGCAGATTGAGGATTATCTGTATCAGAAGGATCTGTACTTACCGTTGGGTGGGGTTGCATGTAAGCCCACATATATGAAGGATGAAGAATGGAGTGTTCTTGATCGGAAGGCTCTCGATTCCATAAGGTTGAGCCTTGCATCATCTGTGATTTCTAGCTTATCACAGTGCAAGACAATAGAAGAGTTGATAAAGTCCTTGGCAAATTTATACGAAAAGCCCTCGGCTTCTAATAAGGTATATCTTATGAAGCAGCTATTTACTTTGCAAATGTAGGAAGGTGGATCGGTACATACTCATCTCAGTGATTTCCATGGTTTGGTAAACCAGTTAGCTTCAGTCAATATTGTTTTTGATGATGAGGTAAAGGCTCTCTTGATTTTATGTTCTTTGCCTGAAAGTTGGGATAGTTTGGTTATGGCAGTAAGTAATTCTGCATCTGCTTCTAAAATCTTAAAAGTTAATGATGTTGTGAGTGTGATCTTGAATGAGGAAATACGTAGGAGAAGCACAGGTGAATCATCAGGTAATGCTCTAAATGCAGAAAGCATGGGAAGGCAAAGGGAGAAGATTGAGCAAGGGAAATCAAGGTCGGGAAGGAGATTCGAATCCAAAGGTGTTACCTGCTAGTTTTGTGGAAAGAAAGGACATACAAAGGAGTGTTGGTTGAGAGATAAGGAGAATCAACATGCAAGCATTGAAGAAGCAAAGGATGCAAATATTGTGGTACAAGATGCTCTCATACTTTCTTTGGATAGTCAGGTAGGATCATGGATTTTAGATTCTGGTTCATCTTTTCATGCATCCCCAAACAAAGATTTGTTTCATGAGTATGAACAGGGAGACTTTGGAGTGCTCTATTTAGGGGATGGTACGCCTTGTCAGATAGTTGGCAAAGGGAAAGTGCAGCTGAGGTTGTAGATTGACAACACATGGGTGTTGAAGGAGGTCATGCATGTTCCAATTCTGAAGCAAAGTTTGATTTCTGTAGGAAGGTTGGGTGATGAGGGATGCACAATAACCCTCACAGCGGATTCTTGGAAGGTTACCAAGGGAGCACTTGTTCTAGCGAGAGGTAAGAAAGTAGATACTATTTATCTATCTACTTGTATTATTGATTCTACTTCTGGTTTATCTACTTCAGCTGTAGATTCGAAGATGTGGCCTAATAGGCTTGGTCACATGAATAGGAAGGGAATGGAAGTCCTTGAATCAAAAGGTATGTGTTTAAATTCAGAAAACATAGATAGAGTTCATTGCAGAAAAAGAAAATTTGATGCTTTTGACAGGAACAAAGAAGCCTTGGTGTTTATGGAGGAGATGAAGGACAGAGATCAGTCACAGGGGCTGAATAAATCTAAGCAGGGTAGCATGGACAGAGGTTTGATCCAAGAAGAGCTCGTGGATGAAAATTTCATCACTTACAGGAACACACAGATGTCGATGTCGGTCACATGGGACCGACGTCGGTTAGCTAGATACCGACATCGGTCATGTACAGACCAGCAGGGTCGGTAGGTCGGGCAGGAGAAGTCTGACATTGGTCAGGCAGGAACCGACGTCAGCAAGAGGGACACCGGCGTCAGCCAGGGAAATGACGTCGGCAGTCAGGGTCAGTGCAGGGAACTGACATCGATCAGGAGCAGACTGGGAGATGGCTGATATCGGTCACTGGAACAGATGATGGGTGGACAACTAGCTGTCAAGGAGTCTCAAACACCCATATGGAGGTCAGAAATGGTAAGTGAACCTCATATTCATTGTTCACCTTCTTTATATTGCTTACTGATAGTCAAGAACTAGGAAGATGGAAGAAGCAATGCAGGTAGAATCCAGAAACAGTGGGAGCTTGGCATGGATGAGAAGTGTGAGTCCTTGGAGAAGAACCAAACAGGTATTTGTTGGTAGAGTTGTCCGCTGGAAGGAAGCACTGGATAGAGGGATGGATTCCCATATTAGAGAAGAGAGTGGATGGACATGTGAGATAAAAGGCTATGGTATATGGTCTTGAGTAGGATACAGAGCAATGGAGGTTTGACCATTGTATTTTATCTTTACCAGGTTGGATAATATTAGCTACATTATCCTGTTATTGTATTGTGTTACTTGTTGTAGGGTTTCATATACAGGGAGTTTTCTGAGCTAAGGGTAGAGTTGGTTCAGAAGTATGTCATGAAGAATTTGGGAGCAACAAAATTCTTTCGACATAAGTGACAGTTATAACATCACAGGTTTGTGTAGTGGTTGGTCTTCAAGAGTGACTTTGAAGAGGGATACAGAGCCAAAGGAATAAAATAGATGGTGTACAAGTACAGGTACAGTAGCAACTATTTATCTCCAAGTGGGAGATTGTTAGGGTGTGGAGCTAAAAGCTTCAACTGTTTGCAGACACAAAGAAGAGGATGCTGAAGAACCAGAATCACTAGCATCGGCAGCATGACCGACGTCGATCAGATCCAGTGCAGAAGGAAACCGGCGATGGCAGGATGTCGGTCGATGTCGACAGCACCAGACAAGCAGGGACCGACGTCGGTCGCCTGTGGCGTTCCAGAACTGCTGTTGACGAACAGTTAGTTAAGTGAAGCGAGTGTTTGCATGTCAAATGACTAATTATAGTTACGAGCTGCATGTCTAATTATTGTAGTTAGATTTCTATTTTTGTAACCATGGGATTCTATTTAAAGACCCATGAGGCTTGTATTGTAATTATCAAGAAGGCAAGTAAAAGCATTGAAGTAAGTAAGGTCAAGGAGATCTACAGGTGTAAGGTCAAGGAGATCAGTTGAAGCATTCAAGGAGGGATAATAACTCAGGCTATAGAGTTGTGTTGAGCAAAAGAGAGAGGGAAGAAGGTCTTGAGGTGTGGCAAGCCTTTGAGGTGGAGGAAGAAGTGGCATCTTCCTTATTGTATTTTCTTCTAGTAATATCTAATACAAGAGTGTGTATTGTCTCTCAAATTATTTGTTGTCTCAAGTTTCTAGTTACTTTATCATTCTGGTATAATTCCGTGTTTAATTGCTTATAAGAAAGTAATCAATTGTGCTTCCGTTGGATAAGGGGTCTCCTAACATAGGTAATGATTATGACTTGGATTGTGATGTTATCTTTATACTATGTGAGGGTATTTAAGAGTTTTGTTATTGAGACATTAGTTCTCTACCTTCCACTTATGACTTTTTAAAATCATTAATTTATCTAACATGTGAACTTAGACTATGTGGAGTGGCAAGCCTTGAACTTATATTGGTTCTAGAGTAAGAATTATAAGTTGATTATAATTGTTATGATATTATATGCCCTTGATTATATTGATATTATTTTTATCTTGCTTAAAAACATGTTATTTTAATGAGACATTTATGTACCTTTCATCAGGAGTGAGTAGCTATAAGATACACAAAACATCTTATTAGTCTAAAAGGGTTGAGATAAACTTTTAACTTGTTGAGTACTAGCCAAGCAAGTAGGATGGTGTGATATTTGGTATTTGTTTGTTATGATAAATTTAATATTATTTCCTCTTAACTATGATTATAGCAGAATAGGTTAAGCTGTGAAATATGATACTAGTTATGTTTGGCTAGTGACAACTTAATATAATTATGAAATGATTGTAAAATTTTCTTTTCTTGTATGTATGTTGGTACATCTAGAATTATTTAGCATGTATTATTGATTTCTATGATCTATTAGTATATATTTATGATTATTTGAATTTTGTGCATATTTTAGAGATTATTAGGTCATGGAGACCTAAGGGAAGAGGTATAAAAGGGTTGAGATAAAATTTTAACTTGTTGATTAATAGTCGAACAAGTAAGGATACTTTGGCTTGCTTTTGCATTTATAAGGTTGTAAGCATGGTGTGATCTTTAACCTTTATATGATATGATAATTTTAATATTATTTCCTCTTAACTATGAATATAATAGAATAGGTTAAGCTATGAAATATGATACTAATTATGTTTGGCTAGTGGTAACTTAATATAATTTTGAAATGATTGTAATATTTTCTTTTCTTGTATGCATGTTGGTACATCTAGAATTATTTAGCATGTATTATTGATTTCTATGATATGTTAGTATAGATTTATGATTATTTGAATTTTGTGCACATTTTGATGATCATTAGGTCATGGAGACCTAAGAGAAGATTGGTGAATTGGGAACATGAGATGGGAGTTGATCCTATCTAGTCTCACATTGACTCGATAACTACTGAATTTGAATCCAATAAGGGGAGCTTGTCGAATATAGGATTTGATAAATAGACTTGTCAAATTTACTGAGTTAGGATTTGACAAAGGGAGCTTGTCAAATCTAAGATTTGACATATGAAATTATCAAATTTAATCGTATGACCATACACATATATACTATGAAATGGGTATTTCTTAAGTTTGAAATATAGTATAAATTAGAAATGTAATATTTATAGCTCCTATTCATCATGATACTTATCAGGAAACTACGTGGAGTAGTGGCAGTATTAACATATTATATTTACCAGAAGCTACACAGAGTAGTGATGGTATTAACTTATACATATTATTCTTGTCAGGTTCCCTAAATACTTTTCTCCAGAATGAGAAAAACACTTTCTGGATTAGAGAGATATGCAGAGGGGTTGGAAGATTTTGTGGAATCTTTTTTGGATATTTGTTTTTAGATTTTATGATGATCTCATGTGGTTTTGGGAAGATAGTGAAATTTTCTTCGTAATATGTGGGACCCTTCGAGGTATTAAAACTGGTCAATCTTATAACATATAGGCTTGTCTTTTTCAGTTTTAGATGCCAAGGTGGTTAAGATAAAATTGTTGACACTGTGGATTGCACCCTTGATAGAAGGCTGAGCTTCTATCTTCCACGCGGCACAATAGAGACTCCTCTCTTTCCTGTGGGTTTGAAAAAACTAAGGGGAGAATCTACTTAGCTTGAACATACACTTTCCACTAATAACAAGCTGATATACACTTCATTTGATGTGAGACATTCTTCTGCATCAATGAGCTAGGGGTCCTCTAGAGATATAGGTAGGAAGAACTACCAAAAGTGTTCTAAGACACACTATGGCAGCCTATTCACATGTGCCTATACTCTGATGTGGACACTTTTGGCTAACCTGTAAAAGAAGAACTCATAATACACTAGACATGCTGGAATCATTCTATGAAAGCATGAAGGAAAATGACTTAACACAAGACAAAGCCATAGACATATGTAAACGTACAAGCTCAAATGGAGGCAAAAATGCTTCTTTTTTATTCAAGGTAAATTTTGGTAGAGCTTCACCTTACAAGCTCCGAGATCCTTTCTCAAATGAGAAGTTACAAATATATAGCCTTTTGAAAAAGACTTTGGCACTTTCTAGAAAATAAATGACCCATGCTGCGTTGAAAGCCTTGGGAAGAGGAAGTCATTGTTATTGATATCATCCTTCAAGAAATGGCCTGCTAAAACCATGTTGTGTAGTCATTGGTCTTGACTTTAGCGCTTAAAATGTATTAAACACTAATGCAGAAGCATGAGTCGCTTGATTGTTTTAATGACAAGGCCAACCCTTTTGTCTGCAAACAAGACCACTTCTTAAAGAGATTCATGCCATTGTCTGCTGATTAATGCAAAATGAAGAAAAATAGGCTGTGCCATTTACTATTTGTGCTCCTTGATGACCACTTGACAGAGATTATTTCAACCATTTGAATAACTCCTTATGCCGACACCTTCTTTTGCCACTTGGACTGTTTTGTCTGTTTCTATGCTTGGCTCTTTGGGCTCCCTTTTTGGTGGGTCGTTGAGTTCACTCTTGACTTTTGTCTTTTTCTAGCTTTGTCTTTTCTTGGTTTTGTCTTTTTTCATCTGTTGGCTCCTTCTGGCAATTTGAGCCCCCTAGGGTTATCTTCCATCAATCCTTCACTGGCTCCTTGGGCTCTTTTCTCAGCGGTGTCTTCCTTGGCCTTAAGGCCTTTGAATTCCTTTGGGTTTGTGCTTTAGGCATTTAAAGATCAATGGCTATTTGTTGAGGTAGAAGTTTATGTTTGTGCAACCATCAACAATTTCTTCACATCATTTCCTTTGAACCCTGTATGTGGGATTTTGTTTGGGACACCTTCCAATAGAATTGACCTTTTGGGCCTTTCATTTGGTCCACCTCGCTATTGAAAGATCCTTTGAAGGAGATGTAGAGGACACTTCCCCAAGAAACGTATCCTTTAGGGCATTTTATTTAGGGCACTTTCTCCATAAGAAGTTGGCCTTAAAAGCTTTTTGCATTTAAACAATTCCTTTGAGACTTGTGTGGAGCACTTGGTCAAGAAAAAAAAAGCCCTTCAGAAACTTGCAAGTGGATCATTTCTCTGAGAGACATCCCCTCCTTCGGGTCTTGAAAAGGTCCCTTTCACGGTCACCGAGAGCCCCCCACAAGGGCACCTACCCTTTGAGGTACTTCAGGCAGCCTTGGTCTTCAAATCCTTTAGACAAAATGTTCGAAGGAATTCCTTCAAACATTTTGTTCGAAGGAAATGTCTCCTTCATTCTGCCTCTTGCTTCTTTCGGTGGGTTTTATCTTTGATAAAAATTCCTTCGAACAAAAATTCTGAAGGAATTCCTTTAGACTTTTTGTCTGAAGGATTTTCCTGTGTGAATTTTTGCCGTAGAAAGTTTTCTGAAAGATAATCCTTTTGTTCTTTGACTTGGCAATTTCTTCAAACAAAATGTCCGAAGGAATTCCTTCGAGCATTTTGGCTGAAGAAATTCAAACTTTGTCTTCGCCTTTTGACTTAGCATTTTTGAAGGAAAAATCACCCTTTTGATTTCTTTGCAAGGGTACTTTTGGGTCTGGAACTGCACTCCGCAGCCTGCTGGAATGGTTTAGTTTGTGCTTGACTATCCTCCACAAGGGTACCTACCCTTCAGGGCTTTGCAAACACCTAACATTCTTTAAACTGGTCCATCTCTTTGCCAAAAGGCTTTTGTAACCAAATTCATGACTGATGGCTCATAATAGTAGGGGAAGAAGGAGACCAATTTTTGTCTGCAAGACCAAAATGGTCAACAAATTGGTGATTCCCAGGGGAAGCATGCCTGCTATGCTTAAGAAACCAGTAGCCTCAAAGTCCATTGGGCACGGAGTTAGAACGCATCTTGAAAAAGTTACCAACAGCCTTGAGAGATCCAAGAATCAATCATGAAGCTTTCTACCCCAAACACAAAGGATAACACACACAAGGCTAAAAAACACTACCTGTGCAAACAACACTTAGGGAAAATAAGGAAAGAAAAATTGAAAGCAAACTACTATGTACAGTTAACCAGGTATATTTGCCTCCCTCCTTGATCAAAGGGAAAACTTCTTAAGTCTCCTTCATGACAAGAAAACTTATGGTGCCAGACAAGTGACTGAATGGATTGGAGATTTGGTGACTTGCTCTTCTTGCCTGCCACCTTGATTGGCTTGTATCCAAATGAATCGAGGGAAAACATGCTTCCAACATATATATGTATTCTTGTTGTTCTTAAAATCTTGCCTCCTGTTGGTTCTTCATGTTGGTGTGTTTCATCAAGAAATCAATGGTTGTTGGCTCATCACCATAAGCCCTTTGATATGCATCATGGATTGGCTTGTCTCCTTCAGCCTCATTAAAGATGCTATCAAATTCATTTTTTGCTTGATCATGGCTTTCTTGAAGAAGGGTGATTCTTGTGATGTCTGTAATGAGACCACAGACTGATTTCTCATCTCACAGAACATCACCTTCTTGTATAAGGCTCTCTTCTTTAAAGCTTTCCTCAAGATAGACAAGCCTCTCCTTTTCTTGATCAAAGACCAAAGTATCTAGTTGTTCCCAGACATGTTCCTAATCCTCCTCCAACTTGGGTTCCATGGCATGGTCATCCTCCTCATCAAAGCGACAAGGAAGTTCATCAAATAAGGGAGGAGAGAGCTCACCATGCTTACTTTCCTCTTCATATTGCTTGAACATCCACATGTATGCATGACTTGTGTCTTCTTCATTGTTGATGATGTCTTCAAAGGGAGCATCCATGATGATTTCCTCCTCATTATCATCCATGAGAGATTCTTGATCAGCCGCAAATTAGATCCTCTCTTCTTCACTTGCCTCTTTCAAAATAGGTTCCTCCTTGAGAAAGAATGGAGTGGTTGGTTGATGGACAAACTCATGTGGAAGAAGAGGCAATCCTTGAGCTAGAATCGAATTATTCTCTTCCTTCCATTTGGCCAATACCTCATCTATATCAGATGTGGCTTGATAGCTCTCTTAAAGGAGTGTAGATGGGGTGTGTTTAAATGTAGGATCTTCTACTTGATCTAAACCGTCCATCACACTTTGGCTGAGTAATCTCATTCTAGACTCCAACTCTAAAATTTTCCTGGCTATATTTTCTTGGATATCATAAGCATTACCATGAGTAGGAGCATCTTTATCTTCTTCAAGGCTCTGAGCTGGTTCATGGTATTCCCTCCTCCAAGTTGGAATCTTGACATCATGTTGAGAGACTTGAGGAGGTCGAGGAAGACTAGGAAGAGACTGTTGATGTACAAAAAGAGTTTCTAGAAGAGAGACGTGTTGGTTCATGGTATTCCCTTCAAAGGAGGATTCACAATCTAAGGAATTGAGAAGGTTCATTTCCATGGGAGGTTTCTTTAATACCTTTTGATGTTGGAAAGGTAGGTGAAAGGGATTAAGAGCAAGGGTGGTTACTGCATCAGATGAGCTAGAGTGAGTAAGTGCTATCTGGTAGAAAAGATTTGGTGCACAAGAGGGGGATTTATTTAGAATAGGAGGGGGTTGCTTTGGAATGGGAGAAGGCACACAAGGCTGGCTGCCTTGAATAAATAGACTCTTTCATTTTGCTACTTCCTTCTTTATGGATTGCAAGGCCTGAGCTTGCCTAAACAAGCACTCCTCTTTGTACATAAGTTCTTGCTGATATCTATCCTGCTCCTCCAATCTATTTATCTCCATCACTTGCTTCTCAAACTCTAGCATTACTTTCTTTACACTAGGTGAAGGGAAACCAAGATAGCTGCTTGAGGTGATTCCATGAACAACCTGAGCTTGATCAAAGTTATATGAAGGAAAACAAGGTCCATGCTTCTGAGCAATGGAATTATACATACCAAACTATGATTTGTTGATGGCACCAGGATTGCTTAACCAGTTGATTCAACTTGGAGTCACCATTAGTTTTGATCAAAAAGCCTCCAAAGGCTGGTTGGTTGAAAAACACACCAAAATTCTTCAACTCTTTGGATAAAAACTAGTTTGTCCCACCAGGCATGCCAAAAATTGTTGACACTGTGGATTGCACCCTTGACAGAAGGTTGAGCTTCTATCTTCCACGTGGCAAAATGGAGACTCCTCTCTTGCCTATGGGTCTGGAAAAACTAAGGGGAGAATCTCTAGATAAGGGCTAGCTCCCTTTGATGCATCTCTGAGTTATTCCAGTGCTATTGCTAATATATATATATATATAAGGGGGGTTAAAAAGAGAGAAGGGTTACTGAATAATAGAACCTAAACTAAATGGTGATGCACCAAAAAATGGTTGATCTACTTAGCTTGAACATACACTTTACACCAAGAACAAGCTGATATACACCTCATTTGATGTGAGACATTCTTCTGCATCAATGAGCTAAGGGTCCTCTGGAGATATAGGGAGGAAGAACTACTAAAGGTGTTCTAAGACACACTATGGCAACCTGTTCACATGCACCTATACTCTGTTGTGGACACTTCTGGCTAACCTACAAAAGAACTCACAATACACTAGACATGCTGGAATCATTCTGTGAAAGCATGAAGGAAAATGACTTAACACAAGACAAAGCCATAGACATATAAAAAAGTGCAAGCTCAAATGGAGGAAAAAATGCTTCTTTTTTATTCAAGGTAAATTTCAGTTTAGCTCTGCCTTACAAGTTCTGAGATCCTTTCTCAAATGAGAAGTTATAAATATATAGCCTTTTGGAAAAGACTTTGGTGATTTCTAGAAAATAAATGACCCATACTACGTTGAAAGCCTTGGGAAGAGGAAGTCATTGTTGTTGATATCATCCTTCTAGAAATGGCCTGTTAGAACCATGTTGTGTAGTTGCCAGTCTTGACTTTTGCACTTAAAATGTATTAAACGCTACTGCAGAAGCATGAGTCACCTGATTTTTTTAATGACAAGGCCACCCCTTTTGTCTACAAACAAGACCGCTTCTTAAAGAGATTCATGTAGTTGTCTGCTCATTAATACAAAATGAAGAAAAATAGGTCATGTTGTTTACTATTTGTGCTCTTTGATGACCACTTACAGAGATTGTTTCAACCACTGGAATAACTCCTTGTGCCGACACCTTTTTTTTCCACTTGGACTATTTTGTCTGTTTTTGCGCTTCGCTCTTTGGGCTCCCTTTTTGGTGGGTCACTGAGTTCACTCTTGACTTTTGTCTTTTTCCAACTTTATCTTTTCCTGGTTGTCTTTTGTTATCTCCTTGCTCCTTCTATCAATCTGAGCCCCTCTAGGGCTATCTTCCATCAATCCTTGGCTGGCTCCTTGGGCTCTTTTCTCAGCGGTGTCTTCCTTGGCCTTAAGGCCTTTGAATTCCTTCAGGTTTGTGCTTTATGCATTTAAAGATCAATGGCTATTTACTGAGGTAGGAGTTGACATTTGTACAACCATCATCAATTTCTTCAAATCATTTCCTTCGGACCTTGTATGTGGGATTTTGTTTGGGACACCTTCCAATAGAATTGACCTTTCGAGCCTTTCATTTGGTCCACCTCATTGTTGAAAGATCCTTTTAAGGAGATGTAGAGGACACTTCCCCAAGAAAAGTACCCTTCGGAGAAATTTTTTAGGGCACTTTCTCCATAAGAATTTGGCCTTTAGAACTTTCTGCATTTGAACAATTCCTTCGAGACTTGTGTGGAGCACTTGGTCAAGGAAAAAAAAGCTCTTCAAAAACTTGGAAGTGGACCATTTCTCTTAGAGACATCCCCTTTGAGTCTTGAAAAGGTCCCTTTCATGGTCACCAAGAGCCCCCCGCAAGGGCACCTGCCCTTCAGGGTACTTCGGGCGGCCTTGGTCTTCAAATCCTTCAGACAAAATGTCTAAAAGAATTCCTTCAGACATTTTGTCTAAAGGAAATGTCTCCTTCATTCTATCGCTTGCTTCTTTCGGCGGGTTTTATCTTTGGGCAAAATTCCTTCGGATAAAAAGTCTGAAGGAATTCCTTCGGACTTTTTGTCTGAAAGATTTACCTGTGTGAATTTTTGCTGTAGAAATTTTTCCAAAAGATAATCCTTTTGTTCTTTGACTTGGCAATTTCTTCGGATAAAATGTCTGAAGGAATTCCTTCGGGCATTTTGCCCAAAGAAAATCAACCTTTGTATTCACCTTTTGCCTTAGCATTTCTGAAGGAAAACTCACCCTTTTGATTTATCTGCAAGGGTACTTTTGGGTCTAATAACGCCCTCCGTAGCCTGCTAGAATGGTTCAGTTTGTGCCTAACTATCATCCGCAAGGGTACCTGCCCTTCGGGGCTTTGCAAACCCCTTGCATTCTTCGAACTAGTCCATGTCTTTGCTGAAAGGCTTGTGCAACTAAATTCATGACTGATGGCTCAGAACAACAGGGGAAGAAGGAGACCGATTTTGGTCTGCAGGACCAAAATGATCAATAAAAACTATTCAAAGTAAAAGATACTTGCAAACCTTATTTACATAATAGAGAGATGTTACGATGTAGGGTATTGTGAGATCAATAGTCTGAGAATTGTACTACTTGGGAGGACTATGACAAGATCTATCAGTAAATTTTGTATTTATTTACTTGATTAGATACTAGTATATTGTGTTATCCTTCTTTTAAATAATATTTTTTATTTTGAACTTATATTTGAATAAGATTCATCCAAGATGATGATTAACTTTATGGATAAAAGATGTTATATCCCAATTCTTTAGTAATCAAACTATTTGATTATCTATGGATATTTATAGTTAATAAATTTAGATTTGATTATTTTAACTAAGCTTTGAGATATATGTTGTTATGAGATAGTAGGATATTGCTTAGGTTATATGATTTCATTGTTATGAGTTAGTTGTAGTTTATATGTTTACATCATGAACATGTTAGTTGTTACTTCAACTGTATTTTATGATGTACGTATATCATGATGTTATTATCAAACTACCTGCTTGTTGTGAGGTTGATGTAGGAGAACTCATCTCTTATAGCATGATGGAGGGAGAGCATCATCGAAGAGGGTGACGTAGATGGAGATGTCGAAAGATTATAGAGAACCCATCTAGAAACCTGTACACACTGTAATAACTAACACATATTAGATGCATAATAAATGATTATGATAATGTGTTTTGATATCGTTTACATTAAATAGTTGTTTGCTCATGATTTGATAGCATAGTTTAAAGGTTTTATGAATCTCATTTTATGTGTGTGATCATTAAATACTATTATAAACATGATTTGTTTAATTAGACTAAAATCAAATTTATTGATTTATTTATCATTAAGCTGTCATGATTTTTAAAGAGCTAATTTATTTATGATAAAATAAATAAAATATGATAATTTATGTTTTAAGAAGAAAAAAAGAAGTAAAAGTAAAAATAATTAATAAATTTGTATATTTGGGAAAATACATAATTAGGAAAAAAATATTGTAAAGCAAAAAAAAAAATTTAAATAGAAAAAAGTGAATAAAATAGGATTGAGAAATAAGGAAAAAAACGCATTTATATTTAAAAAAAGGGGAGAATAAAAAATAAATAAAGACAAGCTTTAAAAGTAAAAAGTACCTCATCCTTAAAAAGGAACATAGGAAGGAGTATGGGCAACGGGGGGAAAAAGAGAAAGTAAGAAGAAGACGGCAACACTCTAAGGAAGGAAATTCGATAGTTCATGTTGTTTCAGTATTAGATATATTGCTAGGTAGGTGGAGTAATTGAATTATTATGCGTAAATTGATTAAAAAAAATTGTGTGAATTAAATTAAGCACTGTTGTATTAAATTTAGGATTGTGAATAAATAATTAGATTGCTAGAAAAAAATGATCTATAGAAAAGCGATCTGAGTTCTTTAAACAACAAATTAAATAATGTAAACACACAGAAAATTTAAAAGTTCATCAACAACTACTGCATCTTCCAATTTATAGTCTGCTTGATCATCGTAAGTGACTAGTGAGATGAGCTTCACTTCTGATTACAAATATAAAGAAAATAATAAATAAAAGTTAAGTGGACATTATATCTGAGTAAAGAGCCTCCTTTAATTTATTGTTCATTTCTTTTATCAGAGGCTACATCTATTTTACTTTTGAACTAATATTAAAACAACTACTTTCCTTTAGTGATTATGAAACTCACATTATGTAATTTGTTCTACTAAAAGTTAATAGATAGTAAGAAATACTTGTGTAACTATTGAAGTTAATAGTTATTTTAACACATCACTATATGTTATAATAGTGTTAATTTGAACAAGTTATCAAACAAAATTTTTTTGAATTGTATATATAACGATTTTATTAGTATACCTAATGGAATTAACCATATTAATATGAAGTAATTTGTATGTAGTGATTTTAATTGTCCTATAACATCCAATGCATTATTTGAATGCATATTACATGTAGTCTATCTAAAATTACTATGTATGTTAGCATATCAGTTATATATATGTTTATAAACCACATAGTATTATTAACTCTTTGCCTATATATGGTGTTGGACACCAACTAGGTAATCCAAAATGCAATCAACAGAATTGTATTAGTAAACAATGGCAATTTGTGTGTGTAAAATATAGTGACCTGTATAGAGCCACAATCACTAGTGAATAGAGAGTATAACTTCAATGACCTATATAAATGTAGCACTTAGAATAATTATGATGATTACACCACATGTATAAGAAGGAAAAGGAAAATACCCACCAAAAAGGGAGAGGCTCATAATGTCTAATCAACCTATATTGTAATAGGTAGATGCATAATAATGGAGGACAAAAGGGGGGTATAAAGCGATACTTTTTTTTTCTGAAAATAACAGGAGTTGAACTTGGAGAGAATGTTAGAGACACTTCAAAAAAAAAATTGACAATGATGTCAGAACATGAATTGTGAAATTTTGAATATAGTTTATAAATATATAATTTTTTTCAATACTCAGATGATAAAAGTGTGCAAAATAGATGTATTTATGATAATAGGTTAGCCATTTTTTATGAAAAGATAAGGAGATTGCGTGTGTAGGAACAAACTTTTTTTGAATAAAAGAATAAATTTTTGTATAAAATTTCATATATGGATAGGTAAAGTGTCAAAGATTATTGAGAATATTTTTTATTATATATATAATTTTTAAATAATTTTACAAGTCAAAGCAGTTGAATAATTAAAACTGCAAGTGTACGAACACAACTTTTTGATCTTAACTTCATAAAAATTCTTTTTTTTTAAAACATAGTTGACAATGTGTATATTATTGAGATATAAGTTTTATAAACTTTCAATTAATATTTAAAAAGTTATAATGAAATTTGTAACGATATGTATATAGTCCATAATGATGTATGTTATCTATAAATTAAGTAATAATTATAAATAATATTGTAACATTAAAAAAATTATATATTCTAAAACTACACTTTCTCCTCTACAAATTCATATAATTTTTTTAAATAATAAAAGATCCCTAATTAGATGTGTCAAAAGAGATGAAAAAGAATCCTAAATTTTCTAAAAACTAAGTGGGCTGCTTCATGACCAATTTCAAGGTAGGTTCGGACATCCCCAAGGGAGATTTGGAATGAAAACGCGAAAAAAATAAAATGTTGAAAGGGCATACACCCTTTTGCAAAGGGTGTGCATCCTTTCTAAAGGGTGTACGCCCTTTTTGGACTGCATTTATTTTTTTCCAATTTGACACACACACACACACACACACACACACACACACACACACACACACACACACACACACACACACACATTACAATTAGAGGTTATTGTTAAGCACTTTGGACTATAATTTTTTTTGCCATGTTCAATGTTTTACAAGGATATATTTAGTAAAATAAATGTTAAGTATAAGAAACCTTAAATTTATTTTACTAAATATAACAAATTAGGGTCACTCAACATATTTTAAAATTGATTACAGAGCTATAGGAGTTAACATTTAGAAGTTAGTTTTTCAAATTGCATTCTAGGTAATACTTAGTTTTCATAATTTCAAGATCAAAAGATAGAATGAGAAATGATGTTACAAATCATGTTGTGTATGTAATAAATATATACCATTGATTATGCCCCATGTTTTATCTAATTGAGTATACCCTACCTACTTTACCTACTTGAATATGCCCTAGTCGATTAAATACCTGAGCTTGAAGGTCATTTCTTAAATAATTTGTGGGTTTTTCAATCAATGGGTCTATCAATATGCATAAATAACTGCACTGTATCATGTAACTTGTAACATACCTATAGTCATGATACAGTCACTCATACATGACATCTATTACATACCTATTAAATATATGTATGCATTCACTCATACATGACATCTACTTATAATCATGACATGATAACTTATAATAGACATAAATGTAGATAATCACCCTAATAGACTCCATTCGAAATAGACTAAATAAAAAAGCCATTTAAATTAATTCTAAAAAGATACCATTCACTCTAAAATAAATGTCAGATAGATCGTCAATCTATGCATTCTTCAATTCCAAATTCATGCATTATTCTAAAGTCACATAGAATAAAGTCATATTCTAGCACTCCAAATTCACATAAAACAATTCCTTATTGACCCTCATCATCCCTAATCACTCCTTCATCAACCCTTATATTCACTTATCATCTCTATTCATTCCATCATTGGTTCTCATTGTCCTTCATTATCCCTAATCACTCCTTCATTGGCTATCATCATCTTTTATTATTGTTAATCACTCCCTCATCAACCCTCATCATCCCTAGTCACTCCTTCATCAACCTGTTGGCTAACAGATTTGTCCTTATATAAAAATATTTTATTTTGACTCCATACCCTTCTCTCAAGAACACATAAGTTAAACAACAAATGGGTGAACTATCAATATTAGTTCCCCTCTAAATTAAGGTACAGCTCCCTTTAAGATTTTCAATGAATTTAAATATTTAGATACACTTTTAACCAGAAAGTGTTTAAAGACAGACTAACATCCATACATCATTATGTTATGAATGCGAGATTTTATAACAGCAATAGGTTATAGAATACACAGATTCTATTTTTAATAATGATTAAATAGATAAATGTATATATGCTGAACTAGTAAATGATAAAACACACATAATAGATTGTCTAATGGAAAAGTAATTACTATATGAAGGAAGATTTCACATAGAAAACCCACTTTCAAATACTTAAACTCACAGATCTAAGTACTCAATAATTAATTCTCATTTTCATTCATAGATGAAAGATGTTTCAGACAAACATCACATATATTTGTAAAAAGAGTGGTCCAATTCTAAAATTTCAAACTCCTTTCTTTTCTCTTTTCTATCTCCTCTATCTTTTTTCACCAAAAATATATATCATTGCCTTAACTCATCCATCTTTTAAACTAAACCAGAGTTAAAGTAACTTTGACCCATACGGGATTTAGTTTTTACAAATTCAATAAAGATCAAGTTTGAATAGAAAAGTAACTGAATAACTGAATAAAAGAGACTATGTAAGTAAAATCATTGTTGAAGTGACAGACTAGGATCTCCAGATTTGTTGTGTTCAGTGTGGTAGACACGTTGAGATTTTCATTCCTGAAATGTTGTAATGAACTCCTAAATTTTCAAAAGATTGGGAATGCTAACATGTTTTATCCTTTCTTTCCAGATGTTTTCTTCCCTCTGATTTTTTCCCATCTTTTTTGTGTGCTTCGAGAGTGTGTCGATACAACAACAAAGAAGCGATTCTACCTTTGAAATCTGAGAGAAGTTTTTAGTTGATAAGCTGTCACTTTTTTTAATGAATTTAATCTTTTCCCTAAAGGATTGAATCACAACATTGATGCCTTTCTCTGGTTTTCCATTAAATTTAATGTAATTGATATCAATGCTCTATAGATCATGCTGTAATGACTAAATGAATTCAGTTATTTATTTGATCATTTTTGTGATTTCCAATCATCCTTGTCTAGATACTGAATTTTTCCATTTAACATTTTTCTTACTTGCATATAATATATCTTCATCCAGGCCTGCCAAGTTTTTTTTGACAAAAATGTTGTTATCCCATATTTTTGCACTTCATCAATCTAATTTATCATGCTCATCCATTTTCCTTCCTCTTTTATCCACAAAGCGTTCTGAGTCTTCAAATCTTCAACAATGATTGTGGTCAGATCATATACATTCTTCAATTTATGAATGTATTATGTACCTTTCAAGATGATGTCATCCAACCAACTATCAAATACTCTGGTAATCATTTTGCATCTATGTATCTAATCTAGCATCATTTGATTGATAGGAGATTTTGGATCAAAAAACATGGGCATTTGAGAAATTAGTTGTGGATCTGGACTATGAATGGCATCAATATACTCTACCATTGACTGCATAGTCTATTTTAACTCTCTTTTATTTTTTTCATCTTTCTAAGTTATATTGGCTATCCTTTTAATAGATGCTTCTAGATGATGCACATTAGCGGCACGTGATGCAGTCCCGAGGTCTACCTTTTCAACTATAAAATCATGAACTGTAGGATCTTGAATTTCTTCATTGGTACTTAGCCAGGTTATCTCTACATTCTAGTTCCCTGTGTTTGGGTCAACATCTACTCTAGATGTTGTTTTTAGCTTTTTGGATTTAGGAGCTTTCCCTAAAAACTTGCTCACCATATCTTCCAAGGGTAAAGAAAATGGAACTACTTTCCTTTTATGACTAAATGAACTTTCTAGCCATTTAGGTGTAGATGTTGAGGCTTCTTTATCAAGATTCAGTTGATCAAAAGGTACAATTGAGATAATCATCAATTTGACAAAATTAGAAGGAATCATTGTCTGTTGATCTGTACTAGCCCCTTCTGCCATTGGTCAATCAGATTCGTTATCACCTTTGACTTCTCCTGAATCCTCTTCAGAATTTAAATCCACAATCACTTTTTTCATAAATTTGATTCTTCTTCTTGCTTTGAGTCCTTGACCTGGTGGCACGAGGAGGCAAAGTAGTTACAAGGGCCTTCTCAAATTTTTTAATGATAGGGTCCCTTCCAATTTTTGACTTGAAAGTACTTGCATCATAGATATCAATAGGCAGGTTAGATGAGCTTATTGGGAATATATATTTAATTATTTTTGTACATTACTGGGAGACTATGTTTTGAGCTCCTCCCAGTTTTTGTTCTCTCAACCATTTTTCAGTTCTCCTTGTCACTGGAAGGGTCTTGACCTCAATTCTATCTTCTTCACTTTTCTCGCAGTCAATTTTTGGAATAGGTGATTATTTTATTTGCTCAAATTGTGGATCAGTCACCTGCTCATCATTGTCAACAATTCTAGAAATGTCCATGTTTAATTTAAGGGTAATTATCTGCCCTAGGGAAAACCTAGACCACAGTCTTCTTCTGACTTCAAATTCATCTGAACAATCCTCCCAATAATCCTCTAATTGAGGAATATGTGAAAATCTTGCTCCAAGATCCAAGTTATCTCTAGGAAAACCTTTGCTGTCAAATTGTGGTCTGGCTGTGAAGTATTGAAAATTGAGTTTCTTAAGATCCAATTCTAAATTCAAAGCATTAGATGTCATTTTGCATGAATAACATCTAAGCTCAATAGGAAAAGATATACCAGATTTATTCTTCATTGGGATTTTTTTTATCTATATGTGTTAATTGTCTGCAGACTTCTATTGTATGCATTTGTAACTATGAGTAATAATCATAAATTTTACTGTCTTTAGTCAAGGATGCATGAAGTAACCCTATCCATTGTCTAGTAAAAGCCAGGCAATAGAGGAGGTACAAAGACATAAAATTCTCTATTTCCCAAATAATTACTTAAACCCTGATGCAAGTATTCAGCTACAATTTCCACCCAATCCAAATATTATTCTCCTTGGAGGATCACCTATATGAAGAAGTACATCTAGTCTTCCCAATAATATGCATGAGCATTGCCTTTCAGTCTGTGTAGTAATACCATGATATCTTGTACTTTTGAAATCATATGATTTCTTGTTAATGGCCTAGGCAGTCTTGAACCTCCTTTTTGGAATTTCAAGAGATAATCCTTGTAATCACACTCTTATAAATTATTTTCTTTATTAAAAAGTAACCATAGGAAAAAGTAATACTAAGGTCAGAGTATGGTTCCTTGGGAGGGATTCTCATCACAAACATTAGGGTTTATCTGCTGATATGTAGTAGAACATTACCATTTGTAGTCCTGATGCACTTGTTTTGAGGTTCATATCTATTCATACATTCAAGGATTAATTCAGGGCACTGTATAGCTATGGGAAAGGCTGCAGCTTCAACCAGGCCACTTTATACTATTCTCTGCATCATAGGATTCATCACAGGATTTCTAGCCCTTTCTTTAAAATCTTCCAAATCATATTGGACTAGAGAAGTGTCCCCAATTTTAGGTGGAGAACATATGAGACCAGGGCCATGTTCCTAATCAAGACAAGCAGATTGATTGGCTACAGGTCAGAGAATATAATGAAAAGAGAATGTTTTGAATTTTTAAATAATGCCATAAATTCAAAAGGATCCTTCTTTCCAACCAAGTAAAGGAAATAGCTTGCAGTAAGATTGAAACTCACCTTAAATTTATTTGAAATCACTACGGATTCAAGTAATCAAATATCTTATATCACCTGTGTTGTTCTCCTTTGTATCACCCAATATGCTTATTTGCTAAATTTGAATTGTTCTCTCTTGATATAGATATTAACCAAATCAAATAATTAAATCAAAATAATAAATGCTAAATATGCTTGATAAGACACGTATTTTGATATATGCATTAATGGCAAGTGTATTTTATGCATGATTTTGATGAGTAATGATTATCTGTAACCTCGTGAAAATTCAAAATTTTCTACTTTATAGTGAGTTTCGGATATATTTTCCTCTAAATATCCCACTAATTTTAACTTAGAGAAATCCTCAGGGCAAGATAAGAGTATAGCCATTGAACCATTGAACTTTTGAAAATATGGCTCAACTTTGAAGTTCAATGATATGAAATGAACCACACAAACCGACCAATAGTCACATGATCTTTTCCAGAACCTTTGGACTTTAAAACATAGAACCGTTGAACTCTTTGAACTTTAAGACATTGAATCGTTGAACTTTTGAACTCTGAAAAAGGGTTCAATTTCAACCGTAAGGTTCAAAGACATAATTGAAATACAAAGGAATAGTGCATTTTGAGAAATATTGAACCATTGAACTTTGCTATGTAGGTTCAAGCAATAGATTCAAGCAATTTATTAATTTAGACAAGGGAACTGAGTGAACACGACCCTTTACAAAACATCAAGTATTGAATTCTTGAACTGGTGAACTTTTGAACTGTTGAACTCTGAAAAGAGTTCAAGTTCAACCTGAAGGTTCAAAGTAATAAATAAAATATGCAAAGGGACAAACAATTCACTTTTGATAAATATTGAACCTATTGAACCATTGAACTCATTGAACTTGTTGAACTTTGAGAAAGGTTCAAGTTCAAAGGTTCAATTCTTTTAAAAATTTCACACACACAAAACAATAGGTGAGTGAACTTCTTTTTTGGCAAAATTCACAAAAAAATGAATAAGGGCGACTCAAAAGGTAACATTGGCTCTGACTGGGGATTGTATTTTAGGTAAAATGTAGAGAACTCAAAAACTCTGGTTACGTAGACCAGGAAATAGAAATGGAATAAAAGGAGAAAGACAAACCAAAAATGGGAAAGGAAAACACAAAACGAAACAAGAAAAGAAAAGGTTATGTAAAAATTAGGGGATACCTATTTCACAATCGATACAATTTGAGATCCTATCCATTATAGGACAGGGGTAAAACAACTCCATCTAGATATTCCAATTTAAAAGAATTAGGACCAAGTACCTGATGAATTTTGAAAGGCCCTTTCCAAAGTGAATCAAATTTACCATGTGCTCCTTTAGGTTCTCTCCTTCTTCCCATAGCAATACTTCATCTCCTTCCATGAGCTTTCTGGGTCTAGTTTTCTGATCAAAAATCTTTTTAACTCTGATTTGATGAGCAGTAATGCGATCAACTAGGTCATTCCTCTCTATATAATCTTAGTTAAATACATAACTCTTTTTTCTAAAGAATCTTGAAAATACTGATCTTCAATAACATTTTGTAATCTAGCTGCAGATAATTCCAGAGGTAATGATAATTGTGCTCCTATTCCATAAACCAGCTCAAATGGTGCCATTCATATTGCTATTTTTGGGGTTACCCTGTTTGCCCAAAGTGCTTCGTATAGTCTCTTATGCCAATCTCTGGGGTTATCACTCACCAATTTCTTCATGATGGATATCAAATTTTTATTACTGGACTCTCCTTGTCCATTCCCTTGAGGGTAATAATCTGATGAGTGAGAAAGAGAGATACTATGTTCATAGCAGAATGAAGTAAGTTCCATTGAAGAAAAACTAGTAGCATTATCTGCCACAACCTTTTGAGGAACACCAAAACCTACTAGTATATTTTCTTTGAGAAAATCACATACCACTTCTAAAGTAGTTCTCTTCATAGGGATCGTTTCAACCCATTTAGTAAAATAATTAGTTGCTATTATAATATACATATGCCCGACACTTGAAGGAAGTGAAAGAGGCCCAATGAAGTCTAATCCCCACTTTTTGAAAAGTTCTTCAATAATGACAGGTCTCAGAGGTAATGCTGTAAGTTATGGTCTCCCTAAAAACAATTTGCATTTTTCACAGTTAGCCACCCATTTATATGCATCTTTGAACATACTTGGCCAATAATAACAATTTCTAAGGATTTTTAAAGCTATGACCAATGAAGACAAATGTCCACCATAGGCTTCATTACGAAAAACTTCCAACAATTTGCATTTTTTTTCTTTATCTACACATCTCAGAAAGGTTTCATCTAATCCCTTTTTGTATAGGACGTCACCCCATATCACATATTTTGTTGATTTTAACTTTAGATTCCTTTTCTCCTTTGGGGATAAATGACTAGGACAGTCTCCATAAGTAAGATAGTGTGCCACGTTTAGGAACTAGGGATCTTGTAAGCTCACCAATAGGATAGTACGGAGTTCTTCTTCTTCTTCTTCTTCTTTACTTTTGGCTATCAATTTACACAAACCTTGACCTCTAACTAATTTGGTTGGCTTAATCTCTAGGTCATATTCTTGAATTTTAGCAACCCATGTTGCTCTCTTGTTCATCCCAACCTCTTGCTGAGTCAAAATGTTTTTCACAGCTGAACTAGGAACAAATACAACTGATTGAGAATGAAGTATATAATATCTAAATTGTTTAAAAACCTTCACTACAACAAAAGCTTGTTTCTCAGCCAAAGAATATTTAAGTTCATGTTTCTTGAGAGGAACACTCATAAAGGCTATTGAGGCTTTTATATTTACTTCATTTTTCTGTAACAAGATGACAGACATGGTATGTTTCAAAGCATAACAATAAATAACAAAATATTTTTAGAAATAAGGATTTACCAAAATAGGTGTTTGTGCAATTACTTATTTAATATCTTCAAATGCTTTCTTAGCAGCTTCATTCCATTTGAATGCTTGTTTTTCACTCATCATCCCCACAACATGTTTTGTAATCTCAACAAAATCAGGAATAAACCTTCTGAGAAAATTAATCAGACCAAAGAAAAACTTAACTCCAGTCCTATTAGAAGGAAGATTTAATTGTTATATTGCTCTAACTCTTTCTGGGGCAATTTTGATTCCACCTTTTGAAACTAGGTGTCCTAATAATTTCTCTTCTATAACATAGAAAACCAACTTCTTAGGATTAAGAGATATCCCATGACTCAGGCATCTTTGTAAGATGGTCTCCAGATCCTTCAGATGATCTTATCTTTTTTTAGAAAAAATAGTCAAATCATCAAGATAGATAACAATAATTCTATCTTTCAAATCTTTAAAGGATGAATCCATCACCCATTGAAAAGTTACACCAACATTAATCAGACTGAAGGGCATACATTTATAAGCAAAAGTTCCTTGAGGTGTAGTGAAAGCATTTTTATGTTGGTCAGCTACAACTACACTTATCTGATTATAACCTGAGAACCCAACTAAAATGGACATCATTTCTGACCTAGCAATAGTTTGCAAGATGTGATCCATCATAGGCAAGGGATAATTATCTTTTAAAATGGCTTGATTCAAATTCCTGAAGTCAACACAAATTCTTATTTCTCCATTCTTTTTGCTCACTGAAACAATGTTCACCACCCAGGTGGAGTGATGAATTGGATAAATAATCATAGCCTTTAGCATCTTGTCAATCTCTTTAAAGATAGCTTTAGCAACTTTTGGATTATAATTTCTTAGCTTCTGCTTGAAAGGAGTTGCATTTGATTTCAAAGGAATATGATGTTGAAACTGTCCATGTCTAAAAGATCTGAGGTCATCATAGCACCAAACAAAGACATATTTATACTTAATTATTAGATTAATTAATTTATTTTTCTCCTATGGTGAACAACACTTACCAATGGAGATCCATTTCAAGTCAGTTTCACTTCTAATGTTGATTTTCTCATAATCGTCTATTTTGTTAGCATTCTGGACAAGTTTGCCTTTAGTATATTCATCTTGTTTAGTGAAAAAATATTCAAGAGAGACCAGTCCTTTAGGGATTTTATTTCCTTTTAATTGAATTACATCATCTTTTGGATTGATCCCTGGATCAGGAGTGAATTCTTTATATTCTATTTCTGAACCTTCAAAATAAGTCCCTAGGAACATATCAACGTTCTCCAAAAAAAAATTGATCTATTTATTATTCTCAAAAATTTACCAATTTTCAGCATTATCTGGGACATTAGGATGATAGATTATTTCTACTATATATGAATCCTTTTCAAAATCAGGGTGTGGGAGAAGAAGAGAAGCTAATACTGCTAGAGAATCTACTCGAGTGTTTTCATCTCTGGGAATTGCCTCAATAGAAAAGGTATCAAAACATTCTATCTCATCCCAAAATCTATTTCTGTAATGTCTTAATCTGTCATTTTTAATTGAGAAAATACCTCTCACTTGTTTGACAATCAATTCAGCATCTCCTTTTGCCTTGAGTATTTTTATACCTTTTCCTTTAGCTTCATTTAACCCAAACAATAAAGCTTCGTATTCCATAGTATTATTAATATTTTTAAATTCAAGCTTGAAAGAGTAAATAAATTTTTTACCTTCAGGTGAGATCAACACAACTCCTACTCCTAAACTAGCAGTAGCACAACTACCATCAAATTCCATGGTCCATAGATCATCTAAATGAAGAGACTTTGGGATAGATTCTTTCTTTGAATCTTCAAAGGAGAGAAAATAGTTACAAAATTCACATTCTTCAAATAAAATCTGAGACTTAGGATCATCAGAAGGATATACTGTAAACTTGTGTTTAGGTTCAAGTTCTAGTTTAACTTTTTGTTTTCCCACTAGAATTGTAGATTTTGACCAATTCAATTTAACCTATCCTCTCAAATATTTACAAAAAGTCTTGCTTAACAACATTCCATAACTAACACGGATATCTGCTACCAAGATAGTCAACTTTACCTTTTTATCACGATAGGCTACAAGAGCAACTCATGAATCTTTAATTTGTCTGAGCAAAGAGATCTGTTTGCCATCCATGGAGTAACATCTACCAAATGTTTTTGTAAGGGTTAAGCTTAAGGCTTTGGCTACAAAAGAAGGCATTATATTATTAGAAGCACTTGAATCTATGATATAATTATTGAGTTTTTGACCATTTATGAACAAGGAAACATAAAATGGGTTGGGTTTTATATCATCCATATAAGGAGTATCATCAGATGAATTGAAGGTCATTATAGAAATATGAATGGGTGATTTAGGTGGAGAAGTAAATAATTGGGCAATGGGAGACTCAGTATTAAAGTTTAACTAACTTTTAGGTTCAACTTGTGTAGGACCATGTTTGACATATTTAACCAATTTATCAAGTTCTTTGGGTTTCAACCTAAGGTATTCAGCAGGGGATATTTGAATTTTTACAGACTTACAAAATTATAAAATATCAAAAGAAGTATTACAATCATTTTTGTGTAACAATTTGCTTTCTTGTGTCTTAGCATCAGAAGTTTTAGTAAAAGGTTCCTTACCTTTAACGGACACTTCTTGAATATTAGAAAATCTCAGATTCTTTTGACTTTTAGTAAGTACAACACATGAAGGATCTTCAAGAGTAACCAATATTTCAACTCCTCTTTCTAAATCTGAATCATACTCTAGGAAGTGTATTTAGAGTCACCAGGTCTCTCAAAGCTTCTTTCTTCTTCAGTAATCTCCCCTAAGACATCTTTAGTAGCAATCATTTGAGTATATCTAAGCATTTCTGGATAAGAATTTTCATCATGATCAATAGTCAAATGAAAAATACACATGTTATTTCTTCAAGGAGGAGCTTCAATAGCCAATCTTGGTTGTGTTGATGCGAGTGGTAATGTCTTACCAGCATTTGCTTGTCGATTTCTCCTGCCAATATCTTGATATGGTTGTTGGAATGAAGTACTAGCTTTTGGTAGTTATCTTTTAAGAGCAATCATATCATTAACTAATCTTTAAACTATAGGATCCGTAGAGGATGAAGGATTAACATTAGGTATCTAAACTTCTTTCTTCCATTTTCCTACCATAATAAGATCATCTTCCAACTCAACTGCGAATGATTGTGCATCTGTTAAATTGACAATTATACTTCTTCTAAGATGAAAACTTATATCAAGAGACATAGAATTAATAACGAAACATTTCTGGTTCTCAGTAGTTGGTCTTTTAGCAGTAGGAATCTTGTGCACAATTTTATTGAATTTGGCTATAAATTCCCTCATGGGTTCATGTATCTCCTTCTTGAGCTGAGTCAATTGAGCAAGAAAGGAATGTTCATCTTCTACACTTTTGAACTTGTTTTCAAATGCAGTTTTCATATCATTCCAACTTGTGATTAAAGAATCAGTTAGATGATAAAACCATTTTGTTTCAATATCAGTTAGATTTTGCACAAAAAGCCTTATGGCTACATCTTGATGTTGTACACCTAACACACCACATGCCACTGCAAAGGCACTTAGATGTTCCTTTGGTGATTGTCTTCCATCTCCATTAAAGTTGGTTAAATTTTCCCTTGCATTTTTAGGCAAAGGATTTAGGTTGGCCCCTAAATTTAGAGGTCTTATGGCTGCGCCCTAAGGTTGGGCCATTGGAAGAAAACTTATGGCAGAAGGAAAGATAGTACTAGAAAGAGTTAGGGCTTGACAGACAGAGGATGTAGAGGGTTTTGGAGGGATAGGGGGTATACTTCTAGCTTTTCTAACATGGGTGGAAATATAAGGAAAATTTAGGCTTTGTAATGTTTGAAAAGTAGAATCTTCAATTCCTTATCTTCTCAAAGACCTTGTGTACCTTTTAGAATCTAGCTTATGATATGATAATTATTAACTTTGATGTTGCTCTTAATATTTTTGCACTTTAGGGGGTTTCATTCCTTGTTACGTTTTCTTCTTGTCTTCTTCTTTGTCTAAGTAACAACAATCTTATATTATCAATCAATTCTTCTTCTTTTTCTAATACTCTACTTTCCAATCTATAATCATCAATATTCTAACAAGAATGCCAAGCAAGAGTATTTAATTGGCTAATTATATCTTCATGTTCATCTTGAAAATAAAGATTAGGTTATAAAATAGGAATTATATTTTCATGAGGAAGCACCATTGTTGCCTCATATTAAGGCGACCAAATCAATTTCATTCCCCAGCAGAGTCACCAAAAAAAATGTTGGCTAACAAATTTGTCGTTATATAAAAATATTTTATTTTGACTCCATACCCTTCTCTCAAGATCAAATAAGTTGAACAACAAATGGGTGAACTATCAAGATTAGTTCCCCTCTGAATTAAGGCACAACTCCCTTTAATATTTTTAATGAATTTAAATATTTAGATACACTTTTAACTAGAAAGTGTTTAAAGGCAGACTAACATCCATACATCATTATGTTATGAATGCAAGATTTTATAACAGCAATAGGTAATAGAATACACATATTCTATTTTCAATAACAATTAGATAGATAAATGTATATATGTTGAACCAGTAAATGATAAAACACACATAATAGATTGTCTAATGGAAAAGTAATTACTATATGAAGGAATATTTCACACAAAAAACCCACTTTCAAATACTCAAACTCACAGATCTAAGTACTCAATAATGAATTCTCATTTTCATTCACAGATGAAAGATGTTTTAGACAAACATCACATATATTTGTAAAAATAGTGGTCTGATTCTAAAATTTATAACTCCTTTCTTTTCTCTTTTCTATCTCCTCTATCTTTTTTTTACCAAAAATATATATCATTTCCTTAACTCATCCATCTTTTAAACTAAACCAAAGTTAAAGTAACTCTGACCCATATGGGATTTAGTTTTTACAAATTCAATAAAGATCAATTTTTGAATAGAAATGTAATTGAATAAAAGAGACTATGTAAGTAAAATCATTATTGAAGTGACAGACTAGGATCTCCAAATTTGTTGTGTTCAGTGTGGTAGACACGTTGAGCTTTTCATTCATGAAATGTTGTAATGAACTCCTAAATTTTCAAAAGATTGGGAATGCTGACATGTTTCATCCTTAATTTTTAGATGTTTTCTTCCCTCCAAAATTTTCCCATCTTTTCTGTGCATTCTGGGAGTGTGTCGATATAGCGACAAAGAAGCGATTCTACCTTTGAAATATGAGAGAAGTTTTCAATTGATAAGCTGTCATTTTCTTTAATGAAGTTAATCTTTTCCCTAAAGGACTGAATCACATCATTGATGTCCTTCTCTAGTTTTTTATCATCTTTTATGTAATTGATATCAATACTCTGTAGATCATGCTGTAATGACTGAATGAATTCAGTTATTTCTTTAATCATTTTTGTGATTTCCAATCGTCCTTGTCTAGATACTGAATTTCTCCATTCAACATTTTTTTACTTTCATATAATATATCTTCATCCAGTCATTTCAAGTTCTTTTCTGACAAAAATGTTGTTATCCCATATTTTTGCACTTCATCAATCTGATTCATCACGCTCATCCATTTTCCTTCCTCTTTTATCCATAAAGAGTTCTGAGTCTTCAAATCTTCAACAGTGATTGTGGTTAGATCATATACATTATTCAATTTATGAATGTATTCTGTACCTTTCAGGATGATGCCATCCAACCAACTATCAAATACTCTGGTAATCATTTTACATCTATGTATCTGATCCAGCATCCTTTGATTGATAGGAGATTTTGGATCAAAAGACATGAGCATTTGGGAAATTGGTTGTGGATTTGGACTATGAATGGCATCAATATACTTTGCCATTGACCACATAGTCTATTTTAACTCTCTTTTATCTTTTTCATCTTTCCAATTTCTATTGACTATCCTTTTAGTAGACTCTTCTAGATGATGCACATCAGTGGCACGTGATGCAGTCCCAAGGTCTACTTTTTCAACTATAAAATCTTGAACTGTAGGATCTTGAATTTCTTCATTAGTTCTTAGTTAGACTATCTCTTCATTTTAGTTCCTTGTGTTTGGGTTAATGTCTACTCTAGATGTTGTTTTTAACTTTTTGGATTTAGGAGATTTCCCTAAACACTTGCTCACCATATCTTCCAAGGGTAAAGAAAATAGAACTACTTTTCTTTTATGATTGATTGAACTTTCCATCCATTTAGGTGCAGAAGTTGAGGCTTCTCTATCAGGATTTAATTGATTAGAAGGTACAGTTGAGATAATCATCAATTTGATAAAATCAAAAGGAATCACTATTTTTTGATCTGTACTAGCCTCTTCTACCATTGGTGAATCAGATTCTTTATCACCTTTGACTTCTCTTGAATCCTCTTCAAAATTCAAATCCACAATCAGTTTTTTAGAAATTTGATTCTTCTTCTTTCTTTGAGTCCTTGACCTAGTGGCACGAGGAGGTAGAGTAGTTACAAGGGCCTTCTTAGATTTTTTGATGATAGGGTCCCTTCCAATTTTTGACTTGGAAGTACTTGCATCACAAATAGCAATAAGTTGGTTAGATGAGCTTATTGGGAATGGAGATTTAATTATTGTTGTACATTACTGGGAGACTATGTTTTGAGCTCCTCCCAATTTTTGCTCTCTCATCTATTTTTCAGTTATCCTTATCATTGGAAGGGTCTTAACCTCAATTCTATCTTCTTCACTTTTTTCCCAGTCAATTTTTGGAATAGGTGATTGTTTTATTTTCTCAAATTGTGGATCAGTCCCCTATTCATCATTATCAATAATTCTAGAAATGTCCATGTTTAATTTAAGGGTAATTATCTACCCTAGGAAAAACTTGGACCACAGTCTTCTTCTGACTTCAAATTCATCTGAACAATCCTCCCAATAATCCTTTAATTAAGGAATATGTGAAAATCCTGCTCCAAGATCCAAGTTATCTCTGGTAAAACCTTTGCTGTCAAATTGTGGTCTGGCTTGAAGTATTGAAAATTGAGTTTCTTAAGATCCAATTCTAAATTCAAAGCATTAGATGTTATTTTGCATGAATAACATCCAAGCTCAATAGGAAAAGATATACCAGATTTATTCTTCATTGGGAATTTTTTTATCTATATGTGTTAATTGTCTGCAGACTTCTATTAGCACAAATCATTCAAAAACATACATGGGTAACCTCAAGGGTTCACCGTCAAAACCCCCAGCTCTAATTTAAGTGAACCTAGATATTTGAATGAAGAAACTACAATAGATATTAATTAACTGCATAGCTTCATCAGACAACCTCTTATTAATGTTATTTGACAGTTCAAAAGTCATTTTCCCAATAAAAATATCATTGACCCTCTTGTAATCCTCATATCAGTTATGCATTTGTAACTATGAGTAATAATCATAAATTTTACTATCTTCAGTCAAGGGTACATGAATTAACCCTATCCATTGTCTCGTAGAAGCCAGGCAATAGAGGAGGTACAAAGACATATAAAATTTGCTATTTTCCAAACAATTACTTAAACCCTGATGCAAACATTTAGCTACAATTTTCTCCCAATCCAAATATTGTTCTCCTTGGAGGATCACCTGTATGAAGAAGTACATCCAATCTTCCCAATAATATGCATGAGCATTGCCTTTCAGTCTGTGTAGTAATACCATGATATCTTGTACTTCTGGAATCATATGATTTCTTGTTAATGGCCTTGGTAGTCTTGAACCTCCTTTTTGGAAATTCAAGAGCCAATTCCTAGTAATCACGCTTTTGTAAATTATTTTCTTTATTGAAAAGTAACCATAAGAAGAATTAATACTAAGGTTAGAGTATGGTTCCTTGGGAGGGATTCTCATCACAGACATTAGGGTTTATCTGTTGATATGTAATAGAACATTACCATCTGTAGTCCTGATGCACCTATTTTAAGGTTAATATATATTCATGCATTCAAGGACTAGTTCAGGGCATTGTATAGCCATGGGAAAGGCTGCAACTTCAACCAAGCCACTTTTTACTATTCTTTGCATCATAGGATTCATCACAGGATTTCTAGCCCTTTCTTTAAAATCTTCCAAATCATATTGGACCAGAGAAGTGTCCCCAATTTCAGGCAGAGAACATATGAGACCAGGGCCTTGCTCGTAATCAAGACAAGCAGATTTCATGTCTACAGGTCAAAGAATATAATGAAAAGAGATTGTTTTGAATTTTTAAATAATGCCATAAATTCAAAAGGATCCTTCTTTCCAACCAAGTAAAGGAAATAGCTTACATTAAGAGTGAAACTCACCTTAAATTTATCTAAAATCACTAAAGATTCAAGCAATCAAATATCTTATATCACATGTGTTATTCTCCTTTGTATTGCCCAATATGCTTGTTTGATAAATTTGAATTGCTCTCTCTTGATACAGATATCAACCAGATTGAATAATTAAATAAAAACAATACGTGCTAAACATGCTTGATAAGACACATATTCTGACATATGCATTAATGGCAAGCATATTTTATGCATGATTTTGATGAGTAATGATTATCTGTAACCTCATGAAAATTCAAAAAAATTCACTTTATAGTGAGTTTTGGATATATTTTCCTCTGAATCTCCCACTAATTTTAACTTAGAGAAATCCTCAGGGTGAGATAAGAGTATAGCCGTTGAACCATTGGACCATTGAACCATTGAACTTTTGAAAATATGGTTCAACTTTGAGGTTTAATGATATTAAATAAACCACACAGACTGACCAATAGTCATATGATCTTTTCCATAAACTTTGGACTTTAAAACATAGAACCGTTAAACTCTTCAAAGTTTAAGACATTGAACTGTTGAACTTTTAAACTCCGAAAAAGGGTTCAAGCTCAACTATAAGGTTCAAAGACATAATTGAAATACAAAGGAATAGTGCATTTTGAGAAACATTGAACCATTGAAATTTGTTATGTAGGTTCAAGCAGTTTATTAATTTAGACAAGGGAACTAAGTGAACACGACTCTTTACAAAACATCAATTATTGAATTCTTGAACTGGTGAACTTTTGAACTGTTAAACTTTTGAACTCCAAAAAAGAGTTCAATTTCAATCGAAAGGTTCAAAGTCATAAATAAACTACACAAAGGGACAAACAGTTCACTTCTGATAAATATTGAACCTATTAAACCATTGAACTCATTAAACTTTTTGAACTCCGAGAAAGGTTCAAGTTCAAAGGTACAATTCTTTTAAAAATTTCACACACAGGAAATGATAGGTGGGTGAACTTCTTTTTTGGAAAAATTCATAAAAAAAATGAATAAGGGTGACTCAAAAGGTAAAACATCCCTCATTGTCATTGATCATCCCTTAACACTCCCTCATCAAACCTCATCAACCCTAATCATACCTAATCACTCTTTCATCATCTCTAGTTACACTCTCATCATCCCTCATCATCCTTAATAACTCACTCATTAACCATCATCATTTCTTATCATCCCTAGTCAATCCTTTATCATCTTTCATTAGACCTATCACCATCCCTAATCCTTCACTCATTAACCCTCATCATCCTTAATCATCCCTAATCACCCCTCCTCATTTCTCCTCAACCTTTACTGTCCCTAACTATTCCCTCATTGTCCCTCATCATACCTAATCACTCTATCATCATCCCTAATCACTCCCTCATCTAGTAGAGTGTATTCCAATCCAGTAGTCAGTATAAATTTATTTTAGGCTAAAAAATATCTTTTTTAAATGAATCTTGAATGGTGGTTCAATTCTTTTTATTTTGATTGGAGTGTACTAGGGTGATTATTCTCATTCATGTCTAGTAGATTAGATAGGGTCATGATGGATTACTCTAGGGAGATTGTTGAATGATTTACATGGTGGAAATAAGATAATATCCTCTTTTCACTTGCATGGAAAAAATTCATTTTGAATGATGAGGGATGATGAAAAATGATGATAAATTAAAAATTACCTCTTTGTGCTTGCTTTGTATGAGGTGAAATCCTTTTTTTAGACACAGTTATTTCCAAATCATTGAGCAAAAGGACCAGAGCATTTTGGCCCTTCTTATGTTTTTGAGTTATTCTCAAAGAATGATGTGGGTCATGAGTATAAATTATTAGCATTTGTTCCACTGACTTTGTTATGGCATCTTTTCTCCTTACATTGAAATCTTTGCACTTATGTAGGAGTTATGATAGGAAAGTGGAGAGGGGGTTGAGTTGAACTACCAATGCTTGCATCATTCCTCTATAGTGTGGTCTCCATAATGTATGTTTAGTGTTTATCATTTAGGTTTCATTTTTAGCATTCTGGGTTAAGGGGTTAAGGTTCAAAGTTTATAGTTCAGTGTTTAGAGTTAATTATTTGGGTTTTGGCATTTAGGTTTTAAGGTTTAGGGTTTATATAGTTTTAGGATTTAGGGTCTATGGTTTTAGGTTTGAGGTTTTATGGTTATGTATTTGTGGTTTAGGGTTAAAATTTCAAGGTTCAGGGTTTAATCCTTAAGGTTTCAGGATTAGGGTTTAGTGTTAAGAGTTTAGGGGTCAAGGTTTTGGGGTTAGGGTTTATGGTTTAGTTTTTAGGGTTTAAAGTTCATGATTTTGAATTTTGTGTTTTAGGTTTAGTGTTTAATATTAAGGGTATAGGGTTAAGGTTTTATGATTTAGTGTTTAAGATTTATTATTTTAGGCTTATGGCTTGGGATTTAGGGTTAAGGGTTTAAATTTGAGGTTTTAGGACTTAGGGTCTAGGGTATAAAGTCTAGGGTTTAAGGTTTTAAGAATCTATGTTTTGGGGTTTAGGTATTTTTTTTTGGATTTAGGGATAATGTATTAGGGTTAAGTGTTCAAGGTTTATGGTGTTTAGGGTTTAGATTTATGCTTCAAAATTTAAGTTTGTGGTGTTTAGGGTTTGGGGTTTGGGGTTTAGGGTTAATGGTTTCGGTGTAAATGGAGTGTACCAGGGTGATTAGCTGCATTTGTGTCAAGTATGAGTGATTGTATCATGAATATAGGAATATCTCATGTATGAGTGACAACATACCTAGATGTAATGTTTAAATGACTGTATCATTATCATATGTATGTTATAGGTTGAATGTTATAGGCTGGCCATTTATGCATATTGATAAACCCATTAATTAAAAATGCCCATAAATTATTAATAATTCATCTTGAATCCACCTTCAATCCTTTTACATGAATGTCCCTGGTCACTCCTTTCTCTATACAGGTTAGAATGACCCTTATCCTTTCAATATATGGCTTAGCCAATGCACCCTCTCCTTTATCTATATAGGTGATAACTCAATATTATGGTTAATGGATAAAGGTTTAGGATTTATAAATTAAGGGTTTAAGGTTTATGGTTGATGGTTCAAGATTCATATGTTAGGGTTTAGTGTATAGGGATTATCATTTAGGGTTCAAGTTTCAGTGTTATGGCTTAGGGATTAGGATTTAGGGCTTATAATTTATATTGCATGCTTAAAGGTTTTTGGATTTCTAGCTTATGGCTTAAGGGACCAAGAGTTTATATTTTATGGTTTGGGGCTTGGTGTTTGGGGTTAGGGTTTTGGTTTTATGGTTTCACACTTAGGGTTTAGGGTGTAAGGTTCAGGGTTTTGGTCTTGGGGGTTTGGTTGAAATTTTAGGGTTTGGAACTTAGGGTTTAATATTCAAGGTTTGGGAGTTAATGTTTTGGGATTAGGGATTAGGGTTTAGGATTTGTGGTCTAATGTTTATGGTTTATGGTTTAGGTTTTTAGGTTTAGGGTTTAGGGTTAAGGGTTTAGGGTTTAGGGTTTAGGGATTTAAGTTTGGTGTTTAAGGTTTTTGGTTTTTGGTTTTCGATCTGAGTTTAAAATTTTTGGTTTAGGATTTAATGTTTAATTTTTATGACTTATGGGTTATGGTTTTAGGCTTGGGGTTTGGGGTTAATGGCTTACATTTAGGTTTTAGGGTTTTGGGTCTAAGGTATAAAGTATAGGGTTTAATATTTTAAGTTTATATGTTTAGTATCTATAGTTTAGCATTTATGGATTGTTGTTTTTGGTTTAGGTCTAATGTATTAGGGTTAAGGGTTCAAGGTTTAGGGCTTAAGGTCTAGGTTTTATGTATATTATTTCATGTTCATGGTTCAGGTTTTATGGCTTAGGGTTTGGGGTTTAGGGTTTTGGTTTTATTGTTTAGGGTTTAAGGTTTAGTGTTTAGGGTCAGGGGTTTGGGGTTAATGGTTTAGGTGTAAATGGAGTGTACTAGGGTTATTAGTTGAATTCATGTCCAATATGAGTTACCATATCATGACTGCATGAAGATATCATGTATGAGTGACTAAATACCTACATGTAATACCATGTGTGTGGTATATGTAATGTATGAATGATTATATCATTACTATATATATGTTATAGGTTACATGCTAAAGGATATTAATTTATTTATATTAATAGACCCATTAATTAAAGTTAATTTTCTAAGTTGAGAACAATGTTGTTAAGAAGATTCCAAGACAAAGATAACAAACTCCAAGTATAATACATCTCCAAATTTGTTGATTGAGTATAAACCTCTTATGAAGGTCCAATGTTATTATGTAAACACTATAGAATACTTATGAGTATAGTGATTCAAAGCATTTGTCAGTAAATCCAAGTCAATATCCTTCTAAGTAAGCAAATCAGGCCATCCAAACCTAAAGAGTAGAGTTTCCATTGAATTATACTTCTTAAGAAAGCAATAAAAGAAATTGGTTTCTTATCCTCAAAGATAGTCTCCAAACATATTAATAAATATTTGTAATAATACATTGATGAGATTATATTAATAACACCTTTTCAAGACCAAACATGCCTATACAAAAAATTGTAGTAGTGCTTAGGACTTAGTCAATGTTTTGGGCACTTTGGTGATCTAATTCGTATCTTGAGATTATGTAAAGACACCTACGAGTCTCATATCATTGTATTGATATTTTCATTGAGTTTTTGAATTGAATGAGTCCAAAAAACAAGGTAGTTGTAGACCTCTTTATATCGAGTACATAAGAGGTAGAATTTGGCCTAATAGGCCTATAAAGGGTAGAGTTGTTTTCATCTGAGTTTTGAGTTTAAGTTCTTCTTGCACTAAGAAGTTTGAGTCAAATAATTGGTGAAACCCTCATAGTATTGTTCAAAGAAGTGAGGATGTATAATTGAGTGCTTTAGGAGTAAAAGAAGGGTTTTGCTTGAAGGTAGATTACTTTCTTAGGACTAAGTACCCTATTTTAATTCATTAAAAGTGTATTTTGATCTAAATACAGAGGCTAAGAAGTCAAGAGATAATACTAAAGAATATGGTTATTAGTCTTTCAATACCAATACTCAGAAGACCTTTTGTGATAGACTAAGAGATAATTTATGGTTAGTAAGAGACTTAATTGCAAGCAAGTTTCTAGAGGACCTTGAAGTAGACCAGATTGAGTAAATAGAACACTTCATTTGACACTAGTATGGAATAGTAAATATCAAGATATGGCTGATGTATTTAGGTAGGGCATACTCCTTGAGATCAAGCCATGGCTCATTTATTTAATTAGGTAGAGCATACTCAAGTAGATAAAGTAGATAGGGAATACTTAAGTAGGTAAAACATACATGTAATCCTCAATAATATAGATCTATTACATACATAACATGATATATAACTTCATTTCTCATTCTATTTTTTGATCTTGAAATTCTAAAAACTAAGTATTGAATGGAATTTTAAAAACTAGCTTTTAAATGGTAATTCCTATAACTCTGTAATCAATTTTATAATATGTTGAGTGGCCCTAATTAGTTATATTTAGTAAAATAAATTTAAAATATAAGTTTAAAATTTGTAAACTTATACTTAACATTTATTTTACTAAATATATCCTTTCAAAACATCAAACATGGCAAAAGAAATTGTAGTTCAAAGTGCTTAACAATAACCTCTAGTTGCAATGTGTGTGTGTGTGTGTGTGTGTGTGTGTGTAAAAAAAAAAAATTGTAGTCCAAAAAGGGCATGCATCCTTTGTAGTCCAAAGGGTGTATGCCCATTAGGGTCGGGACCGACCCTTCCTTGTTTTTGCATTGGTTTTTTTTAAAGGGTGTACACCCTTTATAGAAAATGCTTTGTATTTTTCATTGTGTCATTTTTTTTGTCCCCCAACTTTGTGCATCTACCCTAACAAAAAATACATGTGTATTTTATAAGTGTCATAATCAGTTATAAAAAGGACTTAGACACCTTAAAATATAAACTTAGACGCCTTAATATAATTAGTTCTAAGTTTTGCACTTAAGTCCTTATTATAACATTAAGTCCTTGTGGTGATTGGCTTTGTTAAGATTAACATTAAGTCCCCATAGAATAGAAATGTATTGTAACAAGGACTATAAATGAACATAAATTGACCTTTATTGTTTCTCTTATTTGAATAAAGGTAGCACTTTTATAAATTTACATAAGTCTTAAAATACTAGGCTCATATGTCTAACTATCACTATAGCTAAGGCGATTTATGAATATAAATAATAAATAGTATGGTTAATAGATGTAACAGATACCTATAATGGTAATCATATAAGGCGACTTGTGAATAAGTATAGGCTCATTTACATATATTTACATTGAATAGGTATTTGTGATAGTATCATGAAAACCAAAGTTGGTTTGTTCAATGATTTTATATACATGTGTGATAGTTTATTTTATGTGTGCGTGCGTGCGTGTGATAATGATGTAATTATGTTTATCCCCATTTCAACTCAAATATTGATGAGTATAATATAAGTAAAGAAACATTAAATAAATCATCAGATTTAGTGTTACTAGGAATTCAAATACTACTATCCTAAATAATTATTGGATAGATAATTCATAAATAATATTGCAATATATATGCATACAACGTGGAGTATAAAGACTTAATTATCCAGAATCAATATTTAAGCATATGAAAAACTATTATCTATAGTTTATGTGAGCGATATCCATGGATATTGATAAACTCATGGATAAATTGATGAGAGCATTATAAACTTATCTCATATATCTTCGATGTATAGATAAATTTGTAGATAAATATGATCTATATAGGTAGAGCATATGTAATAAATGGTTATCTCAAGGATAAATTATGTATTTTAGAATACTATAGTGAATATAGCTATGCTTTTTCATGTATATATAAAAAAAGAGCTATCATAACTTAGTTATTATAACATGGTATTTGTTTGTATGTTAATGCTTCACTACTATGCTACACCATGCACTGGAAATATATATATATATATATATGTATATATATATATATATATATATATGTATATATATATGTATATATATATATGTATATATATATATATATATCTATATATATATATATATATATATATATATATATACATATATACATATATACATATATATATATTATATATATGTATATATATGTATATATGTATATATATATATGTATATATATATATATATATGTATGTATATATATATATATATATATATATATATATGATGAGTATGACATATCATGAGGTTGTAAGCTAGTAAGGGAAGATAGAAGTGTAGATGTTCCAAATGCTCATATGGTAATGGGTTTCCTTTTGGTAAAGTCACTCACTGATATTGATGGTGGATGATAGTAGTAAAATACTAAATATGTTTCAAACTCTAAGTAAACACTGAGCAATGTATCTAAAGCCCATTAATTTTATATAAAATGAATTGATAGAGTCAAACCTGTAGTAGCACCTATAAAAATACATAGACTATTGTAAAGTACAAACACATAATGGAAACTTTCAAATTCCTTATATGATGGATTCAAATTAGAGGTTATTTTCTTCTATCTTGAGAACTAGTAGTAAATTATGAGAATAGAATATTGATATGAAGAGTTCTATTCATTGTAGTACTCAATTTATATATTGATGGTTCATATATGGAATGATTGTATAAATATTTTAAAAACCTTGACTATGTCATAAATGATTGTTAGTATATATACGAACAACATTGAAATCTTATGTGCAGTATATGTTGTGGGTATAATAATAAGTACAAGTGTTTAGACACATATAACATATAATAGTGCATCATGATGTGAACCTATAAGTTATGTTCTTATGATTTCTAGTATGGATTTTAAACATAGTATATACCTGGTACTTGTTTACCTATATTTAAGATTAAGGCAAATTTGATTCTTAAAATTGTGAGACCGCTTATTCATGATTGAGTAGTATGTTCATGTACAATGAAATGTGATATTATGGGATGTCATAGCATTTTCAATTGAAAATTATAGTCTAAATATATATTATACCTAGGTGGTACAAACTATAATTGATATACATAGAACTCATTCATAAGTTTGATAGACTAAATGTATGCGAGTTGGTTATTTTTTTGACTAGCATGTTTTATGATAGTTAGTAGGGCTTTTATTTATGCATGTATACAACCCATCTCAAGAATATAATAGATGCTATAATGGAATATTATATGTTTTGTGTGAACTGATACTTTGTTGTTATATTTAATTTATTGAATAGGAGCTTATGTTTCTATGGATTAAAGACTACTTTATTATGACTGATTATGGTAATTAGTAGTTTTGTTTAGAACACTAGACTATGATAATATGGGTTATCATAGGGTGTAGTATGTTAGAAAATAATTGTGGTAGTTATAATCTATAGTTAAAAGTGTATTTTACCTAGTTGGTATAAACTGTAGTCATTATTTCTAGTATGTCATAAAAAATAATGTAAGATTCATTGATACATTTGATGGAATAAATGTATGCTTTTTTATTATTCCTATGCTTAGCATGTCATGGGATGTGATTTTTAGTAAGATGTAAATTATATGAATCTTTTGGTTATATTATGTTAACCAATCTCACACTGTTGATACTGAGTAAGGAGTGAGATGGACTTCACTAGGTTACTATCATCACAATGTCAAATGAAGACATTCCAATCAAGTGGTGTGTATAAATTTTGACTGATCTATAGATCACTATTATTTATTATTCTTAAAATTTTTGGCCAAAGTATGTTTAGTGAAACACTGTCATTTCATGAGTATAATTTACATGTTTGTGTGATATCTTGAAATAGAATAAGTTTTCTATGATACACCGCATGTTTAATTTTAGAAATCATACAACACATGAGTACCTATTTATCTCTGTAGATTCTCATGCCATCACTATCTACTCATCCATGAAAGGAGGGCCATTCCCTAATGAGATTAGTGCAAAGGATCCTTGGTCTATGTTTGGTGTGGAAAAATGCTCAGATGATGCTCTCCTTTCCCACAATAGTACTACTTTTGAGATGACACTTGAGATTGCCACAAATATTAGAGAGTCCGGTGAACTCATGCTCTATAAAGTCATGTATCTTATTTATGTACATTGTATTATATTATATTTATTTTTGTAAACATTATCATGAAGAGATATTATTAATTATTTATTATGGATTGACAACTATGGCCAAATATTGTACCAATAGTGGTTGGTTAATTGTAATTACTTTCTATGTTTGTATTATGATGTGATGATATTGATCAGTAATGTATGGTGCAGTATGCTTCATTACAATTATCACACTTAAAGTCTCTTATTTGATTTTTGATTATATTTTCATGGTGTAATCTATTTACATTATATGTGTTTAATTTTTTTATAATTGTTTATTTATGTCAAACCTTGTGGGGTTGTTTCAATCTTTGCCAACTCAACCCACTAATGAGGTAGATGCAAATATTTATTATTGATTTAAGAATGCAATTAGGATTTTTTTAGATCCATCAACTTGATCATGATCATTGGCTTCTAAAACCATGCCTCTTTAAGGCAAATATTTGTCTTTAATGCTCATTATCTCTTCTAGGCATTTTTTCTCATACACGCTACATGATGACTAGTGCCATATCAATTGTCCTTCATTTAATTTGGGGCTAGATAAAGAATTGATGTGAATATTTTTGGTGAATTATTATTGGGTTTATCTTGGGATTTCCAATCCACCATGCTCTTTGTAGACTTTTATATTTAATTCTAGGGGTAAATTGAATAAAGTGGCCATCCCTAAATCGATCATAGGGATTTCTCTGATCGACTTAATTATTTTTGGGCTAAAATTTATCATTTTAGAGTCATCTAATTGGTGAGAAACCATTGTAACTTGACTTCACTTATTATCTCAAATGCATAGTCCTATCTTGATCTTTTATAACTTTGAGGGCCAGGCATGCCATCAATTTCAAGTTAGTGCCTTGTTGGCTATGCAACCAGTGTGTCCTTTTATTGCGGGATCCTTACCATGCATATTTTCCTCAATATTTCATTTCTTCCTCAAGGCTTTGTGTAGAGATGACTATTATTTGTTATGGTGAAGTGATATTTTTCTGTGTGGCATAATCTTGCTCACCTAGAGCTCTTAGGATATATTAGGTTGTACAGACCACCCCAGGGTTGCAGAGTAATAGGATTTCCCCATGTGGCATCATCATGTTAACCCACTTTCTTGGAGATTATGTTGATGTCATTGGCATTGAATAGATATCTCTAGGATATCTGATCATTGAAATGATGCCACATGATAGCATCCCACTAACTTGATTGCCTAGGGTTTGTTAATGTCACTACTTATTCATACAAATATCTCTAGGATAGTGGATCACTGAGATGATGTCATGTGGCAACATCTTACTAAATTTCTAGCCTAGAGGCATTACATTTGTATAGATGGTTTTAGGATATTGAGTCATTAGGATGATGCCATGTGGCATCATCTCACTAACCTACTCACCTAGAGATATGTTGATGTCATCAACCCATTAAGTAATTTATAAAGAAATCAACTAAGTGTTAAAGGAATTTAAAACAAGTCTGAGACCAATGGGAGATCAACATATGGGGCAAGGCCAAGATAGATGCCTATAGGCACAACACTAAAAGGCATATTCAAAAACTGTGAAATAAAAAACCAATGGTTAGGAGAATTTAAACTCAAAGGGCTAAGTATTTTGAATAGAAATGGTTAAGTCATTCAAATTGAATAATAAGAATGCAGATACTTAGTGATATAAAACCATTTGAAATGAAAACAAAATCAACTTTAAAGCAATTTTTAACAATTTGAATGAAATCGATTGAGGCATAAAAAATTATCATTAAAAACTTAGTCAATTTAATAAATTTTTGAAATGAAAGTGGATCAAAAATGGGGGTCAAACTAACAAGATAACATAACACATTTCATAAGAATCTTAGTAAAATCAAGCTCATTTTAAAGAAATCAGCTAAGGCAAAATTGAAGAAACTAAAAGTGCATAGCCAATTTTGAATGAATGTAGAAATGAATGAGATTACTAAAGGGAAGATTTCAAAAGGATGTACAAAATCTAGATAATTCTTGCAAGCGTTTATTGAATTTCCCCAAAATGGGAATTTACAAGAATTTTCAAAACATGGGTCAGTACGATTAAAACCTTCCACTTTAGATATATTCAAACAACTTACTTTTAATTTTTAGATGCAAATCTTGGATTAAATAATTTAAACATAGAAAAATAATTGAAAATAAACACATTTAGTCACTTAAAACTTATCATCTAACAAATGATTAAACTAAGATTGGTCTAAATAAGTAGATCACTAAGACTCCCAAGGGAGAAAGATTAGGTAAAAAGAGGATCCCTATTTTAGTCAAAATGGGGCATGTTTTGCGAGCAACAATAGATTATGACTCTTATTGGGAGATACTCCTGAGTATCTCATGAATACAAAATCTTTAAGCTCCTTTACAAATACAAACATTTGATACAATTAATCTTCCACGATAAATTCAAAACATAAAGGCATAAAATTATGCTCCAAAACATGACATACTAAGTTTCAATTCCATCTAAAGACCATTAATGTGCGAGTTTTATGTGATTGATTTAGTTACTTTGCAAGTAAACATAATAAATCAACTTTACCTAATTAAAAGGCACTACTGAAGGGAGAAGAATTTTTCAATTTTAGTTTGGGGGAAATGACTTGGGCATTACTATGATAACAACTAGGTATTTATAGACTCGATAGAGATACCTCTGATCCTTAATTAAGGCCTTGCTCCACTACCTACCAGGCTGAAAGGCATGTGGTGGATGTTTTCAAGATAACTTTTTTGAGGAGAAAGTTCATATTTTGCATTTTTACTCAATTCTATTGAAAGGATATTTTGATTTATTTTCATTCATTAAGGGTTGGGGACAAAGCCATAGGTCAAGTGATAATCAATAAGTGCACAATCAATTAAAAAAAAGTGTAAATTTTTAGGGATGCAACATGCTTCATATTTTATGTTACATGCATATGATCATCTTTAAAACAAGAAATGTATCCTTTCTAAATTCATATGTTCTATTATAAATCATAGGCCTCCACCCTTTAACCATATAAGGAAAACATCATAGTTTATAGAGAAAAGTGAACAATATTTTAACATAAGGAATGTGATAGGCATTACTTATATACAATCCACCATTCTCATTCCTAAATCAAGTAGGGGAACCCTCAGTTCAAGACAACAAGTTTAGCAAAAAAAAGATGCAATGTAGCTAAACCAAGCGAGGGGAAACAACAAGACAAAAAACAACAAAAGTAAACTTAAACTAAAATAAGGAATTGGAAGGAAGAACATAAAGCAAAAGAGAAGTTATTCATAGGGTATTCCACTCCACTCAAGCCTGGAAGTAATGCTTGAGGAATCATCCACATACAGGTAATAAAACATCATCACCAGTAAGACACCTTAGGTGGAAAGCATTCACACCTAGGATTTTAGATATTTAGTAAGAATCGAGCCATAAATCATTAAATTTTCTATGTTGTGCCTTTTTTTCATGAGCTTTGTCCCACCTAAGGACAAGGTCTATGATCCTAAATCCTTTTACTTTGGATCTTTTATCAAACCAACATTTGACAACCTCTTGATGCTTACTGAAATGCAAAAAGGATGCCTCCCATTTTTATTCTAATTTCATGAGGTTCAATATAAGGGATTCTATTGGATCATTAGTCCTCAAAAACTCTTTTGTAAATAACAAGGTAGGGATTTTTAGATTGGTTGGGAAGATAAAATCTTGGCCATATACCAAATGATAGGGAGAGGTCCTTATAAAAGTTTTGATCCCAGTTATATTAGACCATAAAACACATTTAATCACATTATACCAATCCCTTTGGTTTCTTTCTAATATTTTCTTAATTATATTCAACAACTTATTGTTTGTTGATTCAATTAACCCATTACCTTGTGGATAAGAATTTGAAAAAAAAGTAAGAGTTGCATGATGGCCATAAGCCATTCAATGAATTTTATGGAGGAGAAATTAGGGCCATTATCACATATAAATGTGGTGGGTATACCAAACCTCATGGTAATGTGTTCCTCAAAGAATTAGATGACTACAGCTATAGTGCAATTCTTGAATGGTTGGGTTTTGTCCCAATGGGTACAATAATCAGTCATTGTAAGGATGAACTTGTGGCCTATGAAAGAATTGGCATTGATGGGTCCTATAATTATAATCCCCATTTAGAAAATGGCCAAGCTTTAATGACTCTAAAAATGGCATAGTTGGAGTACATTCATGATGCGTAGTGACTTGGTAGTTGTGGTAACTCCTTTCATGCTAATGCACATCTTTGAAAAGATGTGGCCAATAATACCCTAACCATAATATTTGATGAGCTATAGTACTTCTTAAACCATGCTCAGTTCCATATTTCCCATGGAAATACCCAAGTACCTCAACTTCTTCTTCTTTATTTAGGCATCTCAAGTGTATGCCTTCATTATTTCTCCTATAAAGAGTTTTAGCTTTGATCATGAAATGACTATTTATTAGGTGTAAAATTATTTGTTACATGGAATTTAGGTGCTTGGGACACTCATTATTAAAAAAATAACCAACTATGTCTAAGTACCAATCATCATTAATGATATCCCACACCAACTACTGTTGGAAAATGATTTGGGGATCCACTTCATCTATGGTCTTGGAAAGTCCTTGACCTTGAATAATTTTCATTGATTGCAACTCTAGGTTGAACTCTTGGAGTATGGTCATCCATTTACCATCCCTCTATCCCAATTCATTCTACATTAATAAGGCCTTCATGGCCAAATCATGTAATCCAACAAATACTTTGCTACAAAAAATTTAATGCCTAAACTTTTTAATAGCCTTGATTAAAGTAAAGGCTTGTTTATCAATCATAGAATATTTGAGTTCAACATTTTTATGTACACTACTCATGAATGATACTGGACTTTCATCTCCTCCTTCTTTATTCTATGTTAACGTCACAATAGTGGATTGATCTAATGTAAATAAATATAGGTAGAAGGGTTATGGGTAATTTGGACTCATGAGTACTAGTGTGTTTATAATGACAGCTTCGATATGGCCAAAAGCTTTTTCATTTTGATAGTTGAATTGATCTTGTCATCCTTCTTTAGCTTGTTATTGAGTGGCCTCATAATCCTAGCGAAGCTTAAGATAAATGTCCTTATGAATTTAATTTTTTTGAAGAAGATATTTATCTCTTTCTTAGTGCTAAGTTGTGGGATTTTCAAGATTGCCTCTATTCTATCTAGGTCTATGGATATACCCTTTTCAAAAATAATACGACCTATAAGCTTGCCTTTAGTTGACCCAAATATGTATTTCTTAGGATTTAAACAAATCCCACGGTCTCTACATCTCTGTAGTACCTTCCTTAAGTATTTTACATGATCTACCCTTCTTTTGGAGAAGACTATCTGATCATCCATGTATAAAACTATGCATTTACCCATGAGGTATTTGAATGCAATGTCTATTTCCCTTTGAAAGGTGGCACTCATGTTGATCAAGCCGAAAGGCATTCTTTTGTATGCAAATGTGCCCCACTTTGTAGTGAAAGTTGTCTTGGCTCTGACATTATAATTGACTACCATTTAATTATATCTTGAATATCCATTAAGGAATGACATCATTTGGGCACCATTCACAATCTATAACATGTCATCTAATGAAGGCACAGGGTAGTTATCCTTTTCAGAAGATTTGTTTAGATTTTAGAAATCAACACAAAATTTGATTTTCCCACTCTTTTTCATCACCAACACTAGGGTTTCAAACCACATAGAGTTTTATACCAAAAATATAATCCTTTATGCAATCAATTTCTAGAATTTTTTGAAAATAAAGGGCTTTGGAAATGGATTAATAGACCTTTGCCTCTGCCTAAAGGGCTTGAATCTAGGATTGAGGGGGATAATGTGTGTTAGGATCCAACATGACCCATTTTTTTAATCTAAAAATGAGGACCCTCTTTTACTTTAGAGTCTGGTCTTGTACTTCTCAGGAGTTCATTGTGGTTACTTGCTTAAATCAGCCTTCTTGTTAATCTACTAGATTATTAGTTACAAGTGTTTGAATGAGTTTACTTTAATGTCTTTGCATTTTGTTAGTACAATCCAAGCTTTTATCTAGTAGTGAGTTAGTTTCAATGCTTGAATTTACATCAATCTACTAAGTCTTAGTTTATTTATTTGTTTGTGTTCTGAAACACATTTTACATATTTTTTTTAGACTATTTCACCTTAGGTTTATGCAAATTATCTAACCATTTCAAAATTTTCTACTAATTTTCCTTAGTAATTTTAGTTTATTTTGGATTTGATTTGATCTAAATCATCTATAAGTTTCCTCTAGTTCATCCTTTACCTTAGTCAATTTCATTAACATGGATAAAAGTTGTGTTAAAATGGCTTTCTTTCACTAAGCTTTTGTGCCTCTTTGGTATATTTTAAAAGACTTAGCCATTTAGTTTTAAATTCTTTAGTTGTTTCATTTTAAACTAAAAGATGACTGAATCAACTTCTTTTCCTTTTCCCTGTAGGTGCTTAAATTGATCTCGACACCACATATAACCTCCCAGTAGTCTTGGGCCTCACCCAAAAGACTTTAGGCACTTGGTCAATTTCATAAAAAAATTTATGGGGACATGCAACACTTTTTTGCTACTTCAAAAAGATTAGTCAATTTTCAAGAGTTTGTTCAGTGGGTCTCCACATCAAAAAAGCTCTAGGATAGTGAGGACTGAGATGATGTCACATGATGAAATCCTGTTGCTTTTATATTTGAGATATGTTTGTACCAATGAAAAGTCTCTGGGCTAACAGGTTATTGAGATGATGCCACAAGGAATCATCCTACTACCTTGTTCTCTTGGATGTTTCCATACAACCCACAAATGATGTCAGAGCCCTGGGAAAGTGGGTGAGCAATATCACACCATGTGGTTAAATTTCACCGCTCTACTATTGCAGGGTGGTCCATGCAACTTTAAAGTGTATCCATGCTCCAATCAAGTGGGATTGAGCCACATGGCATGATCTCATTGTGTTTCAATTGAAACAGTTATCATAGTGTAGAGATAAATAGTTAGAGAGTGAGAAAGAGCCAAGTGGTAGAATTATCAAAATTGGCTAGTGGACATGGAATGATAAAATTGAGAAAAAAGATAAAGCCCACATATGATGATATGTTTCCAAGTGGAAAAATGGGACCCACATAAGTAAATGTAATTGTGTGACAAAGGAAAAGAAAGGATAAGTTGTATGGCAAGGACCCCATTAAAATAAGAGACACACTGAAAATGTAACCAATAAGGCATGAGGATAAAATTGATGACCTATCTAGTCATCAAAAGTATTGAAGGCCCATAATAGACTAAGCATTTAATTTGATTTATAGAATAAAATCATAAATTAATTGAATCATAAATAATAGATGAATAATTAACATGTTTTTCATAGTGGGATTACATGAAGAGCATAAAATACAAACCCAACCTTGAAGAGGCATAACAATCAATTGCATAGAAGCATGGGCAGTTGATAGTCCTGATGCAATCCCAACTACTTCTTGATGCCTAGTAAATGAACAATGATCTAGAGCTACTATTAATTCCAAGGTAAGAGGTTGTTTTAAGGATTTTCATAAAAATTATTCAATACAATTAATAACATGGTAAGTTTGTGGAGAATCCAAGTGGTAGAGAAAGAAAGACATTGACATTGGGAGTAATCAAATGACTACATAAAGCTTCATGGAGATAAGAGCCAAAAAATACATTCAACTATAAATTTATTTTGGAAGAAGGAGAATGTCATGTCAAAACTAATTACATTAATGACAAGCTGATTTAATCATATTTACAGTGAAGGGTAGCCTTGGAATTATAGTTTCAAATCCAATTTTTCCAATTACCTGAAGTTGAATATAATTAATGACCTTGAGCTTGAATTGGTATATTTAATCCTAGTGGTTTGTTTGTATAAGGGGTCTAGAGATTTTTTGTTAAGACTCTATCTAAATGCTACCAAGAATACACTTGCAATTGTGACTCTATCTATGCATTGTTTATCTTCCATTGTTTAAATACAATTCTGATTGATGTTAAAAACATTGTTATTATCTTGGATTGCTATTGGAAATATAATTGAATTGAGTTATATAATAATTAAGTCCACTCTCTTTATCTATTCTCTCTACTCTTAAATGTTCGTAGCTATGGTGTGCACTTTGCTACTTACTAATTACATGTATGCTAAATAAAAGACTATGGATGAAGTGTTTCCCTTTTGTGTGCCCTTAGAAGCTTTCTTATTGTGTCAATGTGGTTTCTTCATTAGCTAGACTAGTGATATAGTGGTTTATTTGATCCAAGTGAGCCTTGATGAGTTATTGGCATTAACTGGTTTGGCATATTCACACATAAATTCTTCTCTACCCTACTTTGTCTTGATCTTTTTATGTTTGTCGATGAGTGATTTCCTTTACCTCTATAAATACATTTATACAGTCTTGACCACACCTATAACCCAATGAATATTAAAAATTAACAACTAAGTGTGAGACTTTGGTGGAACAGTTCATATTTTTGCCCACACTATGTTTAGTTGGTGAAATCTTGGCCCTTGGATCACCAACAAATCCTAAAATCAAGGGGACTCTATCCTACTAGATTTGATCTCTAGGTACTTCTTTCAGAATGTTCAATCCAATGAGCAAATTCTAAGGGTGAGTTACTTCTTGAGACCAAAACTTACTGGCACTAGAAGGAGGGCCTAAAACTTTAGGACTTCAAAAAATTTAGTAGATTATAGTTAGTTAGGAATTCTTTTTTTTAAGTAATTAGTTTTGGTGAATTCTTAAGCTTCATGTAACATGTTTGGAATGGCAGGATCTATTTGATATTCTGTTAGAGTGTGCTTCAAGTTATTTCATGTTTGGGTGAATTACATTACTTGCTTAAGTGTGGTTTGTCATTCTAGCTCCTTCTTCCTAATTTACATAGTCTCCTAATAAATTAAGCTTTGGAAGATTGATTCACTCCCCCTACGAATATATAAGAAAATAAGATCAGACTGAGGTAGATTGAGACCCAAAAAATTAACCTTATTAACCTTAGTGCTTCTCCAACTTGTTATTTATAGACATGTTCCAATGGAAACCACTTGGTAAGTTAGGTATGCTATTAATGTGCTCGATGATGTACATGATTTGCCAAGTAATCCACAATGCTATCTTCCAAGGTTCACTCCTAACATAGGCATAACCATAGAAGAACATATTGTCTCTTATAAGACATCCCTGAGATTGGTGAGTGTTGAACATGAAGACATGGCATGTTGGTTGTTACCATTTACATAGATGACAACTTCCTAAGTTTGGTTTATTAACCTTCTTCCAGACTCCATTACCAATTTGGACCAGTTAAACATTGCATTTCTAGCCTAGTTTAACCAGGTAGTGGACCCCGGTGTAATCTATCAGTGGTTTTCTAATATGAAGAGAGATTTAAATGAACCCATTCAAAATTTCATTTCTTGGTTCCAAAATATGTATGCCCAAGTCTTTGTTTTGTATAGGCTTAATGCTCAACTTGCCTTAGAGATGTTAAAAATGCTTTTGACTCATGGAATACATTGTATATTTGTAGAGACTCAGTTGTGAACACTCTACCACTAGCATATTCATAAGTAATTAATGTGGATATGCAGCTCAATCCTTAGGGGAATTTTTTCAATCCCCTTCCAAACCATATGCCACCCATGGCTACTTTTAATGTGATTCCAATTGTTCAATAGAATTTCCCTTTCCTTAGCCTTTATTGATCATAAATCAACTACCATTAGCTCAAGTTGCTCCTAATTAGCAACTTGGTTTCTTGAATCCTCTAGTAAAAGAGACTACACCATAACCATATACCAATGCTTTGGTCCTGGTTGTCACCAATAACACTCAATCCATTCCCAAAGATCCACCCAAACCTAAATTGGAGGTTGTTCAAAGAATGGTCCAAAGGCTTTCAATTGATTTTCTCAATCTACAAAGACAAGTAGGGAGTTCAACTGGTGGTAATACTTCCTCAAGTTACACTTACCATTACAATTTCAGACCTAATAATAAGATTGGGAGGAAAATTGATTCAAATGTAAACAAGCTACCCAAGATAAATCTACTAAAGATTTCTCTCCCAAACTAGTGTAGGGTGCATAACACAACCCAACATGGAGATTGGACTGTGTCAAATTCTACCATGTTTTTGAGGTCTTCTAAAAGGAGATGGACAACTATGATGTTGTCCCTAACAACTCAAATTCCTCTAGCCATACTAATTCCCCTAGCTCCTCAAAGTCCCCTGGCACTACTATGGTTCTAAAGACCACGAAATTACCAAAGGTAGAGGATAATGAACTAGAGGAGAATGTTGATGGTGTCCAAGCATTCTAACAATTTTAGAGGTCTAACTATGCCCTGAGGAACAAGACTTAGTATCCTTTAACGACTTCCACTCCACCTAATAATCCCACTACACCATTCGATTTAAAGACAAATAATAATCCTCCTCTACCTAAGGCTAATGATTGTCAGCCTCCCATGAGTAAGACTAGGTAAAACATATTGGAGGACATGAAAAAGATTAAGGCCAATATTACACTCCACGATCTAGCTTAGATAACTAAACAAAGAGACTTTCTCCTTAGATATCTTAATTATTAGAGTAGCCAGCCTAAGCAAAATGGTCTAGCCAATATGAATATGGTCATACATAAAACTAAGGCAGACGTGCCCCCTTTTTTGTTCACTATCCAAATATTTGTAAATAATGTGCATAACTACTTAATTTATTCTAGTGCATATATAAATGTCATGCTTCTAGGAGTGTGCAAAAGGCTAGGTCTAACTCCTATCAAATATGATAAGATTGTGGTTTAATTAGATAAATATAAAGTCAAGGTAATATGTGACTTGTTGATTATGCATATGTAATTGCATGTTGATCCTCGTATTCATATGTTTATAAATGTGTAAGTGGTTGACATTCTTTTAGGCTATGGCATGCTACTAAATAGAGAATAGTCTAAGTCTTTAAATGAATACATGGCCACTAACTTCTCTCACATGTGGTTGTCATGGTCGAGAGTTCCAAACCAAATCCATGTAAACCAATATCCCCACATTAAATTCATTATCATTGAATTCAATGTTGTCAATGAGATAGTTAATTACACTTCCACCAAAATGGGTATGTATACCCTTCCCACCAAGGTAACAAAGAGCAATATGGTAGATCTATATCAAGATTCTGTTATGTGGTCTCTCTTCATAGACATAGCTCACTCCAAGAAAGGTTCAGGTGTTGGTACTGTATTGGTTGACCCTAATGGTAAAAGGTATGTGAAATAATTTATATTACAATTTTCATGCACAAATAACATGTCTGAATATGAAGCTTTAATTTTTAGTTAGTCATCAGGTGCATATGTTGAGAGTCTTAAATGATTATGAATTAATTTTTTATTAGGTACATAGTCATTTATAATGCAAGCTCTTTTATTTGAGGAATTACAAGTATCATGCATGGGATCTAATTAAATCTTTTGATGGATTTAACATCTCATTTATTCCCAAGGAAGAAAATGCAATGGTTGACTCATTAGCAGTCGTAACTACAAGTTTGACACCAATAGATAGTTCTGATCTACAAAGATTATTTGTTGAATTAATTTCTTCTCCTTTGGTTCAAATAATGTAGAATATTTTTAAGTATTTGATGATGAAAAATAGATTTTGGACTTTATGACTAATTTTGATGTATTCGATGTGTAGATAATTGATGAGGAGAAGCTTGATTTAGATAATAATTAGTTTAGCCATGAGGTTGTTTTAAAGCTAAAAAACAATAGAATACTCAAGGGTATGTTATCCTTAGAGAGGCTTTTTTATCTAGATAACATTGTATCTACCTCTAAAAATAAAACTTATTTTACCCAACTAACCCGTGTGCTTAATGTAGGGATTATTGTCAAGCCTAAAAACATAATGGTAGGGCCACAATGTACTAGTGAATAAATGCAGAAGCTCAGGAATATGCTTGTTCATTACCATGACATATTATCATGGAGTTATAATGATCTCAAAGGATTTTATCCTCACATCATGACCCATATTATCCCCTTCAATTCTGATCAAAAGCCCTTCAAACAATTGTAAAGACTAGTCAACCCCATCCTAGAACCTCTCATTTTAAGAGAAGTGTAGAATATGCTATCAGTAGGGATAATTTTTCTAGTAAGACACTCAACCTAGGTAGCTGATTTAGTTCTTGTAAGAAAGAAGAATGAAAAAATCCACTTGTGTGTAGACTTTAGGAACCTCAACCGAGCTTTGGACAAAGGTAATTATCCTCTTCCATCCCTAGACAAAGTCATTCAACAAATGAGTGGATCTAAGATGATGTCTTTCTTGGACATATTCTTGGGCTATAATCATATTTTAGTTAATGGAGTTGATTGCATCAAAACCACCTTCACCACCAAATTTGCCACATTTTATTACAATAAGATTCCATTTGGGCTACTCAATGCAGGGGCTATTTTCTAGTGAGTAATGGACACCATATTTAAAGGTTTGTTTGGCAAGTGTATCATAGTTTACATGGATGTCTTGAGCATATTTTATAAGTGTAGGTATAAAAAATTTAGTCATTTGTAAAATATATTTGACCACTTTAAACACTACGATATATCTCTTAACCCAAAGAAAGTGTACATTTTGTGCTATAGAGGGTAGGTTACTAGGCCATATGATCACAAAGAGAGGTATGTCTATTGACCCTGACTATGCCAATTTGATTAATAATTTATAGTTACCTAATAGTAAAAAGGAATTGAATTATTTCTTAGGAAAAATAAACTTTTTACGTAAATTCAATTTAGGATTTGCAGAGATAACCAAGCCTTTGAATTTGATATTGAAATAGGGTGTTAAATTGGATTGGAATGTTATTGAAAAGAAGCATTTCATGAGGTGAAAGATACAATGATGCAAGTTCCTATATTATCCATCCCTGATTATGTAATGGACTTATACCCTTACTCATTTTCCTTAGATCACACTATTGTAACAATATTGACATAGATATTTGATGATGGAGAGTATCTGATTGCTTTCATGAGCAGTTACTTGAAGGACACTGAGCTGAGATACTCGACATTGGATAAGAAATCTTATACATTGGTGAAAGTAACCAAGAATTTTTTATATTAAAATTTTCCAAAAAAAGTCTATTCCATTGATCCTGACCCTACAATCAAATAGATGTTGGGGTAGAATGATTTCAGTGAAAGGAGATGACATTGGGTTACCAAGTTATAATAATACAATGTACTGGTGAAACCAAAAAGTCTAGTGCATGGACAAGGGATTTCAAAATTGATGGCTGAGGTTGATCCTAACATTGATGTAGTAAATGTGAATAATCAAGAGATTTAGCCTAGCTCATGGTATGATCTAATCATATGCTACTTGCTCTTTGGGATGCCACCTAATGATGTTGATAGAAAACAACAAAGAAATATAAAGTTGAAGGTTGCCTATTTCATGATAAATAAAATAATTATGTATAGGAAGATCCATGAGAGGATTTAAATCCATTATTTAGTTTAAGAATAAGCAAAATAAGTTATGAGTGCATTTCAAGAGAAGTTGGGAAGTTGTCATCCCTTAGGCAATGTTACTGTACACAAGATCCTCAGAGTCAGGTAATATTGGATCACTCTATTCAAAGATGCTCATGATCATGTATGCACATACCACAAGTTTTAAATTTTCACCAAGAGAGAAATCCACCTTGTCATGCGACTACAACTCATCATTGAAAAGCGTATGTTTGCCTAGTGGGGATTGGACTTCATTGGGGTGATAAATCCCAAATCTTTAGTGGGACACTATTTCATTATCATGACTACAAAATATTGCATAAGATGGGAAAAAAACAAGGCCACAATGAATAAAACTACTAAGGAGGTCATCTCATTATTAGAAGAACACATTTTGACTTACTTTAGGACACCTCTTGCATTGGTATGTGACAATGGGCCTTCATTTTAATCTACTAAGTTGACTAAATGGGCATATAAAAATGGGATTATTCTTAAATTTTATTTCAATAGATATCTGCAAGGCAATGGTCTTATATAATCCACTAACAAAAATTTCCTTGACTCTATAAATAAGGCAATTGACCAAAATTCATGCAATTGGCATGCCCTGCTAAAGTAAGCTTTTTGTGGGCAGATAGGACCCATCACAAGATAGTTTTTGAAGAGTTCACCATTAGACTATCTTTATCCCAATGAGACAGCTCAAGCCTAGTTGTTGGAGCTAATTCAAATTGAAGATAAAAGGGATGAGGCTCTGTATAACTTCATTAAGTATTAAATAACATTTAAGAGATGGTTTTATAGATTATTAAAAATGAAGAGCTTCAGGTTGGCATACCTAGTCCTACTATGGGACAAGTCACATGGTAAAAAGGGTCAACATCTCAAATTCAGCCCATTGTGGATCGATCCATATCAAAGCTCCAAACTATTCAAATCTAATGTATTTAGGCTCAAAGATCTTCAAGGAAATGAGTTTCCACTCCCTATGAATAGGTATTACCTGAAGCATTAATTCATGGTTGACCCTTCATACATTTCCTTTGAGTGATTAAGCATTCATTTTTATGTAAATAAGTGTATATAGTTTCCTTGTTTGCTATGGTTTAGGTTGCATATATGTTCTTTTTATACATTGGTTGTGTGTTTGATTTATGTTGGTATTTATTTGTTGCCTCTTTATTGTTTTATCTTATTTTATTTTGGTTTATTTATTCATTGGGATTATTGCCCATGTTTTGGTTCCATTTTTGTGTTGGGTGCAGATGTCTCAACCCCTCATGCTTTAATGCAAATTAGTCATGTAACTTATAGACTGTGTGATTCCATTAATAGTGTTCTTAATGATAATGTTAATGTGGATGCTAATTCTATGATTAACATCTCCTTACATGTATTATCATAAATTACTAGTAAGACTTGTTGACTAATGTCTAGTGTAGTAATTTTGTATGTGCTTTTCAACCCAGTCAATCCCATTTCATGTTGGTGGCCGATCTTAAAAGGTAAAAAGAAGTTAGCACCTGTTAAGATGGGATATCCTTGTGTATAGCTTCAAGAATAAGGGTTTTTTATTCTAACAATTTATGATTGATGCTTGGGAGTGTTGTCTTAGCATATTGAGTCTAGCCTATGGATAAGAAGATTGGGCATAAATATATAAAAAACCTATTCTTGATGCATTATTGAAATTATGAAAGTCCACGATCCTTAAAAGAGTATGGGGATGAATAAAAATGTGGATTGCTCTGTTCCAAACCTTCCAATAGCACTTAAAACACATCTTAAAACAAAATGAAGACAATGGGTCCATGTAGGTTTTCTAAGTAGTCATGAGTTATCTAAGATCATTATTTGACCCATGGTTTGGTTCTTAAACCCTTAATGGAGAGGCTATACAAAATTCCTAAATAAATTAATTAAAAATAAATAAAAAATAAAAAAAATCCTAAAGCTAAATCCTAAAGCTCTCCACATATAGGGGTGATACAAGCAACTCCACCATAGGCTTTTTGACTTGGATGGCAGTGGAACAAGGCCTTGGAAGGAGCCAAAAGAAACTACATGGGGCTATGGAAACCTAGTTGGAAATATAGCAATGCTCATGCCACTTCCCCTCCAAGATAATTAACCTTAATTACCCTTTCAGAAACTTAGATTTCTCATAAAATTCTGATGGATTCCATTTGGATTCAAAAAAGGGCAATAACTGAATAACCACTACACACACACTAGAGGTATGCATAGGAGATTAAGTTAATATGTCTCATGCTAAGGTAGGATTTAGTTCTTTCATGTTTTGATTTTGTATTGAGAATTATATTTGGTTTATTCCCCTATTTCAGGTTTGAAGATACAAGTTTTGGGTCCTGATTAGTAAACAACACTCTCCCTGTAGAGGTCTCCATTTATTGGGATCCAACCTGCCCCATTTTTTCAAGCTAAACATGGGGACCCTATTTTGCTTTAGAGTCTAGTATTGTAGCTCTCAAGAGTTCATTATGGTTAATTGATTATATCATCCTTATTGATAATCAAATATATTATTATTTACAAGTGACTGAATGAGTTTACTTTAATCTCTTTGCATTTCTTTAGTTCAGTCCAAGATTTTATCTATCAATGAGTTAGTTTCAATGCTTGAATTTGTATCAATATAATAAGTCTTATTATATTTGAAGTTAGTTTCAGTGCTTGAATTTGTATCAATATAATAAGTCTTATTCTATTTGTATGCTTTTGTTCTAAAACACATCTTATAGCTTTATTTTAGACTATTTTTGCTTAGGTTTGTGTAAATTATCTTACTATTTCAAAGTTTTCTATTGGTTTTCCTTAGAAATTGTTCTGTTTGGCTTTGATTCTATCCAAATTGGATGTAATTTTCCTCTATTTCATCCTTTGTCTTAGTCAATTTCATTAAAAGGGACAAAATTTATGTTAAAATGGCTTTCTTTCACTAATTTTTCATGGTATTTGCTATATTTCAAAAGACTTAGGTATTTGCTTTTAAATTCTTTAGTTGTTTACTTTTCAAATCAAAGATTGTTGACTCGAATTATTTTCCTTTTTCTTGCAGGTGCTTAAATGGATCCTGATGCTACATGGTGACCTCCCAGTAGTCTTAGGCCTTGCCCAAAAGACTTTAGGCACTTGGTCAATTTCACAAAGTTTCTCAGGGACACGTGAAACTTTTTCACTACATCAAAAAATAGTCAATTTTTGAGAGTTTTCCTATTGGGTCTTCATGTCAGCAAAGCTTTGGGATAACAATGAATGAGATGATGCCATGTAGTAAAATACTAATACTCTGATATCCCAAATATGTGTGTACTAGCGCAAAGCCTCAAGTCTATCAAGTTAGAGAGATGATGCCATGTGGCATCATCATGTTACCCTATTCTCTTGGATGTTTCTATATAATCTATAAATGATGTCAAATCCCTAATAAAGTGGGTGAGTGAGATCACACCACATGGCATGATCCCATTATTTTTCTATCTTGGGGTGGTCCATGCAACTTTCAAATGCATCACAACTAAAATAGTCAGCATAGTGTAAAGGCCAAAGCTAAATAATGAGAGAGTGAGAAAGAGCCACATAGTAGAATCATCAGAATTGACTAGTGGTCATAAAATGATAAAAGTGAGCAAAAAAGCTAAATCCTGTACATGAAGATAAGTTTCCAAGTGGCAAAATGGGACCCACAAAAGCAAACCCAATTACATGGTGAAGGAAAATATATGTGTAAAGGACCCCGTCAAAACAAAAGACATGTTGGCAGTGTAACCAACAAGCCATGAGGATAAAATTGATAGCCTGTCTAGTTGTCAAAATTGTCAAAAGCCTAGAATAGACTATGCATTCATTTTGATTTATAAAATTAAATCACATATCAACTAAATCACGAATAAAATAAGAATAATTGGCATGGTGTGCATAGTGTGATTATGTGAAGAGCTTAAAAGACAAACCTAACCTTGTAGAGGTGTATTAATTGATTACACATAAGCATGGGTGGATGGTAGTCCTGATGCAATCATAACTACTTCTTGGTGCTGAGTAAATGAACACTGGTCAAGAGTTACTTCATAGTCCAAACAAGGAGGTTGGTGCAAGTATTTTCATAATGATTATTCAATCTATTTAAGAATGTGGTAAGTTTCTGGAGAAGCCAAGTGGGAGAAAAAGAAATACATTAGCATTTGGAGTAATTAAATACTGAGTAGAGATTTATGGAGACAAGATCTAAAGAAGACATTTAACTACAAATTACTTTCAAAAGAAGAAGAATGATATTTATGAATTAATTATAGTAATGACAAGCTGATTTGATTAGATTTGTAGTGAAGGGTAGCCTTGGAATTATAATTAAAAATATAATTTTACCAACTACATGAAGCTAAATGTAATTAATGACCTTGAGCTTGAATTGGTATATTTAATCCCAGTGGTTTATTTGTAGAAAGGGTCGATATATTTTGCACTAAGACTTTGTCTAAGTGATGCCAAGAATACACATAAATTTATGACTCTATGAATTATTTATCTTCTATTGTTTGAATATAATTTTGATTGATGCTACAAACATTGTTATTATCTTGGACTACTATTGGATTGATCTCTACTAGTTTAATTAAGTTCACTCTCTTTATCTATTCTCTTTACTCTGAAATGGTCTTAGATATGGTGTGTAATTTTCTACTTGCTAATTACATGTACGCTGGATAAAATATTGTGGATGGAGTGTTTCCTTTTTATATGCCATCAAAATCTTGCTTGTTATGTCATTATGGTTTGTACATTAGTTGTACTTGTGATACAATGGTTTATTACATCCAAGTGAGCCTTGATGAGTTATTATCATTAACTAGTTTGACATAGTCACATATAACTTCTTCTCTTCCCTACCCTATCTTGATTCTTTTATATTTTTTGATGAGTGATTGCCTTTCCATCTTTAAATATGTTTATACAGTCTTGACCATACACGTAACCCATTAAATATTCTGAAGTAACAACTAAGTGTGAGTTTCTGGTGGAATGGTTCATATGTTTTCCCATGTTATGTTTTTTTAGTGAAATATTTGTCCTTGGATCACTGACAGTTACTAAAAAAAAGGGGACTCTATCTTACTAGGTTTGATCTATAGGTACTTCTTTCAAAATGTTCAATCTAATGAATAATTTTTTAGGATGAGTCATTTGTTGAGACCAACAATGTTTATTATGATAGAGGTACTAAAGATCTTGAGATCTTCATATCTCCATGTGATCACATCTTTGAACTCCTTGAGAGTTTTTAAAAATCATGCTTCTCTTCTAGGGCGTAGATGGTGCCTAAAATCACACACTTCACATTATTTACATTACCTAAGTTGCACTGATCATGTTGCATACCTTTGATAGGGGTAGGTTTATCTTTATCCTTATGATAGTCCACATTGAATAGTCTTTCCTATGAGACCATTCCCTTTGGTATGTTATTTGTTTTCAAATTCACAGTCCCATCTTCATCTAATTCGAAGTCTCCTCTATCATCTTCATCAATAATTTGATTTGCAAATAATTCCACATTGGTTATGAATTCCAATATGTGTTAGTCGTCATTTAAGACTTATAAACTATTAATATTATCTAAGACTAAAGTGATAAAGAATAGCTCTACTAAGAATCTTCTCATTCTCAATTGGGAAATTGGCTTTAGAGTGCTCATATCAATGGCCAATGCATAAAATATATAATTATTTTATCTGGGAAAGTTTGAATGCCAAGGGCATTAAAATATTTGATCAAATTCCATAATTTGCTATGATATCTATACAATCATTTGTCACTACATGAGTATTGGCTCCTCACTTATCTAACCACTAATTTAGAATCACCCAACACCTTGATATCTTTTACTTTCTTACTGAGGGTGAAAAGAGGACATAAACCAATGCTTCATACTTCATTACACTATTTATGCAAGATAACATCATATAGTAGGTGACCAAATAAGATTTTCCTCTTGGATTGATCAATTCAAATCCAACATCACATCCACTTTTTGACTTAGAACCATCAAATTTCAATGTCCACAAGTCTGATTTTACTATGTTAGAGTATGTTGGTGGTCTTTACAAGGGAAATTTTATTGTAATCTTTAACTCCTAGTGTACTTGATCATCTATGATTGCATACTAGATATTCCCTTTGTAAGGACTCTCAATGCAGGGAGTAGGTCCAAGGATATCCATATTTACTTTTACCTCATTGAAAGAATCTAAGATGGACTTTTCATCCCCACTAGGACTGATTGGCCTAATGATATCATATTTTAATGAGAAAATGCTAAGTTCTTCTCCAAAACCTATTGATGGATAATTTATAGGTAATTTTCCCCTAGGGGATAAAGATACAACTATACGTCATGGTCGTTCCACCTCATGAATAGCTCACAAGTTACTTAATTCTATTTATATCATCAGGTCTCACAATTTCATATGTGAGAGATATATCTAGGAATGAAACTAGCTCAAGAGCTCCATATAAATCTTCTTTGTCCAATAGGGCCAATTATTCCACTTTAAAACTTTGGTGTATATTGATCATGTTAATTGAGAGGGTATTGTGGGGAATTTATTCTTTGTTCAACAAGTACACTCCCATTTTGGACTCATAAAATATCTCATTTTTTAAATTTTACATAGTGATCATATAAACCATTTTAATCTCTTGATCTATTCTAATTTGGTTGGGCAAGGCACACCATGGTAGCCACATGTGGCTGAAATTAATTTCCATGTAACCATTCCACATTCTTGATTAGTCTCGACTTATCAACATGGCATAAGTATCCAAGATATCCACCACTTAAATATCAATGAATTTATGAATTTATGGATCTAAGGATGGTTTCATTTTATGTGGTTCAACTTTCCCACCACCTTCACCTTTTACTAGTTGGACAACCTTTTAGTTTGACTTCACAAGTGTCAAACATAATTTTTGGCAGATAGTGTATGGTATAACATTCACAGAGGCACCTAGATTAACCAAACAATGATGTAAGTTTTTTCCAAATATCCTGACTATCAATATAAATGAAGGAGTCTTAGTCCTCTATTTATAAAGAGTAACATGCACATTAGAAAATTAGCAGATCCTTTCCCCTTATTATCAAAAAATTCCTTCAAAAGCAATTCCCTTTGATTATAAATGTGTACCGACTCAAACATAGTTATATCGGTCTTGGTTTTCTCACAATCCTTAACAATATCATTAATAATTTTGTATTTCTTTGACTTCTTGTTGTCTGGAGTGTTCGTAACATAATTCTTAGGATGATAAGAAGTGGTAGTTCCCTTATGTGGAGGAGGATTATTGCTAGAATTTACATTAGGTAGAACTTGAGTATTGCTCAGAGGATTAGAGGTGGTTAATGGGTTGGTTTATTTACTCCTGATTTGGTAATTATTTCCTCTCTATAATTGCTTAAAAACATGGGCTTCATCAAGGTTATCTTTGGGCTCATTTTCATCTTCAAATGGAGATTTGTAAGTTTATAATACTAAAGTTGTGCTTGGATTACCTTCATCTTGGTTTGTGTTATCATTGGGAGTAGACACAATTTCCATATTATCCATCTCCTTTTAGAATATGTTTGAGGTAGTTATGAACTCTACACAATTTGTTTCTACATGGTCTATTATGTTATGTACTTGACATTAATTATTTAAGTCTAGATCTGTGAAGTTCACAGAATATGAGCCTTGATTGTTATTCTAATTTCTATTGTTATTGAGAGTACTAGGAAGGCTTCCATTATTAGGCCTATAATTCAATATCTTATTAGGATGTTAAAAATTTAAATTTCTACCTTAAGCCTAGTTATTCATATTCTGGTTTGAATTATGAGGTCCTTGTTTGCGTAGGTTGATCACATCATTAGAAAGTTTTTGGAATATTTATTTTAAATTACCCACTTTAGTGTTGGTAATAGTACTGAGTTGGCTTTCTACTTGAGATTAAATGTTAGTTATAGGTGTATTTGCATTTAAAATATCATGGGTAGTCACATGAGCATGGGTGTGAGCATTGCCAATGGGTGTTTGGGGGCTCAAGTAGGATGGGATTGCATGTTGAGTGTTTTCGGATGTAGCATACTCACTATTTCTTGGTGTAACAATAATATTTTATTTTCCATTAGGACTAACTACATGTTTTTTAATAGGGGAACATCATGGTTGGGAGGCAAATAGGGCATGCTACTAGACATGTAGAGCTAGATTGAAACCAGATTTAGGATTGTGTATAGGGCACTTGGGATTAGATTCATCAATGGTGTACTATTCTAAAGGGATTTGTTGATCATCAAAATTTGAGTAGGCACCTAGTTGGCCTAATGAAGGAAAAATACCAAATTCATAAGCTTTTGGGACCATCTGTTGCTCAATGCTAATGACTTCATTATACACTAAGGACAATTATGTGAGGGCTATTTGGGTTCTTATAAGGAACATAGAGGTCATAGCTTATAAATCCCTTAGGTAGGTTTGTACGGTAGTCACATAATTATGATTATAAGGGTCATTAAAATGTTTATATAGACTATGAAGTTAGGCATTGAACATTCTCATAAGCTTGTTTTGTTCTTTATTTGCGGTTATAAAGTGGTGATATAAGATTATAGGTTTGATGTGGAGCGTAAAATGGTTCACAAACACTATTTCTAAATTAGCCCAGGTAATTATTGACCCATAGGGTAATCCAAGATACCAAACATAAGTGATTTCTCCTTAGGATTATGAGAATAATTTTCAGGCAACATATTCATGTTGAACCTAAGTTCTAATTATTGTATCCTTGAAGGATTACATATGTTCTACTATTTATAATCCCCATATTATAAAATTGGGATATAACTTCTCCAGTTTCTTGGGCAAATCATGAGTCATGCCTGGAACAACCATACGCTAATAAAATCCTTGTCCAAGCTAGGCCATGTTGGCCATTGATAACAACTGGGGAAAGACAAATGGTTTAACAAAATGGGTAGATACAACTATGGGTGAACTACCAACTGATTGAATGGGTTTAACCTTTCCTTTTGTTTTGTAATCTCTTTGCTTTGGTATTTTATGCTCAGTAAATCCTAAGATCTTTAAGTTATATCCAATATATTTTAATCAGGTATTTATCCTTCTATTTTCTAGTTTAAGAAAAGGTTTAGCCTAATGGAATAGAAGGTTCTTAAAATGTCTTAGTTTGAGTTTTAGCTAGAACTCAAATCATGGTTCTTGCCCTCCTTCTAATGATAGAACATGTTGATGGGTTTATTGGCACACAATAGGATGATAGAAAACATGAAAGGGGATAAGTTATAAAAATAAATCAAAATAATGAATCTCAATATATACTCTAGTTCTGGCCCTCCTTCTAGTGATAGAACATGTTGATGTGCATTATGACAACCCCTTAAGAGTATAAATAAATCACTATTTTTTTATTTTAATTTTATAGTACACTACTAAAGTTTATTTGATGTTTTTCAATCCTATATATTCAATATGTGTTTGCATAATGTTACATAAATCATATCTATTAACTCCTTATGACATTTCTTACATTCAATCAAATATATAAGTAACAAAGATAAAAGAGATTTACATATACATTGCTTTCAAAACTTAATAAGAAAATAAGGTTTCCATTATGCGATTTCCATATTCATTCTTTCAATCATAATATTCAAATTAAGAATTTCAATATGAATTTATAAACATATTACAATTGATTAAACAATGTAACTCACATTTTTATACAATGTTACATAAGTAAATTTAATATAGAATATATAATTAAAATTTAGGAAAATATATTTCTTGACACTCACAATCATTCTAATCTATAATGGTTGAACAACATAATAATAGGATTACATTCTTAACAATATATTCTTTTCATTTACAATTGAACTACTCTTTCATTGATTCAAAACTTACATTCATACCAGTAATAGATTTAAGCAGTTGAAAATGGTTACAATTACAACAGTAAGAGATCAAAAATGAATTTCAATTTTCAAATCCTTTAAAAATATAAATAATAGCTTTACATCATTGATTAAAGTAATGAATATAAAACACATACTATTCAACAATAATTTTCCTTTGCTTGCACTGGGTTGAGTAAAAGAAAATCTGAGATTGGCAATAGACTATGTAGGCACAAGGAGGGAGACTATCATAGAGGGATTTTACTCTAACCACATATCCTTTCAGATTCCCTGCTTACCTCTCATACACTGAGAGTCGCCCTACCTTTAACAATAAGGATAGATATGAGTCCAAATATAAGAAAGAGATCATTTGCAAACATATCAACTTCATAGCCACTCTGTAGACACAATATTTTTAAAATTTATCAATTACTGATGCTTTCTCTCTTGTAGGAACCCATTGAGACTCAATCTCTCTAAGTGCTCACCTTAAAATGTGAACCAAGAAATGGGTGGGAAAACCATTGGTGCTTCTCAATATTTTTGTCTCCTATATGACGACTTAAAACCAACACAAACCTCTCCTAAACATTTTCCTAAGCTTTGACACCTCCCTTACTCACTCCTCCAAGCAATTCACCACCTCAAACAGACCCTACCTAAGCCAAATTATCCTTTTTTTCATTTACCAAACAAAGTCACATGGGCTGACCTTGTTCTTAAAAATGAGTACATTACAGGACTAGGTCAGCCCAACTGACCTAGTCTAGGACCTAATTGTTTTATTTATTTAAGAACCAGTTCAATTGGGTTGACTCCATTGGCTAAAAATTTATAAGGATTTAGGGCTAGATTTAACTATATAAACACATCCTTTTCACCATTTTCATTAGATAGAGATAGATATAACAATTTATTTGCACATCTACTAATCCACTATTCTACTTGAGGAGCCATTGCTTAAGGTTTCATACTTTCACTGGAGAGAAGAATCTTGTCTTATGGGAGAAGTCTTTTGGATGCATAGGCAAACTCATGTATCTTAGAGTTGACCTACATTTATTATCCTTACAAACCACAATAACCTCTTACAAAACACCATTGTCTAAGGGAGAGATTGAAGTTCAAAGAGTTCTTCTTCAAGGTAAATATTCCTAACTCTTGCTCCTCTTTATTAAGAAGATAGATTTGCATGTGTTAGCTTATGAATATGTTTCTTTATCCATGCATTAGAATTACCTCTACAATGACTTGAGTAGAGTTATTTGCATGTTTTTTTTTTGTTTTTTATCCCCATTTGTGCCACATGCTTTGGTGAGCACTAGATTAAATTTATTTTACATTGTGATTTACTTTGATAAGAAAATATAGGACTTAGCTAGGGTTATTGTGTGGTATTGGTTGACTAGAGGATTTGGAACCCTCTCTAGTGATATTATGTGGTAAGAGATCCCTTAGTTAGGTCTAGTAGATCCATATATGTCATGACCACAATTGTCTAAATGTACCAACAAGTAGAAGGGCTAGTGTGATTTATCTTCTTCAAGCTAGGGTTGATTTATAAATCAGCTTCACTTTCCCTTGTTATACATTCTGCTGAACCCAACATGAAATAACCCTTACAAGTTTTATTTTATGCCTTAATTTATTATTTATTTCATTTTTACATCATTGAATCAAATCTATCAGCTCAGTGTAATAGTTTATGCACTAGTTCAACACACAGTCACTCTGATCAACTCTATTTTTCTATGTGCAGTTTATCTTTAACCACTGGTAGCTACATCGGTCGACTTGACTTAGTTCACTTCATTACATATAGGTTTTCAAATTAATCAACCCAGTCGAATCTATTAGCTGGATAAAAAATATTCATCTAGATGATACAATATAAAAATAACAACTTTAGCATCTTCAAAATCATCAGGTTCATTCTCACCATCTTAGTCATTTCTCTTCTTCATTACAATCTTGTTTTTCATAGTTTTCAATTTATAAAATTTTAACTCTATAATAAACTAGGTTGACTAAATTGACATATGTAGGAGACTCAGTTGACTCATTTCACTATTTTTTTCTAGATCTTACTTCAACAGACAAAATCGACCTAGTCAATTTTGTTTTGTACTATTTGCATACTTGGTCATCTAAATTGACCCTGTAATCTTCAAGCAAAGGAAATAACTCATCTTGTTAGTAATTAACTCACTCTTCATTTTATTTCTTGATTGCTTAGAGTAGCACACATAGACTAAATATAAAGTTTTAATTTTTTGATTCAGTCACACTATTTTTTTATTCACGCACTTCTAAACCACATAATATAAAAAATCATTAAACAAATTCTACCCAAGGTCTACTTACTTGTATTTCATCACCAAGGGGGACCCTGACTCAGTTTTCTAGTTGAGTATAAATATGTGGTTAATGTTATATATTGGAAAAACACCCAACACTCTTATCATTATGGGATTATGAAGTGAGGGGGTAAGCCCCAATACCAAACCAATACTATCACCAATCCAGATCCTTTTCAACCTTAACTACCTTAAACCATCCTTAGATTGCCTTTCGAGTTCCTCTTTATAGCCAACTCCCTATCACATTTATTTCTAAAAAATATAATTTAAAATATTTATGAATGACCACATATACTAACATTTCTATTTTTATTGCTTGCTCTCTGATAATTGTATGTTGTATTATAAAACTTATATCAAATAACATTGGTACAAGGTTTGTGATGTGTGTCATTACTAGATTGACTGGTTTGGCCCACTTGCCTATGTGTTTATTTTAAGTATTTTACAAAATAACACTAGATAGACTAGAGTTATAACTATCAAAACCTATCTTTACCAACATAACACAGTCGATTTGCTCAATTGTGTGTCCTAAAGTCACTATTTTCCCACAAAACACAATCACTCTATTTAACCCAATATCTTACAACCTACTTGTTTTATTTTCCTTCAACACATAGTCAACCTATCCAACTATGTGTCTTTCAAACTCCCTTAGTTTCATCATCTTTTGAACATAGTCAACCAATTCAATAATGTATTTTGTACCCTATCATGTCTACTATCCTACAAGACAAAGTCGACTAGTTCGACCCAATATCCTACCAGTTGATCCTCATTTTTACCAAGTTTTTAGTTTCTCTCCATCATTAATTTTTGTTTAAGGAAAATACATAATTGAATCAAATAAACATGATGAGTTTTACCAATCCCAATATGGTTCCTAAGACACATCTTGTGTCACCCACTATGGATCAAAGAAATGTCCATGTTGCTACCCACACTACCAACTATGGAACTCCTCCCCATTCTTCCTCAACACTTAACCCCTTATTTTCATTATAAAATGAGCGTGATCTTGAGTAAATAATTGAAATTCTCTTTTTCATCAACAAAAACCCTCAATATAGAGAAAAAGATCCTACAACCATCTATAATCTCAGGATGGGAGCTCATATAGGAAAACCCCATTCACCTTTTGCTTGGCTTTCCAAAGGATTTGGATCAAGCCCTTTATTTTCATCCCAACCTTTCCCATATATGATTCCTCCCTCCCATACCATGACATCATCCTCTATGCCTTCTTCTACTCCATGCCAAGTATTTCTACTAACATGATAGGTTCAACTTCTAGTGGGGATCTTCAAAATACCCACATCCCTAACCATGCTACCAATGCTACTCATGCCACCAGTGTGGGGCATGCTACCATCTCATTCCACACTTATAGTGCATATCAAGATCTTAATACCTCACATAATATTAATGCATCACATGTTTCATCCACCAGCCAAAATGCTTCTCAAACCAATCAAATTTTATTATAAATTCTTAACCAAATGATACTTTTCAAACTAACAATGCAAATTAGATGATGAAAATGCAAAATCACCTCATACATCTCCAAAACCAACCTCACCATGTTCCATGGGGAGTGAAAAATCCTAATGCCCCCCAACCCCCCTTAGGGATTCCCATGGTAACCTATACCACAACCTCCACTTGTCAACAAAACTATCAACATTTACAAAATGAACCTCTAGTACCTCAAATTGCCAACATTGATATAGAAGGTATCACTCCCGCCATCACTTATAATGGATATAAAAATCCTACCTTTCATCTAAAAACATTTAGTAACCTTTAAAAATATTGGGTTAAGCTTAATAATTTCATTTAGCTAAAACACTTTCAAGAGATGTTTTAGATTGGTACAATCAATTGAAAACCCACTCTATTACTAGTCTAGAAGACTTGGTAAACTCACTGGTCTAAGAATTCCAAACTAGTAATCTTATTGAAAAGAACTTAGCTCATTTTATAAATTGTGAATAACCTGAAACTGAAATGGTACAAGTCTTCATCAAATGATGGAAAATTTTGTCTAACAAATATAAGCATAATATGGTGGATGATAACCTCTTCCACTTATTTACTAATAGTCCCCACCCTATATAACAATATTGGGTTATGACCCTTTCTCCAAAAAATTTGGAAGAATCTCTTGACCAATCTAAATGCCAAGACTTCCTCATGCACCAATTTGAACTGCCTCAACCCACAGCAGAAACTCGCATGCTTATCAAAAATAAAAACCATCATGCAACAAATTATGGACTTATTGACACTTATGACACCATACATACCATCCAATATATTGCTCCAAATAACACCATGGAGCATGTTCTTCCCCCTAACAATAATTTTAATCATAATCCCACATTTTCTCAACATAATCATACTAATATGCACAAACCATTATCCTTAGAATAAATTCAAAAACATTTTCCAAGACCTCTACCATGAGATCTTGACCCAACTCATCCTATGAAGTCAAGAGTACATTTCTTAAATTCTATGTAATTAACAAAGATACCAATTACAACATGATCTTGGATAGGCCTTAGATTCACAGGATGAATAAAATCCATTCTACCCTCTCCCAAAAAATTAGGTTCCTTCTTTTGGGAAAGGTCTTTATTGCCCAAGGAGATCTTAAACCTTTTGACACCCTTCAAGAAACCATACATGAAAAACCATGGTTACACATCGATTATCACTTACCCACCAATGGTGTAACAAAACACCCACATCTAGTTGAGTTCAAAGAACCCACAAAGCCTAAAGTGGTTATCCTAAAGAAAGGGGTGGAGATTATTAAAGCCATTTTTAAGGACATGCTTAAAGAGAAAGAAGTTATAATAGTATAAAAATCAAGTGGCAAAGATCTTATGGTGATGTTATTCATTTCAACCATGTCTACAGTTGAAATCATTAATATCCTAGAGAAGGATACACCACTTTTGTTTCCCTTCAACTCGTAAGGAGTAGGAACCTACAATCTCTCTAAATATCAAGACTATGAAACTTAGGAAGGCTTAGCCAACATACCTGACATCATCATGGTTGAGATATCATAGGATCAAGAAACTCTCCCTGGACATAATGATGATTCTTCCTCTATGCACAATCAATGGAACCGTTTATTATGATGGGGAAAATTCCATCTGGGCATGAGGGTAGGAGTCATCCTGATTTCCCTAGAAGGAATAATTATGCCATTCAAATTTTAAACTTTACTTTGAGTTTAAAAATAATGGGACCGAGTACGAAGCTTTATTTCTTGGATTGCTCATTTCTAAATATTTAGGTGTTCAAAACCTAAAAATTCAATGTGACTCATAGTTAGTGACTAACCAAATCTCAGAGCTTTATCAAACTAAGGGTTAACATACTAAAATCTATAAAATTATTATGCATGAGGTTGTTAAGGATTTTAAATTCATTTATATATAAGTCATTCCTAGAGAAATAAACTAACTTGTTGACTCTATGGCTACTTATTCCTCACTTTTTGACCCTCATTCTATGATACCTAAATCAAACTTCATAATGTTTGTTAGGATAGAAACCCTCGTGTAAAATTGTCCAATGACTAGACTCTCACTCACATTTGGAAGGATACTATCCCATTGTCCTTGACTTAGCTGAGAATAAAAAGGAAATTCTAGAATTATTATGATCTTATGATCACATCCCATTCTCACATCATAAGAGAGGTTTCACTCTCACTTTTAATCCTGCATTTTCCCTTAGATGTGAATATTAAGATTATTATTTCAATATTGAGGATTATCTATCTTCCAATGAAGAGCTCAATGTATTTAATGCAGAAGAAGAATATTATGATATTCCTCTTGCTTCCAATGAATTCAAAGAAGGGAATGCCTCCCTCATTGAGAATAATATTGATATTAACATAAAGACTAAATAAATCCCTAAGATCCTCAAAATTAGGTCTACACTCTCACCATAAGAGGTGTAAGATCACAAAAAATTACTTACCAAGCTTTCCTAAGATTTTACCTTTCCTACATGGATTGGTAAATATTAAACTTGAAGTAGTCATTCATAATCTAGTCACGATGCCTAATGTGAAACCCATAAAAAAATATCAATCCATTCAAGCCCAAAGTTGCATTAACTATGAAAGAAGAGGTTATTAAGCTTATCAAATTAGGGTTCATAAAACCTATGGAATACTCTATATGGATGTTCAACATTGTTCCCATTCTCAAAAAGAATAAAAAAATAAGGATGTGAATCTATTTTCATTATTTTAACAAAACATGTACTAGAGATAGTTTCTCTCTCCCTTCCATTGATGTCATCATTGAGACATCCACAAGTTATGAGTTATTATTCCTTATGGATGGATTATTTGGATATAAAAAAATATAAATCTCAAACGAGGATCAAATCAAAACCTAATTTACTACACTGTGGGGAAATTTATGTTATTTAGTCATGCCCTTCGACCTTATGAATGTTGGGATAAAATATCAAAGATCCATGACCTATATTTTCCATGGTCTCATCCATAAGATAGTGGAGGTTTATGTGGATGATATTCTAGGAAAAGTGAAAATAAGGATTAAGAACTTAGAGGTGATGCATACCATTATTACACATTTGATTAAATATGGTATCACTTTAAATCTTGATAAATGTGTGTTTGGAGTTGAAAATGGAAAACCCCCTGGTTATATCATCTCTTAATAGGGAATCGATATTGACCCAACCAAGATTTGAGTAATCTTTGAAATTTTCCCCCACTGATCAATCAGTAATTAGGTCATTCTTGGGGAAGTTAGGGGCCATTTGATGGTTTATACTTGACCTTACTTATGCACTTCATCCCATCAACAATCTTATTAAAAAGGCAAGTGGCTTGACTTGGATGAGTTATTTTTAGGATGCATTTGAAGTAGTAAAACATTTTATTATGTCTCTTCCAATAGTCATGACACCCAATCCTCAAAATACTCTCATACATTACATTACAACAATTGAGGTCTATCTTGTATTCATGTTAGCCCAAGAGAAGGATGATGTCAATGATAATGCTATATATTTCATTAGTTACACTCTTATTGACTATGATATGTGTTATATTTGGGTATAGAAAGAGTTTTTGGCCATAGTGTTTTCAAGTAAGCAGTTGCAACATTACATGCTTAACCAAGAAATAAGGGTTATAGTAAGGTCAGATGCCTTATATACATTCTTAACCCAACCATACCTTTCATGAAAGCCTAGACATTTTATCATGATTTTGAGTGAGTTTTAACTCACGTATGTCAACCAAAAGTACATCAAGGGATAAATCATCATTGATTGGTTAGTAAAATCCCATTAAATGTCATATATCTCATTGATACTAAATTTCTTAATGAGTTGATTGGTTATATCTAGAAACCTGCTCTCATCTCATCTCCTTGGTACAACAATATCATCAACTATTTAATTGATCATACTTATCTCAAGGGTGCCAATTCATAACATAGACATTATATTCATATCATATTGTCTAAATGTGTCATTTTAGATGAGGTTATCTATCATAAAACCTTGGACAACATGTTATTGAGGTGTGTCAATGAAGAGGATTCAGAAATGGTCCTTTTTCATTGCCATAATGGCATTTATTATGGAAACTTTGGTTGACATGTACCTACACACAAGATCCACATGATGGGATAATTTTGGCCAAATATCAAACATGATTTCATTAATTATGTATGAAAATTCAAGTGTCAACTTCTCCCTTGAGATTCACATTCATGGCCTTGCATCCCATCATAACTTTGTGGCCCTTTTCCACTTGGAGTCTAGATGTGATTGGCAATATTTCTTCTACTTCTTTAGATTATCATAATATCATCATCATAACCACTAATTATTTCACTAAGTGGGCTAGATCCATGCTTCTAACAACTATCAATAGATTGGTCATTGCTAAATTTATTCTAAATTAAATCATTTGTTATTTCAGAGTCCCATAGGTCAAAGTCATAGACAATGGGTCTCATTTAAATAACCCTAAGGTATTGAAGCATGTAATAAATTTGTTTTATATCATCACATAACCTCTCTATACTACCCATAGTCCAATGAATAATCTAAATCCATAAATAAAACACTAATGTTAATCCTTGTCAATATAGTCAAAGATAACAAAAGAGATTGGCACCTTCAGCTCTACCCTGCATTATGGTCTTATAGAATAACTATTTGTATGCCCATGGGGGAGAACTTTTATTCCATATTATTTAAAGCTAAATAAATTATACCTCTCAAGGTGTAAATCCCTAACTTGAAAATGACTAGCTAAACTAGATACCTTGGATGAACATCATTTTGCAATTGTATAAAATCACATTGCTTATGTAGATCATATGTTCCAACAGTACAACAATAATATCCATGAGTGCTCGATACAAGTAGAATACCTTGTCTTAAGAATCTATAGTTTAATAGATAAAAATAAAGGAGAACGTAAAAAAAATTAGATCTGACTAGTTAGTTCCTTATTTAGTGATTGAATATTTTAATAATGGAGCCTATCGACTATGCACTTTAGAGGGGAAAGAGTTTAGTGAATTTGTGAAATCTTTGCACATTAAATGATTTTACATTTAGTATTTACATTTCACACTTCCCTCATTGCATTGAATTTTCCATTATTTATATGTCATCTTTCATATCAAATGTCATGTTTGGTGAATATTTAGTTGTAAGTTTGCATAACAAAAAATTTCAAAACTATAGCTCATCATCTCATTTCAATTTAATATTACTCTAGTATACTATAGAAAAAAATTCAATATTAATATTATATTGGTTATTTTCATAGTTCTTAGTATCATATTATACCTCTCTTTCCCTACACCTTGTAAATATTAGAAAATGCTAGCCTATAGGCTAATGTAAAATATTGTCCATGACAAAATATTCTCTTATAGTTCCCTTTAGCAGAAAACATTAGCATGATAAAAAATAGGTAACCCCTCTCACGTATCTTGGTCTTTGGTGATGATCCCTTGCATCATATTGGTTTCATGGGAACAATATTTGGGGGTGAGGGCCTTACAATATGTCAGTGTGTGTGTGTGTGTGTGTGTGTGTGTGTGTGTGTGTGTGTGAGAGAGAGAGAGAGAGAGAGAGAGAGAGAGAGAGAGAGAGAGAGAGTCTCATGTAAAAATCAAAATCTCTTGCAAGTCAAAATAAAATTCCACATCTCTCACCATTCACTAATATTTGATGTTGAGCCATCACATCCTACTAATTGTGTGGGGTTAGCATTGGGGATGAATGCCCTTACTCAAGTACATATATCCTTTGGTGATGAGCCCATGCATCTTCTTAGTCATGTGAGACTAAGTGTACGAGGTCAAAAATAAAATTAAAAAGTAAAGCAAAAGTAATATCAAATGAGAAAGTGTCCAATAAGCAAAAAATAAAATTTATTCAAAAATTTTGTTAGGTGTTTATGTTGATGAGGGTAACTTTATCCTATTTAGAGATTCTAACAAGGCTAGTTACCTCTATATGAAACCAATAAAGTTAGTGTTTAATAAGTTTATTAAGAGGAACATTTCCCACCTTTGCTTGCAAAGATTAGGTCATCTTCCCTTTCCATGCAAAAAATTTATGTATAGTTTTCATTTTCATCATTTCATACATATCCTATTTTTCTTTTTGTTCCTTTTGATACAAGTTGAAAGTCATTTTTTGTGTAAATTAAATAGCTTGATCCCACCTATAAAATAACAATTAGCACATTTAGATTTTTACACATATCCATCACATAACATCATATTCCATTATTTACATACATTTTTTTCTGACATTTCACATATATAAACACTTCCATAACATTAACATAAATATAGAGGTACATGGTATATCATCACATGCCTAGTCATCTAAAGTGCATAAATTGAAAGACCATAAATGAAATTAAAATCATAACATATAATGACAAGTCACTAAAATAGACCAATATCTCTCCACACACACACACACACATAGATGTGTGTGTGTGTGTGTGTGTGTGTGTGTGTGTGTGTGTGTGTGTGTGTGTGTGTGTGTGTGTGTGTGTGTGTGTGCGCTTCTTAGAACTCCATGCCATTTTCAACTTGATTTGATAATGAGGACCATGTCTTGGAATTGATAGAATCATCGGCATCTGCTTTGGGTGACCATGAGACCGTGCTTATCAAAAATGTGACCATACTGATAGGTGAGACACCTCTCCATGATCACATTTACGTCTACATTCATTCCAACTAAAACCTGGGTCCATTATAGAAGAAAACCAATCTAATTATTGGTTTTTACATAGTCTCTACATCCAAGAGATGTCAGGATCCACGCTCCATAAGAGCACACATGATTACCTTTGTATAAGCAACAAAACACGAAATTAAACTAGAATTAATAAGTAACTAGAATAGAGAAATAGCACAAAATATGAGAGACAATACAAACTTGTATTAATACTCTTCCAGAAGGAAATACAATGAAGAAGTCACACTCTTCTTCCCACACCTCTAGGGCTCCCACACTTCTAGGGCATACAATAATTCTCCCTCAAGAGTTCACTCTCTCAATTATAGTCACAACTCAAACATAGAGTTGTTCCTCAACCAGTCAGTAACAATACTGCCAGTACACCAATCAAATCAATAATCGAGTTGTTGTTTCCACTAGTAAGTGACAATCAACACAACCATTGTTGCCTACTTCTAGTCCACCAAGTACTCAATGTACTCCAAGTAGATCTCCCTGATCTTGCTCCTTGTGTTGCAGATCTCCTTTGATCTTGCTACCATGCAGATCTCTTTTGACCTTGCACAAACACACACCTGCAGATCAACTGACCTTACTTACCATGTAGATCTTACCTGATCTTGCATACTTGAAGCTAAACTAATCTTACACACCATGTAGATCTCCCCTGATCTTGCACACATGTAGATCAGCCTGGTCTTTCACACTTGCAGACCTAGATCTTACACACTTTAGAATAACCCTTGTCCTTGCCTTTGCAAGTCCTTATGATTCTACCTTCTAGAGGATCCCTTCTTTGATCCCTCAAATTACAATATAGCCCCATGGGTCTATAAAATAGATCCCATATGAACAATAATTAGACTTCCTAATTACAATAATTAGAAATGCAGAATCAAGACTTAAATTAGTCTTTTACATGCAAACTAACTGTCCATCCAAAAATAGACCAGTTTTGGAAGCGCATGCAAACATGCACGCACACACAGGTTGCCAACGTCGGTTCTTTTCTTATCGATGTCGACCAACCCCTAACCAACATCAGTTACTGCAAACACTAAAGATGACCGACATCAGTTGATCAGATCGATGTCAGTTGCTCTGCAACTCAGCAACCTCCTCCATTTGCATTAGTGAAGCTTTTAGCTCCACAACCTAACAATCTCCCACTTGGAGATAAATAGCTGCATCTATACCTATACCTATACCTGTACATTATCTAATATTGTTTCTTGGCTTGTATCTCTCTTCAAGTTCAATCTTGAAGACCAACCACCACATAACCTGTGGTGCTACTCTTGTCATCCAAGTAACCTGTCATATCCGAATCTACATACCCATGTAGAGAAGTGCTTGACCCTACATAGCATGAATCCCTGCTACTGGTCCCTCTCAGATACCTAAGAATCCACTGAACTGCTTTTCAATGCTCCTTTCCTGAATTGGCTATAAACTTGCTGACAACTCCCACTGCTTGGGCAACATCAGGTCTAGTACACATGTACTTAACCTCATCATGTGATTTGGGACACTATTCTGTGAACTATCCATCCATAGGTGTGCTAACCGATTCTGCATCCTGCATCTTAAACCTCGCCACTACCTTATTCACATAATCATCTGGAGACAAAATCAACCTGTGATCTTCCCTGTCTCTAGAAATACTCATGCCAAGGATTTTTGCTCCTCCTAAATCCTTCCTGGCACACCTCTGAGCTACCTTTACCTTTAGCTCAGCAAATCCCTGCATGTGTGACCCTGCAACAAGCATATCATCCACATATAGTAACAAGATAATGTCATGACCATTATCCAACCTGGTAAAGTAAACACAGTGATTACAATGACATTGACTAAAGCCATGCTTTGTCATACACCTGTCAAACCTGTACCACTATCCTGGAGCTTGCTCAAGACCATATAACCTGGCCTTCCATCTCACCTGTCCATTCTCTCCTTTCTTTAACCTAGGAATCCATTCATCTTTCAGTGCTTTCATACCGGCTGGCAACTCTACCGAATCTCCCATTTGGTTCTTCTCCAAGGAATCACATTCCTCATTCATGCCATGCTCCCACTGTTTCCTGGATTCTACCTACATTACCTCTTTAAAACTTCCTAGTTCTTGACCATCAGTGACCAACAAGTTCAAGTAGTATAAAGAAGGGGAATAATGAATTTGATGCTTACTTACCCTTTCAATCCTCCACATGGGTGTTTGAGACTCCTTGACAGCTTATTGTCTGCCCAAAATTTGTTCTAACAGTGACCGATGTCGATCACCCTTCAGTCTACATCTGACCGACATCAGTTCCATGCGACCAAACTGATTGCCAACGTCAGTTCTCTGACCGACATTGGTGTCCACCTGATCGCCGATGCCAATTCCATGATTGACATTGGTGTCCACCTACCCGACACCACTGACTCTGGTCTACACATGACTGACGTTGGTACCTACCTATTCGACATCAGTTCTCACTTGACCGATGTCGGTAACTATATTTTCCTATGAGTGATGACTTTTACCCATGAACTCACTTTAGATCATAACCCTATCCAAACTGCCCTGCTCAAAAATATTCAATCCCTTGAGCTGATCTCTGTCCATCATCTTCTCCTTGAAAACCAAGGCTTTCCAGTTCTTAAGTTTGTCAAAGACATCAGACTTCCTCTTAAGAACATGCATCCCCTTCTTATTCATGTGACCAAGCCTACAGAGCCACATCTTCACATCTACATTTGAAGTAGATAAACTAAAAGGAGAATTAGTAATACAAGTAGATAGATAAAGAGTACCTACTTTCTTACCACATGCTAATTCAAGTGCACCCTTGGAAACTTTCCAAGATTCTGCTGTGAGAGTAACTGTGCAACCCTCATCACCCAACTTTCCTAAAATTAGACTCCTCTTCAGGACTGAGACATGCATGACATCCTTCAACATCCATGTGTTGTCTGTCTACAATTTTAGGTGCACTTTCCCTTTGCCAACAATTTGACAAGGCTCGCCAACCCCTAAATAAATGTTTCCAAAGTCTCCAAAGACATAATCATGGAAAAGTACTCTATTTGGGGTTGCATGGAAAGAGGCAATAGAATCTAAAAACCAAGATTCTACTTTATCCAAGGAACATATAAGAGCAACCCATGCAACAATACCTGCATCATTTGCTTCTTTATTTCCTTCATGCTGATCTTCTACCAACCAACAATCTTTCTTTACCTGCTCTTTCTTTTCACAGTACAGTAATTAAGAATTCTTGCCATTGAATTCCTCCATTCTTAGCTTACTTTCTTCTACCATTTCTATACTTCCACTCAATCAGAAACCCCTGAGAGTGCCCTGTAATCAACAAACACTTAACACACTCTGAAACCAAGGTGTTAGTGAACCAAACTCTAATACTTGGTGAACTTGGCTCTGATACCACTTGTCAGGATCCACGCTCCATAAGAGCACACATGATTACCTTTGTATAAGAAACTAAACATAGAATTAAATCATAATTAATAAGTAACTAGAATACAGAAATAGAATAGAATATGAGAAACAATACAAACTTGTATTAATACTCTTTCAGAAGGAAATATAATGAAGAAGTCACACTCTTCTTCCCACACCTCTAGGGCTCCCACACCTCTAGGGTGTACAATAATTCTCCCTCAAGAGTTCACTCTCTCAATTATAGTCACAACTCAAACACAGAGTTGTTCCTCAGCCAGTCAGAAACAATACTGCCAGTACACCAATCAACTCAATAACTGAGTTGTTGTTTCCATCAGTAAGTGATAATCAACACAACCATTATTGCCTAATTCTAGTCCACCAAGTACTCAATGTACTCCAAGTAGATCTCCCTAATCTTGCTCCTTGTTGTGTTGCAGATCTCCTTTGATCTTGCTGCCACATAGATCTCCTTTGACCTTGCACACACACACACACTTGTAGATCAACTAACCTTACTTACCATGTAGATCTTACCTGATCTTGCACACCTGTAGATCAACTGATCTTACACACCATGTAGATCTCCCCTGATCTTTCACACCTGTAGATCAACCTAGTCTTGCACACTTGCAGACCTAGATCTTACACACTTTGGAAGAACCCTTGTCTTTGCCTTTGTAAGTCCTTATGATTCTACCTTCTAGAGGATCCCTTCTTTGATCCCTCAAATTACAATACAGCCCCATCAGTCTATTAAATAGATCCCATACAAACAATAATTAGACTTCCTAATTACAATAATTAGAAATGTAGACTCAAGACTTAAATTAGTCTTTTACATGCAAACTAACTGTCTATCCAAAAATAGACCAGTTCTGGAAGCGCATGCAAACATGCACGCACACACAGGTTGCCGACGTCAATTCCTATTTGACCGATGTCGACCGACCCCTAACCAACGTCGGTTATTGTGAACACTAAAGATGACCGATGTCAGTTGATCAAACCGATGTCAGTTTCTCTGTAACTCAGCAACCTCCTCCATTTGCATTAGTGAAGCTTTTAGCTCCACAACCTAACAAGAGAAACTATAGACTATATAGCCCCATTCTAAATTAAAATAGGTCCAAATAGACCCATTATATCTCTATAGGAAATGAGAATTTACCCTATGAATATGGCCTTCTTTAAAAAATGGTGAACATAGCTACAAAAATGAAACCCATAAGCTATAAAATGTCAAACTATAGGTCTATATTTAGCTCTAATGGCATCCCTTTATGTTATTTATACTTGACTGCATGGCTATGTTCATTCTTTGGTGTTTGATCGAGCTTTAATGGCATAAATATGGCCCCTATAAGATGTATTTGCTTTAGTTGAAACCTGCTTCCTTGGTTTGACTTTGTCCATCAAATATTGCTTGGGCCAATCAGATTTCTCCATCTTGTCTTTATTTCTATTGATCCCATAGATACTACTGTCAGATTTTGACCTTGTGACCCATCTCACACCACTGATCTTGCTTAGTATGAATGAATTCAGTCCATTGATTTACTTATCATGAAGATTCTTTGACATGTTGACGAGAGCTCATACTATGAGATCAAAATGTACAAAGAAATGTGATCCATAGATCTCATTAGGTGCAATTTCTTGTTAGTAACCGCTCATCATAGATCTAGATGTATGATTACATGCTGGTGGTAGATCTACTCAGACTCACCTCCTTGTCAGTCAAGCCTTGCACCATTATATATTTGTTGAGTGAATATGCACCATTGGATCGTGATCAACTTTTAGACTTTTAAGGCTCTTAACCCAAGGACCTTTTAACTTTTTTAACCTCAATGTGAACCATTTGATCTACTTGTCAGAATACAAGCTCATGCAGACCATAGATCTTCGATCAACTTGAAGCAGGTTAAGGACCTTTTGAATATAAACAAATATCTCATGGGGTCCAATTTTGACATTTACATGGCCATCATTTTGTGTTTGCATGATGTCACTGATGTTCAAATGAATGTCATCTTTTAAGCTTCAACAACTCGTTACTATGTCTTAATTTTGAAGTCTTCACATCCTTCAAATACATTCATGAGCTCGTAATCGATGTCTACATGACTGTCAAATAAACTTCTTTGAACCCAAATGGTTATTTATCAGGGATTGAATTTGACATTAGAGTGAACGTTTCATCCTATAAATATAACTTTGAACACTTATAATTTGAGATAGAAAGCTTGCGTATACATGAAACTTATAGAGTATAATTTAGGCATGAAGAGATCCATGGCACTACAATCCTTTGGCTCATGGGATCTTCCTGAATAAAGATAAAAAATGCTTAAACTAGCTAGTTCTCACATTCCTGCATGACATCCTAATGATGGTTTGATCTTTCAAAACTTGTGCTTGAGCTTCTGCTTGATCTTTGAAATCTTTAATGAATTCATGAGGCCCATGTGAACTCATTCCATGATCCTGACTGTCTAACACCATGAAGACTTGATTTCGAACTTGTTCCTTAAAGGTAAACAAATTTCACCTTAAGCTAACTTAAAGTGATTTAAAATATTTGTAAAGGCTATATGATCTTCACTTGAGGTTTGTCTACTCTTTATGACATTAGATCATTCTTCAAATAGACTCATGTTTAGCTTCTTAATATGATTTAGGCACATTTGATATGAATTCCAAATTTGGTCAACATCTTTGGTGACTTGGCTGGGTAGCATGCATGTTATGCTTTGAGAACTTGGAAAATTATACATGATTCTTGGAACATTATGACTCTTGGGCCATTTATATGATTGCACAATATCCTATTGACTTAAAAAAAACAAAAGACTCTAACAAATAGGGAAAGAAACAAAATTGAAAGGGAACTTAACCTAATAAAGCAAAGGCAACTAACCTACTGAACAACTATGCAATAAAGCACTTATTTGGGACCAAAAAAAGAAATAAATTAATGTGTTAGAATAACACAGAAAAAATAAAGAAAGAATAGCTATGTATATGGGACTTAGTTTCCTTAACAATAGTTATTTAGATGTATCCCATTGATTGGGATAGGAAGCTCCTCACCATCCGTATTTGTGAGTTAGAAAGCATTGTGGTATTTGTAGCTAGAGACTATGTATGGACCACTCCAAAGAGAGTCAAATTTTGTATTCCTTCCTAGATTAGATCTATCCTCATCCTACTTAAGGAGCAAACCTCCTTAAAAACTCCTTGCAGAAGCTTCTTTGTCAAAACTCTTTACCATTGTTTGATGGGCTTCTATGGTCAACATGGACTGATGCCTTGTCTCTTCTATATCCATGAGCTCAGTGTATATAATTTCCATTGGCTCATTCTCCAAAATCTCAAGTTGATGCATTATTTCTAAATCAAGATATTCAAGATAAATAAGTATTCTTGCTTCCTTACTTTTGACTCTTTAAGTCACCCATGGGTCAGTGCAGGACTTTTGAAGGCTTATAGATATATATCACACCTATAAGGACCTAAGTGTTCTAAGTAAAGTAAGTGTAGATGCTTCCCATATACACTAGAGCTCAAGATGAAGGTGCAAGTTCGTGTAGTGAAGTGGTAATGACTCATGCCTGTATAAATATTTCAATACATGCCCACATGTAGGATTTTATGACACATAAGTCAAAAGGTGCACAAATTCAAGATACAGGACCCCTAGGTTCTAAGTGGTTGAGTAAAGATTTCAACATAAGAAGCATCTATTAACCACATGGGAGTTTCTTGGATCTTCAATCTTCATATGCACCCTCATTTAAAAGTCCACTTTTCACCATTTCTACATGGTAGTTCGACGTTCACCCAAACAAAAAGAGGTTCTCAATTGCCTAAGATGAGTGCCTAATCTCAATGTGGAAACTCGATGCTCATTAGAGGCTAGCCCCTTTTAACAAAATTTTAAGTAGTGCCAATCTTTCATGTGCCACATCCATGCTAATCTGACCTAAAAATCCAAGAGGCTCCTCTGAGAGCCTACCAAGGCAACACACGTCCCTGTAGTACCACATCTAAGACCATTTAAGAATCACCATGATCCAAAAACTACACTGATAAACTCAAAGTGAAGTTTTAAGTACGAATACTAAATTTCTCAAACTTAACAAATTCTCAAAATACTCAAAAGAACTTGAAAATTGTTTGGCATTTATGTATTCTCGGTTATCGAATTGGATTGGAACCATCACAAGACTTTTTACTTCCATTTACCAATAAAACTAGTTTTTATTTTAAATAAAATGTCATAAATTGTCAATTTTTAATCTTTGCATGCATTCATAATTCAAAATCATAATCTAAAATAAAACATGCAATCAAAGACAATTTTACCATTTGACATTGATAATGGAGTTCAGCATCTCTTGCCTACGTCTCCAGGTCTGCCCAATAGTGAGGACCATTTCTATTAAATTTGCACAACAAATGGCTTAAAAATTCTTTGAAATGTTGCACAACTCCCCTCAAGTCTGATCTCTATCCAATAATTCCACCTATGCTGATAAACTCAAGCTCAACAACACGGAATCCTTCCTTAGTCTTCAATCCCCTTCTGAAGGTACTTAAGTCCCTGTACTTAACTATTGGTCTATCCAAAATAATATATTTAACTTCTTTTTTTAATTACAAAACATAATTAGTTTTTTTAATTGGTCAGTTTTCGTATAAGGTTAGGAGGATGCGATGAATGGAAGAGAGACGGATGGCACTTTTGGGGAGGCTACTAGTTTGGATTTCTAGGTGGTGCTAGGCTTGCAGCCTATGGCTCAAGGCATGAGGACTTCTGGCAACAATCCCTACTCATAGGATTCAGTCTCTTGTGGTGCAGGCGTGCCTAATGGTATGCGGATTCCCAAGGTCAATAGCTATCTTGAACATTGCAAGGAGAGGCCCAAGCTTGTCATGCCACTAGAAATGATTACCAAAGACATTGAGTATTATTTGAAACACTCCTTGATTGAAATTTTATGGGGCTTAAGAATTAACTATAGTTTCTAGAATCTTGGGCTCAGAGAACATGGGCACCAGAAGGTGAAATGGACATCATGCTACTAGCGAATAGCTATTTTATGGTTACTTTTACCTGTCTGACTGACTGTAACAATTTTTTTACTGGATGCCCTTATTTCCATAACCAAGTGGGGTTGTTTATCAAGCCATGACATGTAGGTTTTATACCATCAGAGGAGTTTCCAAATTGTGTCCTAGTGTGCACGCATCTACCCTAGTTTCCAGTGGAATGTTGTTAGGAAGACACTCTGTAGATGCTTATGTCACTGCTGGGAAGGCCAGTCGGCTCTTCAATGTCAATCTTTGGGAAAAAGGTTATGACTTACGCTCGTATCTGTGTTTAAATTGACCTTAGCAATCCATTTCCTAATGCTATGGAAATGAGTGCAAGATCCTTTACCTGGGTGCAACAGTTGGACTACAAAACTCTTCCTTTTCATTTCCATCTTTATCATGCTTACGGTCATATGTAGCGATGGTGTCCCAAATCAAAGGCCTTTGAATCTTAGCCTGCTCAACCTCCTCACAATCCCCCTAGAGCTAACAAAGGGAAGGGCCTTGTTCCTAGTGAGGTGACTGAAGTTGATGGTTTTGTATCAGTCAAAGGTCATTATAAAAACAGGGGCCAAAAATGGTGTTTGAAGGAAAGACAAGTAGATGACTCATTTAACAAGTTTGGAATATTGGATGATCTTAATCAGTATGAGGTTAACCTAGGGTTGATGATTTTGGATCAGGTGGTTGAGGGTCTAGCCCAAGTGACCAATGTTTTAGGTGCTTTAATTAAACCATAGTCTGCTGAGGATTGGCACATGGATATAGACCAGCAAATGACGGTTTCAAAAGTGTTGGCTTCTTTAGTTGAAGCCTCAAAAGAAGGTGGAAATCTATCTCTCACTGGGAAATTTGGGGACTTAAGGGTAGCTAGGAGTAGTAAATCTTCTCCTCACTTGGGCCTTATGCAAAGGGATCTCAAGAAGGGAGGGGTGGAGAAATCTATTAAAACTTGGCAATAAAAAGGACCTGGAAAAGATTAAACTAATGGGTGAGACTTTGGTGGAGTCAGGGTCAGTAAAGACTCTGGATGTTCACTTTTTGAGTCCCCTAAAATGATTGTATTATCATGGAATGTAAGGGGCTTGAACAATAGCCTTAGACAAAATGTTGTTCATGATTTGATTAGAAATCAGAGACTTGATGTTCTTTTTCTGTAGGAGACCAAGCTTACAGTTGAGGCTATGTTCAGTATGGCACCTAAGTTGTGGACGAAAGGGGATTGCCAATGCATTGGGGCCCTCAGATCTTTAGGGGGGTTAGCTTGCTTTTGGAACCCATGGAAGATCTGCCCCCTAGGGTGGTTGTCTTACAAGTTTGCCATGACTATGATTACTTCCAATTTTGAGACAAGGGAAGTCTTACTCCTCTCTAATAGCTATGCCCCTACTGACTGGTGAGGTAAACACTCCCTATGGGGCCATATCAGTTTTGTCCATAGTTTGGCTCCTTTCCAACCTTGGATTCTGGCTAGAGATTTTAACGCTAGTTTAGAATTGGTTGAAAAGCATTGTGGTATGACAAGTCTGGACCCCTCTACTTTTCTTATGCATAATTATATTGACGCTTTGAATTTAGTTGACATTATGCCTAGTAATGGTCAGTTTACTTGGAACAATCGTAGGATTGGGAAGAATTATATTGCTAAGAGATTGGATCATTTTCTAGTTACTGGGTTGGTGGGATGTGGTCTACGAGGTCTAAAATTTTGGACTGGAGAGGATCTGATCACTAGCCTATTAAGCTTAATAGTGTTTTAAATTATTTTCCTTGCTCTCCCTCCTTTAGATTCCACCTTATGTGGTTGTGGGACCAGTCTCTGTTCGATTATGTGGCCAATTGGTGGAGGTGGGGTAGACCTACCCATGGTATGATGATGTATATCTTTGCTAAATCGTTGTAGTACATGAAATATAATCTCAAGCGATGGAATCATCAATGCTTTGAGAATATTTTTAATGTTAAGGTAGATGCTCAGGCTAAGTTGGATGGTATCACGAGACTAATAAGGGAGGAAGGATTGACTGAAAAATTGCTTCAAGATGAAGCACAAGCTGTGAAAGCTTTGGAGGAATGTGAGCTTCAGGAGGAAATGTTCTAGAAGCAAAAGGCCCAGATAGATTGACTTCAATAAGGGGACATAAATACCTCCTTTTTCTTCAATTCCTCCAAAGCCAGGAGGCATGGAAACTCTATTTTGATCTTGGTCGATGATAGGGGTGAGTGGCTTACCTCCCTCCTTGCAATGTCAGATGAGGTGGTGCAATACTTATCCTCTCTTTTTAGGGAAGATGTGAATGGGGAATCACCAGAAGAAGCCCAAGTTCTCTCCTGTATTCCACCTCTAGTGACGTGTGAAATGAATGAGACTTTTATGAAGGATATCACTCTTGGGGAGCTTGAGGAGACTATTGTCCAGATGAAGAAAGGGAAAGCACCTGGGCCTGACGGCTTCCCGACTGAGTTATACCAAAAATTCTAAGACATTATCAAACTGGACCTTTTAGTTGTTGTCCAAGAATCTCAACGAAATAAGCAAATGCTTAAGGCTTAAAATGCAACCTATCTCACCCTCATACCCAAATGCGAAGGAGCTGATAGGCTAAGTCAATTCTATCCCATCTCTCTTTTCAATGTTGTTTATAAAATTATATCCAAGATTGTTTTTGGTAGGTTAAAAAGAGGGCTAAAAGCTATGATTTTTGAGGAGCAGAGTGGTTTTGTGGAAGGCAATAAAATTTTGGATGGTATTGTTATAGTTGTCGAGTCCATTCACTCCATGGCCAGTTCCAAAGATAAGGTGATGTTTATTAAGTTGGATATGGCTAAGGCCTTTGATAGGGTCAGGTGGTCATTCCTGTAGAATATTCTTAGTGATTTTAGTTTTGGGGATGAATAGATTCAATGGGTCATGAGTTGCATTACCTCAGTTTCCTTCTTGATGCTTATTAATGGGGAACACACAGAGTTATTTGGTGCCTCTAGGGGGATACGATAGGGAAATCCTTTGTCTCTGTATCTCTTTCTTCTCCTCGCTGAAGGTTTGGGGAGGATGATTAAAAGGAACTGGGAGGATGGGCTTATTCAAGGCTGGCAGTGGGGTGGTGATTTGATGGTGTAGTCTCACTTGAAGTTCATAGATGACACTGCTCTGATGGGCATGGCCACAATGATAGCAGCTGCTAATTTATGTAGGGTGTTGGATGTTTACTTAACTACTTCAGGACAAATGATCAATGAAGACAAGTCATCCATCTTCTTCTTCAATACTCCAGGCCCCATCTAGTAGAGGATTGCTTAGACTCTGCATTTTTAGATTGGGATTCTCCCCTTGGTCTACCTGGGTATTCCTATCTCAGTCGGTTGTCTACCCAGGGAGTCCTGATAGAATATTTTGGATAAATTTTGGGTGAAAGTGAATCATTGGACTCACAGGTGGGTATCTTTTACAGGTTGTGTTCAACTAATTCAATCAGTGGTGCAGGCCCTGCCCATCTATAGATGTATGCTCCAGGTTGCCCCAATGGGAATTGTTAAGGAGTTTGATTTGGTTGCTGGACAATTTTTATGGGCTGGTAGTCTGATGTCTTCCAAATGGAGTCTAGTTTTTTGGGAGGTTATTTGTAGCCCCAAACAGTATGGGGGCCTTAGTTTACAATAGTCAGATTTGAATGGAGTTGCTATGGTGGTGAAGCTTTATTGGCATTGGTGCACTTAATAAGACAAGGCTTGGGATAGGATTCTCTCCCAAAAGTACTTTTTGGGGACCAATCAGTGTGATATTCCTCGCTACCCCCTCATGGGGAAAGGCTCAGTGATATGGGGTACTCTCAAAAAAGGGGCTTCTCTTATTAAAGAAGGCTTATTTTGAATTTGTAAGTGGGGGTCCAAGGCCCTTTTTTGGACTGATTCATGGGATGGTTATCCTCCCATTATCTCTCAGTCCCCTAATTTGTTGAATCTTTGCCAGATATTTATTGAAGTTGGTTGGTCTTGGGTGAGCGACTTTAAATCATATATTCCCTGCAGAGACAAATGGAGGTAGCATGATGGAAGTATCCTGAGGCTTAGCTAGTTACTGGGTTGCATGAGGAGCATGTTGAGTTGTTTATTTTACTCTCTAGACACTGATGTGGCTCCCTCTAAGGGGATGATGAGCTTGCTTGGTCTCCCAATCCTAAGGGAGTCTACACAGTCACCTCAGGGTATCAGGTCTTACTATCTCAGAGATTGGATGGGGGCAAGTTCAGTGGTGGAGGTAGTTCTAGAATAAATTCTCATGGCCACAATGCAACTACTTTATTTGGATGTTGGCATGGAATAGGTGTCTGACCTAGGACAATATCTGGAAGAAAGGCTTCCAAGGTCCTTCAGTTTGTGTTATGCATGGGGCAGCCGAGGAAGATTCTACTCACTTGTTTTTTCACTGTCCCTTTACTATACAAATTTGGCATTTCTGGTGGGATGTCTAGCAGAGTCCTTATTTTCATGCTTCCTCATTGATCAATTTTTGGAATGGCTGGGTAAATCCCCCTTTATGACATCTTTATTGTAGGAAGTATGGTTAGGGGGGCCCATATTCTTATTTTGGCAACTTTGTCTCGAGAAGAATTGATAGATTTTCCACGGTAAGAGGAAGATGGCGCAACAAGTCTAGCAAAAAATCTTGGGGATGATTCAAGAGATGGTGTAGGCTAAGAGTAAGGTGAGCTTTCCTTTAATTAAGTAGGATACTGAGGTGGTGGTGAGACTAGGATTCCAGGGGCTTTCAGGGACTTCGGCTTGTGTTAGGAGAGGTCAGCAAACTAAGGAAAAAATTCATAGGGTTGGTCAGTGGCAGCATCCTCCCAATGAGATTCTTAAGATAAATATAGATGGATCCTCTAGGGGAAATCCCAGGCCCGTAGGTATTGGATGAATAGGTAGGGACTCTGAAGGTATGGTGATTTTCTTCTTTTCGATCCCTGAGGGGGCACAAACCATCAACATGATGGAAGGGTAGGCTATTCTCTAAGCTCTTGAGAAGGCTCACACTATGGGTTGGAGAAGGATTATTTGTGAATCAGATTCCCAAGATTTGATCAATCTGCTTGTTAAGCGAAAAGTGTTGGATATCAATTGGCATTTGGCTTTGATTGTGTAGTAGATTTTGTGGGTTTGTTCATTAGTGGATATGGTTACCTTTGCTCATATTCTGCATGAATAAAATAGGGTAACAGATTGCTTGGTGAAATAGGCTTCTGATCATTTAGATGGAGGAAGTACTAAGGAATGGGAGATGGTCTCACCGGTGCTCCACTTTGATTTGGAAAGAATTCTGGAGGAAGATAGGGAGGATTATGGTAATGGTTAACTTTGATCGTGTCTAGTTCTTTAGCTTTTGTTGTTTTCTTTGGGGGATTTCTGCCCCCTAATTTTCTTGTACTACTCTTCTTTATTTTTCAATAAAGTTTTTGCCCCTTTTAAAAAAAAAATTACAAAACATAATTAAAAATGCTTACTTACTATGTACCAGGTCAAATAATGGATTAAAATCCATTTTCTAGATTTCTCCAAGCTTCCATCTAGCTCTTGACCTCTTAAAAATAATTACATAGTCAACTGAACTGCTTAATTAAAATACAAGTTTGTGCCTTTTATAACACTTCCAAACCCATATATTGGGTGGTCAAGGCATATCTCTTTTGCATGGGAGGTCACAGGTTCAAGTTGATAGCCTTCTTGTTGGGTGCTTAGCTTATCTCATTAATCCCACATTCGAAAATGACTTCAAGTCATTAGCCTAGGCTTGTCTTTCATGGGTTTACTTTAGTCCCACATTGAGTATATCCAAACCAATTCAAACTTTTAATAGCTCGAATCTCTACCATAATGGTCACTGATGCCTTTTGGCTAAGGTATATGCCACGTTTGATGGTTTGGGCAGTGTGCTCAGTCCTTGATCTTGGTAATGATGTTACATGGCTCCTCCATGTGGGTGAAAAGGCTCAAAGCACATTCTTAACTTGGCTCAAATGCTAATCTTAACATGGAATATGGTTCGGTCTTCAATCTCGAGCTTGACTCAGCGTGGCAACTGTGGTTCTCGCATGTGACTTAATGGGGCGTGGTAATTGTTGGTTTCTCCCATGTTATGTAATGGGGCTTGGTAATAATAAGGTTTAAAGAATTACCAAGGAAATAATTAAAAATCTTTTTAAAACAATTATCCCACATTGGTGGGGTTTCTACGGACTTTGCAAATTCAAATACAATGAGGTTTTTTACGGACTTTGTGATTTAAATGCAAATTCAAATACAATGCATTGTCTAATCCGTACACATTGTCAAAGATGAAAATAATCAAACCCAAATTTTTGGACTCCCATTGATTGCCATGTGTTGCCACCTGATTAGACCACTTGGCATGTCCACATTGTGCCACATCATTTTGCGACACCACATTTTTTCCCTATCACATCATAACTTCAACGAACCATATCTTGGGCATACAGTGTCTATTTTGCAAACCACAAAAAATGTTGAAAAGCTCTCGATGAGCTCTACTCTATGAAATTAGTTTTATCATGACTTGGAAATTTTTTTCAAACTAAACTCTAGATCACACCATGTGATGAGTAGCTACCGAATATAAAAAGGTAGTTGGAGGTAGTTGAGAGGATATCGAGGTGTTCTTAAATAATTAAATGCAAAAGTGACTATTAGACTTTGAAACTTGAGTACATGACACTCTCTGACTATATTATGGAAATATTATATTTCCCATGCACGTGTATCTAGAGATGATCATGCCACCAACCCTAGATCCAATCATCAAGAAAACTTCAATAAGCATGGTCGCAGTGCTGCAAAGGAATTTAAAGCTATAACTATTGTCCTAAGTGGTGCATTTATTCTAAAATAGACTTGAGCACTAGAAAACCCTAGTTCTTTCACTACAAAAGGGTTAACACATTTTTAGTAGCCTCACGCTACTGAAATTTACCCTAAATGAGCACTTATATTGGCTAAGTCTTGTAGATTAATGAGAATTAAGTTCACCTCCTATTATTTTAATGATCTATGTGTTATTTTGTGTCTGTTGATCTTTGTCTATGAGTAATGTTTGCTCTTCTCATTATCATTCATTCCCAACACCTCCTCATTGAACTCAGAGCTCACTTACAGGTCATATCCTGTGTGCATTCGGGTTTGTGTTGATGCTATCTATGGACCATTTTTCATCCCTGTCAGTGTTACATTATAATCCTGTGCCTCTATGTGAAACACTTATGTATTTGGAGTGTCTTTGGTAGAATATATGTAGAAATGCCTTGTTTCAAGAGTTTGTGATGTGCTTATGGTAATAGGAGCACTCACTCTATTCTAGACACATCACCTTTTACTTTCAACATCCTATCACCTTCTATCTCACTTTTCCTCTCAAATATCCTTTGTTTAGATTAGCGGTAGTTTATGTTGTTGATCTTTAGGCCTACGTGCTAGTCTTAAACTAGGTGTGCTTAGAATAGAAGGAATTTGGCCTACTCCAAAGGCTCATCCTAGCAAAGGTCCCATACTTTGGGCACATTCCCATCATTTTAATGAGACAACTGATGATCATAGTTAAGCAATAATACTTCCATGCTCATCACCTTATACTCTTATGCCCCGTGCAAGGCCTTTGTGCTCAACACCCACCACCAAACTTCCTTGTGTCATAGAGCATCCATGGGTGCATGTTTCAAATGATAATAGTTATTGGCATGTCTAATGGGACCATTTAAATAAAAGATAAGGAATTGGTGCTATATTTAGCTAATAAGAGTAGCAGACACTTAGTGAGAGCACCTAGTGACTCTAAACATCTCTAGTCCATAAAGATCATCCCCTTACCTACATGTCAAGAAAAATAAGATCATCTACAAGAGGCATCAATTTCCATTTTAGTGAGCTTACAGTGACCTCAAGAAGGAGAGTCAGAATATCCTTGTCCTTTATCAAAAGACAGTGCAAGCTAGTCACCTCCTAAAGTGCAGTCTACACCTGCATTTGGAAGGTTTTATGCAAGAAGGCAAGGTTTATTCCCCATTCCATTCACAATGCTACAAAGGAATTAGGTGTTTGTGCCTTTTAATGGAGGCAGTCCATTAGTCCTAATGTAGTATGATGACATTTTGATGTTTGATCTTAAAATCTTATCTAATTTCATGGGTGAAAATTCAACATCCCCTATGGAGCATATCTAAGATGTTGTGAACATTTGCTCAGTACACCATGTCACCCAGGATAATGTTATAGTCATGTTACTAGCTTCTTTCTTTAATAGAAAAACTCTTCAATGGTATCAAAGATTTCAACTAAACTCTATTCATAGTTTAGATGAGCTCAACAAAGAATTATTCAAGCATTTTAAAGATCTAAGTGATCACTTATCCCTGATAGAACAATTCATGACTATAAAGCGAGAACTACATAAAATGATGGTCGACTTCAACTTCAGATTCCAAAGAGCCTAGGACAAAGTCCCACCCTTATGTAAACCTTTTCTACACACTAAATTTTTGTATTTCCTAAAATCTCTTCATATTTATATAGTACTAATGATTTAGACCATGGGAGGCACGGTCCTCCCTGATGCCTATGAAATGGCAATGCACGTAGAAAATTATTTGATTCAAGCAAGGAAGATTGTGCCTAGACCCCCCATGCCTATATTTGTAGAACATCTCCCTAATTAAGAAGCTACATAGCTATGATAGTGCCTATCCCTACTATAGTGACCCCACCTACTCCACCCATCATCTCTTCCAATGAATTGCATGAAGTGTAAGATGATATTGCAAAGTTTTGGGATTGAACTAGTTGCCCTCAAAAGGAAGCAAGCATAGTATCCTAGACATCATTAGCCTTTCACTCAGTAATACTAGTCAAAAAAACTTCCTTACCAAGGTAGTCCATAACCCTAAAATAATCTCACCTATAATAAAGTGCTTTATATGTAAAATAATGATGCTATTAACACCTATAAATACCTTGATCTAGTACAGAACAATCTAGCATAGGATTTCAAATTGTGCTTCCCATGAAATCAACCACATAATAAAACCACCTATGTAAATAGAATCTTGAACCAAGTACTCATGGTCCAAATCATACCTTAGTCACAAGAAAAAACAAGCAATTTAGCCCCACAAGAGAAAGGGATCCAAGCACCACTTCAACCATAAAAAGGGTCCACTTTCATTAATTGGCAAGAGGAGTACTTTAGCTATGTGAATCAAAGTAGTGCACCTAGTGGAAGAATAAATCTGTTTAATTTCAACACAATATTCAAAAGGAGATCTATAGAAGAAGCTACACCATCCCCAAAACATTTGCCTTCAGTGCCCAAGTCAATCATGTAGTTGTGCAAGCTAAGGCACCTACACAACCTTTGTGCCTAGAAATGATAGTGTAGAAGTAGGGACCATCTCAAGTTAGTGGACCAACCACATAAGAGGCCACTTTCCAAATCCACAACCAAAGGGATTTTAGGTTCCCTTTAATCTAGTAGAATAGATTAAGAAGACAAGAATCAATGTCATGATGTGGGATGCACTCACTATTCCATCTCAAAAGAATTTTCTACAAGATGCATTGAAAGGTTTTCTAAGGTGTCAATCCCCCCAACCAACACCCACTACCTCTACTAATTTATTCCCTTTGAAATTAGAAGTTTAGGTGAAAATTACCAATAATCTACCTCCATTCTATATTTCCCTAATCATCAGACAACACCTGGTACACAATTACATAATTGACTCTAGTGTAAGCAACTCAATAATGCCAAAGAAGATCATAGATACACTTAGAATTTCATATGCCCTTGTTTTGAAAGGATTAGTCCATCTTGATGGCATGATGGTCAAAGTTTTAGTTATAATAAAACATTTTAATTTCATGCTACATGCATGCCCTAGTCTTTCCATTGCATAGGGCATTATTGTCATTGATTTGCCTCCCTACTTCACCATTTGCCTCTCTCAAGACTTCATGATAAAGATGGGTGGGTATATATCTTCAGATTGGTCACATATGCTATTGAGAACTAGATACAAGACCAAGGTGACCATCAGGGTAGAACCTATCTTCAAAAGCCATATCAAACCATACACTCCTAGCCTAGTTGAGAAAAATTCTACGATGTTTGATCAAGTAGAGGATTCAATTCTCCATGAGGCTGTGAAAACATTAGAGGAACTCCTAGACAATCTGTTGGATGAAATGGCACATGAGCTCTTTGATTGCAAACCATATGATAACACAGAGACTAGGCTAGGCACATATTACATTAGGTAATAAAATTTCATGTTTCTTGAGCTATGAAGGCACTTGAGAACCCTAAGGGTATATGGTAGTTATATTTTGATGTTTCCAAGAGTAAAACTGGCACAAGGGCTGGTGTCATGTTAATCTCACCCAAAGAATAAAAATACTTCCACTTTTTTAGGTTGCAATTCACTTGCATGAATAATGCTACCAAGTATGAGGTGCTAGTCTAAAGCCTTCAGCTTGCACAAAAGAAAGGAATCAAAGCATTGTAAGCATTAGGTGATAGTGAGATGATTGTCAACCAAGTTATAATTTATATCTTGAATAATAATGGCTTGATGAAAGCCTATAAACATAGAGTGTGGGATTTTACATAAGGATTCAGTGCATTCAACATCATTTCCTTATCAAGAGTGCATAATGTCAATGCAGATAGGCTTGCATCTGTAGGTACGTAGTATGACATTATACTAGAATTAATGAAAGAGTTTTAATAATTCATCAATATGATCATCAGATCAATGGTTATTGACAACATAGAGAATTGGCAAGTGTTTGAGAGTGTTGAGCAAATCATCAACTTCCTACAGGATGAGGGAGATTTTTACACCATGAACCAGGCACAACTGTGAGCCCAATATTAAGATCAAGTCATCCAATTGAAGGGAAACAAGTTACTAAAAGCACTGGTCACCCTAGAAAGCATCCTCAATACTAAAAACCAATTCAAAGGAGAAAGGCACAATGTGATAGCCAAAGAAGATATATTTGTGCCTATAATCATTTCAAAAGGAAAAGCTCTTAAAGATGGTAAGATTTACTCCTTGCTATATATTGAAAGCTTTATTCAATTCAGTAGGAGATATGATGATATCTTCACATGGAGATACAAGGATCTAAGAGGCTTTGACCCAGGCTTAGTGCAACATACAATTGAGCTAGATGCTAGTGCGTAGCCTATGCACTAAAAGTAGAGGCAAGTTAATCTAAATTTGGATCCATTAATGTGTAAGGATATTTCTAAGATCATTGATGATAGAATAATACTTCCTATCAAGCATTCTTCATGGGTCACTAGATTAGTCTTGATGCGTAATTAAAATGGGGAGATTCACCTCTATGTGGACATTAGGGACCTAAATAAGGCTTCCCTTAAAGACCATTATCCTCTCCCTTTTATGGATCAAATATTATAAATGATCATAGGTACAAATAAATTATCATTACTGGATGGTTACTCAAGATATAACTAGATTTAGGTGTAAGATTGTAACTGATAGAAAACTATGTTCACCATTAAATGGGGAACCTTTGCATACTAGTGCATGTCATTTAATTTGACAAATATAAGCATGACCTTCTAGAGAGTTATGGATATGGCGTTCAAGGATCTCATCACTAAGATCATATTGGTTTAACTTGATGTCATAACCATTTTCCATAAGCACACAGAGGATCACTTGGGCCATCTAGAGTAGGTCTTTTAGAGATGTCATGAGTTTGTAATATCTCTAAACCCTAGCAAATGTATCTTTGTAGTTCATGAAGTAGCCCTCCTTGGACACATCATTTATAAAGAGGGACTTGCAATTGATCCAGAGTGAGTCAAGGCTATCTCATCTCTTCCCCTTATAAGCCACAAGAAGATTCTCCATAGTTTCCTAGGGAGAATCAACTTTGTGAGAAGGTTTGTGCTTGATTTCTCTATCCTGGTCAGGCCCCTCACTGTGATGTTAAAAAATAACTCTATATTCACTTAGACATGTGAAGGAAAAGAAATATTTGAGGCCATCAAGCATGCCATCATGCAAGCTCCCACCTTGATCAACCCAAACTATAGAAATTATTTTATCCTATATGCATTTGATGGAGTTTAGGGCATCTCGACCATCCTAATGCAGTAAAATAAAGAGTAACTAGAGAAATCAATTACCTTCTTCAGCTAGGCAATAAATTATTATGAGTTTAACTATAGATTCATAAAGAAGCATGCCATCAAATTTATGAGAGTGTTGAATAAATTTAGGTATATGTTCTCTAATAACAAGATCTAGCTCATGGTCATGCATGCAAGTGTCAAGGAGTTCCTAATTAGTAAGGACATCAATGAGAGAAGAGCTATTTGGATCATAAAAATGAGGGAGTACAACATAGAAATTTAGGTCACCAAGGTAGTGTGAGTAAAGGGACTCTATGATCAGCTGGTGGAAGTAATGAGACCATAGGATAATGTAGTTGTAGTGTTGCATGAAGAAGGGTTCACAAATGAAGAAGCTGTAATTGATTGAATGAAGGATATGAAGACTTTATTTCAGCATAATGTATACCCTCCTAACCTTGATAAGGCTAAACATAGACATTTCAAGTTATAGTCCATTCCCTATGTTCTTGCATAAGGTATGCTATTTTTAAATGACCTTAATTGAGTCCTCTTAAGGTGCATTGAAGTGGATCAAACAAGCATAATTATTCAACAATTCCATGATAGCCTTGTAAGAGGCCATTATTCATCTAAGACCTCTACTATGAAGATCATGTAGGCTGGCTATTATTGGCCAAATCTATTCAAATATGTGCATGCATATGTGAAATTTTTTAAGAAAAGTACCTTCTTCATAGGAAAATAAAGGCTCACAACCTTACCACTGTTCCCTATTCAATCCAACCAACCCTTTGTGTCGTGGGGCCTAGATTTCATAGGCATGATTAATCCAACATCCAATGATGAACAAAAATGGATTCTCACAGCAACCAAATATTTCATGAGGTAGAAAAAATTGCTTACACTTAAGGAGTCTAATGAGACATCTATTGCAAACTTCTATAAGGGCATTATAACAAGATTTGGTGTTCTAGCCACCATTATATCTAAAAATGCTCTAGCCTTCCTTAGGACTAGGATCAATGAATGGGTCGTCAAGCACAACATCTACTTGAGTGCCTCATCAAATTATTACCCTCAAGGTAATGGTTTACTTGAGTCCATAAATAAGAACCTGATTCACATCATAAAAAATACTCTAGAGGATAACTAGTGAGCTTGGCACACTAAGCTCAGAACCACTCTTTGGGATGATAAGATCATGCCTAAGAGAATGTTGGGGAATTCACCTTTCATGCTCATTTATGGAAGTGAAGAAAAATTACCACTATCCCTTGATTTTCCTTTATTGGAACTCATACATCAATTGGAGCTACTTGAGAGTGATACCCTCAAGGTAAGATTATCCTAGCTAATAGTGATCGAATAAAATAGATTGCAAGCTATATGCACTATGGAGCTTCAATAGGCACAAACCAAGATGATCTTTATCAAGAAAGCTAGCAACAAGATTTTCCCAGAGGGAGACTTGGTGCTCAAATAGAATGTAAATAGAGCAAAGGCTGGAATGCACACTAAGTTTGATGCAACATAGAGTGGTCTACATGCCATAACCAACTGCAAGCCATCTAACACTTTCTAACTTTCTAGATTGAGTAGAGAGGCGCTGCCTATCCTAGTCAATGGGATTCATATTAATCACTATCTCCATTAACTCTTATATCATTTTTAAATAAGTAGAGTATATGATTTTCATTTCCCTAAAGCACCTCATGTGCTTGGTTTTAGATTAGTTTCAATTCCTCTATGTCCTTGTGCATAATGTTTCTTAGCTTAGGTATTTTCCTCGAAGCACCTTTGACATAGTTCTTAGTTTACTAGGTGAGTCTCAAATTCTTTCCAAAGCTAAAATATCTAAAGACTCTGCACCCAATGGATCATTTAAATGCTACTAGATTCTCACTTAACAAGCAAGCATTACGTAAAGGTTGCCAGAAGTGTTGAATCTTTAAGTCACCCCCAAGTCAATGTAGGACTTTTGAAGGCTTACAGAGATATAACACACCTATAGGGACCTGAGTATTCTAAGTAATCACAAATGCTTCCCATCTATACCTAAGCTCAAGATGAAGGTGGAAGTCTATGTAGTGAAGCAGTGGTGATTCATTCCTGCATAAATATTTCAATACATGCTTGCATGTAGCATTTTATGACACACATGTCAAAAGGTACATGAATTCAAAATGTAGGACCCATAGGTTCTAAGTGGATAAATAAAGAGTTATGCATAGGAAATAGTTATTAACCACATAGGAGCATCTTGGATCTTTGATCTTCATGTGTACCCTCATCTAAAAGGCCCCCTTCTACTATTTCCACATGATAGTTTGATGCTTGCCCAGACACAAAGATGTTCTTAGTTACCCAAGACAAGCACCGGCTCTCCATGTGGTGACTTAATGCTCATCAAAGGCTGGTCCCTTTTGACAAAACTTTAGGCAGCACCAATCCTCCATGTGTCACATCCATGCTACTCCTACCTAAAAATCTAAGAGGCTTTTCTAAGATCCCACTAAGGTAACATGCATCCCCATAGTGCCACATCTGAGACCAGTCATGAAACACAACATGTTGATTAGCTTCTAGATATAAAGATGTAGTTGGAGGTAGTTGAGATCAAGGTATTGTCAAATGATTAAATGTATAAGTAGATATCAGACTTCACAACTTGAATATATGACACTCTTTGACTTTATCAGGGAAATCTTTCATTTTCCTATGCATGTGTATCTAGATATGATCACGGCACCAACTCCAGATCCAATCACTGAGCAGACTTCAAGAAGCATGATTATAGTGTCAAAAAATAATTTAAAGTTATATCCACCATCCCAAGTGGTGCATTTATTGTAAAATAGACTTGAGAACTATAAAATCTTGATTCTTTCACTGTAAAAGGGTCTACATTTTTTAATAGTCTCATGCTATTGAAATTTCCCTCTATGAGCACTTGTATTAGTGAAGTCTTGTAGATTAATGAGAATTAATTTCACCTCCTTCTATTATTTTGATGATCTGTGTGTTATTTTAGGTTTGTTGATCTCTGTCTATGAGTAATGTTTGTTCCTCTCATTGTCATTCATTCCCAACACCTCCTCATTGAACTCAGATCTCACTTTTAGGTCATATCTTATGTGCATTTGGGTCTACATTGATGTTTTTATGGATCATTTTTCATCCCTATGTGTTTTACTACGTTCTTGCACCTTTATGCAAAACACATATGCATTTGGAATGTCTTTGGCATAATCTATATGGAAACAACTTGTTCTCAAGAGTTCATGATGTGATTACGACAGTAAGATCACTCTCTCTATTCTGGGTGCATCACATTTTACTTTTAGAATCCTCTCACCTTCTCTCTCCCTTTTCCTCTCAAAGATCCTAGGTTTAGATTAGAGATAGTTTACTTTTCTAATATTTAGGATTGCACGATGGTCTTAAACTAGGTGCACATGGAATAAAAGGAATTTAGCCTACTTCATAAGCTCATCCCAAGGAGTGCAAGGGTCTCACACCTTGGGGACATTCCCATTATTATGATGAGACAATTGATGCTCACACACGTAACTGAGTGATAATACTTCTATTCCCAACACCTTAGACTCTTGTACCTTGTGCAAGGCCTTCGCACTCAGTGATCCACCACCAAACTTCCCTACACTATGAAGCATCCACGGGTGCATGTTTCAAATGACAACACTTAGCATATACTAGCTTGTATGGATAATTGGCTATTGACCTTTTATAGGTGATCCTGTCAACCCACAGAGCTAATTTTAGCTTGAGATTCCATGATCTCTGATTATCTTCAATGGTCCTTTTGATAATCTTCAACAGATTCTTGTTAGTGGACTTAATAAGGCCATTACCTTATGGATAATAGTTTGATGAGGTATCAAGAAAAACACTATGTTGTACTACCCACAGGCTGATCTTAGACCCTAGAAAGTCCATAGAATTATCAAAAATAATAGTTGAAGGGACCCAAAATATGGTAAGTAAACCTTCATATAAATCTAAAACATTGGTTTCAGTGGCTTCTTTTAATGCTACTACTTCTATCCATCTAGTAAAATAATTTGTGGCAGTTAGGATCCACTTATGTCCTGAGCTTGTAGGGGGATTAATGAGTCCTATAAAGTCTAATCCCCATTGAACAAAAGGTTGATTCACTATAATAACTTAGAGAGGTAATGATGCAAGCTTTACCTTTCCAATAAACATGGCACATTGTTTGCATTTTCTAACCCATGTATGACAATCACCAACTATACATGGCCAATAATACCCACCTCTTATGATCTTATGGGTTATGATCCTTGGTGAATAGTGTCCTCCATCATGTACATCATGAAACTACTAAATCAATCTCCTTGTTTGACATGGCTCTATGCACCTTAGTAACATGCCATTGATATCCTTTTTGAACAACACATTATCAATAAGAAGAAATGAATTAACTGCAATCTAAAATATCTCCTTTTTTAAGGAGTCAAATAAAAAGGATAAACACCATCTTAGAGAAAATTTACCATGTCTTGGAACCAGTTGAAAGGTGAGATGTGACCACTTGCAACTTCTTCATCACTTGACACCATAACCACCGCATTGGCCTCTTGCAAGTCTTGGGCTAGATTTTCACAAAGTCCTTTGCCTCTAACCATCTTTGTGACCTTGAGCTCCACATCATACTCCATTACTTTGGTTATTCAAATAGCTCTTTCATCATTTATATCTTTGTTCAAGAGGAAATCCTTGACACTTGGATGTGCCACCATCAAATGTATCTTATTATTAGACAACAAGTACCTAAACTTCTTGAGAGATCTTATAACTAAAAGTACATGCTTCTCAATAAAAGAATACGTTGTTTCATATTCTTCTAATCCTTGACTAAAAAAGGCCATTGGCTTCACTAAATTCTCTTTATTCTACTGCATGAGAATACCTAGAATAGTGTCAATGCTAGCATAACTATATAATAATAAATCCTTTGTGACATTAAGTTTCAAGAGTGTAGGAGCACTGGCTATAGATTTCTTGATGTCTTCAATGCTCCTTACTCCTTTTTTGGACCAACTAAAACTTTGACCCTTCTTTAGCATGATATTAAGTGGCTTAGCTAAAGTAACAAAATTTAAAATGTATCTCCTTATGAAATTGATCTTGCCTAAGAAGATTTGCAAAGCTTTCTTATGCTTAGGCAATGAAAGTGCAAGAATTGAGTTTATCCTATCAAGATCTATGCTTGTACCTTGTTTAGAAATCACATGTCTAAGAATCCTACCTTTATGAACAGAGAAAGCACATTTTTTGGGATTCAAAGATACCCCAAATTGCCTGTACCTTTCAAACACTTGTCTAAGGTGAATCATATGCTCGTTTATACTCTCAGAGAACACAATTATGTCATCCAAATAAACAAGTATGAACTTGTTAAGGAGGCCTTGAAATGTCATATCCATAGTTTTTTGGAAAGTTGCTTCAGCATTGGATAATCCAAAAGGCATCTTTTTGTATGCAAATATTCCCCACTTTGTGGTGAAGGTTGTTTTGAATTGGTCTTCCTCTTTGACCAAAATCTGATTGTAACCACTCTAACCATCCAACAAGGAGAACCTTTCTGGAATTGCACCTAATGATAATATTTATTCCATTAATGGTAATGGATAGTGCTCTTTAAGAGAGGCCCTATTTAAGTCACAAAAGTCAACACATAGTCTTATTTCACCATTATGTTTTTGTACTAGAATGAGGTTTGCCACCCAAGTTGAGTGCTTACTTAGAAATATTATAGCTGACTCAATGAAGTTATGAAGCTCAACTCTCATCAAAGGTTATAGATTTAGATTAATAGGCCTCTGCCTTTGCCTCATTGGCTTAGTCTCATCCTCTAACTCAATGGTGTGTTGAGCTAGATTTGGATCAAATCCTTTAAGGTCATTGTATTTCCATGTAAATATATCTATAAAACATGAATATAACTCAATAAAATTTTCCTTCTCTACAGGGGTGAAAACTTTGCACAACTTTAAGCTCTTACCAGTTGAAATCTCCACATTGGAATAATGTTCTTCCTTTGTTGACAATGAAAATTTTTGTTTTCTCAATTCATCATCTCTACTAAATATGTTCTCAAGTGTGACCAACCCTTTAGGCAAATTATTTGTCTTTAGTTGCACAATATAGTCACCATACTACTATAAATGTTTGTCTTAGTTCCTTGAAGAAAATTCAGCTTCTTATTGCAAGAACCTAACAATCTAATCATCATCTTCAAATACTTGCCAATTATCATGGTTATCTAGAATAGAATGCCTTATAATCACCTTGATATGTGATTGAACCTTTTCACTCTTTATGTCATATAGGATACTGAATTGTGACTCAATGGCAACCAACCTATCTGCATGCATGTTCTTATTTATTGATATGTCTTGAATGTTGAAAGCCTATAAGTCTTCAAGTAAGTCACATACTCTATGATTATAATACCTAAGCAATGGGTTCTTATGTACATTAAGTCCTCTTACTTGGTGGACTACCAGTTCACTATCACCAAAGACTTGTAAGGTATTAACCTTCATATTTCTTGCCCATTGTAAACCATGAACTAGTGCTTCATATTCAACAACATTATTTAAACATCCAAACTAAAACTTGAGAGAAGATAAATACCTTTGATTGGCTGGAGAAATCAACATCATTCCAGCCCTAGTGCCATGTTTATTCCTAGATCCATCAAAGTATAATTGCCACATGCCATCACTAGGCTCATCATTCTTCATTAATGCTGGAATTGTTGTGCCATTTTCATGAAGAAAATAGACACCAAGTCATTCTTCAATTAAATCTTAAATATCATGTTCATGTAAATTAGAGGCCCATTCATCAAGGAAAATATCTGGAACTCCATCTAGAAATGACTCAATTTCCACCTCATTACTTTCTAGTGCCTTGTCTGAGATAACACAATTAGTGTTCACCACACTTGGCATATATGGCTCCAAATGGAATCTTGTAATAGGTTCAGAACATATTTTTACCTTGGTACCATACCTGGTCCTGAACATCAAATATGTCCAATCAAATGACAAGTATCCTCTAATATTTAAAGTAAAGTCCCTTGAAAGATACATGACAAAATAGGGAGGCAAGTCCACTACAACTATATCTTGTTGAATGGTAACATTGGGACAAATATGTAATGCTAAATTTAGATATTTGATTATGTTTACTATTTTTATTGGTGACCCATCTAATTACAATACTCCTTTAACATTTGGTTCATAAACAAGAACAAGCTTGTCTGTGATCTATCTAGGCATGACAATGCTACTAGCTCCACTATCCACCATACAATTATGGGCCAAATAATCACCAAATATCAAAGAGAGATAAAAATGAGGTGTTTTATTTGATTTGACATTAGTTTTGTCCACCTTTGTCATGTTATTTACCTTCTAATCTTTTTTTTTGATTTGCTGGTCTGAATTAGCCAAGATAGCTCCTTGTTTCTCAACTAACTCTTGAGACACCTTGAGAGATGAAAGATCTTGAATGAGCATGTCCTTTTGCCCTGGGATAGAAATGGAATCCAACATGATATTGCTAACATTTTATTTCTTCATTTGATCTATTATACTAAATGAGGATCCATGAACCTTTGGATGCACCTTTGGAACTAGTGGTTGTTCTCTAAATAAAGGTATTTGGGGAACCTTCACTACCTTTGCATCCTAAATATTATATGCTATAGGGGAATCTATTAAGGAAATTTAGTATGAATTATATTAATATTATGATTTTATGTAATATATAAATAATATTTTTAAGATATCTCTTGTGAAAGAGACTTATGAAAAATTTGAGAGATTTTGGGAGAGGTCGAGAGATTAAAGGATGAGGATAATATTGATTCATCATCTTGAGGAACATTCTCTCCTATTTATTTTCACTCCAATATTGTGAATAATATAGACAATATAATATTTGTTCTAATTTATTTCTCTACAAATATGAATTAATTATGTTAAGACTTGATTAATTATATTATCTAGTATCAGAGCCATTTATGGTCCTGACACCCTGTGAACCATGAGAGTCGTATTTGAATAATTATGCCATATTTATTCAAGAAGAATATTTTTTGTCAAATTTAGAGAAGTAAATTGAAGTTGTATCAATAGATGGGCCACTCACACAATAGTCATTTTTTACTATGCATCACCATATCAATTGATGATCCAGCCATTTATATTTTCTCTAAGTTTGCTTTGTGCATAACAAGTTTGAATATTTTTTGTTTATCTTCCTACTCAGCGTCCACATCAAATTTGAGTGCAGTTAAAATTTGCTCTATCCACCTCCATGCACCCATCATCTATGAAAATTTGATGTCACTCTACTACCCATTGAATTCTATGCTCAACATATCACCTTGGCATATTGGGGTCGACCTTGACATCTTTTACTCTTCCGCTCCATCTGTACTCATTACAGGTCATATTTTAAGTTTTAAGTATTGTCATTTTATTAAGGCTTTTCAAAAAGTTATTTATAGGTTTTTAAATTATCATGAAATGTCTCTTAAGCTTTTTATTTGAAATGGTCAATATGTGGCATTATATCTAAAGAAAGTCTTTTTAACTTCTTAGGTCTATCCATTTAAGTTTCACTTAGTTGTTTAATGTTTGAGATTCTCTTGAGTCTACAGTAATTAAGAATTTAGTCATTTGTAAATTTATTTAAAAATAAAATAAAAAATGTCAAAATGAGAGTCAAGAGTTATTAGTATCATTATAGTTTATTTTGTGTCAAAAGTTAAAAAAAATTAGTGTCAATATTTTTTTAAGAATGTCAAGTTATGAATTAAAGTCAGATTCAAAAATATATTTGTCAAAATAATTTTTTATCATTGAAAAGTCAATTATCAATTGTAACTAGATGCATTTTCGCTTGAACACGGCATCTAGACTGTGTGGAGTCACAATGGACAAAGTAAATTATATTGAAAAAATTGAAGGAAAATATTTTCATACTTGGCAAGTTAGAAAATGATTGCATTTAATTGACAAAGACTTCTGGGAGATTACAAGTGGTAAAATACCAAAATCAACTAATGCAAATTAATCCATCAAGTGGGAGATCAAGGATCAAAGAGCAATGACAATTATAGGTCTAGGGTTATTAGATGCATACTTGCATCATATAGACCTATCAAAGACTTCAAATGTTATTTGGTAAACATTGAACAAGTTGTTTGAATCACAAATAGGATGTGTAGCAGTGATATTGAAGCAAACTATTTGGACTCAAAATGGAAGAAGGTGTTAACATATTGAAGCACATAAGTAAGTTTCACTCTATTCTGAATAAGCCAGTAGGAATAAAAGTAGATGTACTTGATGATGATGCAAAAGTTGTCATACTAAATAGTATGCCAACTAGTTACTCAAACATGGTTTTTACACTAAGCAAAGTAAATTGTAGCTTAGAAAATCTAATTTCCTTATTGATAGATGAATAAAATAAGAATATTCCTCTTGAATAAAGTGTTATGTATATGAAAAATAAAAACAAAAAAAATTCTAAGTCAGAAAAACATAGATCAGAGAGTTCAAAGAAAAGGTTTCTTTGTCATTATTATATAAAACTTGGACATGGTGTTAAATATTATAGACAAAGAGAACAAGATCTCCTTGAAGGGAAACTAAAAGATAAAGCTCTTGTTTCTGAAAAAAAAGATGAAGAAAGTGATTGGGAAGTGAAAACTACTTTTTTAAATGAATCAAATGATAAAGAATCAATTGGTCAAAATAGTGATGAAGACTATCTGTACTAGACAACTATACTAGAGGCTGGAGGAAAAAGGAGGATAGAGGACACTTGCACCTCTCATTAGCCACTAATGATAGGGTATTATTTTGTGATAGTGGCATTTTTTTATTCAACATATTTTCTATGCTATGAAATAAGAACAGTGTGTATCCCTGTTCATGTAATTTCCAAATGTAATCCCCTAAGTATGATAATATTAGAGATTCAAACTATCAATACTAAAGCAAGAGATGTTCTTGATAAAAGTAGTTGGTAGGAGTGTTCCCACTAATTTTTTGATTGGCTCAGTTGATGTTCCCAAATTTGGTTGATTTTTTGCATGGCTAGTGGTTGATGCATGTTCCTACCATGGAGGAGGTTCCCATGATTGATAGTGTTCCCATTTTCTGGTTGATTAGTTTCCAAAATCAAAGTGCAAAGAAGTAACACATAGGAATATCAAGACATGTGTATGCTGCTCAAATAGAGGATGGTGTTTCTACCCTTGTTCATACTACGAGGGTGAATATTAAAGAATTTTAGTATGAACTATATTAATATTATAAATATATGCAATATATAAATAATACTCGTAAGATATCTCTTATGAAAGAGAATTCCAAAAAATTTGAGAGATTTCAAGAGAGGTTGAGAGATAAAAGGATGAGGATAATATTGATTCTTCATCTTAAGGAACATTCTCTCCTATTTATTTGTAATCCCATAATGTGAATAATATAGATAATATAATATGTGTTCTAAGTTATTTCTTTGCAAATATGAACTAATTATGTTAAGACTTGATTAATTCCATTAGCAACAACTTGATCCTTGACACTCTTGGGAAAAATATTATGAACACTAGACGTATTGCTCAAATATTGAGCTTCCTCAACTACTTTTCTCTTAGCTCTAGTCAGAGCTGTAACTTGATCACTTGTGTTGTTAGTTTCACCAACTTGATTAAATGCAATATGATCATCTGATTTCTAATTCACATTGATGGCATTAGGCTGCCCTTGAAATTGTTGAGCTTCTCCTCCTTGAGATGTCATATTCATCTCTTGATACTAACCTCCTTGAAGAGAAAACTCTTCTTGTGTCATTTGTGGCATAGTAATATCTTGTGATACTAAGGCTTGGTTTTCCATATCATTGGGATTAAAAGGTTTCCAACTTAAATCTTTCATCAATTTGTTTTGAGGGATAATATGTTTTAAACTGGAGCGTAAATTAGGGTCAATGGCTGCATATGATTTAGCTTGGGTTATTGCTCCTTAATTTTTGTAAGAGGGTCTATTTTATCTAAAACCTTGATAAGTTTTTTGGTTTTGATTGAAGGGCTTATAGGTGTTTTGGTTTTGATGATGATAAGGTATTCCTTGATACTGTTGTCTCTTGAGTTGAACAATCTCCTTCCCAAAATCTTGTAGCATACTCTTCAAATCTCCAATCTCACTAGACTGATTAGAAGGGGTTACAACTTGGGATTTAGGAGATGGAATAGGATCTATAGATGGGATTTGAAGAATTTGAGGGGTTGGAATAGGTTGTAATTCTAGGAATATATGCATTAGGGGCCCTGGAGAAAACTTGCCTGCTTATATCAAGTTGACTGTTTAGAAAAGTATTACCACCCATGTACAAAAATGCATACTCTAGACATGGTCAAACCAATGCAGGGATCCCAGTTCATATCTTATAGAATCTAAGCTTAAAATCATATATGAACTCATGGGGGTACCTTTGTATGGTAGTCAGTTGTTTAACCAAGGATATATGATCAGATTTATCTTCAAGCTAATTGACTAAGGTTGCACCTAATTCATCCCAAGTGGAAATGTAAGTCAAAGGAAGATTCATAGACCATTGCAATACTTTTCCTTTGAAGGAGGCAACAAATAGTCTGATGGTCACATTATCTTGAAAAAAATTATGAACAGAACATAGGGTTGTAACATCTTGCATATGCTCAATAGCATTAGTTTTAGCCCATTCTCTTGAGACAAAAGGGATACTCTTTAGGGAAGACACAGGAATATCATCATATTGGGCCAAATTTAGGGGACTACCCCTATTAAATGGAATAAAAACTTGATTCATGATAACCATTTGGGTAATGGGGTTTTGGCTAATGGGGACAATAGATTGGACTAAAACAATAGGATAACCAAGAGATAAATGCTTATGTTGAGGATAAGGATTTATCCTATTGAATCTTGATCTTTTATAAGAAGTAGAAGGTAATTCAATGTGTTCAAAAGGAATACTTTTACTTGATGATCTTGTGGTAACCTTTGGCATGAAAACACTATCTAAAAGATGCTATGACATATGCAACTTAAACGATCTTTAGCTTCTGATGATGGTAGATGTTCCCTTATTTTGTGATTTCTTCTTCTTAGCTTTAATCTTCAATTATGCCAAGGAAAATCTGTCTTACCAAGGATGCCATAACTATTGGGGATCTAGATTGCACCCTAGCTAAATAAGGGGATTGTTCAAGTCCTCTTCGACACATCTTGTCCAACATGGGATTTGACCCTAGGTTATGGGTCACCTAAACTTGGATCAGACCTCTAGAGAAGGTTGATTTCCTTCTATATCTATCACCTAAACTAGACCTAATCTAATAACTTACTTGGAAAAGAGATAGAGATTAACACAAACTATGAAAGCATGTAAAAATGGGGTGATGCACCAGTAATTAAAACACTTATACATTGCATAAGACACAATGAGACACATTCAAGACCAAATAAGATAATTCCCACATAAATATTTCACAATAAGGCATTGACCAGATACTAAACTAGCATGAGAGGGAAAATATCCACTTTCAAGCTAAATAACAAATAGTAAATTGCACTTAGAATGACCTATGAGAAAATATCAAACAATTCATGAAGGTGAGAAAAATTATAAATATACAAGGAACATACATTCACTTAATCACAATACATGAATTTATAGGACACACTTCAATATAGCTTGAGAAAATGATGAAAATTCAATCTTTATTGCATCAAAAGGTGTTACAATACAAATTTTAGCATAACCTAAGCAAGCCAAATGCATAAGAGTCTGTTTCTCTAGAAAATGCCAAAGATTTATTTCTAAAACTTTCAAAGAGCCAAAATGTGGTAGTAGATAGAACATATATAGAGAAGGAAAGAGAGAGAAGGAACTATGATGTATTAGTACAAGTTTGAGGATGTTGACTCATTAACCCTATCAATAAGGAAAAAATTCTATAAAAGAATTAAATTTCCATTGTCCTTATCCATTCACCAAGTGTCCTTAGTGGAATTCCATGCCATTTTTAACTTGATCTGATGATGAGGACCATGTCTTAGAATTGAAAGAATCATCCTCATCTACTTTGGGTGACCATGAGAACCTGCTTATCAAAAATGTGACCATACTTATAAGTGAGACACCTCTCCATGATCACATTTACATTTGCATTTGTCCCAACTTGAACTTGGGTCTATTATAGATGAAAAATAATCTAATTATTGGTTTTTACATAGTCTCAACATCCATGGGAAATTATAAACTATATATCCCTATTATAGATTACAATAGGTCTAAATAGACCCATTTTGTCTCTGTAGGAACTGAGAATTTACCCTATACACAGGTCCTTCAAAAAAAGGTGAACATAGTTACAAAAATGAAACCTGTATGCTATGAAATGTCAAACCATAGGTCTATATTGAGCTCTAATGGCATCCCTATATGTTCTTTATACTTGACTACATAGCTATGTCCATTCCTTGGCATTTGATTAAGCTCTAATGGTGGAAAGATGGCCCCTACAAGACCTATTTGCTTTGGTCAAAACCTACTTCCTTGGTTTGACTTTGTCTATTGAATATCATTTGGGCCAATCAGATTGCTTCATCTTATCTTTATTTCTATTGGTCCCATAGATCCTACTGTTAAATCTTGACCTTTTAACCCATCTCACACTGTTGATCCTGCTTGGTATGAATGAATGTAGTCCATTGATTTGCCTGCCATGAAAATTGTTTGACATGTTGACTTCAGCTCACACCATCGAATCAAAATGTACAAAATAATATGAGATGTAGATCTCATTGGGCCCACTTTCTTATTAGTAACTGATCACCATAGATTTAGATGTATAATTGCACACTGGTCGTATTTCTACTTGGACTCACATCCTTCTTAGTTGAGCTTTACACCATTGGATCTCTATTCAGTGAACCCACATCATTTGATATTGATCAACTTGTATTCTTTTAAGGTTTTTAACCTAGGGACCTTTTGACTTGTTTAATGTTAGGTTGTGGAGCTAAAAGCTTCATTGATGCAAACATGGAGGAGGTTGCTGAGAGGTTGTTGAGTTACAGAGCAACCGATGTTAGTCTGATCAACTGACGTTGGTCATATCCAGTGAGCAGAGCAACTGACATCAGTTAGAATCGGCCGATGTCGGTCACCTCCAGGCAAACAAGGACCGATGTCAGTCACCTATGCAGTTCTGAAACTGTCGATTGCACGAACAGTTTGTTAACAAACCGGTTGTTTGCATGTCAAAGGCCAATTTTAGTCTCGAGCTACGAATATAATTATTGTAATTAGATGTCTAATTATTGTTTGCATGGGATTTATATAATAGAGTCATGGGCTATATTGTAAAGGTGTGCTAGTTGAGTTGAGCAGGGCAGTTCCTTCAGTGTGTGAAGAGAGCAAGGGTAGCTCCTCCTAGTTCCACAGGGGTGCCGAGTGTGTATGATCAGGTAGAGTTACAGGTTGTGCAAGTTTTGGTAGAAGATCCATAGGGGTGCTGGTTTGGAGAATCAGAAGGGTTCTTCATGTGTGTATGATCTCGATCGGTAGGTGTGCAAGGCCAGGTTTGGAGATCTACATGGTAAGTAAGATCATTGATTTGAAGGTTTTTGTGTGTGTTTGATCTAGGTTTGTAGGTGTTTCAAAACCAAGTTGATTTGTAGGTGGTAGCAAGATCAGGGAGAACACAACACAACAGGTAGCAAGATCAGGGGAGATCTACTTGGAGTATGGTGTGTACTTGGTTATGGAGTACGTGGAGTACTTGTGTACTGGCAGTAGTGATACTAACTGGTTAGAGGTGAACACCAACTCTGTGTTTGAGTTGTGTGTTGGGACAGTAATTGAGAGAGATAACTCTTGAAGGTGAATTACTATACACTTGGTGTGGGAAGCATGTAAGGTGTGGAAGAGTGTGGCGTCTCTTCATTGTAATTCTTTTCTAGAAGAGTATTAATACAATTGGGTATTGTCTCTCATATTCTGTGTTATTTCTAAAATCTAATTACTTATGCATTCTGGTTAAATTTCGTGTTTAGTTGCTCATACAAAGGTAATCAATTGCGCTTCCTAGATCCTAACAAGTGGTATCAGACCCTGGTTGTAGGTTCAAGAGTGTGATACCACTAACAAGTGGTATCAGAGCTAAGGTTGCAGAGAGCAAGTTTGTGTTTGATTATAGGTCACTCTCAAGGGTTTCTGATTGAGTGAGAGTATAGCAATGGCAGAAGAAAGTACACTAAGAATGGAGGAATTGAAAAGCACGAATGGTCAATTACAGTGTTATGGAAAGAAAGAGCAGGTAAAGAAAGATTGTTGGTTGGTTGAAAATCAGCATGAAGGAACTGTAGAAGCAGATGTTGTAGGTGTTGTTGCACAGGATGCTCTGGTATGTTCCTTGGATAAAGTAGAATCTTGTTTTATAGATTATGTTGCCTCTTTCCATGCAGCCCGAAATAGAGTATTTTTCCATGTTTAGGTCCTTGGAGACTTTGGAAAGATTTATTTAGGGGCTGGTGTGCCTTGTCAAAGTATTGGCAAAGGGGAAGTGCGACTGAAATTATAGGCGGCCAACACATGGGTGTTGAAGGATGTCATGCAGGTCCCGGTTTTGAAGATAAGGCTAATTTCTTCAGGAAAGTTGGGTGATGAGAGATGCATAGAAACTCTCACAGTGGATGCACTTGAATTAGCTAGTGGTAAGAAAGTAGGTATCCTTTATCTATCTACTTATATTACTGATTCTTCTTATATTGTGAAGACATGGCTTTGTAGGCTTGGTCACAAGAGAAAGAAGGAGATGCATGCTCTTAAGTGGAAGTCAGATGTCTTTGACAGACTTAAGAACTGGAAAGCCTTGGTGTTTATGGAGGAGATGATGGATAGAGACCAGCGGATGGGACTGAGTAACTCTGAGCAAAGCAATTTGGACAAGGTTTTGATCCAAAGAGAGCTCACGGATAAAAACTGATCACTCACAAGAGAACACAGGTACCGACATCGATCAGGAGGAAGCGACATCAAACAGACAGGTGCCAATGTCGGTCATGTGTAGACCAGAGTCGGTGGTGTTAGGCAGGGTAAGACCAACGTCGGTCAGGCAGACTAACGTTAGTGATAGGTAAGACCGACGTCAGTCAGGAGGACCGACGTTAGTGACAGGTAGACACCGACGTCGATCAAGAAAACCAGTGTCGGTAGTCAAGACAGTCGCATGAAACTAACATCGGTTGGATGCAGACTGTGTGGTGATCGAGGTCGATCATTGGAATGGATTTTGGGCAGATAGCAAGCTGTCAAGGAGTCTCAAATGCCCATATGGAGAACTGAAAGGGTAAGTAAGCCTCAAATTCCTTATTCATCTTCTTTATACTCGTTGCTCACTGTAGATCAGGAAGGATCTAGGAAATAATGGGAGCATGGCATGAATAGGATGCAGAACCAAATGGGAGATTTGGTAGGGTTGTCAGCTGGTATAAAAGCACTAAAAAATGAATGGATACCTTAGTTAAAGAATAGAGAGAATGGACATGTGAGACAGAAGGCCAGGTCATATGGTTTTGAGGTAGCTGCAGGACAAGGAAGGTTTGACAGGTGGATGACAAAGCATGGCTTTAGTCAATGTCATTGTAACCATTGTATTTCTTTACCAGGTTGGGTGATGATTGCAACATCATCCTATTACTGTATGTTGTGTGTTTGCTTCTTATAGGGTCACACATGCAGGGTTGTTGAGCTAAAGGTAAAGTTAGTTCAGTGGTATGTCATGAAGAATTTAGAACAGTGAAATTCTTTGGCATAAGCATGTTTTTAGAGACATGGAGATCACAGGTTGATTGTCTCTAGATGATTATGTGAAATCGGTTAGCACGCCGATGGGTTGGATAGTTCTATGAACAGTGTCTTGATTCACATGATGAGGTTAAGTACATGCATACTGAACCTGGGTTTGCCCATGCAGTGGGAGCTATCAAAAAGTTTGGAGCTGATCCAGGAAAGAAGCACTGGAGGGCAGTTCAGTGGATTCTCAGGTATCTGAGAGGGACCAGCAGCAGGTCGACATGCTATGCAGGGTCAAGTTATTTTCTACATGGGTTTGTAGATGCAAATGCGGTAGGTTACTTGGATGACAGGAGGTTCACCACAGGTTTTGTGGTGGTTGGTTTTCAAGGTTGATCTTGAAGAGGAATACAAGCTAGAAAACAAATTAGATGGTGTATAGGTACAAGTACAGTGCATCTGTTTATCTCCAAGTGGGAGATTGTTAGGTTGTGGAGCTAAAAGCTTCATTGATGCAAACATGGAGGAGGTTGCTGAGAGGTTTTCGAGTTGTAGAGCAACCGATGTCAGTCTAATCAACTGAAGTCGGTCATATCTAGTGAGCAGAGCAACTGATGTCGATCAGGATCCGTCGACGTCGGTCACCTCCAGGCAAATAGGGACCGACATCAGTCGCCTGTGTGGTTCCAGAACTGTCAGTTGCATGAATAGTTTGTTAATGAACCGATTATTTGCATGTCAAAGGCCAATTTTAGTCATGAGTTGCAGATCTAATTATTGTAATTAGATGTCTAATTATTGTTTTCATGGGGTCTATATAATAGACTCATGGGATGTATTGTAAAGGTGTGCTAGTTGAGTTGAGCAGGCTAGCTCCTTTAGTGTGTGAAGAGAGCAAGGGTAGCTCTTCCTAGTTCCACAGGGGTGCCGAGTGTGTATGATCAGGTAGAGCTGTAGGTTGTGCAAGTTCTGGTAGAAGATCCACAGGGGTGCTGGTTTGGAGAATTAGAAGGGTTCTTCATGTGTGTATGATCTCAATCAGCAAGTGTACAAGGCCAGGTTTGGAGATCTACATGGTAAGTAAGATCATTGATTTGCAAGTGTTTGTGTGTGTTTGATCTAGGTTTGCAGGTGTTGCAAAACCAAGTTGATTTGCAGGTGGCAGCAAGATCAGGGGAGATCTACTTGGAGTACGGTGTGTACTCGGTCATGGAGTATGTGGAGTACTTGTGTACTAGCAGTAGTGATACTGACTAGTGGTACTAGTAGTAGTGATACTAACTGGTTGGAGGTGAACACCAACTCTGTGTTTGAGTTGTGTGTTGGAACCGTAATTGAGAGAGATAACTCTTGAAGGTGAATTACTGTACACTTGGTGTGGGAAGCCTATAAGGTGTGAAAGAGTGTGGCGTCTCTTCATTGTAATTCTTTTCTGGAAGAGTATTAATACAATTGGGTATTGTCTCTCATATTCTATGTTATTTCTGAATTCTAGTTACTTATGCATTCTAGTTAAATTTCGTGTTTAGTTGCTCATACAAAGGTAATCAATTGCACTTTCTAGATCCCAACAAGTGGTATCAGAGCTTGGTTGTAGGTTCAAGAGCGTGATACCACTAACAAGTGGTATCAGAGCTAAAGTTGTAGGGAGCAAGTTTGTGTTTGATTACAGGTCACTCTCAAGGGTTTCTAATTGAGTGGGAGTATAGCCATGGCAGAAGAAAGTACACTAAGAATGGAGGAATTGAAAAGCACGAATGGTCAATTACGATGTTATGGAAAGAAAGAACAGGTAAAGAAAGATTGTTGGTTGGTTAAAGATCAGCATGAAGGAATTGTAAAAGTAGATGTTGCAGGTGTTGTTGCACAGGATGCTTTGGTATGTTCCTTGGATAAAGTAGAATCTTGTTTTATAGATTATGTTGCCTCTTTCCATGCAGCCCAAAATAGAGTATTTTTCCATGTTAAGGTCCTTGGAGACTTTCAAAAGATTTATTTAAGGGCTGGTGTGCCTTGTCAAAGTATTGGCAAAGGGAAAGTGCAGCTGAAATTGCAGGCGGCCAACACATGGATGTTGAAGGATGTCATGCACGTCCCAGTTCTAAAGATAAGGCTAATTTCTTCAAGAAAGTTGGGTGATGAGAGATGCATAGAAACTCTCATAGCGGATGCACTTGAATTAGCTGGTGGTAAGAAAGTAGGTATCCTTTATCTATGTACTTATATTACTGATTCTTCTTCTATTGTGAAGACATGGCTTTGTAGGCTTGGTCACAAGAGCAAGAAGGAGATATTGTTCTTAAGCGAAAGTCAGATGTCTTTAATAGACTTAAAAACTAGAAAGCCTTGGTGTTTATGGAGGAGATGATGGACAGAGATCAATGGATGGGACTGAGTAACTCTAAGCAGAGCAGTTTGGATAGGGTTTTGATCCAAAGAGAGCTCACGGGTAAAAAGTCATCACTCACAGGAAAACATAGGTACCAGCATCGTTCAGGAGGAACCAGCGTCGAACAGACAGGTGTCGATGTCGGTCATGTGCAGACCAGAGCCAGTGGTGTCAGGCAGGGTAAGACCGATGTCGGTCAAGTGAATCGATGTCGGTGATAGGTAAGACTAATGTCGGTCAGGAAGACCAATGTCAGCGACAGGTAGACACCGACGTCGATCAGGAAAACCGGTGTTGGTAGTCAGGACAGTCACATGGAATTGACGTCGGTCAGATGCAGACTATGTGGTGACGAAGGTCGGTCACTGGAACAAATTTTGGGTAAATAGCAAGTTGTCAAGGAGTCTCAAACGCCCATATGGAGGACTGAAAGGATAAGCAAGCCTCAAATTCTTTATTGCTCTTCTTTATACTCGTTGCTCACTGCAGGGTAGGAAGGATCCAGGAAACAGTGGGAGCATGGCATGAATAGAATGCATAACCAAATGGGAGATTTGGCAGGGTTGCCAGCCGGTATGAAAGCACTAAAAGACGAATGGATACCTTAGTTAAAGAATAGAGAGAATGGACATGTGAGACAGAAGGCCCTGTCATATGGTCTTGAGGTAGTTGCAAGACAATGGAGGTTTGACAGGTGGATGACAAAGCATGGCTTTAGTCAATGTCATTGTAACCATTGTGTTTCTTTACCAGGTTGGGTGATGATTGCAACATCATCATGTTACTGTATGTTGTGTTTGCTTCTTGTAGGGTCACACATGCAGGGTTGTTGAGCTAAAGGTAAAGTTAGTTCAAGGTATGTCATGGAGAATTTGGAGCAGTGAAATTCTTTGGCATAAGTGTGTTTCTAGAGACATGGAGATCACAGGTTGATTTTGTCTTCGAATGATTGTGAGAAACCGGTTAGCACGCCGATGGGTTGGATAGTTATATGAACAGTGCCCTGATTCAAATGATGAGGTTAAGTACATGCGTACTAGACCTGGGTTTGCCCACGCAGTGGGAGCTGTCAAAAAATTTGGAGCTGATCTGGGAAAGAAGCACTGGAGGGTAGTTCAATGGATTCTCAGGTATCTAAGAGGGACCAGTAGTAGGTCGACATGCTATGCAGGGTCAAGTTCTTTTCTACATGGGTTTGTAGATGTGGATGCGGCAGGTTACTTGAATGACAGGAGGTTCACCACAAGTTTTGTGGTGGTTGGTCTTGAAGGTTGATCTTGAAGAGGAATAGAAGCCAATAAATAAATTAGATGGTGTACAGGTACAGGTACAGTGTATCTATTTATCTCCAAGTGGGAGATTGTTAGGTTGTGGAGCTAAAAGCTTCACTGATGCAAACATGGAGGAGGTTGCTAAGTTGCAAAGCAAGTGATGTAGGTTTGATCAACTGACGTCGGTCATATCTAGTGAGCAGAGCAACCGACATTGATCAAAATTGGCCGATGTCAGTCACCTCCAAGCAAACAGGGACTAACGTTGGTCGCCTGTGCAGTTCTAAAACTATCGGTTGCATGAACAGTTTGATAATGAACTAGTTGTTTGCTTGTCAAATGCCAATTTTAGTCGTGAGTTGCAGATCTAATTATTGTAATTAGATGTCTAATTATTGTTTGCATGGGATCTATATAATAGACTCATGGGATTTATTGTAAAGGTGTGATAGTTGAGTTGAGCAGGCCAGCTCCTTCAATGTGTGAAGAGAGCAAGGGTAGCTCCTCCTAGTTCCACAGGGGTGCCGAGTGTGTATGATCAGGTAGAGCTACAGGTTGTGCAAGTTCTGGTAGAAGATCCACAGGGGTGCTGGTTTGGAGAATCAGAAGGGTTCTTCATTTGTGTATGATCTCGATCGGTAGGTGTGCAAGGTTAGATTTGGAGATCTACATGGTAAGTAAGATCATTGATTTGCAGGTGTTTGTGTGTGTTTGATCTAGGTTTGCAAGTGTTGCAAAACCAAGTTGATTTGTAGGTGGTAGCAAGATCAGGGAGATCACAACACAACAAGTAGCAAGATTAGGGGAGATCTACTTGGAGTATGGTGTGTACTCAATCGTAGAGTACATGGAGTACTTGTGTACTGACAGTAGTGATACTGACTAGTGTTACTGGCAGTAGTGATACTGACTAGTGGTACTGGCAGTAGTGATACTGACTGGTTGGAGGTGAACACCAACTCTGTGTTTGAGTTGTGTGTTGGGACCGTAATTGAGAGAGATAACTCTTGAAGGTGAATTATTATACACTTGGTGTGGGAAGCCTGTAAGGTGTGGAAGAGTGTGGCGTCTCTTCATTGTAATTCTTTTCTAGAAGAGTATTAATATAATTGGGTATTGTCTCTCATATTCTATGTTTTTTTTGAATTCTAGTTACTTGTGCATTCTGGTTAAATTTCGTGTTTAGTTGCTCATATAAAGGTAATCAATTGTGCTTCCTAGATCCTAACATTTAACTTCAGTGTAAACCATTTGATCTTCTTGTCAAAATATGAGCTCACATGGATCATAGATCTTCAATCAACTTGAAGTAAGTTAAGGACTTTTTCAATATAAACAACTATCTCATGGGGTTCAATTTTGATGCCTACATGGCCATAATTTTACATCTTCATGATCATCATTGATGTCTACACAATTTTCATCTTTTAAGATTTAACATCTCCTTACTATGTCTTAACTTTGACATATGTGGACCTTTCAAATACATTCACAAGCTTGTAATCGATGTCTATGCAACTTCAAATGACCTTAGTAGAATCTAAATGGTTATTTATCATGGATTGAATTTGATGTTAGAATGAATGTTCCATCTTTGAAATCTAACTTTGAACACTTATAATTTGAGATAGAAAGCTCACATGAACATCAAACTTGTAGAGGATGATCTAGGCACAAACATCTCCACAGTGTTGTAATATTTTGGCTCATGGGATCTTCCTGAGTGAAGATAAAAAATGCTCAAACCAACTGGTTCATTCATTCCTACATAACATCTTGATGATGGTTTGTGTTGTTCCCAAAATCCATCACTTGTTTTTGGAGACAACATATCAACTATTTTTGTCCTGCAGGCCAAAATTATCTCTTCCCTTCTCAAAAAATGATATGAACGCTCAAGTTCTTCAATTTTTCAAAGCATTTTCAGTCAAGGGACTCGAAAGTTCAATGGTTTCAATAACTTCAACTAGTGGGCTCTCATAAAGGAACAACTTCCCAACACTTAGGCAATTTCAAGGTTGGTTCAACATCGAGGTTCAACCAAAAGGTCCATCGGCAGGCTTCAAACAAATGGAATGAACCATTGAACCATTGAACCCCACTTTATCAAAGTTCAAAGGTTCAATGAGTTCAAAGGTTTAGAAAGATTTTAGCACTCAATGAGTTTAAAGAAGTTCAACCGCTTTGAAGAGTTCAATGAGTTTGAAGACTTCGGTAAGTTCAAAGTTCAAACATCTTTAAAGGACTTAAACGAAAGAAGACTTCGAAGAAGAAAGATTGAACCGTTGAACCTTGAACCAAAGGAGTTCAAAGTTCAAAGGTTCAATGAGTTCAATAAATTTCAAGAGACTTAGAAGAACAAAGGATTCAAAGAGCAAAGAATGAACTATTGAACCGTTGAACCATGAACCAAAAGAGTTCAACGTTTAAAGGCTCAATGAGTTCAACAGAAAAGAAAAGGATCTAGAAAGTTTGAAGAACTAAAAAGTTCAAATTTCAAAGGTTCAAAGGTTCAAGGAATTTCAAATTTTGAAAGGAAGCTTCAAGTGAAGGAAGGAAGCAGAAGATTCCAGAGATAAGTTCGAAGAGATGGTTCAACCGATTGAACCAAGGAGCTGATTGAACCAAGGAGCTGATTAAAGCAAGAAGCCAATTGAACCAAGGGACCACCCGCATCACCTAAAATATTGAACCATTGAACCAATGAACTCTCATGGTTCAAAGGTTCAAGGTTCAACATGGTTCAAGTGACCAAGTGACCAATGGCGTCCCCATAGAAGTCAAATTCAAGGTAACAAAATGCCCATTTATTTTCAAATATGGCACAGACCTGAGAACAAACTCAATGACCAACTGAAGAAGGAGCCAAAAGAGCCTGCAGAAAGGAAAGGAGATAGCCTGCGAGCTCAAATCATGAAGAAAAGGACAAAATATAACAAGGAAAGAGGGAAAGACCAAAAATATATGTGCAATATTTATTTCTAGTTAGTGAAACAGTCCACCAGGTGGACATCAAAGAGCATGAACACTCAAGGATGTAGCCTATTTTTCTCCATGGAGAAAGGTGAAATGGACAGCTACACAAATATCAAAAAGAGGACCAGGTGGCCTATACTTTGGAGGAGACATTTGAGATGAATTGACATGCCACAGTTAAGGCTGATGCCCTATTCCAGCATGGCCCCTTGACAGAACTAAAAAAGCATTCAAGGCATCGAATGTAGCATGGGCCATTCCATGAAACAAAGTGCCAAGTCTTTCTTGGCTGCTATATATTGTAATCTCTTATTTTATGCAAAGGAGATCTCTTTGTTATAGAAGAAAAACTCTGCCCAAATTGAAAGGCATTTCCTGAGACTTTGAGCTCAGATTGTTAATCATATTTTGTTATTTGAATGAGAAAGCAAGTGGCCTTTCAAAATTTGCACTGAGATATCTTGTGTTGTTTAGGGGATTGGTCTTATGTTCTATTTCTTGAATACCATCTTGTTTATTTAATTAAATAAGCATAACTAGTGGAAGTAATCTGAAAGGTGCCCTGAAGCCAACTATGGGAGACTTTGTGCTGCTACAATTGTCTTTAGTGTGTGTTTTTTGTTTTTGTGTAAAGGATCTTGGGATGAATTTTTGCCCCCGTTGTCCTTCGTATATTTCACTCTTTGGTAGTTGAGGTGGAGACTTTGTGCTACACTTCATCCTGTTGTGTTACTGTGCCCTGTCATAATTACTACCAAGAAAGAATCTGGTTGTTGACTAAGTATTACTTCTAAAGAAAAGAGAAGTATCTCCAGCAATCACCTAGGATTTCTCCTTTGATCTGTGAACATCATCTCTAAAAAAAGAGAGATGGATGGTGTTGTCCTACCCCTTAGTATTATTTTTAGCTTATATTTATGGTATATAGTATTCTATAGTTATAGGGAACCTCCCCTTGATGACAGGAGAGATTTATCCCATTTTGATGTGGTAAACCTGTACGTTTTGGCTAATCAATCTCCCTATGCTATGGTTTAAACACCTATTTTTACCATCAGTTAGTTGGTGAGAAAATATTCACCCAATAGTTTTTGGTGACTCCGTTGGAGAAGAACGCGTAGTTTGAAGCCTCAAGCTTTAAATTGAAGTAGTTCCAATTATTTTCCATTTTTATTCTAAAATCTAACAGCTCCACGCTATACAAGAAGCCAAAAAGCTCAAGGTGTTGTTGACCCTATTTTTGAGTTGGTGCAGCAAAGCAATTTTGATTTGTTTCCTCCACAACCTCACCTTCAATGAACTAAGTGTCTTCCTCCTACCAACACCAGGTCACCAATACAAGGTAGAGATTCTTTTTCCTTTGATAGCAAAGCTTTGCTCGTATATACCCCACCAAGATTTATTATCCCCCCTTTCCATAATCATACAATGGTAGCTCAAGGCCCCTGGGGTAACTCTTTTGGCCCACTCAATTTAACTCCACCTCTACATGAGCTACCATGTAGTTCAAAGAAGAATTTTTCTAAATTCTTTAGTGATGGGAGAGTTCATCCTGATGAACATATTGCAGCCTTCAGCATAGCCTGTGGCATGATAGGTGTGGAGTATGAAGACATAGCAGTCAAGTTGTTCATAGAAACACTACAAGGTGATGTTGTAAACTGGTTCTATCATCTGTAGGCCCAGAGTGTGACTGACTGAAACACCCTCAAAGCCAAATTCAAAACTAGGTTCAAGCCTATAGAAGATGTGCATGCGCTACTGGCTCAGCTCACACAAATGAAGAAGGAGCCTCATGAACCTGTAAGGGACTTCATTGCCAAATTTGACAAGTTAAGGAACATGATTCCTACAATTGCTCAGCCAACAACTGAGAATCTCAAATGCTTCTTTATCAACTCTCAGCTACCTAAAGTGAGTTTTCTGTTGAGACATGCTAGCCACATAGACCTTGCTATAGTGCAATATTTGGCTACTGAGGTGAAAGATGATCTCATCTTGGTGGGGAAGATAAGGAGAGATCCTAACAGGGGTAAATCTTTTTCATCCTTTGAATATTCATCTACAGGCACCACTGATACAATGGTGCAAAAGCTGGTAAATGAGTTGCTAGCTCTCAAAAATCAAATGGTGCAAGGGATGTCTAATCCTCCTTCATACCGAGATATACCAAGGAGGACATTCCCCAATCAGTCATACCAAGGCAATGCTACCAAAAATCAAGGGCAGCCAAATTGTCTTCCTCCCCCTCAGGGGAAACTTGCTATTGAAGCAGCTCCAACCAACTTAGCAGTTGGATACCTTGAAATAGAATCAAATTTCTCTTTCCAACCTGAGTTGAACCTAGAAGATGACATTGATCTCTTTACAGTAGACCAAGAAGAATCAGTTGGAGACTCCAACATTAGTTTCTTGAATTACCAAGATGAACCCAGAAGTAAAGGTGAAGCATTTGATGGATCATATGTTATATTCACTTGGTCCTATAACCAATTAGCCCAGCAAGCTGATAAGGAAAAAATAGAGGAGCGATCTCAACCAACAATTTCAATTTTTGTGGGGAACCACTTTGCCTTTTCAATCAAAGGACCTGATGATTGCTAAAAAAGTAAGTACCCCAAACATTCCTACACCTTCTGCTTTAAATTTGTAGACCAGTACCACCCCTCCTAAAAACTAGAAGGATGAACTCCCTTCCCCTGTTCCTAAATTATTTCAAACATTTGACATAGTTGACCATGTCAAGAAAACCAAAATTCAAATGTCTGAATTTGAGTTTTTGCAATCCAACCCTGAGTAGTTGGATAAGATGGTTCAATGTGTAAAGAATAAAATCGTCCCTACATGACCAGCTATTCCAAAGGTGACTCCCACATCCACTAGAATAACCTTGTCATTACTCTTCCTGTTGCTCCCGGGAAGATAGAACCATTTTATGTCTCCCTATTGATAAATGGACATCAATTGAACAATTGCATCATAGACTCAGGCACATCTGACAACGTCATGCCCACCAAAGTAGCTAAATCTCTTAGTCTCACACTGAACAAGACATTTGGGAGGTGCTTCTCCAAGGAAAAAAACAAGTCCCTTTGTTGGGACAAATCAAGGATGCCCAATTTGCATTTGTGGCATTTCCAGAAAAGAGGATTAAAATGACAGTCCTGATGGCTGACGTCCCAACCTCCTATGGCATCCTTCTTGGGTGAAATTTCTACAAAGATGTTGGTGGTGAGTTAAGCATGCACCTGTCTGAGGCAAGGATCCCTGTCAATGAAATCATGCAGAGGTTACTTCCTAATAAGGAGGCAAAATATATTGTCACCCAAACATTAGCCCCTAAAACTCAAATTCTATTTGAGTCTTCAAGAAGGGGTAACTTTTTCCTGTCTACAGAGGATGTTCATGTTTTAGCAAATGAAAGTCCTATAGGTGACGATCCAAAAAGTTTAGACATGACAGTAGGAGAATTGGTAGAGCAAAGTTCAGATGCAAAATAATCCTCCCTCCCTGACCAGGAGGAATCTGAAAAAAGATCAGTTTCTGATAATGTCTAGATTCTATAACTTGATGGTAGCTATTCTTCTACCAGTTCTAGAGCTGGGATTGTTTTAATCTCTCTGCAAGGAGATATTTTTCCTTTTTCATACAAGTTGCAGTTCAGCAACACCAACAACACTGTCGAGTACAAATCTCTGTTACTAAGGTTGAAGGTTGCTCAAGACAAAGGTGTCAAACTCTTTCACACCAAAGGAGATTCTAAACTGATGGTTTGTCAGGTGAGGAACCTATGTCAAACCAAGAACAAAAGATTGCGCTATTACCTCAATCAGGTATGGGACTACCTTGAAAGTTTTGATGCTTTCAATATATCTGTAATGCCCAGAGAGCTTCATAGTCATGCAAATTTATTTGTTGTCTCTACGATCCTCTTGGTTCCTCACAAAGACTTTGAAGAGTATAATTACACTATCGAGATGATCTTGTGACCAAGTGTGCTTGATAATGCAAATCATTGGCAAGTATCTGATGGGGACAATCAAATCATGTGCTGAATTGAACCAAAAGAATAGCAAATTATGGTAATGAACCATACTACTGCACATAAAAATCAAGAAAATAAAATCTTCTACAAGAGAACAAGGATTCATGATTTTTAGACTGGAAATCAAGTCTTGTTGTGGGGCAAGAGGAGAGAACCAAAAGGAATGCAAAGAAAATTTGATTCCTGGTGGAGAGGTCCAATCACCAATCATCGATTCTGGGGAGAAAATAGTTTTTGGCTGATATATCAAGACAGAACGCCATTTTCACTGTCTCATAGTGGGCAGCATTTGAAGCACTTCAATTCTCGAAGTATCATATAAGTCTAGCTATACATATGTATATTTGTATAGTTTTTAGTTTTGCTTTGTGTTTTTTATTTTCATTTCTTTTTTGTTGCCTTTCTTTTTGGGTAGCATGACTCTGTAGCCCAATGGCATACTTAAAGGCACTGGAGATTCTGGATTCTACTCCCTTCTATTATTTTTACAATTGATGAAGTTCCCCAACTAGAGCAAGCTGTTGTTCTCAAAATTTGTCACTTATTTTTGGAGACAACATATTAACTATTTTTGTCCTGCAGGCCAAAATTCTCTCTTCCCTTCTCAAAAAATATTCTGAGCGCTCAAGTTCTTCAAATTTTTAAAGCATTTTAAGTCAAGGGACTCACAGGTTCAATGGGTTCAATAACTTCAACAAGCGGGATCTCATAAAGGAACAACTTCCAAAAACTTAGGCAATTTCAAGGTTGGTTCAACATCGAGGTTCAACCAAAAGGTCCATCGACAGGCTTCAAATAAATGGAATGAACCATTGAACCATTGAACCTCGCTGCATCAAATTTCAAAGGTTCAACGAGTTCAAAGATTCAAAAAGAGTTAAGTGCTCAACGAGTTCAAAGAAGTTCAACCACTTTGAAGATTTCAATGAGTTTGAAGACTTCGGTAAGTTCAAAGTTCAAATGGCTTTAAAGGACTTAAACGAAAGAAGACTTCAAAGAAGAAAGATTGAACTGTTGAACCATTGAACCTTGAGCCAAAAGAGTTCAAAGTTCAAAGGTTCAACGAGTTCAATAAAGTTTGAGATACTTAGAAGAACAAAGGATTCGAAGAACAAAGAATGAACCAATGAACTGTTGAACCTTAAACCAAAAGAGGTCAAAGTTCAAAGGTTCAATGAGTTCAACAGAAAAGAAAAGGATCGAGAAAGTTTGAAGGACCAAAAGATTCAAAGAAAGAGAATGAACTGTTGAACCTTGAACCAAAATGGTTCAAAGTTCAAAGGTTTAAGCAATTTAGAAATTTGAAAGGAAGCTTCCAGCAAAGGAAGGAAGTGGAAGATTCTAGAGATAAGTTCAAAGAGATGGTTCAACCGATTGAACCAAGGAGCTGATTGAACCAAGGAGCCGATTGAACCAAGGGACTGCCCAGACCGCCTGAACTATTAAACCAATAAACTCACATGGTTCTAAGGTTTAAGGCTCAACATGGTTCAAGTTACCAAGTGACCAATGACGTACCCGTGGATGTCAAATTCAAGGTAATAAAATGCTCATTTATTTTCAAATATGGTGCGGACCTGAGAACAAACTCGGGGACCAGCTGAAGAAGGAGCCAAAAGAGCTTACAAAAAGGAAAGGAGATATCTCAAGAGATCAAATCATGAAGAAAAGGATAATATACAACAAGGAAAGAGGGAAATACTAGAAATATCTGTGAAAGAGTTATTTCTAGTTGATGAAATAGTCCACCAGGTGGAAATCAGAGAGCGCGAGCACTCAAGGATGTGGCCTATTTTTCTCCATCGAGTAAAGGCAAAGTGGATAGCTGTACAAATATCAAGAAGAGGACCAGGAGGCCCATACTTTGGAGGAGACATTTGAGATGAATTGACATGCCATAGTTAAGGCCAATGCCCTGTTCCAGCATGGCCCCTTGATAGAATTGAAAATGTATTCAAGGCATTGAATGCAGCATGGGCCATTCCATGAAACAAAGCACCAAGTCTTTCTTGGCTGCTATATATTGTAATCTCTTATTTTATGCAAATGAGATCTCTCTGTTATAGAAGCAAAACTCTACCCAAATTGAAAGGCATTTCCTGAGACTTTGAGCTCAGATTGTTAATCATATTTTGTTATTTGAATGAGAAAGCAAGTGACCTTTCAGACTTTGTGCTAAGATAGCTTGTGTTGTTTAGGAGATTGTTCTTATGTTCTATTTTCTGAATATCATCTTGTCCATTTAATTAAATAATCAAAACTAGTGGAAGTAATCTAAAAGGTGTCTTGAAGCCAATTGTGGGAGACTTTGTGTTGCTACAATTGTCTTTAGTGTGTGTTTTCTATTTCTGTGTAAAGGATCTTAGGATGATTTTTTCCCCCATTTTCCTTCGTATATTTCACTCTTTGGCAGTTAAGGTGGAGACTTTGTGCTACACTTCATCTTGTTGTGTTACTGTGCCCTGTTATAATTACTATCAAGAAGGAATCTAGCTATTGACTAAGTATTACTTTTGAAAAAAGAGAAGTACCTCCAGCAATCACCTAGGATTTCTCCTTTGATCTGTGAATAGTGTTAGGTTGTGGAGCTAAAAGCTTCACTGATGCAAACAAGGGAGGAGGTTGCTGAAGGTTGCTAAGTTGCAAAGCAACCGGCATCGGTCTGATCAGCCGACTTCGGTCAGGTTAGTGAAGAGAAGCAACCGATGTCAATCAAGGATCAGTCGACGTCGGTCACCTCCAGGCAGATAGGGACCGACGTCGGTCACCTGTGCAGTTCAGAACTATAAGTTTTACGGGAAGTTAGTTAACAAACCAAGTGTTTTCATGTCAAGAGCCAAATTTAGACTAGAAGCTACGGATTTAATTATTGTAATTAGATGTCTAATTATTGTTTACATGAGATCTATTTAAGAGACTCATAGGCTGTATTGTAAAGTGTGATAAAGAGTAAGAGAGCAAAATATAAGCTCCTTTTGTGTGTGAAGAGAGCATGGTGTGTTCCTCCTAGTGCCATAGTGCCAAGTGTGGGTACTAGTTTGGAGAATCAGAGGGATTCTTCATATATGTATGATCTTGGTCATTAGGTGTGTATGGCTACATTAGGAGATTTGCATGGTAAGTAAGATCATTGATCTGTAGGTGTATGTGTGTGCATGATCCAGGTTTATAAGTGTGTAGAACCAAATTGATTTGCAGGTGTGCAAAATTAGGGAGGACAGCAACACAACAGGGAGCAGGATCAGGTGGGATCTACTTAGAGTACAGTGTGTACTCAGAAAGAGAGCAAAGAGGAAGGTAAGGAAGATCCTTCCATAAGTGAGATCATTTGGGTTGCAGGTTGTTGCAGTTTAGGGGAGATCTACTTGAAGTACAATTGTGTACTTGGAGTGCGTGGAGCACTTATGGAGTGCATGGAGCACTGGAGTACTGGCAGTAGTGGATACTGACTGGTTGGAGGTAAACACCAACTCTGTGTTTGAGTTGTGTGTTGGGACCGTAAGAGAGAGAGAGCTTTGAGGGAAGATTTACTGTTTATGCCCTAGAGGTGTGGGAGCCCTAGAGGTGTGTAAGGAAGAAGCACTGTGGCAATCTTCTTTGTTGTATTTCCTTTTGGAAGAGTTTTAATACAATTGTGTATTGTCTCTCATATTTTGTGTTATTTCTAAATTCTAGTTACTTGTGTATTCTGGTTAATTTCTGCATGTTAAGTTGCTTGGTAATCAATTGTGTGCTTCCATATTTCCCAACAAGTGGTATCAGAGCTAAGGTTGCAGGGAGCAGGGTTTGTGTTTGGTTATAGGACACTCTCAAGGGTTTCTGATTGAGTGGGAGTAGATCAATGGCAGAAGAAAGTAAGCTAAGAATGGAGGAATTGAAAAGCATGAATGGTCACTTACGGTCTTATGGAAAGAAAGAGCAGGGAAAAGAAAACTGTTGGTTGGTAGCAGATCAACATGAAGGAACTAAAAAAGTAGATGTTGTAGGTGTTGTTGCACAGGATGATCTGGAAGGTTTCTTGGATAAAGTAGAATCTTGGTTTATAGATTCTATTGCCTCTTTCCATGCAGCCCCAAAGAGAGAAGCTGGTGAGCCTTGCCAAAGAATTGGCAAAGGGGAAGTGTTGCTAAAATTACAGGCGGCCAACACATGGGTGTTGAAGAAGGTCATGCAGGTCCCAGTCTTGTAGATGTGGCTAATTGCTTCAGGAAAGTTGGGTGATGAGAGATGCACAAGAACTCTCACAGTGGATGCACTTGAATTAGCTGGTGGTAATAAAGTAGGTACTCTTTATCTACTTGCTTATATTACTGATTCTTCTTCTGTTTCGGAGATGTGGCTTTGTAGGCTTGGTCACATGAGCAAGAAGGAGATGCATGTTCTTAAGAGAAAGTTAGATGTGTTTGACAGGCTTAAGAATTGGAAAGCCTTGGTGTTCTTAGAGGAGATGACGGACAGAGACCAGTGGATGGGGCTGGATACTTCTGAGCAGGGCAGTTTGGACATGGGTTTTGATTCAAAAGAGCTCGCGAGTAAAAAGTCATCACTCACAAGTGAACATAGGTACCGGCATCGGTCAGGGGGAACCGACGTCGAACAGACAGGTGCCGATGTCGGTCATGTGCAGACCAAAGCTGGTGATGTCAATCAGGGTAAGACTGATGTCAGTAATAGGTAAGACTAATGTCAGTCAGTAGGACTGATGTCGGCAACAAGAGACACCGATGTCGACAGGGTCGGTAGTTAGGATAGGCGCATGAAATTGACGTCAGTCAGATGCAGACTGTGTGGTGACTGAGGTCGGTCATTGTAACAGATTTTGGGCAGACAACAAGCTGTCAAGGAGTCTCAAACACCCATATGGAGGACTGAAGGTGGTAAGTAAGCCTGAAATTCATTGTTCCTCTTCTTTATACTCGTTGCTTACTGTAGAGCAGGAAGGATCCAAGAAATAGTGGGAGCATGGCATGGATTAGGATGCAGAACCAAGCGGGAGATTTGGTAGGGTTGTCAGTCAGTATGAAAGCACAAAGATGAATGGATTTCTTAGTTGAAGAATAGAGTGAATGGACATGTGAGATGGAAGGCTAGGTCATATGGTCTTGTAGAGCTGCAGGACAATGGTATAGGGCTAACAGGTGGTACCAGGTGGATGAAAAAGTAGGGCTTTAGTCAATGTCAGTATAACCATTGTGTTTGTCTTACCAAGTGGATGATGGTCGCAACATTATCCTGTTACTATATGTGGAGGATGAGCTTGGTGCAGGTTCAGACATACAGGGTTTTGCTGAGCTAAGGGTAAGGTTAGTTCAGTGGCATGTCATGAGGAATTGGAGCAACAAAATTCTTTGGCATGAGAGACATGGAGATCACAGGTTGATTTTGTCTCCAATGGGAGCTGATGTGAATCAGGTGTCGACGAGGTTCAGGATGTAGAGCCAGAGCACACTAAGGGCTGGACTGTTCAGTGTCTGAAATCACATGAGGTCCAGTATAGACCTGAGTTTTCCCAAGTAGTGGGAGCTGTTAGAGAGTTAGGAGCCAATTCGGGGAAGTGGGTTCTCAGGTATTTGAGAGGGACCAGCAGCAGGGATTCATGCTATGTAGGGTCAGGACTTCACTACATGGGTTTGTAGGTTCGAATGTGGCAGGTTACTCAGATGACAGGAGGTGCACCATAGGTTGTGTGGTGGGTGGTCTTCAGGATTAAGCTTGAAAAGGGATACAAGCTAAGAAATAGATTAGATAGGGTATAGGTACAAGTACAGTGCAGCTGTTTATCTCCAAGTGGGAGATTGTTAGGTTATGGAGCTAAAAGCTTCACTGATGCAAACAGGGGAGGAGGTTGCTGAAGGTTACTGAGTTGCAGAGCAACTGGCGTCGATTTGATCAGTCAACATCAGTCAGGTTAGTGAAAAGAAGCAACCAACGTCAGTCAGGGATTAGTCGATGTCGGTCACCTCCAGGCAAATAGGGACCAACATCGGTCACCTGTGAGGTTCAAAACTGCAAGTTTTACGGGCAGTTAGTTAACGAACCAAGTGTTTACATGTCAAGAGCCAAATTTAGACTAGAAGCTGTGGATCTAATTATTGTAATTAGATGTCTAATTATTATTTGCATGAGATCTATTTAAGAGACTCATAGGCTGTATTATAAAGTGTGCTAGAGAGTAAGAGAGCAAAATATAAGCTCCTTCTGTGTGTGAAGAGAGCATGGTGTGTTCTTCCTAGTGCCATAGTTCCAAGTGTGGGTACTAGTTTGGAGAATCAGAGGGATTCTTCATGTATGTATGATCTTGGTCATCAGGTGTGCATGGCTATGTTAGGAGATCTGCATGGTAAGTAAGATCATTGATCTGCAGGTGTATGTGTGTGCATGATCCAGGTTTGTAGGTGTGTAGAACCAGATTGATTTGCAGGTGTGCAAGATCAGGGAGGACAACAACACAACAGGGAGCAGGATCAGGTGGGATCTACTTGGAGTACAGTGTGTACTCAAAAAGAGAGCAAAGAGGAAGACAAGGAAGATCCTTCCATAAGTGAGATCATTTGGGTTGCAGGTTGTTGCAGTTCAGGGGATATCTACTTGAAGTACAATTGTGTACTTGGAGTGCACGGAGCACTTGTGGAGTGCGTGGAGCACTAGAGTACTGGCAGTAGTGGATACTGACTGGTTGGAGGTGAACACCAACTCTGTGTTTGAGTTGTGTGTTGGGACCGTAAGAGAGAGAGCTTTGAGGAAAGATTTACTGTTTATGCCCTAGAGGTGTGGGAGCCCTAGAGGTGTGTAAGGAAGAATAACTGTGGCAATCTTCTTTGTTGTATTTCCTTCTGGAAGAGTTTTAATACAATTGTGTATTGTCTCTCATATTTTGTGTTATTTCTGAATTCTAGTTACTTGTGTATTCTAGTTAATTTCTGCATGTTAAGTTGCTTGGTAATCAATTGTGTGCTTCCGTATTTCCCAACAAACATCATATCTAAAAAAAGAGAGATGGATGGTGTTGTCCTACCCCTGAGTATTATTTTCAGCTTATATTTATAGTATATAGTATTCTATAGTTATAGGGAACCTCCCCTTGATGAGAGGAGATATTTGTCCCATTTTGATGTGGTAAACCTACACGTTTTGGCTGATCAATCTCCCTATGTTATGGTTGAAACACCTATTTTTCCCATCAGTTAGCTGGTGACAAAATATTCACCCAATAATTTGATCCTTCAAAACTTGTGCTCGAGCTTATGCTTGATCTTTGAAAGATTCAATGACTTCTTGAGGCCCATTTGAACTTGTTCCATGATCCTTGCTATCTGACACAATGAAGACCTAATTTTAAACTTGTTCATCAAATGTAAACAAATTGCACCTTAAGCTAACTTAAAGTGCCTCAAAATATTTTCAAAGGCTATATGATCTTCACTTGAGGTCTATCTATTCTTTGTGACATTGGATCATTCTTCAAATAGGCTCATGTTTAGCTTCTTGATCTGATTTAGGGAAATTGATATGTAGGCCAAATTTGGTCAACACAACCCAATCATACTTATATTTTGGAAAATGTGAGTGATTTAATAAAATCACACCATACATTTGGTGAGGGTGGATTATTTTATCACTCCATTCTATAAATATAATGGAGTCAGATGACTTAGCCAAGTCTAAATTATAAACTTGGTAAGATTGAGTGATTTCATCACCTCAACCTTGCCAAAGGGTGAACTAACTATTGAAGTAGATTGGTTTGATAAAATTCTATAAAAGTTCATCCTAGATACGATAAAAATCCATATTATTATTTGAATTATAAAATATTATTTTATTTTATAATATAAGGTATTTTTTTCATTGCATATGCACCTCATGTATGTCTCAAGTTGAAACCTAGATATAATAATGGTGCCAATATATAGAGTGTTTCCACAAATGTGTATCTGAAACATATAACTATGAAATTTGGCCACTTTGAAATTTATGTGTGGAGAACATATTTATATGACATGCCCCTATTGAATATAGAGAACCAATATAAGTGTGGAGAGCATATTTCCATAAAATGCCTCCATCAAAATCTGAAACTATGAAAAAAGTGGAGTCCATACCTTTATGACGTTCCCCCACTAATATGTACCTAATTTTGAGGTGGGGTGGTGGTTACCTTACCTCAAAAGGGTAAGATAACTTTATAATATGTGTATGAATCATGTAACAAAGAGGAGTAACATGTCTATATAGATATAATAATGAGGTACATAATATGTGATCACATCAAGTCCTAAGATTCATGATGTGAATCATGGAAACATCTAAAGAGTAACAATACAAGCTCAACAAGTAATCAGGCACAAAAACAAGAGCACTCAAAATAAAAGCAAAAATTAATGGTCCAAGAAGACCTCATACAAGGGGCATGTTCAAATTCCACACAATTGAAGGGACATGACTTATTCAAATGTCCACAAAGCATATAATGACATATTCAATTGTCCATACAATAAGAAATGACATATTCAAACATCCATTTAAGTAAGCAAAGGTAAGAGACCCATAATCAATGAAACATTTTCAAATTCTCAAAAAATCAATACAATGCAAGACAATAAGCAAGAAACACACTTATGGAAGTGTTAAGAGGAAAACATTGAATCATAAGTAAATGACATAAGCATATCATACTTGTCCATGGATGTATGTGTTAGCAAAAAATGTTAAGTACATAAAATATCAAGTACAATAAAAAATGTATCAGCATAGATAAAGGCATGTGTAAGTAAATATAATCTTAAAAATGATAATGTAAAGTGATCATAGAATAATATAACCTAGGTGTATCATGATAAAATAAGCAAATTCCCCCAATGTACTGATGATGTGAGAAGAGAGAAAGCCCAACATATTTATGTACATATATCATATGTCTAGGTATGCCCGTATCACACTCAAATTAAGCATGAAATATATGTTTGTATAGGATAAATGATATTCTATCTACCAACATTGAATCAACATCATAGATGCCAAAGACCTAATAAGATATGGGAATACTGAATAGTTTTGGTTATTTATTTATTTATTTATTTTGGTAGTTTTTTCTTTTTGTCTTTTTGGTATATTTAATGGTTTCAAATTTATGCTAGATCACTTGCATTGTTTGTAACATGGTTGGATAGGTGAAAATAGTGCATGGCATGTTCTTCCTCATGATTTATATATGAATTAGAAGAGCAATTACCATCATGTGGTATGTCGATTTATTTTTCCTCATGGGAAAAAGAGATACCTTGCTGATTTTGGTCAATTTTTGTTTTCATATGAGATACCCAAAGACCTCCTATTGTGAATGCATATTGAGATTTTTGTGGCATAACTCAGACTCTTGTTTGAACTACTTTATGACCACAAGTAACTAGTATTATCATGTTTTCCACGGAGTCTTTCTAACCTCCATTAGGTTGTAAATATTTTAGATCAAAGACAAGTTGAAAACATCTTACATTACAAATAGTTTTTTCTTGATATTATTATTTGAAATCTAAAAGCTAATTCTATTTTATAAGGTGTTTTTTGCATTGCATATGCACCTCATGTATGTCTCAAGATGAAACCTAGGTATAAAAATGGTACTAATGTATAGAGTGTTTCCACAAATGTGTATCTAAAACATATAACTATGAAATTTGGCCAATATGAAATTTATGTAAGTGTGGAGAACATATTTATATGGCATGCCCCTATTGAATCTAGAGAATCTAAGAACTCGTATAAGTGTGGAGAACATGTTTTCATAACATGCCCACACCCAAATATGAAACTATGAAAAAGGTGGAGGTCATGCCTCTATGACATTCCTCCACTAATATGCCCCTACTTTTGAGGTGGGGTGGTGGTTACGTTACCTCAAAAGGATAAGATAACTATATAATCTATGTATGAATCATGTAGCAAAGAGGAGTAACATGTCTATATAGATACAATAATGAGGTACATAGTATGTGATCACATCAAGTCCTAATATTCATGATGTGAATCATAGAAACATTTAAAGAGTAACAATACAAGCTCAACAAGAAATCAGGCATAAAAATAAGAGCACTCAAAATAAAATAAAAAATTAATGGTCCAAGGAGACCTCATACAAGGGGAATTATTAAATTCCACACAATCGAAGGGACGTGACTTAGTCAAATATCCATAAAGCATATAATGACATATTCAAATGTCCATACAATAAGAAATGACATATTCAAATATCCAAATAGGTAAGTAAAGGTAAGTGAGCCACAACCAATGAAACATATTCAAATGCTCAAAAAATCAATATAATGTAAGATAATATTAAGCAAGAAACACACTTATGGAAGTGCTAAGAGGAAAACATTGAATCATAAGTACACAACATAAGCATATCATACTAGTCCATGGATATATGTGTTAGCAAAAACTGTTAAGTACATAACATATCAAGTATAATACAAAAGGTATAAGCATAGATAAAAGCATGTGTCAGTAAATATAATCTCAAAAATGATAATGCAAAGTGATCATAGAATAATATAACCTAGGTGTATCATGATCAAATAAGTAGATTCCCCCAACGTACTTATGATGTGAGAAGAGGGAAAGCCCAACATCTTTATGTGCATATATCATGTGTCAAGGTATGCCTGTATCAAACTCAAATGAAGCATGAAATATATGTGTGTATAGGAAAAATGATATTCTATCTACCAACATTGAATCAACTTCATAGATTCCAAGGACCTAATAAGATAAATGTTAATATCATTTGGATGTTTGAGGATGAATGAAGCATATCTATGCACATCCACATATAAATAATTAAATGATTCATGTTGTTCATGTAATTCCATTTCTTTAGTGAGGAAAGAAGACCTCTACTAAAGATAAATTGTAATTCCAAATCCAAAGGTCTTAATATTATCTCATATAATATACTTTTGAATTAAATAGCATAATCTTGAAGAGATTCATTATCATGTTGTTTGAAATTGTGTAAATGTTTCAATGTAAGTCTTGACACCTTGTGGATATTGAAATTCATGAAGAATGCATATTCGAACTGTATGAAATTGAATATGGTACCCTTTGGTAATCTATAGAACCAATTTTAGCCTCATCAATAATGCTCATATGGAAGGCTTTTAGAAATATTTTGTCATCCTTATCCCATTGAAAAAAAAAATGTACATATTTAATCATATGATCAAAGGAGTTTTTAGGATGATAAGAAATAGGTAATTTTGGTAATTCAAAATCATTAGATAATAATATTCAAGTATACATTATACAAGAGTTTGATTATTAAATGAGGTAACATTGGACTTAGAATTATGGAAATCCATTTGTATTTGAATTATAGAGACATGGAATTGAATCTCCCCAATAGTACTCATCATAGTCATGAAATAATCAATAGGAATGGAGGTGTTTGGTAAAGTTCTAATCATTGGATCTAGTCCACCACCTCATTTGAGTTTTAACATATAGTGTTCTCATTCTCATGAATAATGTGAGTTTGACATCACTAAATTTAGGATACTTTGGTATTGGTATTGGATCTTTGAATTTTGGGATGTTTAGTATTTGTATATTACTTGAAGGTTCATCTACCTTTGATAATATATAACAATAGGAAACTTAGGTATTTTAGGTAAAGGCACATATTTGGTACATGAACAACTTCTGGCATAAATAAATATTTTGGAATATGAACATCCTTTTTTTTGGAAACATTTGTTTATATTGACAAGAGTACATTATTTTGAACACTAGTGGATTTTATAACTTTAGGTTTGTAGTGCACCCTTCTTCGTGGTGCCTTGATTGGTTTTGATAAATATTCCATGATATCTTTATTTACTCTTTGAAAATTTTGAATATGAAATGAAGGAAAAATTAATTCATCACCCTTGATAAGAAGGATGCTATTTGGAAATGTTGGAATAATGGGATTTTGAATCAATGCATTTGTAGGAGCATTCCATTTTGGATCAATTTGTAAATCATCCATATTTTCATTATGCATTGCCAAAAAAATTCACTATCATACAATGGAAGATTTTGTCCACATGAATCAAATGTGGATGTCAAAAGTAAAGGAAAAGTTTGAATATTTTATTTAGGTTTGTTAAACTCAACCTTTAGAATGGTGGTGGCATAGCCCTGATTATAGGGATAGTAGTTATCACCATTCAAATATTTGAGATGGTGTGCTTATACACTTGGAAGAGGACAAGAGTAATTATGTACTCTAACTCTATGGAAGAGGACAAAGGAAATTTTATAATTTATATTCCCATCTAGACATGCCAACAAAGACAATTTGTCAATTGTCATAGTTATTTAGAACATACGCCTCCCATTGATCAAATTTTGGTCCCTGAAGAAATATTTTTTTGAGAGAGAAAATGTGCCACTATTTTTACCTCATATTAAGTGGCATGAAATACTATATTAGTTACTTATAGGACTTGTTTGTGCAATTTTAGGCACTTAGGACTTGTCTCTACCCCTCATGGTTCTCCTTCAACATGTGTTGAAAGTTTTCTCTATTTCCCACTTAGGAATGAGAAAATTCTATTCAATGATGCCTCTAAACACCTAGAAATTTAGATCCTAGGGCTTGATAGAGAGTAGAGGGTGGCCATTATATAATTTATACACCCATTTAGATGTGTTTGCAAAGATGACTCATCATTGGGATAATGAGTCAAAATATAAGCTACCTAATGACCAACTTTTGGTCTCTTAAGAGATATTTGGTTGTGACATAAAATGTGCCACCATGTCTTCCTCATCCCAAGTGACACAAAATCCTCTCAAGGATGTTTAGAAGACACACTCATACAACTATAAGCACTGATGGTTTATATCTACACCTCATAGTTTTCTTGTAATGCATGTTGGAATTTCACTTCATTTTTTAACTTAGGAATGACAAGCTTCTCTTTAGGGATGCCTCCACTCAACTTAAAATTTCAACCTCAGATCCTAATAAAGAGAAAATAGATGCCATTCTAGCATTTATATGCCCATTTAAAAGCATCAGCAAAGAGAGTTCATTGATTGGGATAGTGATTCAGAAGATGCACCTCCAAATGACCAAATTTTAATCCCTTGAGAGAGATTTGGACATGAGAGAAAATGTTCCACCATGTCTCCCTAATGACAATTGATATGTAATAATCTATGGGGTGATTAAAGGACTCATTCATAAGAATATATACATTGACAACTTGTATCTATCCCTCATAGTTCTCCTAGAATATGTGTTGGAAGTTCACTCCATTTTCCCACTCAGGAATGAGAAGCTTCTCTTCAAGCATGCCTCCAAATGCCTAAATTTTTTGACCCTAGGGATTGAAAGAGAGTGGATGGTGGTCATTCTAATGTTTATACTCCCATTTCAATGAATATGGTTCGTTAATTGGGATAATGAGTCAACAGATACGCTACCCACTAACCAAATTTTCTTCTCTTAAAAGACATTTAGCCACGTGATAAAATGTCCTACCATATATCCATTATCCTAAGTGGCATATAATCCTTTGAGGGGTGCTGATAAGACTCACCCATGAAATTATAAGTGCTAATGGCTCATATCTACCCCTCATAGTTCTCTTGTAATGTGCACTAGAATTTCGCTCTATTTTCCCACTCAGGAATGAGAAGCTTCTCTTCAGGGATGCCTTCCACCAAATACAATTTTAGACCTCAAAATTGATGAAGAGTGGATGGAATCCATTCTAGTGTTTATATGCCCATATGAATGTATTAACTAATATGGTTCATTGATTTGTCTAATGATTCAGAAGATACACCTCCCACTAACCAACTTTTGGTCCCTTAAGAGAGATTTGGCCACAAAAGAAAAAAAACCACCATGTCTCCCTCATCTTAAATGACATGGAATCCTCTAATATATGATTATATGACTCACCCATGCAACTATAGACACTAACGAATCATAACTAACCCTCACGATTCTCCTACAATGTGCATTAGAAGTTTGCTCCAATTTCCCACTTAGGAACAAGAAACTTCTCTTTATACCCTGAGGCTGGATGAAGAGTGGAAGGTGGCTATTCTATAATTTATGCCCATACAAACAATTTGGTGAATATGATTTTTTGATTGGGATAGCGAGTCAAAATATACGCTACCCACTGACCAACTTTTGATCTTTTAAGAGAATTTTAGCCACGAGATAAAACACATCATCATATCTCTCTCCTCTTGAGTGGCATGGAATCATCCATGGTGTACTTAGATGACTCTCCCATTAAACTATAGGGGCTAACAACTCATCTCTACCCTCACAATTATCTTGTAATATGAACTAGAAGTTCACTCCATTTTCTCACTTAGGAATGAGAAGCTTCTCTTCAGGGATGCCTTTGGCTGACTATAACCTTCAATCCCATATTTAAATCAAGAGCATATAGAAGCAATTATAAAATTTATATGCCCACTGAGATGTTTCCACATAGACAGTTCATCAATTAGGCTAGTGATTCATAAGATACGCCTCCCACTAACTAACCTTTGGTCTCTTAAGAGACATTTGGTTGTGAGAGAAAATGTGTTTTCATATCTTGCTCATCCCAAACCAGTGATAATAATTTTTGTGGGTGCTTAGAGGATTTACTTTTGCAAATATATGCATTGATGGCTTGTCTCTACCCTTTATGAATATACTACATTGTACGATATAAGATCAATTCATTTTCCCACTCAAGGATGATAAGTTTCTCTGCAAGATTCATCTAGACAACTGTAACTTTTCATATTAGGGATCAAATTAGAGTGGAGAGGGCCATTGCATCATTTATTTTCCCATTTAGATGCATCCACATATATGGTTCATATATTGGAATACCAAGTCACAAGATACACCTTCCATTGACCAACTTCTAGTCTCTTAGGAGATATTTAATTGCAATAGAAAATGTGAGCCCTGTCTCACTCATCTCAAGATGGGGAGAATCATCTAGGGGATGCTTATAGGACTCACCCATGAAAATATAGGCATTGACATCTCATCTCTACCCATCATAGATCTCCTAAAATAAATGGCAAAAGTTTGGTCCATTTTCCCAATCAAGGATGAGAAGCTTTTCTTTAGGGATTTGTCTGGCCATATATAAAATTTGGTCCTAGAGCCTGATGAAGAGCATAGGGGGGGCATTCCAAAATTTATACTCCCATCTAGATGCATTTACATATATGGTTCATTGATTGGGATAATGAGTCATAAGATACACCTATTGACCAAAATTTTATCTCTTAAGAGACATTTGGATGCGAGAGAAAATGTGTAGCCATGTCTCGCTCATCTTGATCTAGGGAGAATCATCTAAGGCACTCATAGGACTCACTCGAGAAACTATAGGTGGTAATGGCTCATCTATACCCCTCAAAAATTTCCTAAAACATGCACCCAAGTTAGTTATATAAATAAGCAAGTTAGTAGGAGAGAGAGTTCCAATTATAAGAAAGCATGCTAACAAAAATTTAATTTTAGCTTAGAGAGAGGGAAAGAGAGTGAATCAAAATATATGCATAGAGAAAGTGAATCAAATGATATGATTCTTTCACTTCAGGCATAGACAGATACATTGGATGAGATTTATCTCCAGTATTCATTAGCACATGCTTGTAGGGATTCTATTTACCCCTCATTTCTATTTGGATTAGTTTATTTATTTCACATTGCCAATAAATATGAATATAAACTTATGGAATTATGGATCCTTCAAGTTATTTTCAACAATGCAAAAAGAGATTGAACAATTTGATATACATTTTGACTACACATGAAGCTGGAATAATTGAGAATGTATCTAGTCTAATCTCATTTGAGTGTATATAAAATGTATCTAAACTAAATACATTTGTCCTCATGACAACGTCACTCATATTGACTCATGCACAAGTCATTGACAAAGAGGATCTCCATGGAATATGTGAAGATTCATAAGATATAATCTATTATTAGGAGAGATCCTCTTTGAGGTTTACATTGATATAGCAAGGGAATACTGTAGATTATTCTAAAAGGTATCCAACCACAAACATGGTATAAGGGAAGTGTATAGATATATACTGAAACCCAATCTCTACCTTTACCTCCCCCTTATTATATATGTCATTAAGAGTTAGAGATAGATGGTTATGTATGTTGTTAATTGACATTTCTAATATAGAGATCTCTAGAAAGGAAGATGATAGTTGGTTATTATTTATTAATGAGGGTTATTATAATTCAAAGTATAATCTTTGTATACACATGTTATGAAAATACAAGATGTATACAATTGTGATGAATCTAAGCTTATGTTGTGAGTTGATATGCCTTATTATTAATTATGTGCACCATGTTTTTGAATCTTCTTAAATACCATAAAAGTTTTTTAGAGTTAATAATTAAGAATGACCTTTATTTATCTTTAGATTATAATAAATTGATCTATTGATTATATGAATAGTAAATTGCATAATTTTAAGTTATTCCAACAATATAAAAAAGTAAAATGTCTTTCTACTTTATTTATTTGGATCTCTCCTTCTAGAACTTCCTATTGTTATGGTTGTTTCCTTCAGTCCCATTGACTTACTTTTGGTCATTTATGAAGATTAGTACAATTTCATTTATTCTTTCTTACTTTAATGAAATATATGATAATTCTAAGAAACCATGACATAGATCAACAATCATCACATAAATATGCTTAACAAAATAAATTCATTGAAGAAAATAGATTCTAAATATGTTCCTATTGAGAATAATATTGAGGATATGAATGTCCCTCCTATTACAAACATAGATAACCTAGATCACTTGACATATAGAATTGAGGAGGTGGTAGAGGGATTAAAGCTTCTCAAGATTCAAGGGAACAATCCCTATAATAAATCCAAAGCCTCTATGAATGTAAGAAGGGAAAAGGGAAGATTGGTGAAATCTATGAAGAAATATCTAAAGAGATTAAGTGGCCAGATAAGTATAGATATATTTTTATGGAACTTGACTTACATAGGGATTTTTTGAAGTGATTCTTAAAAGACCATAACATCTTGAAAAAATTCATCAATAATTAGAATTGGGAGAAAGACGTTCTCAGTGGAAAAGAAGATATTAAGGAAGTTTTTACTTAGTTGAGAAGAATGGAAGAAAGGGTTAGATTCCTTGACCAGGAGAACAAGTCCATGAAGGAAAACCTTGAGACTATGGTGGGTTTTATCAAAGCCTCAATAATAAATTGTATTTATTATATGGAAGAAATCATTCAACTCTTCAATTCAAGACTGAAAGTGAAGCTGCCAATAAAACAGGCAAGAGAGCTAAAGGTCAATTAAGGGAGAATAATGTTTCTTATCAGTTATAGGGCAAGGAACATATGAAAATGGCCTTGAATAAAATGTTGGTTAATTGTAACAAATCCCTATGATGCCAAAGTGTTTATTAAGGGTACACCATGTGGTTAGTGTTTCCTTATTGTTAGTTTTTTGTAACTTGATGGTTTATTTATTGTGTTTGTGTTATGGGTTAGTTGTTTACTTGTGTCTTTGGTTGTTTTGATCAGTCTTTATAGTTTTATGTGGCTTTGTAAGCCTTGACTACAAATTTTTGTATAAAAGTGTAGAGTCCCTTTCAAAAAAAAATCCTTTTTACCAATATTAAAAAAATAAAATAAATTCATTGTAATCATTATAACATTAGTACATAAATTTCATGAAAGTTAAACATTTAAACTATTTGTGAACATTCACACAACCATGCTTGAAAACTTATTCATTCATGAATACTTTTGAGAAGGACATATGTGTAACAACAACATGTTCAACAAATAATAGTGACATATAAGAAGTAAATTTATATACACAAATTTTAACAATGTATGATTCACATACAAATATGTGAAATAATATATATGTGTATGAAAATTATTTCATAGTGACATTAAAAATAGGGCATACTAGACCATAATATATATATACAAAATGTACCATAATGGCATACAATGTGAGCCGTATTGGAATATAAAATAGATTGTGCCTACAAATACCCATAAAACAAAAACTAGCTCTTTTGTCCTCACTGCCTCCAAATAAATTATGCTTCCTCGCCATAGATGTAGAATCATGGGTGTTGCATGACTCATTAAGGGGAGAAAATATCCTTTGATCATGTTAAAGATCGAATGTATCTTCTACAATGTCATAGTATTATGGCATCTTCACAACATATGAAATAGAAAATTTAATGCACTAAAATTATATATGGAAAATGATAGAGTTTCCATGAACAAAATTTTACAACAATGTGATTCTAGACTCATCGCATGCCACCTTAATGGCTATCTTGAGCTGCATGATTGTGAATATGTCGATGACAGAGAATCCTATGGACCATACATATATGGTTAGATATATATGTGCATACAAATATCAATATGATGTAGAGTATCATTATTTGAATTTAAAAAAATAATTTTACTATGTTCTCACTAGTCTCTGTCTCTAAATTAGGTGATGCAAGAGAGATAGTGGATCTTGGGATGAAACCACAACATTAGTCAAACATTGTTATAATCATGTAGGGTACACATAACATCTATTGTCATTGATAAAACCAACAAATGAAAAAGGTCAATTATGAATCAAATAAAGCTAAAGCTAATTTAAAATAAATTGAAATTAATATTATTCCTTATATACATAAAGAGAAAGCGAGAGAAGGATAAAAAGAGAGATTTTTTTTCTTTTTGTACAAAAACTATGGCATTTAAAAAATATTTAAACAATATATAAAAAATTCATGTAATTTGTAACTTTTCAAACTTGAGTGCAATGTTAATTGTAGCCTCAACAATAGAATCTAAGCTAAGGTACCTAAGATATCGGTGATCATCTATACAAGCAAAAAATGAAAGTTTAGTCAAATATTAGTCAATTAAGTAAACATATACTAAATGATAAACTTAATATTATTATACATACATAAACAAACTATAATTAAAATTAAACATGTGTGTCGAATATAGAAGGTGAACTAGATAAGCCCTACATAACTAGCCATGTGTTGGCGAGAGGTGGTGAAGAAATTGTAGATGGCATATAATATGCCATGCTAGTGTCATGAGGTGTTGAAGCAACTATAGATGGAATATACTTAGGCATGCTGGTGTCCTAAGGTGTTGAATAAACTTTAGATGAAATATATTACATTGTACTGGTGTCTAGAGATTTTGAAGCAACTGTAAATTACATTATACTATTGGGTACTAGTGTGTTGCACAAATGTAGGTATAGTCTCCACAGGTATAACGCATGAATGTCTAACCTAAACAAGAGGCCCAATAAACTTATTCCCACATGATGTGTAATGATGTAGGATGATTGCTAGCTAGTCTACTACTAGTAGGAGGGACAATAACATCAATAGTAGGAGGGACACTACTAGATGTACCACCACTTTTAGCCTATGTTTAACTCCTTAGTGTATACATACCATGATCAATCATAACCTACATGAGACTAATAACTACCACAAGGGTGTCCATTTGTGTACTATGATGCAATATTTTAGGGATAAAAGTATGTGTTATTATCCTATTTCTATGAACTTGGTTATGGTAGTTTTGGTCTTATATAGCACCACGTATATCAAATGAGGATCCACCTCCTATACTTTAGGAGGCCTTAATATAGAAATAATTTGGGATTTCTTGTAGCACAAACTCACAATAAAGTTTTCTAAAAAAATATGATGGAATCTGATTATTATTGCATGGAGGATCATCAAACACCATCCACCACCTATCCCAAAAAGTTATTTTTTATCTTTGCATGAACACACCAATCAATTTTAATGTGTTTAAAACTTTTTGGTGGTGTTTAGTGTTGACGCAGGTGGATTGCACCCTTGGCAGGAGGCTGAGCTCCTACCTTCCACGTGCAATAATGAAAACTCCCCTCTTGCCTATGGGCCTGGCAAAACTAAGGGGAGAGTCTCTAGATAAGGGCTAGCTCCATTTGATGTATCTTATAGGTCCTAGATTTCCTACTGCTAACAATGGGGGGGGTGAAAAGGGAGAAGGATGCTAAAAACATATAACCTAAACCTAAACTAAAAGGTGATACACCAAAAAATTTGATCTACTTAGCTCGAACCTACACTTTTCACCAAGGACAAGCTAACATACACTTCATCTGATATGGGAAACTCTTTTGTATCAGTGAGTTAGGGGTCTGTAGAGATACAGGGAGGAAGAATTACCAAATGTGTTCTAAGACACACTTTGGCAGCCCGTTCACATGCACTTATACTCTACTGTAGACACTTCTGGTAGACCTACAAAAGAAGAAACTTCACAATGCACTAGACATGCTGAAATCATCCTGCGAAAACATAAAGGAAAATGACTTAACATAGAACAAAGACATAAACACATACGAAAGTGTAAACTCAGAATGGAGGTAAAAAATGCTATCTTGATTCAAGGTAAAATCTAGTAGAGTTCAGCCTTACAACCCAAGAGATTTTTGGGCAGATCTTTACCTTACGGGCTAAGAGATCTTTTTTTTAATGAGAAGTTTACAATATATAGAGAGAGAAAAAGTAAAGGCACTCTTTTTGGAAAAGACTTTTGGCACCCTTTGACAAGTGGCCCATGTGTGCTGAGAGCGTTGGGAAGAGGAAGTCACTGTTGCTGATATCATCCTTCTAGAAGAGGCCTACTAAAACCATGTTGTGTAATCGCCAGTCTTGACTTTGGTGTTCAAACATTAGTGTGAAAGCATGGGCCACACCTTTTTTTTTGCAAATAAGACTGCTCCTTCCAAATATTCATGTGGTTTGTTTGCTCATAAATGCAAAGTGGAGAAAATAGGGTACACCGTTCACTATTCGCACCTCTTGATGACCACTTGGCAGGCACTATTCCAACTATAGGAGTAAATCCTTGAGTCGACACCTCCCTTTGCCACCTCGACTATTGTTTTCATTTCTACACTTTGTCTCTTCCTGGTTTTGTCTTCTTTGTCTCCTTTGGCCCTTGAGGCTATCTTCTTGGCAGGTCATTGAGTTCACTCACGGCCTATCCTTAAGCTTTTCAAAATCAATGGCTATTTCACCCCCTTAAATTTGACGACTGTGCACCTGTCACTAGGCATTTGAACCTCTAATGGATAGTTCACCATGCTTGATTTTGATGTCTTCGGGCCTGTCACTCCTTGGAATTTCTTCAGCCTTTTCCTTTCCTTCAGCTTTCTACTCTGGTCAGGTTTTTGTCTTAGTCGGGTCCTCATTATTTTGGTAGCCAAATTTCTTCAGACTTTTGTCCAAAGGAAATCCTTCAGACAAAAGTCTGAAGGATATCTTTCCTTGTGTTTTTCCTTCATTCAGGCTTTTCTCTCAGCTATTTTTCCCGTGGACAAAATGTCCACAAGAATTATCTTGATCATTGACCTTCAAAATTTCTTTGGGTTTTTCTCCCGCAGTTTTTTCCAAATTTCTTCAGATTTTTTGTCCAAAGGAATTCCTTCGGACAAAAGTCTGAAAGAAATTATTTCTTGCTTTTGCCTTGGTCTTTTCATTTATGCGGGATTTTCTTCCAAAGGATTTCTTTAGACAAAATGTCTGAAGGATTTCTTCAGACAAAATGTCTGAAGGAATTCCTTCAGACATTTTGTTTGAATAAATTATCATCCTTTGCCTTAAACAAATATTTGAAAAAAACTTACCCTTTTGGCCTTGTTCACTTTTTGATCTTTTTTCAAGTGTTCCCTGTCCTCTGCAAGGGCACTTGTCCTTCAAGAGACTCTCTTGAACCTTCCCATTGAACAGTTCCTTTGAACCAATCATTGAACCAACATTGGTTCAACGATTCAATGGTTCAATGGTGCATCCTGCTCATTCAAATGACTGTTTGAACCATCTGCTTCAAACTGATTGGTTGAACCCTTTGATTGAACCATCCAATTAAACCAACTTCTTAAACCAAGCTGATGAGCCATTTTATTGAACCAAGCCAACTGAACCAAGCTGTTGAACCAAGCCGACTGAACCAAGTTGTTGAACCAACTCATTGAACCAATTGAACTGAACCAAGCCATTGAAATTTGCCGATGAGCTTTGCCTTTGAACCAAAGCATTGAACCAATTGATTGAATTGGTTCAATGGTTTGACGGTTCAAAGTTGCTAACTCTTGGAAAGATCATGTCATTGAACCCAGACATTGAACCACTGGACTGGTTCCTCCTTTTGCCGAAAGACGTGCTTGCAGAGTCCATAGAAATGTGCCTGCAGAGTCTGTAGTTCTCAGCCTGCAGAGTTCGTAGAAACAAGACTTGTGCAAAAATCAAATTTTGGACTGGCTCAGAACAGCAGGGGAAAAGGGGAACTGATTTTGGCCTGCAGGTTCAAAATGGTCAACAGTTGGTTAGTTCTAGGCTTAAGAAAAAAGGCACACACTTATTCCTTTATTATATAGTTTGTAATGTCCTCATATGACAATTGTCATAATAATATTGTTTCAACACCTCTCTTTAATGCAACATTGCATCAAGTTGTAAAGTGACATTTTCTACTTCATTAAATATGATCTCCAACATACTAGAAAGTTAATTGTGTGCACTATGATTTGAAGAGTGATGCAAACTATTGATCGTAGTTTACAAATTTTGTCATTTTGCATTATATTGTTCATTTAATTCAGCTTCTTTTTCTTTGAATTTGAATTATTGAGGATTTTGATCACAATTTTATTCAACATTTCCTTCAGGCAATGGGCCCATCAAATTTTGTATCTAGATTTAAAAAAATAAAAGTTTTCTTCAGGTAATGTGAGAGAGAAATAAAAATTTAATTTTAAAACCCTAAACATAAATACATATAAATGGAAACCCCAAAATTGAAATTTAATAATCAACATGCCTAAGACCATGATCAAAATGTGGAATCAAGTTGGTGGGATACAAGGCTAAATCACACACATCCTATTTTTGATGTTCTAAAATGTGAGAGCTTTAAATGGGGGGAAATGAATCATAGGATTAGGGAAATTTGGGTAAAAACTATGTTTTATAAAGGGCATACACCCTTTTACTTTAGCACTAGGCCAAACAAGTTTACGCCTGGATATTTTGAAAAAAATAACATATGCCCTTTTAAAAATGGCATATGCTTTTTGCAAAAAAAATAATATCTTCCCAAGTTTGTCATATTTTTGTCCCCCAACTTTATGCATCCACCCTAGAGTGACCTATTGGTAAATATGGCTCATGGAATGCTCCTTCAGTACTTCAAACCTATGGAAATGTTGCTCTTATGACTAATATGGAAATAGGGAGAAATAGGGTAGGTTTTCTCACTTGAATGTTGATTGAGTGCTTCTTGGTATGTTTCCTTGTGAGATCTAGGTTGAGGGTTGATCTTGTATATATACCAATCCTTTTTGAAAATATCTCACCATAAAGCACTTAGGTCGACCATAAGAACATGTTACATTTGTAAATTGGATGAATTTTGGGTACTGGACACTTAGTTTGGAAAGGGACACTTGCATCAACATAGGAGTCTAATTGGGATGCAAGTGTCTGGGAAGCAGTAAAATAGGGACATGTCCAAAACTTGCAGAGAATGATAATGATTAGGTTTATAAAATTTTTGCATAGTATATAAGGCTTGACCATTAGAATAACAATGGTCAGACTAAGAGATAGAAAATTTGGCACAAAGAGACAATGAACACAAGACTTTTGGTAGAGGGAAGGTCGTAGAATTCAAGGGTACAACTATGATAGACATCTTCCAAGTGTACAAGACTAAGGTGTTATATAATTCAGATTTTGTATCTACATAAGTGTGCTTGCTAGGATTTTAGAATTTGATTTCATATTCACATGTTAGGAAAGACCATTTGCATAGTAGCGTTTCATATCATTTATAGAATAAAAGTTAAAAAAAACAAGGTTAGATCATTTAGATTGGATTAGACAAATCATCTTGCAAATTAGGAGAAACTAAGAAAAATCAACACTTAAATATTTTCTTCAAAAATTCAGTTTTAGGTTTGCATACATCCAAAATACTGAAAAATAAAAAAAAACAATAATTTTATTTTCATTTTCTTTTAGTATTCATTACTTTATTGATTTCAACGTTCTATTTTCATCAAGTAGATTAATTCATTTCCATTTTCCAAACACTATCAAAACAACTCAAAACATCTAGAAAAAGCCTTGTCAAAATGAGCACGAGCATTAAACTATGTTAAAACATTCAAACAGAAAGTATATCATTTCAAAAACATTATTTAGACAAGCTCATACACTTCATAAACTACAACAACTTTGCTTCCCTCTTCCATGATACTTCCAAAATGTCCTTACCTTATTAGAGTAGGTCTTTTTGTTAGGATCAAAGCTCTTTTTTTAAATAGTAACATACATACTAATATTAATGCAGAGATCAAATTAGAAGCATTCCATTCCACACTTTATCTTTAACTCTCTTAACACTCTTGATGAGAAATAACAAATTTATGAGCCTCCCATAGTCATTCCCCCTCATCTGCAAGGTTATCAATATGTAAATCATCATCCAAACTTAACCATCCACCTTTTCTTTTCTTTCTTCCTCAGGACTAGTCTCATAGTATTTTTATTCACTTTTTGTATGACACTGACCAAGCATAGCCAAACCAACAAGATCGATCAAATCCACAAAGACGTCCAACCTAACTACACCCATTTTTTCATTCCTAGCATTGATCAAGAATTTTGTTTATCTTGTCATCACCGACATAGAGGGACCTTTGAATTTAATATCTTCCAAGTTAAAATCCTTTAATGAACAATGTGATGTAGTAGAGCTATTTTAGTATCGTCACAAGCATACTTACCACCCATCATCCAAAAATCCATTACTTAACTCAACTAGCCCAATCCATAAATTCACCCATCTATTTATCTATTATGTCAATTATCTCAACCAAACCTTGAGAAGTCAAGTGCACAGGTTAGCATGTTGATTGCTATGTGTACATAAATTCCAAATGTTAAAACTAAACTTCAACCACATAAAAAATTGGCACTACAAATGTTATGCAGGTGTGGGAAAGTTCCAACACTGTACCTCTCCACAATCTTCTCATTGTCTCATTTAATAATAGCCGCATTACATAGCTTTCAAGGTGTTTCCTATGAAATTAACCTAAGAGTTGTAGCCCCTTCCATAGCACCCCACCCTCAACAATTAGATAATATTTTGATTTTTGGGCCTTGATATTTGTGGAATAACTTTAAGCGAAAAGTTTCACATTTAGATCAATTTATTTATTCATTTTACACTTCACATTTGCAATTTTCTATTTACTTCACATGTAGTCAAATTTCTCCCAAGACACTAATCCTAGTTTAAGTTGTCTGAAATTTGGAACTATTCTAACCCTTTAGTGCCTCAAAAACATTTGTTTCCCTGTTACTAACTACCATTTGCTATTAGATTATATGGGTATTTGGAATCTAGTCTGTTCCCTTCAAACATCTCCTCAATATTTTCCAATAAATCCACCACTTTTTCCATACTTGGTTGGTCTTTAGGTGAATATTTTATGCATAGAAAAGTTATTCATATGAGTTAAATAAAATAATAACATGTGGCATATGTAACAACTCCATTACCTTGCCTTAGGCTATTATCAACCACCTCTAAAATTATATTAGGGAAAGCCATGCTGACTCATATATGCAAGTTAAGTCCTTTACCAAACATCTTGTTGGTTGCCCTATTTTTGGTTCCATCTCAAATAACACCTATTGATGCATGGAGGAATTAAAGGGATAAATGAATGGTTATCTTGATTCTCAGCCAAGATTTAACTCATTATTTCAAGGACACGCATAGCGATAGAAGAACTCATAATGGGAACCAAAACACTCTGTTTATTAAATGATGAGCAACATTACAAATAATCACACACATTGATACACCCTTCTCCCTATTGACTATGAAGAAGATACTACATGATGGCTCTTGGACTAGATTCAATGAACATACGTCACACTTGTAGGCTCTTGGCTGTGCTTCTCTCTCTCTCTCTCTCTCTCTCTCTCTCTCTCTCTCTCTCTCTCTCTCTCTCTCTCTCTCTCTCTCTCTCTCTCTCTCTCTCTCTCTCTCTCTCTCACACACACACACACACACACACAGAGCTAGCTAAACTTTGTTCTTGAGCTCTCAACTTTGCTCTCTTGGAGTTAAAACTCTCTTTCCTCCAACAACTTGTCTCTTCAATTGACTCTTAACTCTTGTTCATCTTGGAAAATGGTCCACATGTCCCATTTTTTAGTTATGGGTAGTTACTTAACCAATGCTTCCACCATAGGCTAAATCATTACTTATTGCATATTAGAAATTTCATAACCGTCATGGTCCAATGTGGGTGAAATTGTCAGTTAGTGTAGACTATAGGTTATGTAACTACTAGTTGATACAAATTGATGGTTTTAAAACCTTTGAGCCTACATTAAGTGGTAGTTTCATTATCGTCCCAAAAAGGGTTCATTTGACCTCTAGTAGATGACTGAAATTATTCCTTCATCACTTCTGGAACGCTCAACACTCGATGATATTCTCTAGATTATTGTCAATCTTTTTTCACATATGTCACATAAATGCACACAAGAATCCCATCTCGTGTTCACAATTGACGCAAAATTATTTGTGAACTTGGATGCTCCTTCATCAAAGAAACAACCTCATCATAAGTTTGTAGTTATAATAGATCTCTTAATAAAATAGATTTGTGAAGCATTAGAGGATATGTTTTTCATATATTTTCTCTTGAATGTATATCTTTATTAGTTTTTGTTTTATTTTGAGTTGTGCTCTATTCGTTACTTTAAATTTTATTTTTCCTATCTTTTTGTAAAGATTAATATCATAATCTTATCTTATTAAAACTAAATTGAAAAATATTTTCATTATTTATTTGCAAGTTGTTCATATAAAATTTAAAAGTTAACATATTAGAAGGTATTTATATTTCATTTTTTTCATCATCAATCATTATTATTTTGTCACATTATAAATTACTCTTTAGTGACTCTACACCTAAAATCTACAAAATGACTCGTTCTTAAATATATTTTTTAATTAATTAATAAATCAAAATTGATATATTTATAATATAAAAAATTATAATACATATATATACATATATATATACATATAATGAAAATGAATTAATAAATCAAAAAAATTGTTATTATTATTATTATTATTATTATTATTATTATTATTATTATTATTATTATTATTATTATTATTATTATTATTATTATTATTATTATTAATCTTTCAAATTTTGTTTAGTATAATTTTTTAGGGTGTTTAAGGTATTCATAACTCAAAGAAGATCCCTTTGTTTAAAATTGTTTGAAAGCTAGAAAAGTAATGTAAAAATTGTTTTAATTACAATAATATCAATTTAAATTATTTTTATATATTTTATATATCATTCAAATTTTATATATTAATATTTTAAAATGATTAAATTTTAAAATAAATTAAATTTTATTAATTTATTTATATTTTTCATATTTAAAAAAAATAATTTTTTTCCATTCTTTATTATTATTTGAAATTATTTTATTATTATTAAACTCTTTTACTTTCTAATATTAACTTTCTTTAAATATAGACGTGGTCTGTAAATTAATAAGTCTCTGTTAAGTATCTTTCAATTTAAAATTGGCGATGCAAACTCTTTTATAGTGATAACTTTTTAAAATCGAATTCCCTCTTTACCCAAAAAATATTCACTGAATGCATAAAACTTCATCACATACCATTTCACTACATCAATTTATTCTTGAATTTGAAAAATGGGAAATACTTTTCCGTCATTTTTTTTAAAAGCAATAGTTTCATAAAAAGTAGTAGGCTTCTTAAATTTTTCAATGGTTATCGACGAATAATTATTTTTGGGATGTGTAAGTGTTTTATAAAGGAGATTTTTATTTTTGTTTTTTTATTTTTTTAATGTTAAAAGATAGAGAAGTATTTATTCTGTTCAACTTGTTTAGGATATGATTTCAGTTTCATTTTTTTCTAATATTTTTTAAGATCCATATTTTGATAGATGATTAGATAACGCTTTTTACACTATTATTTTCATTATTAGACTACAATCTACTTGATGTTGCTCTTATTTTTAATGAACAAATAATTTTATTTTAAAAAAAATAAATATAAAAAAAATCTTATACTTACTCTTATTTTATAATTTTTTAAAATTAAATATAACAAAAACAAAACAAAAGCAACTTTATACAAATGCAATATAGTAGAGATACTAAATTATAGTTGCAATTATCCTAATATGATTTAAAGATGTTTTGTAGAATTGCGAATTACTATGAATTATTATGAATTACTATGTTTTATTATGAATTACATTAGTATTTGGAGGGTAATGTCTTATAAATGACTGAAACTCTAAAATTTATACATTGGGTGATGTTTTTTTAGCATCTATGCTTCAAAACAATACGATAGTATGACGGCATGGCACAAAACCCTACTCAACTAATTAGCCCTCTCTCTTAATTGTAGACGAATATTTTTATATTGAAAGCTACAATATATATGTATGGTAAGTGAATTCTAAAAATAATTGTAAAATTTACTGATAATACATATTTATTTTTACAAATTCTATAACTTTATAGAAAAATTTGACGAATATTTAATTATTTGACCTCAATCCACGGAAATTGTAAAGTAGAGAGACTTGTTTGACTTGAGTATTGTGGTCCCATGTATTATGAAAATTAAAAAAACTGCTTATAAAATATCTGCACCTTAAAATAAGGAGCAATCAGAGTTTAGGAAAAAGTTTTGGAGGGGTGGGAAGCAGCAGAGGGCTGAAGATTTATAGGGCTGCTTTTATTTTTTGATTGCCAACTGTATATTGTATCCAATCAATTTATTTATTTTGTTTTCTTTTAAACTTTTTTTAACAAGATACATCTACTTTTTCTAAGCGAAATTGAAAAATGCATAGGACTGCTTATAGGAAAAATTTTCATACAATTTCTCAGCGACATCCCGTTGAAATAATTAGCTACCCTGCAGCATGGGACCATGCTCTAATACAATTCACAATCTCTCTTATAAAGATACCACAGAAAATCCAAGTTTCAAGATGTAACCAGCCATGGAGATTATCCCCTTCACTCTCTATTTTCTCCTCTTTTATCTTCAGCTTTGCTCCTCTGCAAATGCCAATAACAACGCTTCCTCTAATGATGAGCAGGCTCTACTCGCCTTCAAGAATTCAATCACCTCTGATCCACACAAAAGATTGTCTACATGGAATGCCAACACAAACTTCTGCAATTGGACTGGTATTTCATGTAAACAATTGATAAGAGTGTCTACAATTAATCTTGAGCGTTTGGGTTTAGTGGGTTATATTTCTCCTTTCTTGGGAAATCTTTCTTTTTTAGAGAGCCTAAATATCTCAGACAACAATTTCCGTGGTGTTATTCCGGAGCTGTGCCACAAACTGAGCAATTTGCAAGAGCTGCGTCTATGGGGAAATCAGCTGAGTGGGTCAATACCATCATCTCTAGGAAATTGCTCCAAATGGACACAAATTGACCTTAGTTTTAACCAGCTGAGTGAGTCAATACCAACATCTCTAGGAAATTGCTCCAAATTGACACAACTTGACCTCAGTCTCAACAACCTCAGTGGTACAGTGCCTCTTCAATTGGGTAAGTTGAGCTCTCTGCAACGTCTAGTACTTAATAATAATTTGCTCACCAGCACTATGACTTTACCTTTTCTTACAGCTCTTGTAAATTGCTCTGCGTTGAACAAAATAGACTTGGATTATAACCACCTCACTGGTGTTTTGCCCCCTTCCATTGGCAAGCTGTCTAGTAAACTCTCTATATTGTCCTTAGCACAAAACAATATAGGAGGGAACATACCTCAACAGATTGGTAATCTCACCAGTTTGACATACATAAGATTTGATGGCAATCTTTTAACTGGCCCCATTCCATCTACGCTAGCCAGGCTTCCCAATTTGGAGCGATTGCTTTTGAGCCGAAACCAATTACATGGAAACATATTCCCTGAGATTGGCACCCTGAGTAGGCTAGGCCTACTTGCTCTCTCATTCAACCAACTCTCTGGACAAATTCCTGGGACTATTGGCAATCTTCCTCAGCTAAGGCGCCTTCATCTTGATCATAACCAATTACAAGGAAGGATACCTGCCAATCTTGCTAATTGTTCGAATTTGGAACTGGTTGACCTATCCCATAATAATCTCACCGGAAACATACCAGGGGAAGTTGTGGCATCTATGAAAAGTTTACAATTTTATTTCAATCTGTCTTGGAATTCACTACAAGGAAGCTTGCCTATTGAAATTTCTAAAATTGTATCGGCTCAAGGAATAGATCTATCTGGAAATAATTTATCTGGTGCCATTCCGGTTTCTATTTCCTACTGTATTGCACTTGAATATCTCAACCTCTCTCACAACATGTTTGAAGGTCCAATTACAGTTTCACTTGGCGAGCTGAAAAATATGAAAACCATGGATCTCTCCTACAACATATTGTCTGGTATGATACCAAAATCTCTGCAGGATCTAAAGGTGCTCAGCTTTCTGAATGTTTCATTCAATTTGTTGACAGGAGAGATTCCTAAAGGAGGACTGTTTGCAAACCTTACTGCCTCATCATTCAGGGGAAACCCTGGTCTATGTGGGGAATGGATATTTCCATTACCTGCATGTCCAAATACAGGCAAATCTGGAGTCCATTGGCGCTTCAGTCAATTGTTTAAATATGTAACTTCTGCTATCTCTTTTATGGTGGTATACTGCTTATATATTTCATTTTTGTACAAAGACTTTCTCGGGGAGCAGAATGTGGAACTGTCTGTAGAGTTTCCACATCCTAGAATTTCGTATAAGGAGCTTAGTACTGCAACAAATGGATTTGGCAAAGGCAACTTAGTAGGAGTTGGCAGTGTTGGATCTGTATATAAAGGAGTTTTGGATAATGGAACTTTGATAGCTGTCAAGGTTCTCAATTTGCAGGATGAAGCAGCTCATAAAAGTTTTAACATGGAATGCCAAGTACTGGGTAAATCCAGACATAGAAATGTAATAAAAGTCATTACTTCATGCTCTAACCTTGACTTTAAAGGTTTGGTTTTTGAGTTCATGTCTAGTGGAAACCTCGAAAAGCATTTGCATTGCGATGTAGGCAAGTGTAATATTGGGGGTGTCTGTAAAATGAATTTACAGACACGTTTACAGATAGCCATGGACATTGCCCGTGGCTTGGCGTACCTCCATCATGATTGTTCAATTCAAGTTGTGCACTGTGATTTGAAGCCCAACAATGTACTTCTGGACTACTATATGACAGCACATGTAGCTGATTTTGGAAACTCCCAAATACTATCTCAAAATTCTATGCATTTACTCTCTTTATCAACAACACTCAAAGGTGCTCTAGGCTACATTGCCCCTGGTGAGGACTTATTTAAGACATTCCATGTTGCTTTAATTTCAGTATTATAGTTTTAGTTGGTGTAAACTGACATGGGTTTAATGCAGAGTATGGAATTGGTGCAAGGGTTTCAACAAAAGGAGATGTTTACAGCTATGGAATTCTGTTATTGGAGATTGTCACAAGAAAGAAGCCAACCCACCAGATGTTTGTTGATGGATGCAGCTTGAGGATATGGGTTAGTATGGCTTTCCCCGATAGAATTTCAGAGGTGGTTGATAATAGCCTGTTGCAGTGCATTGGAGCTGTTACAGATGCTACATTTAATTGTCTTCTTCAACTGATCCGAGTAGCGTTACTGTGCACGAAAGATTCGCCTAAAGACCGACCAAGTATGGCAGAAGTGGTAGAGTTATTGGAAAGTATTGAGGAGACCTTTCAAGGGAGTAGACTGGATTCCAAATATCAATCCGATCTATATGAAATGGTAATCAGTAGAAGATGGACAAGAAATTTTGTTGAGGCAGTAAAGGGTCAGAGTACTTCCACATTGCAGTCAACTTCCTGAACTGTGATTGGTGTCAGGGACAATCTATACTACTTCTGAAGTAAATGGAAAGGTGCAGATGTGGACTACAAAACAATCAAAGGGCTTCTGCTTAAAAATTGCCTCTGTAATATATTCTCAAAAAAACTCAAACAAGTACTAATATTGTCTCAATGTAGGTAATGTAAAAATAATTTGAGATGGTGGAATAAATGGGAGACTACCAAATACCATTGGACTCACACTTCCTCTTAAACAATAGCCTGTGGCAAGAAACAAGAATGATTATACAGGCGTGAGTGATTTAATGTAATCTAAGCGTGAGTGATTTAATGTAATCTAATGGGACTTCAGTCTTGTTAGCAAGTATTAAGCCATGGTAATTTACATTGAATTAGAATTCTATTCAAATCCATTGTATTGTTGTGAAAGTCTCTCAATAATACACTATTGTTGTTATATACAAGTATTCCTTATACTTCTGTTTAGGAGTTTCTCCAATTGTCTTCAATGGCACAAGGTTGCTCCCCTTTTAATGTTGAAGTAGTTGTTTCTTTCTTTAGTTGTATACTGTAATTTTATATTTAATTTTGTTGGGAAGACAAGTGGCATCACGACCATAACATTTGGTGTCAGATCCATAAGAAGTGGTATTAGAGCTAAGTTACTTTATGATCTTGTGGACAGGGCTACTCGATTTTTAATAGCAAGTCCTGCTGAGAGAATTTCGGAGTATTTTGCACAAAACAAATTTTATACACCTCAAACAATTTCTCTGTTCATTGTTACAGACAAAAAAAAAAAAAAAAAAAGAAAAATCTTGTAATTACGCTGAAGAAATTATGTTAAAACTGAACTTCAATCACATAAAAAAAAGTGGCAATACAAATGTTATGCAGGTGTGGGAAAGTTCCACCACTGTCCTTCTCCACAGTCTTCTCATAATTTCCTTTGATGATAGCTACAGTATATAGCTTTCATGGGGTTGCCTGTGCAATCAACCTATGAGCTGTATCCCCCTCCATCGGACCTTGCCCCTAGCAATTAGATAATATCTTGATTTTTGGACCATGTTATTTGGCGTATAACTTAAAGCTAATAGTTACAATTTCTGTCCATTTTCTTTGTTCTTTCTGCACTTCACATATACAGTTTGCCGTATACTTTACAAATAGTCTTATTTTTTCCAAGACACCAATCCTAATTTAAGAAGTTGTCTGCAATTTGTATAACATTTTAGTGCCTGAATAACTTTTGTTTTCCTGTTGTTAGTGTCTACCATTTGTTTTCCCAGCTCTGGAATAACACCATGAAAAGAGTTATTGGAGATATTAAAGCTCTCTAGAAATGAAAGATTTCCCAAGGAAGGAGAAATGTAACCCCAGATCAATTGTAGACTCTCATCAATTGTTTGCATGAAATACCAATCCAATTGCAGAAGTTTGTGTTGGCATTCGAAGTAGACAATATTTTGTGTGGAACAGAGGTGATTAAATTCTTTAAGGCAAGGAGAACCTGCTCATCATTAGAGGAAGCATTGTTATTGGTATTTGCAGAGGAGCAAAGCTGAAGATAAAAAAGAAGAAAATAGAGAGTCAAGGGGACTATCTCCATGGATGGTTGTATAAACAGATCAAGAACAGAGGAAGCTACATAAAAATGAGTACAGAAATGGATTCTTTGCTTGCTAATTAGAATGGACTAATGCATGTTTACATAAGATTTCAACTGATCAATATATTCCTAAAAATCTGGATCTAGATAAGCCACCTATCTAACAAATTGCCTATTTAACAAATTGTGACTCCTATTTGGACTCTTAAAGACAACACTCTAACAAGTGACTCCTATTGGGACCCTATTGCCTGCACTCTAATAACCTGCCAGCAATACACTCGTTACGCCAGAGGCGTTTTATTCACATGAACAAACCCTAATTCGTCTCACACACAGCATGTTCCCCTTCAAGGCAACTAAAACTGTGCCACGTGTACACCCGCGTCAAATACGCCCTGTTTTCCTGGATAGTTTACTTTAACTGTCCAGGGAACACGTCTTCAGGATACGTGTTGTGTGGTTTCTGTTTGTATAAGCTTTGATTGAAGAAATTTATGAACCGTTTCCTTGTCTGGTTTGAGAAGACGCTCTGCAAAGGTTTTGTAGGAGGGAAGACGAGAATTTCTTGCGCTTTATTCATTCCCTTCGTCTTGAGTTGTTCCTGTGAGTGTTTGAACTTTGCGCCAAAAGAGGTTGTATGACTGGTCTGAAAGCTTTTGCGTATTCCTCGTTAATATCCGCCATGAGAACCTCATTAGGTTGCTTCATTGAATTTGTTAAACTGCTTCGGCCTGCGATTTGTGTTATAGGATTCACAGATCTGTATGAAATTTGAAGTAATTAAAATTTCCTGCGAAAAGAAAAAATCGTGATCACTGTTTGGAATCACCCTGAGTGCACCATCAGAACACAACAGAATCAAATGGATTTCTACGTGTTACTGTATATGGCTGAGCTCCTTTCCTCATCATCAGAGATAAAAAGATGTGAGGAATTGTGTATCATTGACAAATATGCAGCCGTCGATGAAAATGCGGTAGGGATGGTCATCCATGTATTCTTTGACAACAGCCGTGCCATTACGCCAGAGCGGCCTCTTTCTGCTGTAAAACGCCATGGCTGAATAAAAAAGTAAAAGATACGAAGGTAGTAACACAACAGGAGAATCCCCATGCCTCATGCCACCTCTTCCATAGCCCTTTGCTTTATCCAACGGTTCGATACTTTCGTTACTACGTGTCTCTGTAGTTTGACATGTGACTTCAGCTGTCGCTTCATCTGTTTTATAGTTAGTTTTTTTTAATTTTTTTATTAAATTTATAATTTATTGGTGAGAATGATAGTCGTTATATATATTTATTTTTTAAATTAAATTTATAATTTATTGGTGAGAATGATAGTGGTTAGATGTCAATATTTTATATAATTCAATAATTCTATGTGAATATTTCAATTTTTTAATAAGAGACTCACTTTCATCATGACTTATAGTAATTAAACTAGCAAAGAAAATATGAGGAATTGTATATTTTTGTCTTGGGATTTTATTTAGTATGTATTAATATTTAATATATATAAATATTATCTTATATAATATATAAATCATATGAATGGTAATGAGGTTATAATCATTGTACAATACAAATCATAAAAATGGTTGGATGTTAAGTTATTACTAAAAGTTGCACTAAAGGTACACTAGAAAGAATGAATGTTTTCTTTTCATTTATGATTAATATGTATCTTTGTTTAATCATTTATCCGCTTCAAGTGAAACTCATAATAAAATTTAGTAATTACATAAAAGAACATAAACTGTAATATATTTTTATTTTTCCGCATGGATCTTTCAAATTCATGAAAAAAACCTCTCATTTTTAATAATTCATCATCCCCATTTATACAAATCATGAGAACACATTTAGGCTTGGAATCTGACCACGTGAAAGATAAAATTATTTTGAAATAATATAAAATAAAAGAAATACTCAATTTTAAAAAAATTATTTACAATAATTAATATATCAAATTTATGTTTATAATTCTAATGTATCCTAACTAAAAGCTAATGGAAGATTGATTATATCAATAAATAAAGACCAAATGTGGTTGTAAAAATCCTAGCAAAACAATTAATTGAAAGGATGAAAGAAATTGTCCATGAGTTACCAAAGTGACAGTGAATGTTGTCATTTGTCACCCCTTTTAAGGATTTTAACCCTGCCATTTAATTCCCAAATAAAACTACCAAAATCAATCATAAATTATACTAACCAATTAAATGTGAGTCTTCCTCCACCCTTCCCATTAATTAACAATAATGTAAAATCAAATCAACATATAATGAAACTGGTGATGGAATCTAAGAAAGTAGCTTTTATAATATAATAAAAAGACTCACTGTAATTTAGAAAACTAAATAATAATAAATTTATAAGAAATCAATATAAATAATAAATAATAATATATATTAAGAGAAATTCTTTTTACTTTATAATTGTTCAATTATAAATTTTAGAATAATAAATTATTTTATTTGATTGTTAATTTAAATTAAAAATTATAGAATAAAAATTAAATTTTAAATTCTTTTTACTTTTTACTTTGTCATTGTTTAAATATAAATTTTAAAACAATAAATTATTTTATTTAATTGTTAATTTAAATTATACATATTATTTTACTAAATATAGAAATATTTTATTTTATTTATTTACAATATATAAAAGATATTTTTTATATCTTTATAATGTAAAAGACATACTTAACATATACATATAATTTTACTAAATATAGAAATATTTTTATTTTAAGTTAATCACCTTATTTTATAAATGTTAATACATAACTAATAGTAAAAAGTATTCCATAGGTTCAACGATTAAAATGCTTCGCTCGTGATTCGAACAAACAACCTGCTGCAAGCCAAACATATTTCTATTGGATGAACATGCAGATAATTGTTTAGATTGACGATGATGATGATGATCCCTGAGAAAAGAATACGCCCTAGGCGGCCTTTCGTATCCATATAGCAATACATATGCCATACGATTATTCGTAGATGCAGCCACTGCCACCATTGTTGTATCCCCTACAGTCACTTCTTCTGCTCCTGCAATCTCACGCAATCCTTGTTATCACCACATCTAGGGTGTGAACCTCCCGAAGCAGTGTTTTCGAATCTCACACAATCCTTATTAACATTGTTGCCATATCAAGTTCTGTTCTTTTTTTTCTTTAACTGAGCCCAAGAACAACATTGCCACCATTGTTTTTATCTCAGCGGTTTCAACTCAAGTGGAACTGCATTCCATTTCAATCAAGGATTTCAATGGACTCACAAAGTCCCTCTAAACTTTCAACAGACTACAAATATTATTTATCTCCATGTCTACCAAACCACTCTGTACCACCACTTCCCCCAAACCACCACCATTCAAAACCAGGCTACTTATAACAGAAAATGCAGAGAACTATGTTCATCTTATGAAGATGCAGAGATCAATCTGGTAGTTGTAGGGGTCGGCATCAATATTTCAAAAGAGATGTTACTGTTCGCTATCATTGCGCCTATGTGATGCAAGCAACTGCACACGCCATCATTTGGAAAGTTGAGAACCGCCCGAGAGCCTTTCATATTCAAAGCAAATTGGTTATAAGCCATGGCTGATTCTTCTGCAATGCCTCGCCTTTGATGCAACTTGTTTCACACATAACAACGGATACCTGCACATTCGTATCATCTCCTTACCCCTGACAGCGCCTGAGTGGGCATAAACAACATCTTTTTTTGGTAGTGACGTGAGATGAATCTTGGGGCTTCGCCCCTTGGTAATAAGCCTCTGGCTTAACTAAACCTTCAAATTTATAATTTAAAAAATTCGATGCACTTATTTTATTTATTTTAAATATAATTTGATTTTATATTATATATAATATAGTTTAATAATAATTTTATTATTAACATATATTATTATTTATAAGTTTCTCATTATTGATTTGGAATAAAAGTTGCTTGTTTATTCTATCTTTGTTATGTTTTTATTGTTGCAATTTTGAAGAGTTTATTAGTCACAGTTTTATTTTCCCTCATCATAACCCCTGACTCACTTTGAAATTTTTTATCATTTTCATGTTCTCTATAGCATTTTTCTTCTCCACCACTTCGCCATTGTTGACGGTCCTAATGTTGTGAAACATAATGACTCATTCCAACACAACTTATTGCCATGTCGTATTAAGGAACAAACAATGTCATTTTCCACTATCACATCCGTTACACATATCAGGGTTTTATCACCTAATGCTATATGCACATTAGGTGGAACAGGGTTAACGATCATGGGTTTCAATTTAAATATGACTCTCGATTTACACTCTTTTATTTTACAAAATCGTGATTTACAAAACAAAAATTTGCATCCCTTCTACATGACATCTCCTTCCCACACAATGCATTGTCACATCATATCTCCTTCCCGCACAATGTACCACCTCCTTTCCCACCATCATGGGTTTTGCTTATGATATGATTACTAACTTACATTGTTTTAATATACAAAATCCCATTTAACCAATAAACACCAAGTTACATGCATTCAAGGATAAAAATCATATTATTATTTCTTAACAAAAGGTCAAATAGGGTCAACGATCATGGGGTTTTGAGTTAAGTAAAACTATCAATTTATACCCTTCCACTTTATAAACTCTTACTTTACCAAAACAGACATTTACATCCCTTTCGATATAACTTCTATCTTCGAGGCAAGTGTGTGTTACATATAATGTGTCATAAAGCACTAATGAGAAATATTTAGAAGATGTCAATAGTATTAGTATGTGTAAGAGTACTATAATCACTTAAAATCCAATTATATTATCATAGTGACATGTTATAGAGGTTTGTATGTGTATCTATTCGGACTTCTTTGAGTTCATTCCTTGAAATACTTTACATTGTCCTTTACCATCACCCCCTAGTGCACTTTGAAATATTTAATCACTTTTACGCTTTGTATGGTGTTTCTCTTTCATAGTACTTCACCATTGCTCATACTCACTATGAACCAAAGCATCTCCTCTCTATAAAGCTCATTACTATATGAAAGAACACAATTTCATTTTCCACCATCACTTTCAAAAAATTACAATACAAGATAAGTTTTCATGAATTTCAAGGGAAATATAAGGTAAATGTCTATAAGTTTCAAGTAAATATTACATTGTCTCTTTTGACGTAACTTACACCTTTGAAGCAACTGCTAATTTCTACTACAAAGTATATATTAGAATTGACTTGAATTATTAATTTGTATTGAAATATGTGCAATCTAAATATTTTCTAACTTTCTAATATTTCAATATTAAATTTGAAATGTACATTATATTTTAACCAAAAAATATGGAGAAAATATTATTTATTTATTTATAATTAATTAGAGGTCAATGATAAAATAGTTTTTTCAAGAAAATTGAAATAGTTATTAATTACATAATTAGAAAAAAATAAATATTTTATTCATCCCGCCCTCCACCCTAAAAGAAAAACAAAATTGTCTTTTACATTATTCTTAGATTATTTTGTTATCTCCCATTTCATGGAGGATAAGAAAAGGTAAGAGTCCTAAAAGACAACATAACTAATCAACCTAAATGTGTACATACAAAAGGTACAAATATCAAATACCCACACAAAAAATAAAGGATATGACATATCTCGCATGCATTTTCACCGTGCTCACAACTATCTTCTTCCCAAGAAGATCTTATATAAACATATATAACAAGTAAATTAGTAGTTGTCTTGAAGGTGTAAGGAATGTCGGAAGGAATGTAAAAGTTATTTCTTCTTATTTATAGAGTATATTGTCTATTTAAGTGTTCCCATTTTGAGTGTATGGTATGGATATTCTATAAACCGATCACCAATCATTCGCCTATTATTTCAATCAGTAAATCCTATACTATGACATTCACATTGTATCAACAATGATGCCCCCTTATGCATCCATGTGGAATGCACTTTCCATGAAATTTGGAAGTCGCTTCAATAACACCCTTTTTTCTCTCCCACGATCACTTTTAGCTCAATGTCCAGCTAATTTTCATCTTTTAAAGTGTTTGGTTTACTTTCTTGAGACCCCTAATGCATATTCAACCTTTTCCTAGCATGTTTAAGTTGTCAAGACTTTCCCAAACTCAAGTGGAGTTTGATGTGGCTCGAACATTCACAATTTATTTACCCAAGTTCAACTCATTATGCACCCAAGCTCAAAAGCAATTATCAGTTGGCCAATAAACACTCGCACTAACCCCAAGTAAAAATATAAAAGACTTAAGTCTTTGTCAGGCTCGGACTCTCTTGGCCTCTACTGGGGTGTTAGAGTGCACAAGGCCAGGGCTTAATGAGAGGAAGTCATGAAACCAAGGAAAGGCAAGCACATGGCCCTTGCTAATCCTAGTCCCTCCTGGGTTGGCAAGGAAAACAAACCCCGAGGTGAATGATTGAGATGGGAATCAAGTGGACATAGGCTGGTAGGCCAATGAAGGCCCACGATAAATAAGAGTATGACATTTGTGAAGCAGAGCGAGGATCTGAGAAACATGAAAGGGGTCCAAGAGGAAGTAAAGAAATAGATGTGGAGCCCATAACAAGTAATATTTAGCCATGTGGTGAATGCAAAGCAAGACCGAGAGATATGACACCTGAGTCTACAACGTGAAGTGTGGCGACCCCCCATTGGTCCTGGGGTGGCAAAGCATATAGGGCTCAAGCTTAATGAGAGAAATGTATGTTGAGGGGTGCAGTACTGACTTGCCAGTTTTGATAGGACCTAAGAATGCCTAATACTAATGAAAGGTGAGCACGTGGCCTTTGCCAACCCCGACCCCTTCTTGAGATCTCAGGGAAATCAAACCTCAGGGCGAATGAAGGCTTGCCATGAGGCACCCATAATTTTGAGATGGGAACCAAGTGGATATATGATGACATGCTAGTCAAAGCTCGCTAGAAGGCAACATGGATCCCATAGAAGGTAATATTTTATCATGTCATGAATGCAGAGCAGAGCCAAGAGATATGATATACGGGACTGCAACATCACATGTGACAACCTCCAAATACATTCATCCTGACCCATAGATACATATTGTGTGGATCTCATTATTTTTTATATCTTTACATTATTTTATGTGAGGATATTTTCATCTAGTATCAATGTGGCAATTTGAGAAAAGTGGGATAATTCTTATTTTTTTATAATTTTTTAAGGAAGAAATATATCTTTTAGAATGTTTTTTCTTTTCACATAGTTGTTTGATTTAAACTATTATTTTACAATTATAAAGTGGAATTCGAGATATTTCAAAAAAGTGGTTACACTAAGGATTTTAAACAATATCAAGTGAGTTATCATTATCTCTAGTTGAATCTATAAACATAATTTTTGATGATTTTTTTGCATGACAAACTGACACAAGCCAAACACCTCTCACCCTGTCCTATGTAGATTGGAAGTATCTAGCTATGCGGTGGGTTGTTGGGAGGACGATGAACAAATCTACGAACATAGAGTATTTTTAAGTGAGTTAGGAAATGATAGTGAGGGGTAATGATAGGGAATTTCAAGTGATATTGTACCCCAGAGGGCCAATATTGTACACTAGACTCATACTTCCATCCCCATCCTGGGATGGCAAGGAAGCTAGACCCTTGGGTGAATGAAGGCTTGACAGGTGGTAGTCGTAACCTTGAGCCAAGAAAAATGTGGATATAAGATGGTAAATTGATTAGATCCCATGGAAAATAAAAGCTCAATACTTGTCAAGCAGTGCGAGGATATAAGAAACCTCAAAGAGGTTTGATAGGTAGTAAAGATGATAATGAGCATCAGATTCTAGATTCAATGGCCCATTTAAATGTCTCCAAGTCATTGGCCTGGCCTGCGAAAACACAAAAATAATGATAAATGCATAAAATAGGTTAATGCTAAAATGTCACACCATAAACCCTTGTTGAGTGTTTTAACCTAATAAGTTTTACAGAATAATTAGAACCCTGTCAAATAACCTTTTAAAAATATGCCCAATACAAATTCAATAGAAGAAATATTTTGATAGATATGCCTCGAATAAGAAAACTCAAGTTTATGGTAAGCTATGTATATCCTCCTTTTTCCCAATCAAATACCCATTGAACTATGTCCTAGTGAACTATGACATAAAAAATTACTCAAGCAAAAAAATGCAAACCTCCTATCTACGTATAACTGGCTATTCCTATCATGAAAAATATATGGGAGAGGAGGATCTAATTGCCATAGTTCTTGGAGGGAGCATGTATGAATTGGTGGAGGTTCGAACCCACATCCAACAAACTATACAAAATTGGATACGCTTGTGGTCATCCTAAAAAAATTACCTTTATTCCTTTCACCAAATAAAGATAAAGAGAGTCGTGGAACCCTACTATAATAAAATTGACGTCCATGATGCCTTCATTCACCTTTAACAATAAAAAAAACAATCAAATATGTTACCACCTTGCTTTGATATAACTGACATGTATCATTATGTAATGTTATTACATTGACATGTCAATTTGCAATGTCTTATCCACACATAAATAACATTGTCATGCAGATTCAAGCCACTCATCGGATGTGGAATCCTATCACAATCAAATCAACATTCATGATGTCCTCATCCAACTTTAACAATAGAAAATGGCTAATCTAATGTGTTGCAAACTTACAAGCTATGTACCACTCTATAATATGGGTAAGTCATGTAAATCCGACAACTAACCTTAATCTAGGCTTGGTGTATGATATAAGCTCTATGGTGTCCGATATCACATGAAATACCTTGTCATTATTCCTCACCGTTGTTTACATAACACACCCCATTTTCAGACTAAAAATAGGGACCCTCATTGGACGTTTTATTTTTCTCCCGCATACACTCACGGTTCGTTGGTCTTAACACTACAACTTGCCTTGGTGGTCTATCTCAATTTGTGTGTTGAATTGGGACTCAAACCCACCACTATTGGAAATATCATGTCCATGTGAATCAACTTGGTGTTTTACACTTATTTAAAAATGGAGTTAAGGCCTCCCAATTTGCCTTTGAAGTCTAGCTCTTGCAACTCTATCAACGTGTTCCCAGAGTTCTTGCGATGCCATCAAGAAACGTCAGTGTTGTCAAGGAAAAGCATTATCATTAGGCGACAATAGTGTCGTCTATCAAAGATGATAATGTCTCCAAGGGTGACAACATCATCGTTGATCGATGATAATGTTGTTAGGGGACTGGATTGTCATCGAGCGATGATGATGTCATCGATCAATGGAGATGGGTGGGGTGATGGTGTTGCCATGGGTTGAATGCACTATCATCAGTTGATAGAGATGTTGTGGGGTGAAAATGTTGTCATGGGTCGATTGCATTATCATCAATCGATTGCATTTAGTGTCAACCTATTGCTAGGTCAATGGGTGACTCTGTTATGGGTCAAACCCATTATCAAAATAAAATACAAAGTGACTCTGCAATGATGATGTCATCGACCTGTGACATTATTGTCAAGTGAGCACATAGTCATCAAGTGATGATAATGTCATCAATCATTGAAGATGTTGTGGGGCAATGGCATTGTCGTGGGTTGACTACATTATCATCGGTTGATGGAGAGGTTGTTGGGTGACAACATTACTATGGGTCGATTGCATTTGCTATCAATCTATTGCTAGGCCACTGAGTGACTTTATTATCGTGGGTTGACTGCATTTCTATAATACAATACAAAGAGACTTTGTAATGATGATGGCATCAGTTGGTGACATTGTTGTCAAGCGAAGATGATGTTGTTAGTCATTAAAGCTGCTATGGGGCAACGATGTTGCCATGAGTCGATTACATTGTTGTTAGTCGACGAAGATATTATGGGGTGATGACATTGTTGTGGGTCCTGCATTATCATCGATCATGAGTCACAAATATCAATATGAAGTAAACGACATCAAAATATCAGTAGACAAATCTCAACCTTGTTCCTCTCAATATAAATGCCTTCAACATTATTAATATTTGATCTCAAATTAAATGGAATAAAATTATAAGCTTTATTTCATAAAAAAACTAAATAAAATATATCACATGTATGACATGTTTTCTATGAGATTAATCTAAAAGTCTTTGTTAATGTTTTTTTCTCTATTTTATCATTCCATGAGTGCTTCTTGGTCTCACTCTTTTTATTTCCTTACTTTTCTTTTTTTCTCACCCAACTTATATATATTTTTAGTACTTACCTGAGATACTTGTTGACCATTTTGGTCCTGCAGGCCAAATTAGTCTCGTTCTTCCCCTGCTATTCTGAGCCAATTCAAAATTTGATTTTGCACAAGCCTTTCGGCAAAAGAAGGGACCAGTTCAGTGGTTCAACGTCGGGATCCAATGGTATGATCTTTTCAAGAATTTTAAACTTGAACTTTGAACCATTATTGGTTCAATGAGTTGGTTCAATTCAATTGGTTCAACGAGTTGGTTCAACAATTGGTTCAATGAGTTGGTTCAACGTTTGGTTGAAACAGGTTGGTTCAAGCAATGGTTCAATCGAAAAGTTCAAAGGAGTCTTCCAAAAGCCCGAACGACAAGTGCCCTTGCGGAGGGCAGTCAGGCACAAGCTAGACCATTCCATCAGGCTGCGGAGGGCACTTAGGTGACAAAAGGACCTTTGTGACTTTTCTAAAAGGCAATTTTGGAGGCCAAATAGCCCTTGCAGAGGGCAGGGAACATTTGCGAAAGGATCAAAGAGAAAGCTGAAAGGGTAAGTTTTTTTTCAGAAAAGTGAACAAGGCTGAAAAGTTGGAATTCCTTCAAATTTGTTCAAAGCAAGAGATGGATAATTTCTTTGGAAAAAATGCCCGAAATAATTCCTTTAGACATTTTGTCTGAAGAAATTCATAAGGCAAAAATAATGTCTTTCGAGAAGATTTTCTGCGGAAAAGAGACAGGATGAATTCTTTCAGACAAAAAGTCTGAAGGAATTCTTTTAGACTTTTGTCTAAAGGAATTTGATTGAAAGAAAAGGCTCGAGGGAATAAGTGGGAAAGAATAAAGGAAAGAATTCCTTCGGACAAAATGGCCGAAGGAATTCCTTTGGACATTTTGTTCGAAGGATTTAAAGAGCAAGGCCGCTGAAGGACCCCAAAGGGCAAGTGCCCTTATGGGGGACTCTCAGCTGCCGAAAGAAAGACCTTTCTCAAGGCCTAAAGGGACACCTTCTCTTCAGGAGGTTCCAAAGATAAAATATCAAAGGAAAGGAAGCAAAAAATATGAAGGAAATAAAGCTGAAGGAATTGACCAAGGGGTGATGGGCATGCGAACGTCAAAGTTGGGCACCATGAATTAGCCATTGGATTTCAAATGGCGATGGGCCCATGAACATCAATTTTATGGTAATGAAATAGCCGTTGATCTTTAAACACTTGAGCGCCAACCAGAAGGGAGCCCAAAGAGCTAAGAGAGAAAGAGACAAAACCAAGAAAAGACAATGCTAGAAAAAGACAAAAGTTAAAAATGAACTCAGTGACCTGCTGATGAAAGAGCCCAAAGACCCAAAGAAGTAGCAGAAGATAGACCTTGAGGGCCGAAGGAGATAGAAAAGACAAAGCTAGGAAGAGACAAAAGAGCCAAGTGCAAAAACAGACAAAATAGTCCAAGTGGCAAAGGAAGGTGTCAAGTCAAGGAGTTACTCTAGTGGTTGACACAGTGCTTGCCAAGTGGTCATCAATGGGCACGAATAGTGAACGACGTAACCCATTTTTCTTCATTTTGCATTGATGAGCAGACAAACCATGTAGATGCCTTTAAGGAGCAGACAAACCACCTATATTTTTTAAATGCCTGAAGTCAAAATCGTAGCTGACACATCATTCTCTTTTAGCGGCTTCCTCTTCTCAACGCTCTCAGCACATGTGGGCCACTTGTCAAAGGGTACCAAAAGTCTTTTCCAAAAAGGGCGCTTTTGTTTTCCTCTTCTCTATATATATTGTAACTTCTCATTTGAGAAAGGAATCTCTCATATTGTAAGGCGAAGCCCTGCCAATTTTCACCTGGAATCAATAGAATACATATTTTTACCTCTATTCTGGTTGGATACATCTCTGAGTGTGTCTGAGTGTTAGTCTTGTGTTCAGTCATTGCTTCCTAATGCTTTCACAGGCTTGATACCAATACACCTGGTATAGACAAAGCACGACTCATGCAGGTGACAAGAAGAGTTGTATCTGGAGTGCAAAAGCAAAAAGAGGTTACTAGACAATGTGCTTTCCCTACAGTGCCTATGGTAAGTTCTTTTTCTGTGTGTTCCATTAAAGCCTCCCTATCAAGCTCCCTACAGTCTGGTCCTTTTACTAGTTAAAGTGTATGTATGTGTTCTTATGATTCAAAGTGTGAGTGTGAGTAGATCAAACTTGTTTGGTGCATCACCCTCTTAGGTTAGGTTCTATTTTTTAGTAATCCTTCTCTCTTTTCACCCCCCATTATATATATATATATATATATATATATATGTATATGTATTAACAACTTAATGGAATAACTTAGATGCATCAAAGGGAGCTAGCCCTTATCTAGAGACTCTCCCCCCAATTTTGCCAAACCCACAAGCAAGAGGGGAGTTTATATTGTGATGTGTGGAAGACAGGAGATCATCCTCCTATCAAGGGTGCAATCTACTGCGTCAATAGTTTTTGGCACACTCGGTGGGACAAAGTTTTTACACTCAGTAAATTTCCAAGATTGATGCTGGTCTTGTTACAAAAAAATCAACCATTTTCAGCATCTGGCGACTCCACTAGTAAGAACATCAATTTCTGATCAAAGACTAGTTTGACCTCCTATGCCTAAAATCATCACACAATCTGCTGCTAGGGGTGTCCCTTTTGAATTCATTGAATTGCCTTTGAACTTAGCAAAGTGACTAAGATTTGAAAAAACCCACCCTTATTCAATAAATCACTTTCCCAGACCTGCTATAAGATACATCTATGCAAGGAGGCCTCGGTTGAATCCTGTCATAGCTATGGCTTTACCTTTTGTGGCCTTTCATGGTTAGAGTCCTTTGAATCTTTAGCATTATGACCCAATTCCAAGAGCAGTCCTTAAAAGTGTGCCTCCCTTTAATGGAGAAGGACCCATTACTGCTATCGAACACATCAGAAATATTGCTAACCTCTGCAATATTCACAATGTCACTGAGGAGAATATTGCGATCAGATTGCTGGCATTATTTTTCAAGGGCAAGGTTCTGGACTGGTATGGGACTTTACCCATGAATTCAGTGGATTCTTGGAACGAATTGGGCACCCTCTTAATGAACCGATTTGGGGAGAAGAGCGAACACCTCTCACTCGTCGAGCAGCTGACCACAATGAAAGAGCTCCACATGAATTCATGTAAGATTTTAATACTCATTTTCAGAAAACATGGTACAGAATCCCCATTCTGGTAAGGTTGACTCTGAGCTATGCTTTCCTCTATTATTTGAAAACATTGAACAATGACATCGATATTATGATACAGTCCATGGGAGGACATGTGATGCCTACTGCCTATGGCATAGCTATAACAACTGAGAATTTCCTGGTGCAGGTTGGAAAGATAGCCCCTAGGCCTCATATGCTGCTCTTTCCTGAATTGCTACCTCCAATCCAGACTGCTGCTCCCACCTTAGCTCTTCTACCTGGCATAGAAAAGTCGGCTGCTACTTCATCAAATGACCTCCATGAAGTCAAAAGTCTGTTATAAAGTGTAACAAATGAACTAATGGCTCTTAAAAGGCAACAAGCTCAAGGCAATCGACTAAATCAAGGATATCAGTAGTATGGTCAAGAAAATAGACCACTTTTCCAAAATTACAATCAAAGGCATGGTCAGTTTGCACATGCCATACCTTTTCAAGGATATAATCCAGGTGTTCCTTCATCATCTAAGGCTCTAGCACCCACTCAAAACAATTTGATACAAGAACAACCCAGTTGCTCAACCATGTGATATGGTCAAGATCAGGCTGTTTATACGAATGAAATGCTGAGTAGCTACACAAATGTATAAGACAATCAGGCAGCCACCCAATTCCAAAACTTTGAGGCTTCGGTGCAACCCAAAATGAGCAACAGTCAGACTCAGCCTGATTCTACTCTCATGAATCACTTGGAGGGTGAATTCTATGCAGTCAATTACGTGGGTGGTACAGACAATCAAGGTGACTATGTTTCAGCGAACACAAGGTCCAAAAGGAGAGCAATGGAAGAAGCTCAAGTAGCTGCCCAAACATCAACAACACCTTCTTCATCACATGTAAACCAAAAGGTTCTAAACTTCAGACCACTAGTTATACCTTCAATGCCTCAACCTGTGCCTCAGGCTGTAAGTAATCCCAAAGAAAATTTGAAGGAAGGCAACCCTTGAGTCAACGTGGTAGACTAGATGAAAAAGCTTCACATGAATATCTCCTTGTGGGATTCATTGTCAATACTGGGGCAAAAGGACATGCTGCAAAAAGAATTGCACGAGCTGAATGAACAAGCTGTCCCAGCAAAAGCCGATAATGTTCTGATGATGAATGGGTAGCCTTCCACATCAGGCCATGTTAAGAAAGAGGAAAAGGTTCCTCCCCTTTATTTATCCTTGGTCATAGGAGATTTCTTGGTGCATAATTGCATCATTGACAGTGAAGCAAGCACCTCAGTAATATCTAAATGCATCGCTGATAAGCTGGGGCTAAAATATGAAGAAATGACTAAAAGAGTCCTGCAGTTGGATGGAACACCAACAAAGACACTTGGGGTGGTGAAAGGTTTGAGCTTGACGTTACATGCCTGCCTAACCTTCTCAGTTCCTCACGATGTGGTAGTGGCAGATGTCCCCCCTTACTTTGCTATTTGCTTATCTAGGGATTTCACATCCATGATAGGTGGCTACCTAGCAGCAAATTGGTCTTATCTGGTTTTTAGAACCAAGTATGGGACTAAGGTTAAGATTGAATCAGAGCCACTCCACAGAGATCACCTAGAACCATACTCACTCAAGGTAGCAAATGTCAGCTATGCCATTATTGACTAAGAAGAATTCCAAGTGGATCAATCTCCATCCTCTACCCTTGAAGGAGTTGCTGACCTGCTCTTAGACGAATGGGGAAGTGACAAATTTGAGCATGATCCTTACAAATTCATAAAAGAGGCAGGCCTTGGAATTTATTGCATGCACAAAGAGGGTACTTTTATACCGAATTTGATGAAAGCAAGCCAAGAAAGCTCAGGTTTATAGCAGTTGTTCTTTGATGGCTCAAAAAGTAAGTTTGGAGTTGGTGGAGTGGTACTAGTTTCTCCTTCAAAGGAGAAATACTTTTTGGCTTTAAAGTTTCAATTTTATTGCATAAGCAATGTTGCAGAGTATGAATCCCTCATCCATGATTTGGAGTGGGTGAGGAATAGAGGAATCAAAGAGCTGCAGGTTTTTTGGTGATAGTGAGTTGATTGTCAATTAGGTAAGAGGCCAAAATTTGACAAAGAATTCTTTACTGAAGTCCTATAAACATAGGGTATGGGACTTAGTGGAGAATTTCCTTGCTTTCAATGTTACCTCCATTCCTAGAGAGCATAACAAGCAAGTAGATAGGCTAGCAGTAGTTGGTGCCTAGTTTGATATCCCTAGGGAAATAGGTTGAAATCGCAGTTCATGCACTTGAAGGTAGTAATCCGGCCCTCTGTACCTGAAAATATCACTATCTAGCAGGTGTTTGACAGTGACCAACAAATAGCACTCGTATTGCAAGAAGAAGTTGAGTTCGCTACTAGAAACCAGGCTAAGTTATAATAGCAATATGGCAGCCAAATTATTCAGCTAAAGAACAATAAACTTCTCAAAGGCTTTGTCACTCTCGAGAGTATTTTCAATGAAGATGCCTAGTTGAAAAGTGATAAGCCAAGCATCACAACGAAGGAGGAGAACTATGAGAAGGTTGAAATATTCAAAGATAAGCTGCTTGCACTTGGGAAAGTGTGCACAGACCATGAAAGATGGGACTTCACCTTGTTGTGCCAAGAGTTTGCTGATATCTTCACTTGGGAATATAGTGATTTGAAGGGTTTCAACCCAAGTTTAGCCCAACATACCATTGAACTAGAGTAAGGGGCCAAGCCGATCAAGTAGAAGCAAAGGCCAATCAACCCAAAGATTGAACCTCTCATGTGAAAGGAACTCACCAAGTTGATTGAGTCCAGGATAATATTTCCAATTAAACACTCTTTTTGGCTGGCCAACCTTGTTCCTGTCCAAAAAAATAATGGGGAGATTAGATTATGTGTAGATTTTAGAGAACTTAATAGAGTCTCTTTGAAAGACCATTATCCTCTCCCAAGCATGGAGTAAATCCATCAAATGGTGACAGGCAGCGAGTGTTTCTCCCTCCTGGATGGGTATTCAGGATATAATCAGATTCTGGTGCAAGAATGTGATCAGTACAAGATAGCCTTCACTACCAAATGGGGGACGTTTTCTTATAGAAAAATGCCATTTGGACTGTCCAATGCTGGTGCCACCTTTCAACGAGCCATGGACATGGCCTTTCGAGGCTTGATAAATAAAACTGTGCTAGTGTATCTTGATGACATGACAGTATTCTCTAAGGAGGTAGGCCATCACATGAAACACCTCAGACAAATATTTGAGAGGTGTAGAGAGTTCGGTATCTCTCTCAACCCAAAAAAATGTGTGTTTACTGTCCATGAAGGTAAACTTCTTGGCCACATTGTTTCTAAGGAAGGCTTAATCATTGATCCAGAGAGAGTTCGCTCCATCTTGGAGTTTTCCTTGCCTAAACACAAGAAGGGCCTGCAGAGCTTCTTCGGCAAAATAAATTTCATCTAGAGATTTATTTTGAATTTTGCAGAGGTAGTCAAGCCATTGACCTCTATGCTGAAGAAGGATGAGAAGTTCGCGTGGACAATGCAAAGAAAGGACAATTTTGAAGATATCAAATAGGCTATAGCCCAAGCTCCTACTTTGATCAGCCCTAACTTCACCAAGGATTTCAACCTCTACACCTTTAAAAATAAAGAGGTAATCTCCGCCATGCTTACCCAAGAAAATGGTGATAACCTTGAATAACCACTCGCATTTTTTAGCCAAGGCCTAGAGGGTTTTGAGGTCAAATATACATATGTGGAGAAGTAAGTCCTTGCAGTCATACAGAGTTTGAAAAAATTTAGGCATATGCTCTCCAATAACATAATTCACTTCATGGTTCCACATCCCAGCATCAAGGATTTCTTGACCAATCGTGGCCTGAATGAAAAGAGAGCAGGATGGATCACTAAGGTAATGGAATATGGTGTGGATATCAAGATCACCAAACTGGTAAGAGGGAGAGGCCTATGTGAACACCTTGTTGTAGACTTTAGACAACAAAAAGAGGACAATTTGCTAATTCATGATGTAGCTACAACAGAAGAACTAGCTGTTATGAAAGATTGGACATCAGACTTGAGGCATTTCCTTCTCACTGGTGAGTGCCTGCAGGGCCTTGATAGGACCAAGAAGAGATATTTCAGACTCCAATCTCTCTCTCATAACTTGATTGATGGAGTGTTGTTCAAAAGGGATCTATCAGGAGTCTTTTTAAGGTGCACAGACCCAAATCAGGCCAACAAGGTGCTGTCTGAGTTCCATGATGGGCCAGTTAGCGGTCACTTTGCTCCTAGGGTTACAGCTGCAAGAATAATGAGAGCTGGTTATTTTTGGCCCACTCTGTTCAGGGACACCCATGCCTGGGTATGAAAGTGCCAAAAATGTGCACTTTTTGATGGAAAATAACAGCTAGCTACCATGCCTTTACACCTTATTCAGGTGGAGCAACCATTCATGCAATGGGGCCTTGACTTTATAGGGATGATTAACCCTCCCTCTAGTGCTAGACACAAGTGGGTCCTGACTGCCACAAACTACTTCACAAGATGGGTAGAGATTGTCGCTTTGAAGGAAGCCAACGAAAGTGTAGTCTTGGATTTTTATGAAGACCTAGTAGCAAGGTTTGGGGTTCCAGCTACCATCATCTCAAATAATGCCTTAGCTTTTTTGGGAACTAAAACAAGTGAATGGGGATTGAGATATGGTATCTATCTTAGCACTTCATCTAATTACTACCCATAAGGGAACGGGCTAGCTGAGTCCACCAATAAGAATCTAATCAGGATTATCAAGATGACAATGGAAGAGAATCAAAAGACTTGGCATGTCAAGTTGAAAAAAGCCTTGTGGGTAGATAGGGTCACTCCAAAAAGGGAAATTGGTAACTTTTTGTACACACTCGTATATGGAAGGGAAGCTAGGCTTCCTATTTCACTTGAGTTGCCAGCCTTGGACCTCGCTCACCAATTGCAATTAGGAGAAGGCAATAGCATGGAAGTTAGGCTATGCGAGCTGATGGAGCTTCAAGAGATAAGGGACTAGGCTATGGCTTCTATGACCAGCCGCCAATAGCAGACGAAGAAACACTTCGACAAGAGATCTTCATCAAAAGGTTTCTCTAAAGGAGACATCATTTTGAAATGGGATGTGGACCGAGCTAAGCCTAGAAAGCACGCGAAGTTTGATGCCCTATGGAGTGGTCCATACATCATCACTCAGTGTAAGCAACACAATGCATTCCAACTCTCCAGGTTGAATGGTGAAGAACTGTATATCCCAGTTGATGGGATACGTCTTAAGCATTATCACTGAGCCCTTCTCCCATCATGTATATATTTTCCTTGTTTTCTCCCTGTTTTCCCTAAGTGCTTTTGCACATGTTAATAATTTTCTTAGTCTTGTGTGTGTTTTCATTTCCTTTTAGGGGTAAAACTTTCATGATTGATTCTTGGGTATCTCAAGGTGGTTGCTAACTCTTTCAAAGTTGCATCTCGACTCCGTGCCCAATGGACTTTGAGGCTACTGGTTTCTAAGCATAGCAGGGATGCTTCCCCTGGGAATCACCAAATTGTTGACCATTTTGGTCCTATAGGCCAAATCGGTCTCCTTCTTCTCCTACTATTCTGAGCCAGTTCAAAATTTGATTTTGAACAAGTCTTTCAGAAAAAGAAGGGACCAGTTCAGTGGTTCGACATCGGGATCCAATGGTATGATCTTTTCAAGAATTTTGAAATTGAACTTTGAACCATTATTGGTTCAATGAGTTGGTTCAATTCAATTGGTTCAACGAGTTGGTTCAACAATTGGTTCAATGAGTTGGTTCAGTTCAATTGGTTCAATGAGTTGGTTCAGTTCAATTGGTTCAGTGATTGGTTCAACGTTTGGTTCAAACAGGTTGGTTCAAGTAATGGTTCAATCGAAAAGTTCAAAGGAGTCTTCCAAAAGCTCGAAGGATAAGTGCCCTTGCGGAGGGCAATCAGGCACACGCTAGACCATTCCATCAAGCTGCGGAGGGCACTTAGGCGACAAAAGGACCTTTGTGACTTTTTTGAAAGGCAATTTTGGAGGCCAAACAGCCCTTGTGGAGGGTAAGGAACATTTGCGAAAGGATCAAAGAGAAAGTCGAAAGGGTAAGTTTTTCTTCAAAAAAGTGAACAAGGCAGAAAAGTTGGAATTCCTTCAGATTTGTTCAAAGCAAGAGATGGAGAATTTCTTTGGACAAAATGCCTGAAGGAATTCCTTTGGACATTTTGTCCGAAGAAATTCATAAGGCAAAAACAATGTCTTTCGGGAAGATTTTCTGCGGAAAAGAGACAGGGCGAATTCTTTCGAACAAAAAGTCCGAAGGAATTCACTCAAAAGAAAAGGCCTAAGGGAATAAGTGGGAAAGAATAAATGAAAGAATTCCCTCAGACATTTTGTCCAAAGGATTTAAAGAGCAAGGCCGCCGAAGGACCCCAAAGGGCAAGTGCCCTTACGGGGGACTCTCAGCTGCCGAAAGAAAGACCTTTCTCAAGGGCCGAAGGGACACCTTCCCTTTGGGAGGTTCCAAAGACAAAAGCCCAAAATAAAAGAAGCAAAAAATTTGAAGGAAATAAAGCCGAAGGAATTGACCAAGGGGTGACGGGCCCGCGGACGTCAAAGTTGGGCACCATGAACTAGCCATTGGCTTTCAAATGGCGACGGGCCCGCAAACATCAATTTTACAGCAATGAAATATACGTTGATCTTTAAACACTTGAGCGCCAACCTGAAGGGAGCCCAAAGAGCTAAGAGAGAAAGAGACAAAACTAGGAAAAGATGATGCTGAGAAAAGATAAAAGTTAAGAATGAACTTAGCGACCTGTTGATGAAAGAGCCCAAAGAGCCAAAGAAGTAGCAGAAGATAGCCCTTGAGGGCTGAAGGAGACAGAAAACACAAAGCTAGGAAGAGACAAAATAGCCAAGTGTAGAAACGGACAAAACAGTCCAAGTGGCAAAGGAAGGTGTCGACTCAAGGAGTTACTCCAGTGGTTGACACAGTGCCTGCCAAGTGGTCATCAAGGGGCGCAAATAGTGAATGACGCAACCCATTTTTCTCCATTTTGCATTGATGAGCAGACAAACTGCATAAATGCCTTTAAGAAGCAGTCTTGTTTGTAGACAAATGGCACGGCCTATGTTTTTTAAATGCCTGAAGTCAAAATTTTAGCCGACACAACATTCTATTTTTGCGGCTTCCTCTTTCCAACGCTCTCAACACACGTGGGCCACTTGTCAAAGGGCGCCAAAAGTCTTTTCCAAAAAGGGTGCTTTTGTTTTCCTCTTCTATATATATATTGTAAGTTCTCATTTGAGAAAGGGATCTCTCATATTGTAAGGCGAAACCCTCCCAATTTTCACCTGGAATCAATAGAATACGTATTTTTACCTCTATTTTGGTTGGATATATCTCTGAGTGTGTCTGAGTGTTAGTCTTGTGTTCAGTCATTGCTTCCTAATGCTTTCATAGGCTTGATACTAATACACTTGGTACAGACAAAGCACCACTCTTGCAGGGGACATGAAGCGCTGTATTTGGAGCGCATAAGCAGGAGGTTACTAGACAGTGTGCTTTCCCTACAGCACCTATGGTAAGTACTTTTTCTGTGTGTTCCATTAAAGCTTCCCTGTCAAGCTCCCTACAGTCTGGTCCTTTTACTAGTTAAAGTGTATGTATGTGTTCTTATGGTTCAGAGTGTGAGTGTGAGTAGATCAAACTTGTTTGGTGCATCGCCCTCTTAGGTTAGGTTCCGTTTTTCAGTAATCATTCTCTCTTTTCACTTCCCACCGCTTGCTCCGCCATCCCCCCACACACCTCCTCCCCCCATTATATATATATATATATATATATATATATATATATTAGCAATTTACTGGAATAACTCAGAGGCATCAAAGGGAGCTAGCCTTTATCTAGAGACTCTCCTCTCAGTTTTGTCAAACCCACAGGCAAGAGGGGAGTTTCCATTGTGATGCGTGAAAGATAGGAGATCATCCTCCTGTCAAGCGTGCAATCCACCGCATCAACAAGACTATTGTTTTTGCCTCTGGGTTTTACTTTGGTCAACATTGCCATGCCACCCAATCATAACAACCTACCAAATATGTATTTGCAATTTGTGAATGTTTCACGGATGGCATAATATTTATTTATTTCCCAATTAAATTTAACTGTGAATTGAATTGCATAGGGTTGTCCAACCAAATAATTTCAAATTCTTATAATTCCAGTTTTCTGAAAGTCTCAAACTACGCTTTTTTAAAGTTTTCTTTTAGCTGTGTATGGTTGTTCAAATCGCACAGCACGTTTAAGGCATGAAACACAGTCAAAATCATATAATACTATTAAACAATGGTAGAATGTTACAGTTACAAAGCGTTGGTGTAACTTGTCACGTAATGGGGCTGTGAATTACGCATCTGTCATAGGAGTGCCACAGCTAAGCGAAAACAGAGACCAGTTTCACCCTGCTGCGCAAGACACCTACAATTTGGGTACTAACCAACACAAAATGGAATTTTGTTTGGAGAGCATTGTAATTCAGGGTCTCGTCAATGGACCATTAATCTTTCCCTGTAATTCTTGGATATCTTAGTTGCACAGAGCATGTTGAGGGCATTTGAGCGTGCATGAGGTGCGAGCGTAATTTAAAGATTGACCAATCTTTGTTTTAGGAATGATTCCATTTCTAATAAAGTAGTTCTTTAGAGTTTTAAGAGAATTTTTGTTGGGTCTTTTTAACCTTCTTTTTCCTCTGAATTGTTTAAAAATGGGCAGGCAATATAACTCGACTCTTGCATTAATGTTTACTGTTTTCCCTCTTAATGAGGTGGAGTAAAGGTATTCTTAGGTGGGCTCATACAATATGCAAATATCTTCGGCACATCAGTTGGATATACCATCACTTCTTCGATAAGCATGGTGTAAGGGATCCTGCAACCCTACTGAATTTATTGAGAATTTTTTTAATATGCTCATGAAGAATCATAAATGTGCTTTCAATAAATTTGGCTTGATTGATACAGGGCTATTGGAATATTATATTGCTCACAAAGAAGGATGTGAGAGAGGTATGGATCATTTTTTTTAAAGCAGCAAGTTATGGATCTGGGTTTTATTAAAATCACCCACCTTTTTTTAAAAATTAGACTGTATAATTGTGAAAACCTGTACTTAAAAACTTGATATTTATTTGTGTATGTATAGGCAAGGGTTGTTCCTCTGGGTTGGATCTCTCTCTATCTTGTTCTGATGGGACCTAAATGACGATTTTCTATGAAGGAATGGTTAATATATATGATGATATTCCTGCACATAAAGTATGCCTATTCTAATGTTTTTAGGGTTTTATTAAAGAGATTATAAATTAGTTTTTATAAGGTAGGTTGGTTTTCAGGCACAGGCAATTAGGTTACTTTCCATGAGTAGTGCAAAAACTGTCAAGAATGACACTAGTTATTCTTATGCATCACAACATCAACTGATAAACTCAGAAAAGCATCATAATCATAAACCTAGTTTCTTGCATACTGATACACTACATTTGACTACTTAACTCAATATAAGATGGTTTCATCTGCATATATAATATTTAGGGATTATTATACACCTGAAAAATAAAAGAGTTAACTGGTACATAGGTTGAAATGGACGAAAAATATTTCGATTGCAAGAAAGCATTTACTGCAACATTTTTTTGGAGAAGCGCAAAGAAAGATCTGCCACTATGGTTGAAAAATTAGCACTTTTGAAATTTATAATATTATGTGGAACTTATGGTTAATAAACTTATTATTCTGCAGGTGAATGCCGCTATGGAAGAAAAGCCAATGCTTAGCCCATGGCCCGGATCTCATATCTTGATGGCTAAACAAAATTTATTAAACAACAAAATAGATTAGTCTACATTTTTTCCGGCTTGTAATTATTCAACATTTTTTTTAATTAGAGATTAATAATATAGAAGGTAGATGACATAAAACAAGACAATTGACAAACTCGACATTAGAGGAGACGATTACTCTTTAAGGTAATATAGTTGAAATGTATCCAAAAGATTTTTGTTAACAATCATAATCACTATAATGGAACCATATATATTCGTCTTAATAAATACTATTTTTGTTAACTAGTTTGTTGACCTTTTTAATGGAAACTTACGACTGTACTATGTAAATGTGTGTTGTGTTTTCCTTTATCTTATTTATAGAATTTAAAAATCGTTCCATATATATTAAAAATAATTTTAGTTTGTATATACCAAATTCATATATATATATGGTTTTATTAGTCATAAATTTTCACAATCTATTATTGATAAAATTTAGAAATTTTTTAATGGTTTGGAGTTAGAAAATAAATTATTAAAAAAATAGATTAAATAAACTCATATGCAGATACATGGAATGGAGCCACACGGTTGCCATTTAGCTAAACTCCTTTGGTTTGTAGGTGGTCTTGTTAAGTTCAAACATAAAATAACATATGTTGTCTTTCAAGGCACTTGTTAACTACAACATCTAACAAAAAATTCTCTTTTTTGGTATGGTTTGGTGGATGTTCATACCCTGTTCTAAAGCTCTTATTTTTAGCATAGGGTGGTAGTATCCTTGAACAATCCCTTACGACAATTACAAAAGGTTTTTATATGTGTATGTTCACATACAAGAAGTCGCAATATTTATGTTATGACAATACCCACATGTTATTCTTTTAAGATTCAATCTGCAAATGCTATTTATTATGAATCTCATTCTCATTCTTTTACATTGGGCTTTCATTACTAACTATTGCCTTCCCTATGTTATTTTCCTTGTACATTGTTCATTTCTCTCTATTCATTACACCATTCCCTCTGTATCAACTTTAAATTTTTGCTTTCACAAACAACAATCTTCAAAATAACATGACAGGTACTCAAGTTGTAACAAGACTCTTGTTTTATTTGCATCTCAAATGATATTTAAAGAAAAAATATTGAAATAATATAAATTTTCATCTAACGAATCTCTTCCTATGAAAATTTAGGAGATAATGGTTTAGGGAGGATTTGTTGGTTGATATTATGAAGATGAAAAGAGCTTTTGTTTTTAAAATTTCTTCCAAGAAACACAAGTAATAATATAATTATTATATGTAATTAAATTTTTCATATTTTATCTATATATTTCTTGACCCTAACCTACCAATATTTATTTTTGAAACTTTATTTTTTCAATCGTTATACTCTAAAAATATATATTAGATAATAATTTTATTAATATTAAAAATATTTTTTAACAAATATATTGTTTAAAATATAACACAACATGAGTTATTTAAGTATTGTAAATATTATATTACATTGGTTATTTTCAATAATATTTTTATTAAATTAATTAACTTTTAAAATAAGTTAGAAGATGAAAATGTACTCAATACATTTCAATTTATTGTTTATTATTTATCCTTTATTTTCCAGCAGCATCCATTTATATATGAATAAATTAACTTAATTAAATACAATCTCAAGATAAATGCCAAAGAATATATAGCCATCATATCTTTTAAAAAATAATAAATTTCTTTGTATCTTTCGGATCCATTTGATATAGTGTGTGATAACATGCCATTCATTTTTGTAAGAATAGATCGATCAATGCCTGCGGTGACTGCTCTTCCTTGAAACAATGCATAACATTCTGATTATAGTGTGTGATAACATGTCATTCATTTTTGTAAGAATAGATCGATCAATACCTGCGGTGACTGCTCTTCCTTGAAACAATGCATAACATTCTGATTATAGTGTATGATAACATGCCATTCATTTCTGTAAGAATAGATCGATCAATGCCTGCGGTGACTACTCTTCCTTAAAACAATGCATAACATTCTGATTATAGTGTGTGATAACATGCCATTCATTTTTGTAAAAATAGATCGATCAATACCTGCAGTGACTGCTCTTCCTTGAAACAATGCATAACATTCTGATTCTCTTCATCATCATGATCATTGCCTTCAAGGACGTCTTGTTTCTTTACCATTTCTCCGAATTCAAAATATTGCACTAAAATACTGAGAATAGCCACAAGAAAAGAAGGATGCATCGTATGTAACAAAGGGGGTGAAAAATTAGCATCCTCTGATATTTTCTCACCTCCATTTATGACCTCTATGCGAGAGTTGTACGTTCTTCATGTGATCAGGTCTTAGCCATCCAATGTAATGACTCAATGTTTGACAGAGTTTGTCAACGAGGTAATCTAACATAATATTTTGTTTTAAATGTAAATATCCCTTAATCATTCCTGGACTGAAGCGTTTTTTAAATTTGAAACATTAATGTAAATCTCATCTACCTCTTTCCTTTTACATGAAGCTAAGTTGCGAAATCCAAAAAGAAACAAGTCGTTTTTTTAAACCATTTACAATATATAATTATCGAAAATAATCTCACATATATATATATGTACGTTTCTTACTTGTAATTTTTTCATGGTCATTTTTCAGTACGTTTTCATTACAATTTCTCATTTCAACTAATGTAGGTTGGGTATATATAATTTCTTTAATATCTCTAGATGTGAACTAGTCTGGTTGATTTAAAAAAAAGACGTACTAGTCTCCAACAAAGTTATTTAATTATATATATATATATATATATATATAATTAAAATTGGTCATTGAAATTTCTTTAGCATGTGAGATGAAAAAATAAATATAACAAGTGTAGTGATGGTTTAGTCCTTCTAGTTAATAGGGATATAGGTAATAGGGATATTTATAGTTCATTAAAAATTAATTATATTTATATATTTCAAGACATGAATTTACTAACTTGATTTCCAAAATAGTATCCGATAAGTATTTTAAATTTTTTTTGTTGCCAAAACATGATATAAGATTATATATATATATATATATATATATAAAATAAAGAAATCTTATTACGAAGAAATTTTAACCTGGCCATTTCTTCTCTTCTCATCATATATCTACTCCACTATTTAGGAGTATGGAAACACTGACAACAAATGTTGTCAAAGCTAACGTCATAGTTGGAGAACTTTATCTCCAGTGCTTTGTGGCTCAAAATTGACATTGATAATATGTTTGGTGTTGTGGATAACATCCAAGACTAGGTTCTCAGCCTCTGACCATGCCAGGTCGACATACCCACCACCCATTCCAACCTCAAGAACATCATTAGTCAAGGTGCTAATTAGTTGGGTACAATGATTTCCTTCAAATTTCCAGATGTCAACTAGTCTCTAGTTAAATTAAAACGTCCATTGTCTCCAACGAAGTCAAATATAGATGATAATAAAGTTTTTTTAAAATTAAGTTTGGCCATTAAAGCTTTTTTAGAATGTGATATATATACACATATATGTGTGTGTTTATCCATTAATGGCACCCAACTGAGCTCAAAAGTTTGCTCAGAAAGTCTACAACGAGGTAATCCCTCAGCTCCCTTCTACTTCAGAGGTAAGTATCTATGTTGCTATTTTTTAACAATGTTACAAGTGGTATGAAAATTGCTCTATCATTGCTTATTTCATTGGTTGTATCCCCTCAAAAGATTACTTTTGTAACTGGCTCTGTAACCATTGGGAATCTCTGAGTGTCCATTTATCTAGAATCCAAAACCTTACAAAAGGTTTTTTCTTGTTTACCTTTATGGATCCCTCTGAGACATAGTTGATTCTTGCCAAGTCCAATGTTTGATTCCTTCACATCCAACTTATGATTATGTCTACCTAGTCCAGCGATTTTAAATTTTTTGACAATGCCTCCCTTCGTGTCCCTATCTGGGTTGAGCTTCCTGATTCGCTAGTTCACCTCTGGGATTTTAAACCCCAAATCATCACTCTCATAGGATGCATGGTACGATTGAACCAGATAGGTGGTTCTCCCCTCACCCTAACAATTGAGTTTGTGTGGAGGTTGACATCTTTAAGGTGCTGAAGGATTTCATCGAAATCTAAGTTGGGGAGACCTAGTGGTCATAAAAGGTTGTTTATTTTAACCTTCCCAATACTTGCTTTCTTTGTCAAGGTTTAGACCATCACATCAAGGATTATCCTTATATGGGTCATCCCAAGCCTCCTCGGCTACCTCCTCAGACTAAGAAGCTTAAATTGATAGACCAAGGTGATCGTTGAACCATAGTCCCCCCTAAATGATCGTCAGACCCTAAGCCATAAAAATACCCTAGCTACCACCTCAGGGGGATTCTCCTCCATCTATCATGCCCTCTTAGGGGAACTCTCTGTCACCCCTACCACTCTAGTTACTTCTAAGCTGCAAAACATTTTTATGATTTTACAAAATATCAGGATGCCTATGGCTAAGGTTATCTCAATCAGTGGCTTATTTTCCTAGTGGTCTCATAAAACACCTCGCAGGGGCACATACTCTCCTTAGAAGGATCATGATGCTAAATGTCACTTCATTAGGTCGTAAGAATTTGATGCCCTCACCAATATAACAACTTTGTAGCATTGGAGTATTTTGAGGATGGGCGAGGAGAGCTTCAAATGGATGACCCTTCCCTATGAATGTAATATCATGGAATGTTAGGGGTCTTATAGAGTATAACCATAAATACTATGTGCATGTTGCTTATCAATAAATTGGTTTAATAGATATTCTCTATCTACAAAAATTTAAAGTATCTATCTTTCTCCTCCAAACATTCTTGTGAAGTATTTGGCCTGACGCCACCCAGATCACCACCTTACATGAGATGGACATGGAAAAATTTGTATTTAAGTTACCCCTAAGGCTTCCCCAAAATCATTTACATAGTGGAGGACCTATCACATTAGGAAGTCTAGATTATTCTTGACATTGATGACCATCCATTCAATATTCTCAACATCTATGCTCCTAATGACCCTAATAACTCCCTGCTTTGGTGATCTTTGGTAGACGGGTTGCTTACTGCCATGTGGATTATGTGTGATGAATTTAATATGATTGAACACCCCTAAGACAAGGTTGGGTCCCTCCCTATGCATTGGTGTGTTGGTAAACATGAGGCTTGATATTATTTCAAAAATAAATGGGGGATGACAGACCTTGTCCTCTAATGATGGATAATTAACCCCACATCTTAGTTTGTGTGGTCCAACTATAACCACGTGCTCAAATGGCTTGATCACTTTATGATGTTAGAGCTTAATATTTTTTCCTTTTCTAACATTGAAGGCCAGCCTGTCAATGCTCACTTAGGTATTAATTTTTTAGACCACTCACTTATTTCCTACAAAGTGGAATAGACCTATGAGTAGTACAAAGTGCTATGTAATCAGTTTATTCTCAATAGTTCCATTCTATGTCATGCTAGTACCATTTGACTCATCTAAAAAATATGGTACCTAGCCCCGAAGCCCCCATACATTGCCAACATGATTGAGTGGTGGAATGAGGCCAATTTGTGTACCACCTCCTTCCTTCACCACCATGGCAAACATGTCACCCAAATTTGTAAGCACTTAGAAGAGGCGACACTCAATGAGTTCAAATGGGTCTCTGACTCCCTCAAGATTGATACTTTTAGCATGCAATTGTAGCGGCTTGTTGCCTCCCTCAAACACCACCTCAAGGTGGTGGATAACCATGTGACCAGAGGGACCCAACTCTATGCTGGGTTGCACTAGCTCAAAATTGGTGACAAAGATTCCAAGGAGTTCTTTATAGCACTGAAATCCAAGCAAACTCATGGGTAAATTAAAGCCATTCAAGTGGTTATCCTGGGTTACCTCCTAGTCTGATATCTCCTCAACCTTTCTTGAGCATTACAATTTGGTTTTCCAAGCCCAACCTTTCATGGCTAAGTGGTCCCAAGCTCTTCAGAATTGCCTCAATGTGGCACTTCACAAGCTCAAGCCAACTGAATAGTGGCTTTATGATGCCCTACACACCTTATAGGAGATTACAAAGGCTTTGAACTATATGATCAATGATAAATTCCTCAGCCTCGATGGTTCCCCTTACAAATTTTACAAAGCCACTTGGGAGTTTACTGGTTTTGACTTGCTACAAGTCTACAAACAAGCCTTGTGGAATCAGTCTCTTGGACCCATGATCAATCAAGGTAATGTCAAATTCATTCCCAAAACTAGAGATTTTGAGTTTCTTACCAGTTGGAGGTTGATGACCATGCTCAATGTCTCTTACAAGATTCTTGCCAAAGTCCTCACCAACCGTGTTCAACTCATCCTTTATGCCATTGTTAGACCAAAGTAAACATGATTTATTAAAGGGTGATATATTTTGGATAACCTTATTATGATATAGGAGGGCATGGATTAGGCCCGCTCCTATCTTCATAGAACTATATTTCTTAAATTGGACTTTGAAAAGGTTTTGACAAGATCGAGTGGAAACTTATTCTTGTTATGCACAAGGCTCTTAGCTTTGGCCCCTATTTCATTTATGCAGTACAGACTTTGCTTCATGATGCCTCAGCCTACCCCATTATCAATGTGCATCAAATCATGGGGATCGAGCTCTAATGGTCTATTCACCAAGGTTATCCCCTTGCTCTAACACTTTATGTGTTATCCACTGAAGCCATGGGTTACCTCTTGGCTTCTAAAGCTTGTCAAGGGCTCGTTTATGGCATTATTTTACCCATCCGCACCTCTCATATCATCAATGGCCACTTTGCAGATGACACCTTCCTCACACTTGAATAATAGGAGGCCACTTTAAATGAAGCTATTCAATGCCTAGACATTTTTTGTTTGGATTCTAGCTTCAGCCTTCAATGGAGGAAAACCTAGTATTTTTGACTAAGCATGATACATATACCTGAGTGGCTTAAGAAGTTTAATTGATAGTGGATTTCTCGAGGGGGGATTCAACTTCTTGGGCATCCCCTTTGCTTTTTATTAGGAACTTGGAGTACAATTGATTACTTTTGTATAAGAAACTAAACGCGGAATTAAACCAGAAGTAATAAGTAACTAGAAATATGAAATAGCAAATAAGAGGAGATATGAGAAACAACCAATCTCTATTAAACTCTTTCAGAAGGAAATACAATGAAGAAATCTCTCTCTTCCCACACCTCTTGGGTGTACAGTAATTCTCCCTCAAGAGTTCTCTCTCTCTCTCTCAATCAATTAAAATCAACTCAATAACTGAGTTGTTATTCCCTTCTCTTTAGTAGATCTTCTTGATCTTGCACCTTGCAGATCTAATTGATCTTACTTACTTTACAATAATGCCCCATGAGTCTCTTAAATAGGATCCAAGGCATACAATAATTAGAAACATAGACTCAAGAGTAAAATTAGTCTTTACATGCAAACATTCTATCCTCCTAAAATTAGAACAAATCTAATTCTGGAAACGCATGCAAACGCACACACATAGGTGATCGATGCTGGTCACTGTCAGTCTACATATGACCGATGTCGGCCGATCCCTGACCGAGGTCAGTCAGTCCTGATCCATGCCTGATTGATGTCGGTGATACTACCGATGATGGTTATTGGTTAAGCCCAACAACCTCCACATGAGCTCAACAATGAAACTTTTAGCTCCACAACTCAACAATCTCCCATTTGGAGATAAATAGTTGCACCTGTACTTGTACAGCAACATCCTTTGTCTTGTTTCTTTGGCTTGTTTCTCCATCTTCAAGTTTAATCTTGAAGACCAACAAAAGTTGAATGAAGATTCAACTTCTCCTTTGTTACCAACTTTGTTAACATATCTACAGGGTTCTTATCCGTATGGATCTTTTCCAGCTTCAACCATCCATCTTCCAATACCTGTCTAATGAAGTGGTACCTAAGCTGTATATGTTTGGTTCTTGAATGAAAGGCTGAATTCTTTGCCAAATGAATTGCACTTTGACTATCACTATACAATCTACAACTCTCTTGCTCCTTTCCCAACTCTTCCATGAACCAAGTCATCCATATCATTTCCTTGCTAGCCTCTGTGACTGCAATGTATTCTGCCTCTGTAGTATACAAGGCAACAACCTTCTGCAACTTTGAAATCCAGCTAACCGCTGTTCCACCAACAGTGAACACGTATCTTGTGGTGCTTCTCCTACCATCCAAGTCACCTGCCATATCCGAATCTACATACCCATGTAGAGAAGTGTTTGACCCTCCATAGCATAAATGCCTACTACTGGTCCCTCTTAGATATCTGAGAATCCACTAAACTACTTTCCAATGCTCCTTTCCTGGATTGGCCATAAACTTGCTGACAACTCCCACTGCTTGGGCAATATCAGGTCTAGTACATACCATTGCATACATCAAGCTCCCAATTGCTGAAGCATATGGAACTTTGCTCATGTACTCAACCTCATCATGTGATTTAGGACACTGTTCTTTGCTCAACTTGAAGTGTCCAGCCATAGGTGTGCTTACCAGTTTTGCATCCTGCATATTGAACCTCTCCAACACCTTATTCACATAATCCTCTTGAGACAAAATCAAACTATGATTTTTCCTGTCTCTCTTAATACTCATGCCAAGGATTTTCTTTGTTGCTCCTAAATCCTTCATGGCAAATGTATGAGCTAGTTTTACCTTTAGCTCAGTAATTTCCTGCATGTGTGAACTTGCAACAAGCATATCATCTACATACAGTAATAGGATAATATAACTACCATTATCCAATCTGGTAAAATAAACACAATGGTCAGATTGACATTTACTAAAGCCATGCTCTGTCATAAACCTGTCAAACCTCAAATACCATTGTCTTGGAGCTTGCTTAAGACCATATAAGCTTTTTTCAACCTGCACACAAGTTTCTCCTTACCTTTGACCTCAAAACCTTTCGGCTGATCCATATATATCTCTTCATCCAAATCTCCATAAAGAAATGTTGTCTTAACATCAAGCTGCTCAAGGTGAAAATCCTCAATAGCAACTAAAGACAATACAGTCCGAATAGAAGTCATCTTTACTACAGGAGAAAAAATTTCACCAAAGTTAATACCTAGTTTTTGTGCAAATCCCTTTACTACCAACCTGGCCTTATGTTTCATTTGTCCATTCTCTCTTTCGTTTAACTTGTGAACCCATTTTTTTCAGTGCTTTCTTTCCGGCTGGCAACTCAACCAAATCCCACGTATGGTTCTTTTCCAAGGAATCAATTTCCTCATTCATGCCATGCTCCCACTGTTTCTTGGATTCTACCTGCATTGCCTCATCAAAAATTTCTAGTTCTCCACCATTAGTGAGCAACACGTAGTATAAAGAAGGGGAATAATGAATTGGAGGTTTACTTACCCTTATAGACCTCCTCATGGGCATTTGAGACTCATTTACAGCTTGTTGTCTGCCCAAATTCTCTGTCAGTGACTGATCCCGGTCATCTCTCGGTCTACACTTGATCGACATCGGTTCTACCTGACTGACCTGACTGACGTCGGTTGCCGCCTGACTAACGTCGGTTTCTGCCTGACTAACGTTGGTATCTGTGTTTTCCTATGAGTGATGATTTTTATCCGTGAGCTCATTTTAGATCATAACCTCATCCAAATCAAGATTTGTAATGATCTTGATATATAATATATGCATAAATACACTTAAGGTAGGGAAACACTATATAATACTCTTTTAGGAAGGAATAACTCCACAATGTCTCTTCGAGGGGACAACCTCCAATATCCTCTTAGAATAAAAGACTCAATCCTTACTTGATATCTTTACCATGATAATCATCTCCTATATATACATCTATCTAGCCCATGGATGGGTAACATCCTAATCCAATGTAGGCCGACCATTACCCAATGTACTACTTCCATAAGTTACTCTATTATTCTAATATATTGTACCCATATAACTAAGGGGATGTGTGCCACATGTCAGCATCTCCATCAACCCATATACCTCAATATATCATATCCCTAGGTACATAGCATTCCTTCCCTCCTTGACATGTTTCATCCTCGAAACATAGGAAGGAACCAAATAATGAGTGTGCTTCAAATCATTGCACACTTGTCTCCAATCTCGATCATCTAGCCATCCATATGTGATCTTGGCAGGTGATAGCTCTCCAAGCTTGTTTCCAAATTTTATTATGCTCCTCTGATTTTGTTTATGATCATAATTATATTGCTTTGGTGTCCAAGCATAATTATTCTTCTTTTTATTCCATGTACCATATTCCGTTGCGCTACTCTGATTCCAACCATGACCATAGTAGGTATTCTTCCATGCATAGTCATAGTGTTTTCCCCATTCATTCCATGTGCCATAGTATTTTTTCTTTGGATTCCATGCATATCCATAATGATTGGAATTTTTATTTCCTGTATTATGACAATTCCTCACCTAGTTCCATGATTGTTTCCTCTCATGATGATGTGGGTGTCTATATACCTTAACCTTTTCCAATACTTTGACCTTATCCACCTTTGCTTCTACCTCTTCCACCTTTTCCTTCTTTGTCTCTTGAGTGCTCATTTGTAGTGTGTCTTTATCTATATCATCTGAATCTTCATCATGTTCTTCATCACTTGTTTCCATCTTATCCTCATGATCTACTTGGATTGTTATTGGTGCCTTTTTCACTATGATATTTTGTAAAGTGATCTTCTTTTTCCTATACCAAAACTTCATGAACTTTTTCTGAATATTAATATTCATTGTTCCTAAAGTCTCTAACCATGGATATCCAAGAACTATATCCATATCATCCATATCCAAAGCATAAAAATCTGAATGCAAAACATATTTTTCCATAATGAGCTTCAAATCTTCAAACATTGAAATATTCTTACCATCTACTTGAACCTCTTTGATATTCTTTGCTTGAACATGTAGATGCTTGGCCACATTCATGTTAATGAAGTTATACTTGCTAGTGGGGTTTATGGACACAACCACCTTCTTATTTTGAATGCATCCATGAAATTGAAAAATTGACTCAGATTTCTTTGGAGCCAAATTATTTGAACCCTTCTTTTCTTCTTCTTCTTCTTCATCTGCTTCTTCTTCTATTGCTTCTTCTTCTACTTCTTCTACTTCTTCTTGTTCTTCTGATGATTCTTCTATTTCTTCTTCTTATTATTATAATTCTTCTTCTTCTGTTGCTTCTTTTTCTGCTTCTTGTTTTCTATCCCATCGATCTAAAAATATCTGTTCCAATTCTTACCATGAAGAAGACCTTTCTGTACAACTCAACTGATCAAACCAATCTAGTGCAGGCCCAGACAAAAAAGGAGTTAATTGTCTTTGCCTAAAAGTTTTTCTAAAACAATTATCCAAAAGGAGCCACCATTCTCTAACATAAATATCATCTTCCCCTGAAAATATTTGCAACTCCATGATCCACAAAAAAAATTAAGGTTCATGAAACCCTAAAATGTCAAAACTGATCCATAAAATCTCAAAAAATCACTCAAAACATCTCCAAAAATTCTGAAATTTTGACTGCACTTCTCTTAAATCTGATTACATCTCCAATAAAAATTTAAAATAAAAATTCCCTATATTTTGGAAGATATAGGAAAATTATTATAAAATCTAAAATAGAAATAACTCCCTCGAAATGAATCAAAAAATTTTGAAATTTTTACTACACTTCTCTTATATTTTCTTACATCTCCAATAAAAATTTCGAGTAAAAATTCCCTATATTTCAGAAGATATAGTGAAATTAGGGTTTTGCTCCACACAAATTGCCCAAATCGAAGCTCTGATACCACTTGTAATGATCTTGATCTTCAAAATATGTAGAAATACCCTTAAGGTATGGAAACACCATATAATACTCCTTTAAGAAGGAATAACTCCACAATGTCTCTTCAAGGAGACAACCTCCAATATCCTCTTAGAATAGAAGACTCAATCCTTACTTGATATCTTTACCATGATAATCATCTCCTATATATATACATCTATCTAACCCATGGATGGGTAACATCCTAATCCAATGTAGGCCGACCATTACCCAATGTACTACTTCCACAAGTTACTCTATTATCCTAATATATTGTACCCATATAACTAAGGGGATGTGTGTCACATGTCGGCATCTCCATCAATCCATATACCTCAATATATCATATCCCTAGGTACATAGCAAGATTGCCCTGCTCAAAATTATTCAGCCTCTTGAGCGGATCAATGTACATCACCTTCTCATTGAAAATTACATCACGACTTCTAATAATTTTGTTAGTTTCTAAATTCCACAACCAAAATCCGAAATCTCCAAAACCATAACCAATGAAAGTGCATCGCATAGATTTAACATCCAGCGTCTTTCTATTTTCTTTATCAATGTGCACAAAAGCTTCAGAACCAAAAACTTTGAGAAATGAAAGATCTACCTTTTTCCTTGTCCATGCCTCTTCTAGAATTCCACCATCCAGTGCAGTAAAAGGTCCTCTATTAATCAGGTAAACTGTAGTATCTACAGCTTCTACCCAAAATTGTAAGGGCAAACCAGCATGCAACCTCATACTCTGTACACGCTCTATTATTGTTCTATTCATCTTTTCAGCAACTCCATTTTGTTGAGGTGTCCTTGGAACTGTCCTTTTCCTGTGTATTCCACTCATAGAACAGTAGCTGTTGAATTTATTGCTGTAGTACTCACCACCATTGTCAGATCTAAGGCACTTCAATCTCAAATCTATTTCATTCTCAACCAAAACTTTTCATTTCTTAAATGTGTCAAAAATATCAGATTTCCTCTTTATGCAATAAACCCATACCTTTCTTGTAGCATCATCAATGAAAAAAACATAATATTGTGATCCTCCAATAGAAGCTACCTGAGTTGGTCCCCACACATCTATGTGAACAGGTTCCAACTTGTGCTTCTTCTTTGTTGACCTAATTTTGAGAAACCTCACTTTCTTTTGTTTCCTAAAAATACAATGCTCACAAAAATCTAGATCTATGCTTTTCAAATTTAAAAGCTTAGCTTTTGACTTAAGAACATTCATTCCCTTCTCACTCATGTGACCAAGCCTATAGTGCCACAACTTTGCATCTACATCTGAAGTAGATAATACAGAAAGAGAATAATCAGTAATACAAGTAGATAGATAAAGTGTACCTACTCTCTTACCTCTCACTAATACAAGTGCACCCTTAGAAACTTTTCAAGATTCAGCTGTGAGAGTTACTGTTCAACCCTCATCACCCAACTTTCCTACAGAAATCAGATTTCTCTTCAAGATGGATACACACCCATGTGTTGCCATTTTGCAATTTTAGCTGCACTTTTCCTTTGCCAATAATTTGAGAAGGCTCATCATCCCCTAAATAAACTTTTCCAAAATCTCCATGGACATAATCATTAAAAAAATCTCTATTTGGGGTTGCATGGAAAGAAGCACCAAAATCTAAAACCCATAATTCTACTTGACTATTTAAAGAAAATATAAGAAGCATCCTGTGCAACAATACCTACAACATTTGCTTCTTTATTACCTTCATGCTGATTTTCTTTGTTATCTTTCAACCAACAATCTTTCTTTACATGCCCTTTTTTTCCACAATTCCAGCAAGTTATTTTTCCATTTCTGGATTTGGATCTCCTTCCCATCTTTGACCTTGATTTCCCTTGCTTGCCCTTCTCTCTTTGCCTTCCCCTACTTTCAATACTTAAAGCATTACCTGATGTTTCCTTTGTGCTTTTCCTACGAATATCTTCATTCAAGATTACACTAACAACATCATCAACTTTCAAGATATTTGAAGTAGATGTAGTATTACTAACTGCCATTACCAAGCTGTGCTAGCTTTTAGGTAAAGAGCATAAGATTAAGAGAGCCTTAATTTCATCATCAAAAACTATTTTGACTGAATTTAACTGATTTACAATTTCATGGAAATCATTAAGATGACTATATATAGATCCACCTTCCTGCATTTGCAAATTAAATAATTGCTTCATAAGATATACCTTATTCAAAGCTGAGGGTTTTGCATATAAATTTGCCAAAGTATCCATTAACTCTACCGTTGTCTTTGCCTGTGATAAGTTGGATATCACAGAAGATGCCAGGCTCAACCTTATAGATTCAAGAGCCTTTCTATCAAGAACATTCCATTCTTCATCTTGCATATCTGTGGGCTTGCTTGAAACCCCACCCAACGGTAAGTACAGATCTTTCTGATACAGATAATCTTCTATCTGCATCCTCCATAATTGATAATTCTTGCCATTGAATTTCTCCATTCTTAGTTTACTTTCTTCTGCCATTGCTTTAATCTCACTCAAACAGAAACCCCTGTGAGTGAATCTGTAATCAACAAACACTAACCTTGCTCTAATACCACTTATTAGGAACTTGGAGTACAATTGATTACTTTTGTATAAGCAACTAACACGGAATTAAACCATAAGTAATAAGTAACTAGAAATATGAAATAGCAAATAAGAGGAGATATGAGAAACAACCAATCTCCATTAAACTCTTCCAAAAGGAAATACAATAAAGAAATATCTCTCTTTCGACACCTCTTGGGTGTACAGTAATTCTCCCTCAAGAGTTCTCTCTCTCTCTCAATCAATTACAATCAACTCAATAACCGAGTTGTTATTCCCTTCTCTTCAGCAGATTTTCTTGATCTTGCACCTTGCAGATCTAATTGATCTTACTTACTTTACAATACTACCCCATGGGTCTATTAAATAGGATCCAAGGCATACAATAATTAGAAACACAGACTCAAGACTAAAATTAGTCTTTACATTCAAACATTCTGTCTTCCTAAAATTAGAACAAATCTAATTCTGGAAACGCATGCAAACGCACACACATAGGTGACTGATGCCGGTCACTGTTGGTCTGCATATGACCGACGTCGGCCGATCCCTGACCGATATCAGTCGGTTCTGATCCATGCCTGACCGATGTCGGCAATACTACCAATGTCAGTTACTGGTTAAGCCCAGCAACCTCCACATGAGCTCAACAGTGAAGCTTTTAGCTTCACAACTCAACACTTTTGACATCTCACCAAATGAGCGTAGTAATATTAAAAGGAAGATTGTGTATTGGATCACCAAGCCCTTATCTCTAGGGGGCAAGTTCCATATTTGCACTAAGATCTTGGCTGCCACACATGTTTACTATTCCACTTGTTGGGCTCCCTCCAAAGCCTCTTCTGATAGTCTGGCCAAACTTCTTAGATATTTTCCTCGGACATCTACTACTTCTCTCATGATATAGGTGGCATGGGCATCATTGACACCTATCAACAAAGTATGGCCTTGTGTGCTAAGTGGGTTTTTTGGGATATTGAGGGCAATGAATCTTGGAAAAATCTTCTCTGACATTGTATTTATTTAGGCTCTCCCTATGGTAAAATTAGTTGGAAAAATATTTGTTTTCAATCCCTCCTCATTACTATTACGCCTATTAATATTACTGGCTCCTTTGTAGTCAAAATTATATGGAAGGATTTCAAAGCAATCAAACCCCACTTGAAGTGGGTAGGGGATGGTTTTTGCATAGGGTTATCTTTTAATGACCATAGCTTATGGTGGTCTCATATTCTCACTAATTCTTCCATTCCCTTAGTTGAATTACTTGGTATTAAATCTCTGTGATTATTCTGCAAAGGGATTCATACTATCCATGATTTGGTTACCTCTAGAGACTGGATTCCCTATCCTAATTTAAAAATCAAGTTTTAATTAAATAATGTGGACTTACCTTCCATCCTTCACATTCACAAATTACTCCCTGATGTTATGCTACATAAACTTGGTTTATTGCCTCCTAAGGCATGGTGGTAACACTGAGGTGGAACTATAATAGACACTTTAAAATCTATTCTCTTAGGCTTCTTTATCATGTGATGAGTCTATTCTCTCTGACTTTTGACAAGCTCAATAGGCATTGGGCCTTGTATTCCTCCACTAAGACTTGGCTCACCCATCTGGATCATGTGTGGTACCTTGTCTTGGAGCCCAAGTTGGCTCATTTATTGCGTTGTTTAATTTACCAAGGATTCCCCCTCAATGAGAGGTTGCTCCAAATCTGCATTTCCCAGTCCTTCTATCTAGCTTGCAAGTGACTAAAATATTTTAAACATCTATTTTGGTTTTGTCCTAAATCTCAAATTGTCTAATGATGGATTCATTCATTAGTCCATTCTAATCACCTTGAGCCTTTCTTTTAGTGTCAGGCACTTTTTGGGTATTTTTATAATTAGCCAATCTCTATTTCCTTTCTCTGGTAATTCTTTCTTGCTATCATCCTCTTTCAACTTTCAAAAGCTAGGAATAATGTTATTTTTAATCATGAGGCATGTAAAATTTCATTTTATGTTAATGAAAAGGTTGTTATTTTGTTGGTTTATTTGTAGATTCAGGCATAAGTTGAGAAGATGGCACTAGACCTCTACCACATATAGAATCTCCTCAACCACTGGGGGAGTTCCCCTTGCACTATGATCAAAGTTATGTTAGATGGCCTACCCTGGTGTCCACTACCACCTCCTCCTAAGAGGCATAGAAGCAGAAGCCAGTCCTGAAGTAGGGGCCACTTTTCTCCTCACCCTCTCCTAGGGGTGGTTGGAGTTCTCATGGAAAGTCTGATGCTAGTCCTTCACAACAATATTTGATGAGCACTATTATTCCTACACAACCCATTGATGGTTGGCCTATCACTATTCATGATGACCCCCTATATGGATGGAATGCTCTGGAGATTCCTGACATGAAACCACCTGCTTGATCGATGCTTCCCAAGGATGATCATTCACCTCTACCTCCTGAGGTGGTGACTTGTGCTTGATGTTTTCCTATCTCATTATTTTCAGTTACGTTTTCCATGCCTTGACCCATTGATTTTGTTGTTTTGAGTCGATTTTGTCCTTCAACATGGATTTTGAGCCATAATTTTTCCAACTACATTACTATGTAACCTTTGGTAATTATATATATATATATATATATATTTTAATATAATGTGAAGTGTTCCACTAGTAATTTTATTATATATATATATATATATATATATATATATATATATATATATATATATATATATATATATATATATATATATATCACAAAAAAAGGTGGCAGATGACACACCAACATCGTCACATTAGGCCAAGCTTAGGAATCAAAAATTTAATTAATATTTGAAGAGTCATTCAAAATAAAGTAATGAGATGGTAAATCCTGTTTAAGTTGGTGTCTATTAAAAAATTAGAAGAAAGCAAATGGTTGCATATGGTTTGAGCCATTTTTGGAGACTAATTAACATCGTCATTGTTGAGGGACATTGATTAAGAGAGTTGTATTATTTAAGAATTTCAAGATGTTTTTACTAATTTGAAAATTTTGAAAGGTGCATGATTTCATTATATTTATTATTCTTATGTATTTACAATTTTTTATTAAATAAATTTAAAAATTAAAAAGAACATACAACCTATATATATATATATATATATATATATATATATATATATATATATGAGAATAAATTATGTATTTTGATATTTTGTTGAGTTCACCATAAAAGTCAACATCAAATATATGTTAATCATTCTCTAAAGCTATATACATTTTTTAAATATAGTTTAGAATAGATATTCTAATAACGTTGCCAATATAATATGTAGTGTACTTGGAATGAAAAACACAATATATGATGGTTATTATCAAATATTAAATTTGAAGGGTTGGTCTTAATTCTAAGTTGAAAGGTATTTAGTCATCTAACTCTTCCATGATGAAAATTTACAAGAAATAGTTGCACTTAGATTGACAAGAGTAAATTAAGTACATACGTCACTAAAAAGTATGTTAAATAAAATATCAAAGCTATTAAAATTACATATTCTTATCAAAATAACCACAAATATTTGACCTACCATTTAAAATCATATATCAATCATTTCCACCCATCCCAAACTCATGATTTACACACCACTAACTACCCTTGCTATTCATACTTTCTAATCACTCTTGAAAATGTAAAAGTTTATGTTTACATAGATGAGGGCTACAAATTAGAGCAAAGAAGCTATTTTTATTACACTATGATTAAACTCAAAGGTTTGTGTGATATCTAGGTATTTCTATGTCCTATTTAAATTTTCTTAATTGTTGTCTAAGATACAAAGCCAGGGGGAGTAGTGATAAGAGGCTAAGGGAAAATGAATTAAAATGAATTAAAATCAAGGATAAAGAACATTTGAATCTTCCTATCAATTCATAAGTATGAATACACTGTAGACCTTTATAATAATGAAAGAAGTGTTTTATCTTCCTCATAGCTAAAACCCATGATTTTAAAATATTGGGTCAAATACTACAACCTCTATATACCTTTTTCAATCTAACACATAATTTCAACAATTTTACTGACAATCAAAAACTTTTGTGAGAAGAAAACAATAGAATACATTCAAAGTTACTAATATTTCATTTTTATTTCTTTCCAATCCTACAAGAATTCAATATGAAAATAATAAAACTTTACTCCTCCAAACTAAGACACAAGAATATAGAGTCTCATCCAAGATCCTTTCACAAAGTTTTAACATCTCATTTTTCTCGTGCTAGGTTTGAAGGTACTTATCTATGATTAAGTGTTACAAAACATAATTAATAATGATTATTTTCTTTGCAATCAGGTATTGATTTGCTTTATATGATTTTAGTTCTTTCAAATAATGTTATCATGTTTTTATGTTTATGTGACAAAACTAAGATAGAAAGATGTTATACAATTATGTGGAATAATTGTTAGTTAGCATGCTTTACTATTGCATACCATTTAATTTTGATAGATAGTGACATGGATAACTAAAGTCTAATTCACTTGTCTATGATGCAGGTATATTCTCTTGGTATGAGGGAGAACATATTCAGAGAGGAAGATCTAGATATAGACTATGTGTAATGGAGAGATAATCATGTAGATAGAGGTGTAATCATGACAAATAAGGACACATACCTTGCCTATCTTGTCATGAGTATTGACCTCTAGTTTGAGGATTATCTAGCTTTTTAGTATTATTTTATCTTCTATAGAAGTTATGATTGTAGATGCATTAATTAGGACTTCTTAGAGTCTTATATTTATACATGGTAATGTGTGTACCCCATGTTAACATATGCTAGAAATAATTTGCATTATAATGTAATCTAAATGAATAGCAGGAACATGTTTTTGGTTGACAACTTGTATCATCAGGCATCATTCCATTTTGAAACTATATAATCCATGTGTTATGAATCATTAGATCTGCATCCCAATGAACCATCATATTTAAATGACTATGACTATTTTAGTCAACACATGATTCTCTGACCTAGTCATAAATGGGATTTATAAAGTCGAGTGTTCGCATGGTCATTATATCATAATGCCTCTAAAGCAAAGGTGGATGCACAATTGATGCATGGTAAATGTTAAAGCCCACCCATTATAGCTTTTTTAGGGACACTTATCAATTATGCTTGATTTTTCTCTATTATATTCAATGGATAACATCAACTTATGCGGTGTTAATAATGTAATATGAAAAATAAATTGGAATTTGATGGAGGTTTAAAACAATTGAGAAATTTGAGAGAGATAGTGAATGGCATGGCATTTTTTAGGACCTTTAGAAATGGCATAGCATTTTAAAACATTTCATTTACACCATAGGTGAAGCGTTGGAAATATAGGTTGTTATTCAATCTTCCTTTACCACATTAGAATGTTGTTCCACCTCTTTCTTTGACCAAGAACTGTCCCAGATTTTATTGGTCAAAACAACATTTGCCACATAAGGTTGCCAAGAAGAAACATTTAATTTACCCACATGGGTTGCACTTTTATTCAAGGAGTTTGTTTAAATTTAAAACTCATCAAACCATTAATTTCCAATAGGTTATAGCTATTCTAGAGATAAATTAGTTGGATGCATTTTTGAACACAGATGGATTTTTCTTATATTTATTAGAATGCCTCACATAAAGTGATACAACCTAATGAAGAGAGGAGTATGTTTTTGGCCAAAGGAAGGAGATTGAATGAATAAAATAATGGCCTAGTCAGAAGGCATTTTATAAGAAGAGTAGGACATATGAAAAGGGAGTAGAGTTAGGACATCTTATTTGTATCAGTGGGTTGGTTATTAAGAAAGAAATACACTAAACTAAAGGAGAGAATGCCATTAGGGAGATTGTGAAGAGCAGTTTTCAAGGTGAAGAACACAATAGGAGTTAGTTGTAAATAAAATAACCAACATAGTAGTTTCCCCAAGGGTGCAAGGAATGTAGAAGTTATTTCTTCTCATTTGTAGAGTATATTGCCTATTTAAGTATTTCCTTTTTGAGTGTATGATGTGGGCACCCCATAAATTTATCACCAATCGTTCACCTATTATCTCAACCAGTGACTCCTCTACCATGACATTCTCATTGTATCAATAATGATGCCCTCTTATGCACCCATGTGGCTTGCACTTTGCATAAGATTTAGAACTCACTTTAACTACACCCTTTTATCACTCTCTTGATCACTTTTAGCTCAGTCCCTAGTTCATTTTTGGATTTTAAAGCATTTGGTTTACTTTTGTGGACCCCTAATGCATATTCAAATTTTTCCTAGCATATTTAAGCCATCAAGGCTTTCCCAAACTTAAGTGGAGTCTAATATGGCTAGAGTATTCATAAATTATTCACCCAAGTTTAACTCATTATGCACTTGAGCTCAAAAGGAATTACCACTTGGCCGATAAACACACACCCTAACCCCAAGTAAAAATATAAAAGACCTAAGTATTTGTTAGGCTCAAACTCTCATGACCTCTACCAGGGTGTCAGAGTGCAAAAGGCTCGTGATTAATGAAAGGCATGAAATGAAGGAAAGGCAAGCACATGGCCCTTGTTAGCATTGGCCCCTCTCGGGCTAGTAGGGAAGACAGACCTTAGGGTGAATGATTGACACAAGAACCAAGTGGACATAGGTTGACAGGTTAATGAAGGCTTGTGACAAATAAGAGTTTGACATTTATGAGTTAGAGTGACAATCTGAGAAACATGAAAGGGGTCTGAGAGGAAGTAAATAAGTAGATGTGGAGCCCATAGCAATTAAGATTTAGCCATGTGGTGATTAGAAAATAGGGTTGGGAGATCTGACACCTAAGTATGTAATGTGATGTGTGGTGACCCCCCATTGGTCCTAGGGTGGCAAAGTGCACAAGGCTCAGGATCAATGAGAGAAAGGTATGTTGAAAGGCACAATTTTGACATGCTAGTTTTGATCAGGCCCAAAAATGCTTGGAACTAACAAAAGGTGAGGACGTGACCCTTGCCAACCCTAGCCCCTTCTTGGGATGGTAGAGAATTCAGACCTTAGGGTGGATGAAGGCTTGCCAAGTCGTAGTAGGTTTCAAGATGGGAACCCAGTGGATATAGGATGATAGGGTAGTTAGAGCCTCCTAGAAGGCGATGTGGAGCCCATATAAGGTAAGATTTTACCATGTCATGAATGCAGAGTGGGGCCAAGAGATATGACATACAGGTATTCAATATGAAATGTGGCAACCTCCAAATATATTCATCCTAACTCACTGATACATATTGTGTGTATCTCATTATTTTTTATATATTTATAATGTTTTATGTGATGATATTTTCATTTAGTATCAGTGTGGCAATTTGAGAAAGTGGGAGAATTCTTATTTTTTTATATTTTTTAAATCAATAAATATATATTTTAAAATGTTTTTTATTCTCACATAGTTTTCTGATTTCAACTATTATTTTATTGTGGGAAAGAGCAAATCGATATATTTCCAAAAAGTGGTTACACAAAGTATTTGAAGTAGTATCAAGTGAGTTATCATAATCTCTAGTTAAATCTATAAACATAATTTTTGATATTTTTTGCATGACAAATTGACACAAGCCACACACCTCTCACCCCTGTCCTATGAAACTTCCACGTGTCCAACTATGTGGTGGGTTGTCAGGAGGACAATGAATAATTCTACAAACATGGAGTATTTTAAAGTGAGTTAGGTGATGATGGTGAGGGGTAATGATAGGGAATTTCAAGTGATATTATACCCCAAAGGGCCCATATTATACACCAGACTCACATTCATGCCCTTTCTTGGGATGCCAGGGAAGTCAGATCCCTGGGTGAATAAAGTCTTGATAGGTGGCAACTACAACCTTGAGCTAAGAAAAAAGTGGATATAGGATGGTAGGCTGGTTAAAGCCCATGGCAAATAAGACACTGACACTTATAAAATGGTGTGAGGATTTGAGAAACCTAAAAGGGATCCAACAGACAGTAAATAAGACAATGAGTATTAGATTTTAAATTTTATGGCCATCTAAACATCTCCAAACTGTCAACCTGAGAATACATGAAAATGATGACAAATGCAAAAAATAAGTTAATGTTGAAATGTCACACCATAAACACCTGTTGAGTGTTTTACCTCGATAGGTTTTTTAGAATAATTAGAAATCTGTCTCATAACCTTTATAAAATATGCTCAATACAAATTCAATAGAAAAATATTTTGATAGATATGCCTCGAAAAAGAAAACTCATAATTCTGGTAAGCTATGTATTTCCTCTTTTTCTTCATCCAAATACCCATTGAACTATGTTCTAGTGAACTAAGGCACACAAAATCACTTAGGTGAAAAATTGCAAACCCTATTTGCATATAACTGGCTATTCCTATCATGGAAAATATATAGGAGAGGAGGATTTGATTGCCATAGTTCTTGGTGGGATCATGTAAAAACTAGTGGAGGGTCAAACCTGCATCTAACAAACTACAAAAAAATAGATATGCTTGTGATCATCCTAAAACTTTTACCTTTATTCATTTCACCAAATAAAGATAAAGAGAGTTGCGGAACCCTTACACAATCAAATCAACACTTTTAATGCCTTCGTTCACACTTAACAATAGAAAATAATCAATCAAAGATGTTACCACCTTATTTTGATATAACCTACATGTCATTATGAAATGTTGTTACATTGACATGCTAATTTGCAATGTCTTGTCCACACATAAATAACATTGTCATGTGGATTTGAGACACTCATCAGATGAAGAGTCTTTTGATAATCAAATCAGCATTCATGACATCCTCTGCCACCCTTAACAATATAAAATGGCCAATCAAATATTTTACAATGTACAAACTACATACCCCTTTGTAATATGGGTAAGTCATGTAAATATGACAACTAACCTTAATACAGGCTTGGTATATGATATGGGCTCTATGGTGTCTGATATCACATGAAATACCTTGTCATTGTACCTCACCATTGTTGTTTTTTACAGAACACATACCATTTTTAGACTGAAAATGGGTAACCTCTTTTGACATTTTTCTCTACTCCCACATACACTTAGGGTTCATTGGTCTCAACACTCCAACTTGCCTTGTTGGTCCATCTCAATTTGTGTGTTGAATTGGGACTTGAAACCACCAATATTGGAAAGACCACATTTATGCAAATCAACTTGATATTTATCGCTTAGTGTAAAAATAGAGTTAGGGCCTCTCAATTTGCCTTTGAAGTTTGGCTCTCACAACTCTACCAGAATGTTCCAAGAGTTCTCACTATGCCATCAAGCGATGGAAGTGATGTTAGGTGACAACATTATAATCAAGCAACAGTAGTGTGGTCAGTTGATAAAAATGTTATCGAGTGATGGTAATGTCACCGAATGATGAAATCACCATCAGACAATGACATTATCATTGATCAACAACAACACTATCAGATGATTGCATTACTATCAAGAAATGATGATGTTGTTAGTCAATTAAGATTTTATTGGGTGATGGTGTTGTAGTGGGTCAACCACATTGTCTTCGATCGATGGAGATGTTATCAGGTGATAATGTTATCATGGGTTTATTGCATTGTCATCAATCGATGGAGATGATGTGAGGTGATGGAATTTTTGTGGGTTGACTTCATTATTATTAGTCAACTGCATTTATCATCAACCTATTTCTAGACTGATGAGAAACTCTGTTGTCAGGGGTCGACTGCATTGTCATCGGTTGACCTTAAACTATCTAAGTGTTATATGTCTTATTTCATCTCCATTCTTCTAGCACTTTTGAAAAGGTAACTTTTTTTATTTTACTTGTATAGGTGGTGAACAACAAAAGTGTGATGGTGGATGAAAAATCTTTGCACTAAGAGCCATAAGATGACCACATTATAGTCATCAAGTGATCACATAGTAGATGTGTTAAGAAATAGAAGTTTGTTGAGATAATTGTTTAGTGTTAAAAAAAATTAACAATCATTTTATTCAAATTATATATTTGTTGAAATAAATGAAAGTTGAATTATTGTATTTAGATTATACATGTTTAGAATGACCGTTTTGGATGCATTATGTAGTCACATGACTACACAATGCACTTAAACAACTGCAAAATATAGTCATGTAGATGCATCATCAAGTCATTTGTCTACATGTAGCCAATTGCATGCTTTTGCTATTCCCCTCCAATCATTATTGAATGTAGTTGGGTAATTGGATTATGCAACTTTGCCTAGTTGCATTATGTAGTTGCACGACTGTACAATGCAACTAAGTGACTACATAATTCATCTTAGTGGTCACACAGATTACTTAGGTTGTATCTGTACATGTGTCAACGTTTGATTGGGAGATGAAAATTTTGAAAAATAGGGTTTATCTGCAATGTAGATCCCTTGGTAGTCACAACTATCAATATGATGTGAATGACATCAAAAGATCAATGGATGAATCTCAACCTTGTTCCTCTCAATAGAAATGCCTCCAACATAATTAATTTATATTCATACTTTTGACATGCTCGGGTGTAATCTGAGTGCACTTGATGACCATATTATTAATCACCCTCATTAATATTTTTCCATGTCAAGTATAATAAATAATGAGCTTATTAAAATGGAGATTCATAATGTTTACTATAGATCAAACTTGTCTATATACATATTATTCCTTGGTCACTTGTGTTACTTTTGTTTTTGACCATGAATTTATCATTGGTAGGACTAAGTAGGTTGAGCACTTACCCAGGCTTAACATTTTTGTAACCTTGGAGATGATTTTCAGGCCACATTTTGGTATAGTTGGTATATGTATGGTGTGGTCAGACATAGTGAAACTATCCCATATTGATGGTATTAAAAAACACATAGAATATTTATATTAATGCATTTTATAATGTAACATCTTAACATATGACTAGATGGGTCAAGAATAAGTTGTGGGTTGATATATTTCCATAGTGGTCAAACCCTTTGTCTATGATTATATATAGTAACTGAGGTTGAGCTAAGAAGCATAGTCATACATAGATTATGTTATAGTTTAATATATTAATTTCTAGTCACCAAAGGTGTAGCTTGTGGATCTATAAGTGGACTTGTTGGTTAAATTTAATTACCACATCTTGAATTTTTATTTGAAAACTAATTCCCCTTTACCTTGTGTATTTTCTAGCAAGTTATAGAATAATGGTTAAATTAAATTGAGTAAATAAATCTAAGACTAGATTTAATATTGAGTTAATAATATTGTTGTTACATGTTATATTGCATATAAGAGCTTGAATCTCAGATATGTGGTTTAATAATGTTAGATGTTCTGAGATGTGGACTTTGATATTAGTTTTGCTATTAAAATCAATTGAAACCTTGTTTGGTTATATTACCAACCTTTAAATTTGTAGTATATAATCCAAACTCCTTATAAATGGTATGAGACACTTATAAGATGTGTTATAAATAATTAAATATTATGGGTCTAAGGATTGAATACTTTTTATAAAACTCGAAACCTAGGGAAACTCCTAGATATTGATCATGACAATCTAAAGATCATAAATAGATTTGGAATCATGAACTAAAGTCTTTGGGATAGGAGATAAGATCATTTTTGAACTTCATCACCATATTTTAAACTATGAAATATTGAGAAAATATGAGGATATGATTTAATAATACTCCTTGTAAGCTTTGAAACCTTGTTTGGGTTTATGACGAATCCTTGTACTGGTATCTCATAATCTCACTTTATTAAATGGTGTGGAACATTTACTTATGGTGTTGTCACTTGATTAAAGGACACCCTTTTTGATTATTTACCTAAATTATCTCAAGCTAAAAAATCCTTAATTTTGGTCTCAAATAATTCAATGCATTTTAAGAATGAATTAATAATAAGAACTGGGCATTGTTAAATGTTTAGGAGATTATTAAACGTTGTTGGGTATTAATTCACATCAATAATTTTGGTATATTGACCAACAATCAAATCAGGGCATGGATTGATTAAAATGATTTAATAGAGATTGATATTCTTTAGGATGACAATGGTAATAGAGGAAATCTAAAAATTACAAATTGAATTTAGGCATGACTTACCCTTACTTAATCCATAAGCATTGTATCTTTGGCCAAATGACATTTTTACTTTAAATGAAAATTCATCATATGACATATAGGGAATTGTGTGGTTAGGAATATTTAAGATCAACCATAAAATAATTGTGGAAGTTGACCACTTAATATAATTATGTATTGAAAGAATAACCCTTGAGATTGAAAATTCATATCTCGTATTTATATGTTAGCTTGACTTGGGATGATTAAAAACTAAATCCATGTTACGTAGTTGAAAACTATTTGGATGGGTATTACTTTAAATATAGATGCTAAGGTTTTAAATAGATTTCAATGGGTATCAAACCACTTTAAAAGAATGATTATTTTGATAAAACATGGTTTTGATCATATTCTTAAATCATGTCTTGGATTGGCAACATGGTTATACTTGACATGCATAGAACCTCGTTATTGGAATTAACTTTTGGTCCTAATTTGGACTCGTAATTATTTAATAATGATATTCTCCTATGAGTGAAAATGAATAAATGAGATGTTAAGTTTTTGAGACGATTTGACTAACCCTATAATTGTAAATGAACTTTTGGAAACTTTGTATGTATGGGTTTTAGGAAATTTGTAAGGTCACCAAAATTATTTCATAATTTCAATTATAAATTATACCTTGATACCAAAGTTAGAATGCATTCAGGATTTCACTTTCTATATGGTTATATGTCAATAGACATTATGATGTGTTGTACCAATATTTAATGCATAAAGATACTACATACACTTCCATCTTGAGTTTATGTTATTGAAATTAATCAAACAAATGTGTTTTAGATTATATATACAAATATTTAGTGAATATACATTTTTCTAAATTTTTTTAAAAACATATATTTTTTAGGATATATTTTTATTTATTTTTTAAACTTTTTCTGAACACCTAATGGAACAAAGTAGTATACTTTGACACATCATTATTATAAATCTAACATTAGTTGTACCACTTATAATGGAAGTATATTTCATAATATGTACTTTGATTTTAGTTCTAAATGTGAAACTTGATTAGAAGGTGTGTGCATGCAATTGAATATATAGTGATAGAAACCAAAAAATTGGTTGATTTGAAAACTAAATGAATGACTTCATCAGTGATCACTGATTTTTTACATAGTATTACTATTAAACTATTACGTAAATGGAATTGAGAAGTAGCTTGATTTATCTTTCACATATGATTAGTTCATGACAACTTGTTTAGTAAAGGAAGGGATCAGTAAGAGATATTTTGCTATGGTAATAAAAAACAATATCTAAATTAAAAATATAGTAAATTTTTTTGGTACTTGACTGGAGGGTTCTTACAATAGTTATCATGTAAATAAGACATGGTCGGTCAAATAGACTAACAATGTTTGAAAAACTCAGATCTCCACATTTCCATGGAGATACCCTTAGATCTAAATACAACTAAATTCATATATGTTTAAACTACCTACATTAAAATACAACTTTGAGTAATAAAACATTATTTTTAGACCATGTCATTTTGGAACCACAAACCTCTACCCAATCATTTCAACATTTTACCATGGTACATGTTGAACACAGACTTTATGACTTGGGTGTTTATTGAAAAGGTATCTCCAAAGTCTTAAATTTTGGTAAAAAGTCTTGAGTAAAGGCAATGACATCAGGGCAACCCATACAAACAAATTACAAGAGTACATTGTAAAAGGATATTGAAAACTCCTCCACATTTTGATACAACATAATGTTGGATGTACTCCAAGGTAATAAAAAAAATACAAAAAATAGTGCCAACCAGTTATAGATCCTTCATTGTAGACAACTCAAAGATGATGCAAAAAAAAAATAGAAGCTATAGATCTGAGCAAGGGTGCATGCATTAACCAAAAAAAAGAAGTGCAAATCTTAAATTCTTAAACTTACAACCACATGAAAAAGATTACAAGAAAAAATAGATAATACAACTCAACTTAAAATATAACACTTAAACAACTGAAAAGATGAATTATAAAAATAGTTTCGTAATTGCCTTGCTATTCATTTTCTATATTTTTTCTTGAGCTTCTATGAAAAGACCCTAAAACAAGGGAATCATAAAACAACACACCCTCCCCGCCCCCCTATGAGCCGCACCTCCTCCGCCAAAACCCCCCACACCCCCCTCGCCCCCTCCCCCCGCGCTGTGTGTGTGTGTGTGTGTGTGTGTGTGTGTGTGTGTGTGTGTGTGTGTGTGTGTGTGTGTGTGTGTGTGTGTGTGTGTGTGTGTGTGTGTGTGTGTGTGTGTGTGAAAAGACCCTAAAACAAGGGAATCATAAAACAAGACTGCTCCTGCCCGAATCCCCCTTCCTACCTCCCTACGCCCCCAAAAAAGGATAGTGCTCACTACTTACTTTGAAACATTGCCTTCCCATGCAATCTCCTCCTCGCAGAGTTGGCAAAGGGTTGAAAGAAGCCATGATTTGTGACTCATGAGTCAATTGTTCAAATTGTATATATTTTTCACTTTAGGAGAGACACAATAACAACAATGAATGAATTGAAGAGATTTTTTTGACCTTGATAATAAAAAACAAGGTTTTTGTATTAGGTGATAAATTATTCCAAGGCATAGTCGTTAAACTATGTATATTGTTTCATTTACACGATTATTATTAATTTATTACAATAACAATTGTGATTTTTATTTCCTGTAATTAGTTTTGAAAGGGAAATTTGAATGATCGTAAGGAGTCACCTTAGGTGACAGGGGCTTTTTATTTTATAATATTATCGGAAATTAAAGTGGACCCTTGGGAGCCGAACTCTTCATCTACTCTTAATTGGGTTTATAAATTTCCAAGTGAAATGTATTATGTTTTTTTTTAAGATTGTTCCTTCTTGCAGTATATATGCATTAATTAGTTGGGAACAACGTCTACTACCAACTCAATAAATGAGATATTGGTTGTCCATCCATGTCAATTGCCACTCACTTTGAATGACCCCTTGTAGTTAAGTGTTATGTAAAAATCTCATACTCTTTCATCTCATCTATAATTTTGAAACCTTTATAACCAATGACCAATTGTGAAACCTTTATAACCAATGATCAATTATTCAATGGTCAATTATATCAAACATTTATAGTTTTCGAGATTCGTATAATACACAAAGAGTGACGTAACTTTGAGAAACATTGTTAATATAATACTTCTTTTATCATTTTTAATATACATTTATACATCTACATTATCAAACATTTTATAAACTTCAATTTTATTTTATTTTTTGGACAGCTTATTTTTGAATTACACTTATTCAAGAGGGATGAGGCACTTGAAAGTGTTGGGACTGGTCCAATTTTGATCACACATTATTATATTGAATTCACCGCTGTCACATGGCATTAATGTTATGCTCCCTTTATTGTTTTCTAAAATTATAATTTAAGGATATATGTTTTTTTCCTTCGATTTTCTTTTAAACAATAGAGGAAAAGTGCAAAAAAAACTAACAGACTAAAAATAGTAACCTGTAATTGGCTGAGAACAAAAAGTTTACTTGCAACCCTGAAGGCTTAAATATTCCGCAGGATAAAAATGAATGGTGATTAAATGTTTTGTCATCCTCTGTTTACAGAATAAATGTGATACTACATTTTTGGCCCGTAATACGATTCAGTTTCGCTTTCCACAGTTTTTGACGATTTAAATTAAATAGTAACAGGTAAGATATGTTTAGTTTTTATGTGCAAACCATATTACTGTTTAGTTTTATCTGTATTTATTTCATCCTCCTCTTCACTGTCTTTATTTCATCTTCCTCTTCACTGGCGTCTCGCTTTCAATCATTTTAGGATTAGAATAGTGAAGACTTCTTGTGGAATTTGAGGGTTTGTATTTAATGCTTTCACATAGTTTGGCCCATAATCACTTTCCACAGTTTTGACGATTTAAAGAAAATAGTAACAGGCAAGATATGTATAGTTTTTTATGTGCAAACCATGTTAATGTTTAGTTTTATCTGTATTTATTTCATCCTCCTCTTCATAGGCGTCTCGCTTTCAATCGTTTTAGGATTAGAATTGTGAAGACTTCTCGAGGAATTTGAGGGTCTGTATTTAATGCTTTCACATAGTGGTGTGAAAGATGAGCTGCAGCTTGCAATCACCATCGTTACTCTAAACATTCGCTGCTAGCTAAACAATTGTATAAACTTTTTAACATCCTCTGAGTTCGAACCTTTATCATTATAAATTTCCTGTACTCACACCACATGCATCCGACCATAAGATGCCAACGACTTGCTAAAACTCAAATTTCATCACTCTGTATTCGACAAGGGAGTTTTCAGTACCCAACTGAGCCAAAATCTACACACCATGCAGATAATTGGCTACTTAAAGATCTGAGTACTAACGTAGACGTATGTTTTCTCCAAACTTCGTGGCAGAGTCTCCATGCATACAGAAGAATTTGTTTGATACTTTGTGCCACTAACATAGAAAGCCTGAAAGAAGTTATCATAGGAAACTGTGTACAAGTTTTCCATCTAAGAGCAATCCTCTCCCAAAGGGGGCTCAAACATCTCTCATTAAAAAAATAAAAAGGGATGGATAAGTTACCCAAAATCCCTAATAGAGGCAGAATTTATGTTAGAACAGCATGGCAAGGAAGCAATAATGGAGGTCATCCCCTGTCAATAATGGAGGTCATCCCCTGTATTTTTTCTCCTCCTTGCAGTTTACTCTGCAAATAACAATAACAATGGTTCTTCTGATGATGACCAAGGTCTCATTACCTTCAAGGCTGCCATCAACTCTCCAAACAACATATTTTCTATAATTTCGAATGCCCTCACTAACTTTTGTAAATCAGTCAGTATTTCATGCAATTCAGGGATGAGAGTGTCTACAATCGGTCTTGTTGGTTGGGACTTAAAACGGTTATATTTCTCCTTTCGTGGAAAATATTTCCTTTTTATGAGAGGTTAAACATCTCTAACAAAAGTTGTGAAACGGTTTTAGTATCCGTTAGTAGTTAAGAAAAAAAACTACGCTTGTTACATTTTGTGGAATTAAAGTTTTATTTTGTTTCGTATAAAGAATGAAAGGAATAGTTATTTGAAGGGGTAAGTTGTGTTGATAGGTATTTAATTATATTAGATATTAAATATGTATAATTTTTTATAATTGATTTTAGGGTTAGTGGGACCGCTGCCCAGTGTAAGCAAAAAAATAGAAAAAAAAAATTCGCTAGCTTGAGGCATAAAAACTGAATGCACATGGCTAAAAACATTTCATACGCATTTCATTGCAATACATATATAAGTGTAGGAGATCACTTATTGGTTACATCATCAATTGAATTAAATGCTATTAGATTGCTTGCCGCAGTCACAATTCAAGCATTCACAATCAAATCAGAGTTTAAAACTACGTCTTTTGTGTATTACTAGATATTAAATAATTAATTTCATTATATTCTTATAAAAAATTTAATGCTTGTATTTTTCCTATTACTAGATTTAGAATTATTAACTACGCTGTATTTTTTTGATAGATACAGGGTTTACGGGTCCCGTGCTAGATAAAAAATGAGAATATATACAAAAAAGTAACAAAAAGATTTTCATTTGTTTGCTATAACACCAGATGAGTTATAAAAAACTAAAAGACTACCAACAAGGCATAAAAAATAAAAGACAACTATCAGATAAAAAAAGACATTTACAAAGCTAATCAATTTGGATAATCTCAATGAACTTATCGATAGACCCAGGCCTGGAACAATCCCTAGCCAGCAAAGGACACTTCACAAGAGCCGAACCAACAACGACTATACTAAAACCAGGGACCAATGAGCCACACAGTGAGTCCACTTGCTTGGACTTGCATTTGTCTATAGGGAAATGTTCGTCCACAGTCCTAGTACCTGTCACCAGAGCTTGTCTAACTAGCGATGGAGGAGAAATGATAATGCCATGAAACACCAGCGTGGCCAACAATTTTACTACCTGAATTCTCTCGTGAGAATGGCAAACAGATTGCATGTATTCTAAAGGAGGCAAAGGCGACAAAGCATCATCTAAAGGTGGAGAGAGAAACCATGAGCCAAAAAATCTATTTGATTTCACTTCATAAAACATAGACTGAATGTATTTATGCAAAAGAGAGAACTTCCTTTCCAAGTCTTTGAATGCAGCCATTGGCACAAATCCGAACTTGTCTTTATCAGAGAAGGGTAGGGGTTCTTGTTCACCATCAAAACTCACCATAGCTTCTTCTAGGTTGACCCTAAATGCTAGATTAATAAAGAACTCAACCAAGTATTTCACGTTCTCTTTGTCAGAGACAAGGAACATGATGTTGCTAGCAAAGATAGAGGCAACCATCAAATTAACTTTGATCATCTTACATGCACAAAGGAATTCCTCCCCAATAATGGAAAGGATAGCAATGAAAGCTTATTCAAAAGGAATCCAAAATATATTGTGCAAATGACCCCATGAGACTTTGCCAATGAAAGCCATTTTTGGATTTTTGTAAGAGCCCACAACTGAAAGATATGCCAAAGCTTCTTGCACAATAGAATCCATGAAACTCCGACTAGAGCCCGATGATAAAAATAAAGAGTTAAAAACTAGCCTATTGAAAAAAACCACCTCCAAAAAGAAATAAATAGATAGGAAGCAATCATAGAAAAAATACAACTTCAGCGGAGGGAAAGAAAGAGAACATTAAAGAAGGTTGGCAATATCAATGCCCAATCGCATCACTGAAGCATCACTATGAGTATCAATGACAAGATCTATAAGTTGGTCGATTGTAATATTCACCAAGGCATCACCAATCTTATTGGCTTATTAAGTTATGTTCTTATTAATTTATGTTATTATAACATGTGTGATGATATTTATAACATATGCGATGACATTTTTTTATCAATGTGATTGATTTCAAGGTGATGAATTTAGTTATTGTTCATTTATTAGTCCTTAATGCTCTAACATAGGGGTTTCGTGACACGGATTGGACTTCAAGAATTTAGTTATAATGCATTAATTCATAATAGGGTCAAGAGAGTGTACCAATCCAGTAGAGACTACACGAACACAGGGATTTCTTGACCCATTTTGCATGTAGCTCCGTACATTACACAAATTTACTAAATAAACATGGTTTAACTATTAGAAAAAATTAAACTATGTGCTTTGTACAAGTAGAAGATATTTTTAAAAATAAATTTTATAATTATAAATTTAAAAGTTATGATAAGCAAGAGGTGGATAGCAATAAAAAGTCAAATCTATAACTAGAAATCTAAATGCAAAAAAAAAAAATACAACAATCAATACAGTAGGCTAACCAAACTTCCACTAAGTTATTAACAGTTAACAAACTGTGGAAACTAAATCACTAAAATAGTTCAAAGACTCGAACCAATCACTGAATTTCCATAAGTATGTGTTGCATTCAATATATCTATTATGTCCAATATACCTTAGTTTTAAAAAAATTCTAGTAGAAGTCCATTTTACCCTGAAAGGAACGAGATATGGTAGATAAATCATTTATTGATGTTTATCATGTGCTTAACAATGGTAGGATTTTCCAAGCATTGTTATGTCTTTTTTTTGTTAAGAATAGTTGCTTTGAAAATAATAAGATTTTGTCATTATTCTGTATATCCAAGTTTTTATTGTTTATTGTATTGAGGCTAAGCTATTAATGGTTTTTGGAAGTTTGCTAAGTGTGCAGGTTATCTGACATTGCACCAAGATATTCCTATGTTCAATTGTTTTGTTTGAAACTTCTGTGTGGCATGTAAGTTCTTTAAAACTTTTAGCCATTGGATTCTCTGTGCAAATTTAGACATCCTAGATGTTCATAGTCATTTTTTAATTTGTCAAAAATAGTGCCATACGATGACAAATCACTATCATGTGTTGTGATCTCACATGCGCATGATCATAAAAGCATTCTAAAAAGTTTCTAACTCTTTTGGGCAAGTGGAGCATCGGGATGATGACTCGTGTCATCATCTGATGGACATAAAGTTTAGAGGGTGCAAGGATAATGAACAAAGTTAAGGAGCATGATAGTTCCAACCAAGTGGAGCTTCAGGATGATGGCATACATCATCATTATGCTCTGTCAAAGTGCTTCTAGCGAAAGTGATGATCATGACACTTCTAGGAAAATAGAGCACCAAGAGGATGACACATGTCATCATCCTGCTGAGTTGGAGATTGCACAAAAAAAGTGAGGAAAATGTCACTTGTGAGTAGGTAGAATGTTGAGATGATGACATGTGTCATCATCTCAATGAGTCAAATTATTTGTAGCAGAAGCAAGGAATAGGATAGTTTTGGGCAAGCAAATCACCACAATGATGACACATGTCATCATCCCGCTCATATGGATCCCATATATCAAAAGTGAGAAGGATGACACTTCCATGTAAGTGGAAGGCCCGAATGATGACATACATCATTATACCACTCACCCAGAGTCCTTACAACAAAAAAGAGTAGCATGACACCTCTAGGCAAGAACAAAATCAAGATGATGACATGTGTCATCATCCTGAGAGGAAAACCAAATAGAAGACTCACTAGCATATGCGGTGGCAAACCTAACTCCCTTGGATGAAATTGAGTTACAAAAATTATCTGTGAAACTTATCTCAGGTTCTTCTATCCTGGATAACGTGACAAATTTCTAGGTCTTTAAGGATGACCAACAGATCATCCAATTCTTCAAAAATGAGGGAATCTTCAAAATGGGGAACCCCTCTAAAAACATTTCATGAACCATAACTTTAGGGTCCTTTCTTTTATTCTTATCGACATCACCTCATTAAATCCTTATAATATATGATGCCTTGATTTCCATGAGCTAAAATAGGCCTCTTTTATTCACATAAATCTAATTGGGAGAGCTTTTCCACTGATTCAAGAAGTAACTGGTTATAAATAAAGAATTGGGAGAGCTTTTCCACTTATTCAAGGAGTAACCAGTTACAAATAACCAGAAACCTAAGTTTGTTGGATGACAACAGCCCCATCCAACTAGGCAAAGTGACAAAAGCAAAGATGCTTTGGTCGTGTCATGCCAAAAAGCATACTGCCTAGGGAGCATCTAATAAAAACTAAGAGGCCGACAGGCCACCCCCACCACATGTACTACTTCCCACTTTATTATGATTCCCTAGTCAAATCATGGAGTAATACGAGCACATGCTCCTATCAGATCAAAACTTTTATAAAAAACAAACATCTCACAGCTGTAAACGATAGAGGACATGCCCACTCTACTAGCCAAGACAAGACCTTACCATAGGTCACATGCTATGATTAGCTAGATCACACTCCAAGATTTTCTTTCACAGTTAAATCATCTACGTCACTGTATTAAAGGGACAGGGAACAAACCTTGAAAGGGCCCATCCATGCTTTCTGCTAGGGACTCCCATCAGGGCTTTCATCAGACATGTCAATGCTTATGTCATCTGAATCTTCATACCTATGGTAAGTATCATGGACATAGTCATCCCATGAGTATGCATGTGATTCATGAAGCTTCGGGATCAATATTTATATTTTATCAGGGTGCTTGGGATTTGCAGCAAGAAATTCATTGCTTAATATGGTATCAGCATCTTTTGGAAGTTCACAAAACTTTCTTTGAAATGTATATCTAACTTTTTTGTTTTCATGGTTATATATACAATCTTTGAAACAAAACTTAAATTCTATTTCATCATACAGGTGATCATTGGTAAAATTGAACAACATATTTATTGAGTTGCGGAGCTAAAAGCTTCATCAAATGAGCAAATGCAAGGTTGCTAGAGTTACACAGTCGCCGGCATCGGTTAGGAGTCGACCAGAGGCTATCGACATCGGTTATGGATCGGCCGATGTCGGTCATGTGCAGGCAGACAGGGACCGACGTCGGTCACCTGTGCATTCTAGAATTCTATTTTTGTGGCAGAACAGATTGTTTGCATGAAAAGATTAACTGTTAGTATTGAGTCCGCGTTTCTATTTTTGGCAGGACAGATTTGAACCTTTGATTAAGAGGTGTATCTAACGGTGGAGAATGCATAGCTCATGAATTCTAATATTATATAATAGGGTTAGATCTTCATAGATTATAAGACAATTCAAGGATTGAATTGGTTGTAATTGAGAGAGCAAACTCTTGAGGGAAAGAGATCTATGCATCTGAGAGGTGTGAGAAGAAAGAGAGATTTCTTCATTGTATTTCCTTTTGGAAGAGTTTAATACAAGTTTTTGGGTTGTTTCTTGTATCTCATATTCTTTGTTGTTTCTGGTTTCTAGTTACTTATTCTTTCTAGTTTAATTCTGTGCTTAGTTGCTTACACAAAAGTAATCAATTATCTTGTAAGATCCTAACAAGTGGTATCAGAGCATAGGTTCACTAACAAGCGGTAGAGCAAGGTTAGTGTTTGTTGATTACAGGTCACTCATAGGGGTTTTTGATTGAGTGGGAGTAAAGCAATGGCAGAAGAAAGTAAACTAAGAATGGAGAAATTTAATGGCAAGAATTATCAATTATGGAGGATGCAGATAGAAGATTATCTATATCAGAAAGATCTATACTTACCGTTAGGTGGGGTTTCAAGTAAGCCCACAAATATGCAAGATGAAGAATGGAATGTTCTTGATAGAAAGGCTCTGGGATCTATAAGATTGAGTCTGGCATCTTCTATGATTTCTAACTTATCACAGGCAAAGAAAACGGTAGAGTTAATGGATACTTTAGCAAATTTATATGAAAAGCCCTCAGCTTCAAATAAGGTATATCTTATGAAGCAATTATTTAATTTGCAAATGCAGGAAGGTGGATCTGTATCTAATCATCTAAATGATTTCCATGCAATAGTAAATCAATTAAATTCAGTCAAAATAGTTTTTAATGATGAAATTAAGGCTCTATTAGTCTTATGCTCTTTACCTGAAAGTTGGCATAGCTTGGTAATGGCAGTTAGTAATACTGCATCTACTTCAAATATCTTGAAAGTTGATGATGTTGTTAGTGTAATCTTGAATGAAGAAATTCGCAGGAAAAGCACAGAGGAAACATCAGGTATTGCTTTAAGTATTGAAAGCACGGGAAGGAAAAAAGAGAAGGGCAAGTAAGGGAGATCAAGGTCAAAGTCAAAGATGAGAGGTAGATCCAAATCCAAAAATGGCAAAAATATAATCTGCTGGAATTGTGGAAAGAAAGGGCATGCAAAGAAAGATTGTTGGTTGAAAGATAAAGAAGAAAATCAGCATGAAGATAATAAGGAAGCAAATGTTGTAGGTATTGTTGCACAAGATGCTCTTATATTTTCTTTGGATAATAAAATAGAATCTTGGGTTTTAGATTCTGGTGCTTCTTTCCATGCAACCCCAAATAGAGAATTTTTCAATGATTATGTCCATGGAGATTTTGGAATAGTCTATTTAGGGGATGATGAGCCTTGTAAAATTGTTGGCAAAAGAAAAGTGCAGTTGAAATTGCAGAATGGAAACACATGGGTGTTGAAGGATGTCATGCATGTACCCACCCTAAAGAGGAATCTGATTTCTATAGGAAAGTTGGGGATGAGGGTTGCACAGTAACTCTCATAGCTGAATCTTGGAAAGTTTCCAAGGGTGCACTTGTATTAGCCAAAGGTAAGAGAGTAGGTACTCTCTATTTATGTAATTGTATTACTGATTATTCTCCTTCTATATTATCTACTTCAGATGTAGATGCAAAGTTGTGGCACTGTAGGCTTGGCCACATGAGTGAGAAGGGAATGACTGTTCTTAAGTCAAAAGGTAAGCTTTCAGATTTGAAAAGCATAGATCTAGATTTCTGTGAGCATTGTATTTTTGGAAAATAGAAGAGAGTGAGATTTCTCAAAATTGGGTCAACAAAGAAGCACAAGTTGGAGCTTGTTCACACAGACGTGTGGGGACCAGCTCAAGTAGCTTTTATTGAAGGATCACAGTATTATGTTTTTTTTATTGATGATGCTACAAGAAAGGTATGGGTTTATTGCATAAAGAAGAAATTTGATGTTTTTGACACATTTAAGAATTGGAAAGCTTTGGTTGAGAATGAAACATGTTTGAGATTGAAGTGCCTTAGATTTGACAATGGTGGTGAGTACTACAGCAATAAGTTCAATAGTTACTATTCTATGAATGGAATACACAGGGAAAGGACGGTTCCATGGACACCTCAGCAAAATAAAGTTGCTGAAAGGATGAATAGAACAATAATGGAGCGTGCACGGAGTATAAGGTTGCATGCTGGTTTGCCCTTATAGTTTTGGGCAGACGCTATAGATATTGTGGTTTACCTGATTAACAAAGGACCCTCTACTTCTCTAGATGGTGGAATTCTAGAAGAGGCTTGGATAGGTAAAAAGGTAGATCTTTCATTTCTTAGAATTTTTGGTTCTGAAGCTTTTGTGCACATTGATAAAGAAAATAGAAAGAAGCTGGATGTTAAATCTATGCGGTGCACTTTGATTGGTTATGGCTCTGAAGATTTCAAATTCCAGTTGTAGAATTTAGGAACTAACAAAATTATTAGGAGCCATGATGTTGTTTTCAATGAGAAAGTGATGTACAGTGATCAGCTCAAGAGGCTGAATAATACTGAGCAGGGCAATGTTGATTTGGATGAGGATATGATCCAAGATGAGCTCGAGGGTAATCACTCACAAGAAAACACAGGTATCGATGTCGGTCATGCAAGAACTGACATCGGTCAAGATGGAGCTGATGTCGGTCAGATAGTAATTGATGTCAGTCAGGTGGAATCAACGTCGATCAGGCACATACCTAGATATGACCGAGATCGGTCACTGACAGAGAATTTGGGCAGACAAAAAGTTGTGTTTGAGTCTCAAACACCCATGAGGAGGTTAGAAAGGGTAAGTAAACCTCCAATTCATTATTCCCCTTCATTATTCTACTTATTGCTCACTGATAGTGGAGAACCAGAAATTTTTGATGAGGCAATACAAGTAGAAACCAGGAAACAGTGGGAGCATGGCATGATTGAGGAAATTGATTCCTTGAAAGAGAACCAAATATGGGATTTGGTTGAGTTTCCAGCCGAAAAGAAGACACTGAAAAATAGATGGGTTTACAGGTTAAAGGAAGGAGAGAATGGACAAATGAGACATAAGGCCAGGTTGGTAGTAAAGGGATTTGCACAGAAACTAGGTATTGATTTTGGTGAATTTTTTTCTCTTGTAGTAAAGATGACTTCTATTCAGACTGTTTTATCTTTAGTTGCTATTGAGGATTTGCATCTTGAGTAGCTTGATGTTAAGATAGCATTTCTTCATGGAGATTTGGATGAAAAAATATATATGGATCAGCTGAAAGGTTTTGAGGTCAAAGGTAAGGAGAAACTTGTGTGCAAGTTGAAGAAAATTTTATATGGTCTTAAGCAAGCTCCTAGACAATGGTATTTGAAGTTTGACAGGGTTATGACAGAGCATGGCTTTAGTAGATGTCAATCTAACCATTATGTTTATTTTAAGAGATTGGATAATGGTGGTTATATTATCTTGTTGTTGTATGTAGATGATATGCTTGTTGCAGGTTCACACATGCAAGATATTAATGAGCTTAAGGTCAAATTAGCTCACACATTTGCCATGAAGGATTTGGGAGCAGCAAAGAAAATCCTTGGCATGAATATTAAGAGAGACATAAAAAATCATAGTTTGATTTTGTCTCAAGAGGATTATGTGAACAAGGTGTTGGAGAGGTTCAATATGCAAGATGCAAAACTGGTAAGCACACCTATGGCTGGACACTTCAAGTTGAGCAAAGAATAGTGTCCTAAATCACATGATGAGGTTGAGTACATGAGTAGAGTTCCATATGCTTCAACAGTTGGGAGCTTGATGTATGCAATGGTATGTACTAGACCTGATATTTCCCAAGCATTGAGAGTTGTCAGTAAGTTTATGGCCAATCCAGGGAAGGAACACTAGAAAGCAGTTCAGTGGATTTTCAGATATCTGAGAGGGACCAGCAGTAGGCATTTGTGTTATGGAGGGTCAAACACTTCTCTACATGGGTATGTAGATTCAACTATGGAAGGTGACTTGGATGGCAAGAGAAGCACCACAGGATATGTGTTCACTATTGGTGAAATGGTGGTTAGCTGGATTTCAAAGTTACAGAAGGTTGTTGCCTTGTCTACTACAGAGGCAGAATACATTGTAGTCACAGAGGCTAGCAAAAAGATGATTTGGATGACTCGGTTCATGGAAGAGTTGGGAAAGAAGCAAGAGAGTTGAAGATTATACAGTGATAGTCAAAGTGCAATTCATTTGGCAAAGAAATCAGCCTTTCATTCAAGAACCAAACATATACAGCTTAGGTACCACTTCATTAGACAGGTATTGGAGGATGGTGAGTTGAAGCTGGAAAAGATCCATACAGATAAGAACCCTACTGATATGTTAACCAAGCTAGTAACAAAGGAGAAGTTGAATCTTCATTCAACTTTTGTTGGTCTTCAAGATTGAGTTTGAAGATGGAGAAGCTAGAAGATGTTGCTGTACAGGTACAGGTGCATCTGTTTATCTCCAAGTGGGAGATTGTTGAGTTATGGAGCTAAAAGCTTCATCAAATGAGCAAATTCAAGGTTGATGGAGTTACACAGTCGCTGGCATCAGTCAGGAGTCGACTAGAGGCTGTTGACGTCGATTATGGATTAGCCGACATCGGTCATGTGCAGGCAAACAGGGACCGATGTCGGTCACCTGTGCATTCCAAAATTCTATTTTTTTGGCAAAACAGATTGTTTGCATGAAAAGATTAACTGTTAGTATTGAGTCCGCATTTTTATTTTTGGCAGGATAGATTTGAACCTTTGATTAAGAGGTGTATCTAACGTTGGAGAATGCATAGCTCATGAATCCTAATATTATATAATAGGGTTAGATCTTCATAGATTATAAGACAATTCAAGGATTGAATTAGTTGTAATTGAGAGAGAAAACTCTTGAGGGAAAGAGATTTGTACATCTGAGATGTGTGAGAAGAAAGAGAGATTTCTTCATTGTATTTCCTTCTGGAAGAGTTTAATACAAGTTTTTGGGTTGTTTCTTGTATCTCATATTTTTTGCTATTTTTGGTTTCTAGATACTTATTCTTTCTGGTTTAATTCCGTGTTTAGTTGCTTACACAAAATTAATCAATTGTCTTGTAAGATCCTAACAATATTAGTATCATAAACACCTAATTCTTCATGGATGACAAGATTCTTGAACCAGGGGCTTAAATTTGTTGGTGCATATTCTTCAAGCCATTGATCCCTTGTTAACTTTTCCTATTGATCATATAGCATATCAACTGGTCTATCATAAAAGCTTCTTATAAGTAGATTGGTACTCATACAGATATAGACTTCCCCATAGAAAATTGCCTTTACTTTGATCAACCTAAACTCTGCAAGTGATAATTGTCCCCCGAGTATCCTAATATTTATGTGATCCATATCATAGAATCTAGTCCATCTCCTTCTATCAGCATTAGGAAAGTTACTGTAGGCATTAACTAAGAAATATTTTGACAAAATATTTTCAATAGCAAACCCAGGAAGTTCTTTGATTTAGGTTTCTGCAAGGATAAGAAGCCATTCTTTCATTCTTTCTTTTTCTTGTTGAGTAAGATCTTCTGAAATAGTATCATAATCAAAATTATTAGGTCCTTCATTACCCTGAAACGTCAAAACATGATTAGTATAAAACTTATGAGAATACCATTTTGATGCTTCTCTAAACATCAAATCAGCTAAATAATTATCAGTTCCTTTCTTGTATTGAACATCAAACTCAAAGTTAGAAAACCATATTGCCCATCTAGTCATTATCTAGTTCCTAACTTGTTGGGTGTGGGGTTTTCTAATGATAGATTCAAATTGTAACAGATTTGTCCTCAAGAGGAATTTCTTTGGGAGCAAAAAGATCCTTAGTTTGAACATGCATAGTTTGGCTGCTAATAGTTCTATTTTAGTGGAATGGTAATTCTTTTGAGTTGGGTTCCATGTTCCACTATAGTAATAACAGACTTCTTTGTCATCTTTAGTTTTCTCCAGAAGTATTCCGCCGTATGTTTCATTTGAAGCATCTATTTCCAAAATCATTAAACCTTCCCCTGGTAGTTTGAGATTTGGTAGTCCTTTGACCTTTTCCTTGATTCTTTTGATTTCCTGTGTCATTTCAGTAGTCCATGGGCTTGAGTCTTTTCTTAGCCTTCTTTGTAATATTTTTCTATCTTTGGCCTGATCTTTATAGAATGGAGAGCAGTAATTCAAAGATCCAAGGAATCTCTGTAATTTTGTTTTGTCTTTTATTTCATCTAGGAATCTTTCTAAAGACTACAAAATAATAGGTTGTAATGCAATCTTATTTTGACATATATTTAACCTAAGAAATTCAATCTTTGTCTTGACTATCTCCATTTTCTTATCACTTAAAACCAACCCATTTTGGTTACAAAGATCAACAAATTCTTTCAAATGTATAAGATGACTATTTAAAGCTTTTGAAAGAACTAATATATCATCAATATAGACAACAAAATACTTAGCATGGCCAAAGATTCTATCCATCCTTTTTTGAAATTCAGAGGGAGCATTTTTCGAGCCAAAAGGCATAACTTCCCACTCATAATGCCTATCTAAGACTAGCAAGACAAATGCAGTTTTATAAGTATCTTTAGGTTCTACTGCAATTTGCCAAAATCCAATTTTCAAATCAAACATAGAAAAAATGCAACATTCCTTTAGCTTGTTGATAAGAACAGTGTTGCTAGGAATTAGATGCCTGATAGGTATAAGCCAATCATTGAGATTTTTATAATTTATTACCAGTCTCATTTTCCCTCTTTTTTGTTCTGAGTGTTTATTCACATAGAATGCAAGAGAAGCCTATTCACTATGGCTTTTCTATATCAAATCTTTCTTCAATAATTCTTTGATCTCTTCTTCTCCTATTTTAACTTGAGAAGGGGTGAAAGGGATAGTGTTAGATTTGATACCTCGAGTATGATTAATTCTAGGTTTTAGATCAAGAGAAATAGTATGTTGACACTTATCCCAAAACCTTCTAGGATCATTATCACAAAATCCTTTGATCTTTGTTATGACAGTGTTCAGGATATCTCTTCTCTTTTCAAAGTCTTGCACTGTCCTATAAATCTTCATCTGCAATTTCCTGTCTTCTTCTTCATGGGGTCTTATGGCAATTCTTATAGTTGCATGGGTTTTTCTAGGAATTTGGTGTTCATTACCAAAGAAGCTTAAAGAAAAGTATTTGTTGTGTTCAAGTAGTTCATTCCTAAAATAATATCTGTCAACATCTTATTGAACATCCATAATTTTACATATGCCTTAATGCCATTTTCTTCAAGTAGTACCCTAGGAGCAACTTTATTTATAGTAGTCCTTGACCCATTGATAGCAACAAAATCTAATGAAGCATCTTGCCATAGGTACTCTGGGATAGCTCCATGCTTTGCAATACTCATATTTGCTCCAGTATCGATTAAACAATCTTGGGCCAATAATCCATTGTTTGAATCAATGATGTTTACTGAGATAATGATTTCTTTTTGTTCTCCAACATATAAACATCCTTGGTTAGGAGAAACTTTTTCAGGGCTATTTTCCTCTATAGAATCTTCGGAAAATTATATTAATTCATTAATATCTTGAGAAGCAGATTTTATTTTTAATTTTATAGATCTAAGGATTTCAATAGGAGGCTTTTGGTATCTTATCAGGCTCTTTGTGATTGGATTCTTAGGCTTATCTTTTTGTTTTCTACTCCATTCCTATTGTGAATATAACATTAGGTTGTCATGAAAGTCAACCTGCTGCAATGTTTTGCCCTTAGAGTTACTATGTGTGTTGCGTAATTGGGTAAGATCATCTTGATAGATAGGGATGAGATGAAGAGGGAGCTTATGGTTCTGGAGTAGATATTCTAGATGTTGCATCTAGGCTTCGAGATCAAATCTAGACATCATATTACAATAGCATATTTCAGTCTCAGAGTTATCAGAAGAAGATAGTTCTTTAAATTGATTTACTTGATTTTCATTTTCACTAGAAGAAATATCATTTTTAGTGGGTATTGAATAGACATCATCGTCTGAGTTGAATTCAGAAATAACTTGCATTTCTTCATTGGGAAGTATAGCTCTAATCTTTTTCATCTTTTTAGGATACCTTTTCTTATTTGGGCACTTAGGAGCTATATGACCTTCTTGACCATAGATATAACATTTTATAGGTCATTTTCCTGAGATGGTTCTTTACGTCTTAACATAAGTTTTTCTTTTAGAGAACCTCCTCTTATACTTGGGCTTGTCTCTAGTTTTCCATTTTTGGGATCTACTCTTTTCTTTGTCGCATTTACAATGAGAATTCTCAAAACCATAATAGCCTGGTGCACTATATCCACTACATTTGTAGATACTATTATTAATGGTTTTCATTTATTTTTTAAGCAATTTGGCTGTAGCTTTATCCTTACATTTATTGTAAAGATACTCTTCTATAGACTAGATAATTTATCCTAAGGTCATTTTTTCAACTATGTCTTTTTCTCCAGTCATGGCTTCCTTTTTAGTTTCTATGTAGGCCAATACTTCATCTATGATTTCGCTAGGAAGTGCATTAATAAACATGTGTTTAGTTTCAATTTTTTGGCTTTGTTTTGTTTTTTTTGCCAAAAGAGCAAAATCATACATGAATTTGTCCCAGTATTTCATGTTATAAAGCTTCATCCTGCATAATTTATTGTATTCAATAGCATCAACATTTAGCATGTCTCCAACATACTCATGGATAACTGCTTCAGCAAAATCAATTACCATGGATCCTGCCACAACCCTTTAGTCTTTTGTAAGGGATAACCACCATCTTTTTATGTTATCATCTAGGTTAGCAATTATAAGGTCCATGCCTTCTTCCTCAGTCTTCCCAAATATAAGTTGTTGAGTTTCTACCCATCTGTGGATCCTTTCAGTTAGACTCTGAATTCTATATCTTATATCATTACCTACCCCACACCAACCATCAATATTGAGTGAATATGGAAGTATAATAACCTAAGTTAGATGATCTAGCTATCTTCCTTGATTTTGTTGGATATCTTGATCAAGGGCTTCAACACTACCAAAATTTCCTTGGGGAAAGGTTGCTCTAATCTTAGGTGTGACTATAGACAAGTTGGATGACTCAGTTTTGGAGGAGTATACTTTTTCCAACCATCTAGGTGTATTGGTAAGTACAACCTTTTCCTCTTGCACACCTTTAGGGCTAGTGAGCAGGGACTCATTCCAATCCTGTGAAGCATCCAAGGGATCTAAGACTTCTAGATTATCAGGGTTCCAATCTAGTTCACTAAGTTCATTGACATATAGGCAAGTGGCAGTGAGATTTTCTTCAATGTTCTTTTTCTGGTTTATATCTTCAGATAACTTAAACAATTCTTCGAAAATTTTAGTATTTTCGTTAAGCCTTTTGTAAGTGTCACTAAAAGTTTTTAGCAAATCACTTATGCTTAATGATTCAATGTTTATGAAGGATCTTAATTTTTTGATGTGTTTAGCATGATTAGATACTTGCTCTGTAGTAGGTTGTCTTAATGGGATGATCTTAGAAGGGGTGCCTTCTCCTATTTATACCATACTCAAAGGGTTTATTTTATAAGACCTCTTCATGTTTTCCTACAATTCATGTATTTGAGTCAAAATAAGTGAGGATGATCCTACTAAGGTGTCAACCTTTTCTTGAAGTTCTTGAATTTTCTTTTCTATTTCTTCTACTCTAACATTTTGTTGATCATTTATTTTTATGACAACTTTTTCTATTTGTTCAAGGCTAATGTCCATTTTTCTGGTTTGCAAATTTGTACTAGTATTAACACTTAAAAGGTCCACAATTCATGTGTGGATAACTTAAGCATATCATAGCCATGTGTATTTGTTGTAATCAACTTTTTCAAATCTTCCTTTATTTCTTCAAGCTTAGAAGTCTCAAGAGAGAGGTCTAGATTTTGATCTAAAAGGACTTCTTCCAGATGTTTTACTATGCCAGTGGCTTCATCTAAAATTACTATTTGTTTATCTTGACCTTTATTTAACTCAACGAGGCCAATTTTGGCTGTATTTATTTCACCTTGAATCCTGTCACTAGTATTGACTAGTGGAGCCAGGTTTTGTGTTTGGGCCAATGGTTTCTTAACCAGTGTTCCTACATTTTGATCTTGAAAGCTTCTCATTTGATCAATTTCCACATAAAGTTCATCAATATTTTTTCCCAAATCAGTTAAAGTGAATTACACCAATTTAGTTTCCTTCTTGTAGTAGAGTTATGTTTTCCCCTACCCACTGCTTCTATTGGGTCATGTTGCATAACAAATTGGCCATCAGATGTGAATTTTACATAGAATTGCCTTGGGGGAAATCTTCCCATATTTTCTAGAACACTGTATTTAACATCTACCCCATTTACTTCTTTTTCTAAAGTAGTTGAGATTTTCAACTCATCTTCTCTTGGAAGAGATTTTCTTTCTTCAGTTGGATCTCCTCTAAACATATTAATATGTAGAGCATTTTGCATTCTCTAGGTATAAGTTATACATGCATCACAATCAGGATGGTTGCCAAAATGATTTTTAGCAAGGTTTACATAAGAGTTGTGTTCATCAGGGAAACTATGGTATTCTGACCAATCTGATTCAAAAGCATCATATTTTTGGCTTGGGAATCTTATGGTTTTGAGGGTCTCTAAATTAGTTATAGAGGTTGTTGCATTGAAATGAACCTACATATACTAAATATAATGTGAAGTAAACGAGGATTAGAATGTGTTTGGCTTTTTACAATTAGATATGAAAACTATTTGAACCTCCTATAAACTACATATATTTTTAAGGAGGAGGAAAAACTATAGATGGCATCTCCCAATTTGCATAATCCATGTGGAGTTTTATATGTTGTAATTCGGTTCCAAATTAGAGTATACTAATCTAGCGCAAAGAGCCACCGATCGAGAAACCTCAAATATACCTACCTAAAAGTGTAGTTATTTTACTATCTTATTTTCCAACTATAGTCTCTCCATTTACCATTGGGCGAGTCCTCAAAATCTTTTCCAGATTGCTAATTTTTGGCTTGGTTCTTTATTCAAAACTGCCCATAACTTCCATTGCCCTTGACATCCTTCCTATTACCCTGATGTTGTCCAAATTTAGATGTGTTCACTGCCAATTTGATGCCTCCTCAACCTACTTACCCAACTTCCAAAGCCATCTCCACAAAACACTTGTTGTTCAGCTTGCCCGTCCACCTTGCACATTGGTTTGCTATTCAAAACCACTTATAGCAAGTAAATTTGTGGTTTGACATTTAAGTGGCAGTTTTACTACTCTACATTGAATGTGTTATTTAATTAAAAGGTGATTAGCAAATTTAAAATGTTTTAAATCAAACAAAGTCAAAAGGTTTGAATGTTTTTATGCCCTTTTAATATCATTAATGAGCTAAGAAATGATATTTTATTGTAAAGTGGTGGAAGATTTTAAGGGTTGGGGAAAAAATCAATAATGTGGGGTGACATGGACATTATGGTAGAGGTATTGTAAAGGCGGCCATGAATTAATTTTGACTGAATGCAGTATGGAATTTTTTTGATTGTTTTCTTATAAAATAATATATTATATGGGACTAATAAGGAGATATTAAAAAGATGAAATTGTGTTTGTCTTGATATAGACCTATTTCATCATTAATTTTGCTTGTCAAAGAATGAAGGGTGAGGCCCGATTTGGCAGGTGACCAAAATCCCTCATAAGTAAACTATTTTTTTTCTCTCGTTCATCAATCACTACATTACATCACTCCTCCCAAATGCATTTTTGGTGGTAATTGATGTCCACTATGGGGAATTTTTGTTTGCAAAATTGGTGAATTTTGGGCAATTACGAGGGTCATGTGACTATCTATATTTCATTTGGCATTGGTGGTGCTACCCCTCAACCCCGATCTATATCGTGATAGGGAGCACATCTGGGGTGGTTCCTCAAACCTCATAAGGGGTACTACCGCTTGACCCTACTAGGGGATACTACCCCTAGACCCCGCATCACAACCTTATGTTAAATATTTCTAGTGTACTTTCTCTCGAGTTTTAAAGATTGATGAGTGAGGTTTGATATAATATGAGGCTAGATCTCCTCACAATAAATTTTTATGTCTTATTGAGTTTTGTACATGGACACATTATCAACAAAGTTTGACATCCTCTTGCTTGACTTATTTGTAGTTTTTACTTGTAACAGTTTAGTGAATATTATACTGATTGCTCACATGTATAGATGCATTATCATCATAGTCTAAAATTTATTGATTGAGACATGTTTTTTCACTCATGTACTGATTACTCTCATTTGTGTAAACCCATTTTATTTAATTTTGATGTCCATAATTGGAGTGTGTACTGGTACTCAATCATAAACACATGTTGGTGTAGGTTTTTCACCTCATATAGGTTTTACTACACTCATGTAAATTCATCTTGTTTAGGTGGATATCAGGTCATTTTAGTGTAACAATGGAGTTATTATTTGCACATACACATGCCTAATTGTAGTCAACATGGTTTCACTATTCATTTTGCAACTAATGTTGACATGTAGGGCTTGACATGTTGTACATTGGGTTACTATTCACTTGGTAACTAACTTGTGTTCTCATTGCTAAATGGATGTGGATTTATGCCTCTCCTCAGCCTATTTAAAAAACCTATCCTCCTTTGTATTTTATGTGGATCTCGAGAACTATCACTCTTGTATAAACTATGAGGAGTCTAGTGTCCTAGATTAACTTAGTGAGTTATGACAGCTATAAGTGATAGAGCTATGAGTTGTTTAAACCCATGCTTTATACATATCCATTCTTGAATACATATATTTTAGTTTCTACTCTCATCTAATTCCCTATTTTACTAGAGTTTTGTGTATGCATAATTAGTCATTGGTCTTGGATGTATTCATATATTTTCTTGTGTTGAATCAACTCTTTAGATTCCAAACCATTTGATCTTATTCTAAAATTACAAACAACTTGTTGACCATTTTTGGTCCAATAGGCCAAAATCGGTCCCCTTCTTTCCCTGTTGTCTTGAGCCAGTTCATTTTTTGATTTTGCACAAGTCTGGAACTTCTACGGACTCTTCAGGGCCATGTTTTTTATGGACTTTGCAGAGAATAAATGGTTTCCCAACACTTAGGCACAAAATGGACAAGTTCTTGGTTCAATAGTCTGGTTCAGTCATTTTGGTTCATCACTTTGGTGTAATAGCAAAGCTCATCGTCAAAGTTCAACAGTTGGTTCAAAGGAATGGTTCAATAGAGTCTCCCAAAGGACAAGTACCCTTGTAGAGGGCACTTAGTCGGTGACAGTACCAAAGTAGATTTCTCGAAGGGCACCTTTCAAAAGAAGTTGAAGGAAAAGACAAGGACATAATTCCTTTAGACTTTTGTCTAAAGGAATTCCTTTAGACAAAAGTTTTGAAGAAATTTAGAAGGACTATGAATGAAGAAATCCTGCAAAAAATAAGACAAGATAGGGCATAAATTGATTTCTTTCATACTTTTGTCCGAAGGAATTCCTTCAAACAAAAAGTCTGAAGAAATTTAGAGAAAAGGCCATGGGAGGAAAACCCGAAGAAATTCTGAAGGTTAAGCAAAGTGGTCAAAATAATTCTTACAGACTTTTGTCTACGAGAAAAGTGGCCGAGAGAAAATCTATGGGAAAAATAGTTGGGTGAAAAGAACCGAAGGAATTGCCAAAGATGGTGACATTCTCGAAGCTGTCAATTTCAGGGAAATGGACTAGCTGTTGGTTTTCAAATAGTGATGGACCCGGGTACATCAAATTTACACTAGAAAAGGCTCGAGAGCGAAAGCTGCCAAGTGTCATCTGTCGGGACACATGATAATTTGTCTCTAAAAGTAGTGGAATGTGCCACGTGACCCTTGCAAAACCCGATGGAGAATGACAAGTGTTTACATCTGAGCTTCAAAGCTTCTTTCAATAGGCTTCTTTCAGAATTCCATGGAGGGCACCAAGTGGCAACTGCGGATGGGTTTGACATATTTCTCTAAGAGTAGTGGAATGTGCCATGTGTCCCTTGTAAAGCTTGATGAAAGCCAACAAGTGTCAACATCTGTGGTCTATCCCTTTTGTTCAGTAAAGACTGTGGTGGGCCCCAAATGAATTGCTAAAGAGAGCGGAAGCTACCAAGTGTCATCGTCCACAGGAAGCTAAATGAGTCCCAATTGTTCTTATATTATTTCTAAGCTTAGCAGAAGCTACCACGTTTCATCTTCTGCAGGACTCTCAAAAGGTGCCTAAAGCGTCTATAAGTTAAGCGAATGCTGCCACGTGTCCTCACCTATTTCATAGCGGAACATGCCACGTGTCACTAGTGGAAAGCGGCCAAAGCAAGCAGGAAAGACATGAATGAATTGTTAAGGAGGATGAAGGACCCGAGGATGTCAAATTTGTAGTAATGAAGTAGATGTTGATTTTTGCAGACTTGAGCGTGAACTCAAAGGAATTCAAAGGCTTAAGGCCAAAAAAAAGACAAAGCCAAGAAGGGGCAAAAGAACCAAGTGAAAAAATAGACAAAGCAGTCCAAGTGGTGAAGGAAGGTGTCGACTCAAGGAGTTACTCCAGCGGTTGACACAGTGTCTGTGAATTGATCATCAAGGAGGTGCGAACGGTGAACAGTGTGACCCATTTTTTCTTCACTTTGCATTGATGAGCAGACAAGCCGCGTGATTGCCTTGAAGGAGCGGTCTTGTTTGCAGACAAATGGTGTGGCTCATAATTTCACATATGATGTTTAATATATCTTAAAATGCCTAAGTTCAAAACAAGAGCTGACACAACATTATCTTTAAGCGGCTTCCTCTTCCTAATGATCATAATGCACATGGGTCACTTGTAAAAAGGGCACCAAAAGGCCTCTTTTCTTCCTCTATATATTGTAGACTTCTCATTTGGAGAAAAGATCTATCTTTCACATTGTAAGGCAAAGCCCTGGCAATTTTCACTTAGAATTAATAAAAACACATTTTTACCTCTATTCTGGTTAGATATCTCTGAGTGTGTTTGAGTGTTAGTCTTGTGTTCAGTCATTGCTTCCTAATGCTTTCATAGGGTTGACACCAATGCATCTAGTATCTATAAGGCACCATTCCTACAGGTGACAAGAACAGCTGTACATAGAGTGCAGAGGCAGAAGGAGGTTACTAGACAGTGTGCTTTTCCTATAGAGCCTATGGTAAGTCCCTTTTTCTATTGGTTCTATTAAAGCCTCCTAGTTAAGCTTCCTATAGTCTGGTCCTTTCACCAGTTAAAGTGTATGTATGTGTTCTTATGGTTCAGAGTGTGAGTATGAATAGGTCAAAGTTATTTGGTGCATCACCCTCTTAGATTAGGTTTTGTTTTCCTTTAATCCTTCTCCCTTTTCATCCCCCACATTATATATATATATATATATATATATATATATATATATATATGTATGTATGTATGTATGTATTATCACTTATTGGAATAACTCAGATGCATCAAAGGGAGCTAGCCCTTATCTAGAGACTCTCCCCCCAGTTTTGCCTTGCCCAAAAGCAAGAGGGGAGTTTCCATTATTGTGTGTGGAAGGCAGGAGCTCAACCCCCTGTCAAGGGTGCAATCCACTATGTCAACAGTTTTTGGCACGCCCGATGGGACTCAATTTTTACACTTAGTAAAGTTTCAAGATTGATGTTGGTCCTGTTACAACAAAATCAACCATTTTTAGCATCTAGCGACTCCACTGGTAAGAGATTCAGTTTCTAATCAAAGACCAACTGACTTCTTATGCCTAAAATCACCACATGGTCTGCTACTAAGGGTGTCCCTTTCGAATTCATTGAATTGCCTTTGAACTCAGCAAAGCGACTGAGGTTTGAGAGGACCCATCCTTATTTAGCAAACCACTTCCCCCAACCCGCTATAAAGAACACCTACACAAGAAGGCCACAGTTACATCCTATTATAGCTATGGCATTACCTTTTGTGACTTTGCATGGTTAGAGTCCCCTGAATCTCCTGCGTTATGACCCAATTCTAGGAGAAATCCTCAAAAGTGTGCCTCCCTTTGATGGAGAGGGGCCCATTACAGTTATTAAACACATTAGAAATATTACTAACCTCTGTAATATTCACAATGTTACTGAGGATTATATTGCAACCAGATTGTTGGCATTGTCTCTCAAGGGCAAAGTTTTGGACTGGTATGGGACTTTACCCTTGAATTCAGTCAGTTCTTGGAATGAATTGGACACTCTCATGATGAATCATTTTGGGGAGAAGAGCGACCACCTCTCGCTTGTCGAGTAGCTGACTACAATGAAAAGAGCTCCACATGAATACATGCAGGATTTCAACACTCGATTTCAGAAGACATGGGATAGAATCCCCATTTTGGTAAGACCGACTCCTAGATATACTTTCCTATATTACTTAAGAGCATTAAACAGTGATATCACTGTTATGATACAGTCCATGGGAGGACATGTGCTACCTGCCGCCTATGGCATAGCTATAGTAGCTGAGAATTACCTAGTACAGGCTGGGAAAATAGCTCCTAGACCTCATATGCCACTTTTCCCTAAAATGCTGCCCCTAATCTAGACTATTGCTCCCACCTTAGCTCTTCTACCTAGCATAGAAAAGCCGACTGCTACTTCATCAAATGAACTCCATGAAGTCAAAAGTATGTTGAAAAATGTGACAAATGAATTAGTGGCTATTAAAAGGCAACAAGCTCAAAACAACTGACCAAATTAAGGATACCAGCAATATGGTCAAACAAATAGACCCCCTTTCCAAAATTACAATTAAGGATAGGGTCAGTTTGCACAGACCAGACCTTTTCAAGGCTACAATCCAGGCACCCCTTCATCATCCAAGGCTATGGTGCCCGTTCAAAATAATCTGGTGTAAGAACAACCAAGTTGTTCAACCATGGGATATGGTCAAGAGCAGGGTGTTTATACGAATGAAATGATGGGTCATTACCCAAATGTATAGGACAATCAGGTGGCCACCCAATTCCAAGGTTTTGAGGCTTCAATGCAACCTAACACGAGTAGTAGTTAGACCCAACCTGATTTTACTCTCATGAATCACCTAGAAGGTGAGTTCTATGTAGTCAATTACGTGGGTACTGCAGACAATTAGGGCGACTGTGTCACAGCCAACATAAAATTCAAAAGGAGAGAAATGGAAGAAGCTCAAGCTATTGCCCAAACATTAGTAATACCTTCTTCATCATATGTAAATCAAAAGGTCCCAAGCTTCAGATCGTCGATTGTACCTTCAGCTCCTCGGCCTATGCCTCAGACTGTAAATAATCCCAAAGAAAATTTGAAGGAAGGCAACCCTTGAGTCAATGTGGTTGACCAAATGAAGAAGCTGCACATGAACATCTCCTTGTGGGATTCATTGTCAATACTGGGGCAAAAAGACATGCTGCAAAAGGAATTGCATGAGCTGAATGAACAAGTTGTCCCAGCAAAAGCTGACAATGTTTTAATGATGAATGGACAACCCTACACTTCAGGCTAGGTCAGGAAAGAATAAAAGGCCCCCCTTTTTATGTGTCCTTGGTCATAGGAGATTTCTTGGTGCATAATTGCATCATTAACAGTGGAGCAAGTACCTCAGTAATGCCCAAATGCATAGCCGACAAGCTTGGGTTGAAATATGAAGAAATGACTAAGGGAGTCCTATAACTGGATGGAACACCAACAAAGATAGTTGGGGTAGTGAAAGGTTTGAGCTTGACGCTACACGCTTGCCTAACCTTCTCAATTTCTTATGAGGTGGTAGTGGCGGATGTCCCTCCTTACTTTGCCATCTGCTTATCCAGGGATTTTACATCCAAGATAGGCAGCTACTTAACAGTGAATTGGTCTTATCTAGTTTTTAAAACCAAGTATGGGACTAAAGTTAAGATTGAATCTGAGCCACTCTATAGAGATCATCTGGAACCATACTCTCTCAAGATAGCAAATGTCAGCTACACCATTATTGACCAAGAAGAGTTCCAAGTAGACCAATCTCCATCCTCTGCCCTTGAAGGAGTTACAAACCTGCTCTTAGATGAATGGGGAAATGACAACTTCGAGCATGATCCTTACAAATTCATAGAGGAGGCAGGCCTTGGAATTTATTGCATGCATGAAGAGGGTACTTTTCTACCAAATCTGATGAAAGCAAGCTAGAAAAGCTCAGGTCTATGGCAGTTGTTCTTTGATGGTTCAAGAAGTAAGTTGGGAGTTAGTGGTGAAGCGGTGCTAGTTTCTCCCTCAAAGAAAAAATACTTTTCATCTTTTCAGTTCCAATTTTCCTACACATGCAATGTTGTGGAGTATGAATCCCTCATCCACGGTTTGGAGTGGGTGAGGAAAAGAGGAATCAAAGAGTTGCAAGTTTTTGGTGACAATGAGTTGATTGTCAATTAGGTAAGAGGCCAAAATTTGACAAAGAATTCTTTACTAAAGTCCTAAAAACATAGGGTATGGGACTTAGTGTAAAATCTCTTTGCCTTCAATATTACGTCCATTCCTAGAGAGCAGAACAAGCAAGCAGATAGGCTGGTAGCAGTTGGTGCCCAGTTTGATGTCCCTAGAGAAATAGGTCGAGACCACAACTCATGCCACTTGAAGGTAGTAATCTGGCCCTCTGTACCTGACAACATCACCAACTGGTAGGTATTTTATAGTGACCATCAAATATCACTCTTCTTACAAGAAGAATTGAGTTTGATACAAAAAACTAGGTTAAGCTATAGCAATAATATGGCAGCCAAATTATTCAGCTAAAGAACAATAAGCTCCCCAAAGGTTTGGTCACTCTAGAGAGTATCTTCAATGGAGATGACCAATTGAAAAGTGATAAGGCATGCATTGCAACAAAGGAGGAGCACCATGAGAGGGTTAAAATATTCAAAGATAAGTTGCTTACACTTGGGAAAGTGTGCACAGACTATGAAAGGTAGGCCTTCATCTTGTTGTGCCAAGAATTTGCTGATGTCTTCACTTGGGAGTATAGTGATTTGAAGGGTTTCGACCCAAGTCTAGCCCAGCATACCATTGAGCTAGAAGAAGGCACCAGGTCAATCAAGTAGAAGCAGAGCCCTGTCAACCCAATGATTGAGCCTCTCATGTGGAAAGAACTCACCAAGTTGATTGAGTCCAAGATAATATTTCCAATCAAACACTCTTCTTGGCTGGCCAATCTTGTTCCTGTTTGAAAAAAGAATGGGGAGATTAGACTATGTGTCAATTTTAGAGACCTCAACAGAGTCTCTTTGAAAGACCAATATCCTCTCCCAAGCATGGAGTAGATCCTTCAAATGGTGACAGGTAGCGAGCATTTCTCCCTCCTGGATGGGTATTCAAGATACAACCAACTTTTGGTGAAAGACTGTGACCAGCACAAGACATTCTTCACTACCAAATGGGGGAGGTTTGCTTATAGGAAAATGCCATTCAAATTGTCTAATGTCAGTGCCACCTTCCAACGAGCCATGGGCATGGCCTTTTGAGGCCTGATAAATAACATTGTGCTGGTATATCTTGATGATGTGATAGTTTTCTCCAAGGAGGTGAGCCAACACATGAAACACCTCAGACAAATCTTTGAGAGGTGTAGAGAGTTTGGTATCTCTCTCAACCCTAGGAAATGTGTGTTCATTGTCCACGAGGGGAAACTCCTTGGCCACATTATTTCCAAGGAAGGCTTAACTTTTGATCTAGAGAGAGAGTTCACTCCATCCTAGAGTTGTCCTTGCCTAAGCATAAGAAAGGTTTGCAAAGCTTCTTCAGCAAGATAAATTTCATCCAAAGATTTATCTTGAATTTTTTAGAGGTGGTCAAGCCGTTGACCTCTATGCTGGGGAAGGGTGAGGAGTTCACATGGACAACACAAAGAAAGGACAGTTTTGAAGAAATCAAGCAGGCCATAGCCCAGGCTCCTACATTGATCAACCCTAATTTTACCAAAGATTTCAACCTATACACCTTCGGCAATGAAGAGGTAATCTCCGCAATGATTACCCAAGCAAATGGTGATAACCTTGAGCAACCAATTGCATTTTTTAGCTAAGGCCTAGAGGGTTTTGAGGTCAGATACACATATGTGGAGAAGTAAGTCCTGGCGGTCATATGGAGTCTAAATAAATTCAAGCATATGCTATCCAATATCAGAATCCACCTCATGGTTCCACATCTTGGTATCAATGATTTCTTGATCAACTGAGACCTGAGTGAAAAGAGAGCAGGGTGGATCACTAAGGTGATGGAATATGATGTGGATATCAAGATCACCAAACTAGTAAGAGGGAGAGGCTTGTGTGAGCACCTTACTATAGACTTTAAGCACCAAAAAGAGGACAGTCTGCTAATTCATGATGTAACTACAGTAAAAGAACCAGCTATCATGAAGGATTGGACATCAGATGTGAGGCATTTCCTTCTCATTGGTGAGTGCCTACAGGGCCTTGATAGGACCAAGAGGAGGTATTTCAGACTACAGTGTCTCCCTTATGTCCTGATTGATGGAGTGCTATTCAGAAGTGATCTCTCAAGAGTCCTTTTAAAATTCTTAGACTCAAGTCAGGCTGATAGGGTGTTGTCTGAGTTCCATGATGGGCCAATCGGCGATCATTTTGCTCTTAAGATTACAGCAGTAATAATAATGAGAGCCAGTTACTTTTGGCCTACTCTTTTCAAGGACACCCATGCTTGGGTACGAAGGTGCCAAAAGTGCACACTTTTTAATGGGAAACAATGGTTGGCTGCCATGCCTTTACAGCCTATTCAAGTAGAGCAGCCATTCATGCAATGGGGCCTTGACTTCAAAGGAATTATTAACCCTCCCTCTAGTGCTGGACACAAGTGGGTCTTGACTGCCACAAATTATTTCACAAGGTGGGTAGAGGCTATCACTTTGAAGGAAGCCAATGAAAGTGCAGTCCTAGATTTATATGAAGACCTAGTGGCAAGATTTGGGGTTCCAGCTACCATAATATTTGATAACACATTAGCTTTTTTGGGAACTAAAACAAGTGAATGGGCACTGAGATATGGTATCTATCTTAGCACTTCATCCAATTACTACCCACAGGGGAATGGTCTAGCTAAATCTACCAATAATAATCTCATCAGGATCATCAAGAGAACAATGGAGGAGAACCAGAGGACTTGGCATGCCAAGTTGAAAATAGCCCTGTGGGCAGATAGGGTCACCCCAAAGAGGGCAATTGGTAACTCATCGTACACGCTTATATATGGAAGGGAAGCTAGGCTTCCGATTTCACTTGAGTTTCTAGCCTTGGACCTAGCTCACCAGCTATAATTAGAAGAAGGCAATAGCATGGAAGTTAGGCTATGTGAGCTAATGGAGCTCCAAGAGACAAGAGACTAGGTTATGGCTTCTATGACCAGCCGCCAACAATAAATGAAGAGACACTTTGACAATAAATCTTCATTAAAATGTTTCTCTAAAGGAGACATCATCTTGAAATGGGATGAGGACTGAGCTAAACCTAGAAGCACGTGAATTTCAATGCACTATGGAGTGGCCCATACGTCATCACTTAGTGCAAGCAACATAATGCATTCCAACTCTCTAGGTTGGATGGTGAAGAACTATATATCCCAGTTAATGGGATACATCTTAAGCATTACCACTGAGCCCTTCTTCCATCATGTATATATTTTCCTTGTTTTTTCCTATTTTCCCTAAGTGCCTTTTCCACATGTTAGTAGTTTTCTTAGTTTTGTGTGTGTTTTCATTTCCTTCTGGGGTAAATCTTTGTGATTGATTCTTGAATCTATTGGGGTTGTTGCTGATCTTTTAAGTTACATTATGACTCTATGCCCAATGGTCTTTAAGGCAACTAGTTTCTAAGCATAGTAAGCATGATTCCCTTGGGAGTCATCAATTTGTTGACCATTTTTGGTCCAACGGGATAAAATCGGTCCCCTTCTTTCCCTGCTGTCCTGAGCCAGTTCATTTTTTGATTTTGCACAAGTCTGGAACTTTTATAAACTCTGCAAGCCCATGTTTTCTATGGACGTTATAGAGAATAAATGGTTTCCCAACACTTAGGCACAAAATGGACAAGTGCTTGGTTCAATAGTCTAGTTCAATCATTTTGGTTCAAGTGTTTGGTTCATTGCTTTGGTGCAACGGCAAAGCTCATCATCAAAGTTCAATAGTTGGTTTAACAAATTGGTTCAATAGAGTCTCTCGAAGGACAAGTGCCCTTGCAGAGGGCACTTGGTCGGCGATAGTACCAAAGCAGATTTCTCAAGGGGCACCTTTCAAAAGCAATTGAAGGAAAAGACAAGGACATGATTCCTTTAGACAAAAGTTTTAAAGAAATTTGAAAGGACTATGAATGAAGAAATCTCATAAAAAATAAGACAAGATAGGGCATAAATTGATTTCTTTCATACTTTTGTCTGAAGGAATTCCTTCGGACAAAAAGTCTGAATAAATTCAGAGAAAAGGGCGCGAGAGGAAAACATGAAGAAATTTCAAAGGTCAAGCAAAGCGGTCGAAATAATTCTTGCAGACTTTTGTCCGTGAGAAAAGTGGCCGAGAGAAAATCTATGAGAAAAATAGCCAGGTGAAAAGAATTGAAGGAATTGCCAAAGATGATGACGTCTTTGAAGCCATCAATTTCAGGGAAATAGACTAGCCGTTGGTTTTCAAACAGTGACGAGCCTGCATATGTCAAATTTACACCAGAAAAGGCCCGAGAACAGAATTTGCCAAGTGTCATCTATCGGGACACATGATAATTTGCCTCTAAAAGTAGAAAAATATGCCACATGTCCCTTGAAAAACCCAGTGGAATGTGACAAGTGTCTACATTTGATATTCAAAGCTTCTTTCAATAGGCTTCTTTTAGAGTTTCGTGGAGGGTGCCAAGTGGCAACTGTAGATGGGTTTGACATATTTCTCTAAGAGCAGCAGAATGTGCCACATGTCCCTTGTAAAGCTCAGTGGAAACCAATAAGTGTCAATATCTACAATCTATCCCTTTTGTTCAGTAAAGACTATGGTGGGCCTCAGATGAATAATTAAAGAGAGCGAAAGCTACCAAGTGTCATCGTTTGTAGGAAGCTGAATGAGTCCCAATTGTTCCTATATTATTTCTAAGCTCAATGAAAGCTACCACATGTCATCTTTCATAGGACTCTCAAAAGGTGCCTAAAGCCTTTATAAGTTAAGCAGATGCTACCACGTGTCCTCACCTATTTCACAGCAGAACACACCACGTGTCACTGGTAGAAAGCAGCCAAAGCAAGTGGGAAAGACATGAAAAAATTGATAAGGAGGATGATGGACCCGAGGACATCAAATTTGTGGGTAATGAAGTAGCTGTTGATTTTTTAGACTTAAGTGTGAACCTAAAGGAATTCAAAGGCTTGAGGCTAGAAAAAAGATAAAGCTAGGAAGGGGCAAAAGAACCAAGTGCAAAAATAGACAAAGCAATCCAAGTAGCGAAGGAAGGTGTCAACTCAAGGAGTTACTCCAGCAGTTGACACAGTGTCTGTGAATTAATCATCAAGGAGGCACGAGCAGTGAATGATGTGACCCATTTTTTCTTCACTTTGCATTGATGAGCAGACAAGCTGTGTGATTGGCTTGAAGGAGTGGTCTTGTTTGCAGACAAATGGTGTGGCTCATAATTTCACATATGATGTTTAATATATCTTAAAATGCCTAAGTTTAAAATAGGAGCTGACACAACATTATCTTTAAGTGGTAAAAGATCTATCTTTCACATTGTAAGGTGAAGCCCTGGCAATTTTCACCTGGAATCAATAAAAATGCATTTTTACCTCTATTCTGGTTAGATATCTCTAAGTGTGTCTGAGTGTTAGTCTTGTGTTCAGTCATTGCTTCCTAATGCTTTCACAAGGTTGACACCAACGCATCTGGTATCTACAAGGTGCCATTCCTACATGTGACAAGAAGAGTTGTACCTGGAGTGCAAAGGCAAAAGGAGGTTACTAGACAATGTGCTTTTCCTACAGCACCTATGGTAAGTCTCTTTTTCCATGTGTTCCATTAAAGCCTCCTTGCTAAGCTTCCTGCAGTCTGGTCCTTTCACCAGTTAAAGTGTATGTATGTGTTCTTATGGTTCAGAGTGTGAGTGTGAATAGTTTAAATTTATTTGGTGCATCACCCTCTTAGATTAGGTTTTGTTTTCCTGTAATCTTTCTCCCTTTTCATCCCCCCCATATATATATATATATATATATATATATATATATGTATGTATGTATTTATGTATGTATGTATGTATGTATGTATGTATGTATGTATGTATTAGCACTTATTGAAATAACTCGGATGTATCAAAGGGAACTAGCCCTTATCTAGAGACTCTCCCCCTAGTTTTGCCTTGCCCACAGGCAAGAGGGGAGTTTCCATTGTTGCGTGTGGAAGGCAGGAGCTCAGCCTCCTGTCAAGGGTGTAATCCATTGCGTCAACACAACTCATGTCAAAAACTTACCAAGAACCAAAACATTCTCTAGTTCAAAGCTAATTGAACCATGCCTAGATACACATGAAGTGGGGCCTTTTATGGCCCTAGTTTTGAGGAAGAATTCTATGATCCCTTGGGTTACCTTCAATTTTTTTAATACAGTGAAAATAGTGAGGACCACCCTATAGTGTTTGAAGAGCTACCTCCCATTTTTGTAACTATTGCATGTCGATTCAAACAAAAAATCATGGAGGATAAGGTTAAACAACTTATAAGACTATTATAATATAGAGCCAAGCTCCCACCTAATTTTCCCATAAACCAGTTACATCATCTTGTTTGCATAGAAGAATTACCTCAATAATTAGTTGTTACCCAAAGTCAACCCCTTAGTCAAAGTATAAAATTAGTGATTACATCATCCAATAAAGGGAAGGGACAAATTTTTGACCCATCCCAACATGGAAAACCCATTGCTTATACCATAAAATGAATTAGCTAACGATATGATGATCAACTTGTTGTTAAATTAACTAATTCCTTAGCAAAAATGTCATTTTAAAATGCTACATTTGTAAATCAAAACTAATTTCTTGAGAAACCACAATAACCCATAGACAATGCAACATATAATATAAACCCATTGGCTCTGATTGAATAGGCCATTCTAATAGATGCCATGCAATAAGTTCCACTTGATAAGTGACATACCTTTTTCAACCACTAAGAGATTTTTTTAAATTCACAAGAACCAATCCAAACACAACAAGTTCTAATCTAAAGGAAATAAGTGCCAATCGAAATTCAACAAGTGTCAGTCCAAATGAAACAAGTGCCAAACCAAATGCAATAAGTGAAATATAAATGCAACAAGCATCAATATAACCATAGAAAGTACCAATCCAAACACAACAAGTTACCAATATTCCACCACCACAACAAGCATTGGGAAGTTATCAACACACATTACCTACTTCTTTTAATTTACAACAACAACAACTTCTTGTGAACCATCTATAATTTCCTTAAAACTAATAACTAATTCCTCTAAACCTACATAAAATGCCTCACAATTTTGAATACTAGTTTCTTTAAAACTAGTAATGCATTACCTATTTCAATGATAATCTAACCCAACAAAAAATCCCTCATCAAACCCTAAGTATAGGTTATAGGGTGAATATACCTAACAAAACCTCACAAGGAGGAGTCATTCTTACGCTTCTAATAACCAAGGTTGTCAAACATAGAAAAGTACCTTCCTTTCATCACAGAATGCTCCCAATATCCAAGAGTGGAATAAAATGAAGGAAATTATATCATGACTTCAAATAGGTAGCCAAGTGCCTAAGAAGTACAAATTTTATGACATATGGCCTTATGCATTTGATCTTAGCTTTCTCTAGGTACCTTTCCCATCCCATTTTAAAATGTCAAAATTCAACAAGTAAGAAAGTTGATCCAAGAGAACATTTGTAATCTTTATTCATTGCATGCCAATAAGTAGCCTATAACAATGTATATTCACTTTGTTTGTTTCCATGTATTTTTGGTTGACAAGCTTTGGGGTGGATTCTAAAACTATGAAAAGGGTTGGTAACCACTTTTGATGATTTAACAAAGAAATTTGTCAACCACTTCTCCTATAACATAAAACACAAGATAACAATGGTAAATTTGTACAATGCTAATCAACAAGGAAGAAAAATCTTCTTAACATATTTACAAAGGTAGAGATCCCTAGCTAGTCATTTTTCACATAATTTGTCAGATAAACCTTTAGTAGGTAGTTTCACACAAAACCTAAATGCTAAAGTTGAATATAATTGAGACTTCATTGTGCTAAAAACTTTAAAGAGATAATTGACAAAGAAGTGTAAAATTAAAAATCACTAATAGATAGAGGTCTTTTCAATATATATTCTCAAGACTAAGTACCAAACCAAAACCATGTGACAAACCAAACTCAAGTGCTAACTCAAACCAACATAGCTAAAAAGCTAAAGGCCTTTGTCAAAAATAAAACCATGGTTGACAATGGGCTTACAGAGGCAAGACATGTACAAATAGTGTATTCACCACCAGTACAAAATACCCCACCTAACCCTTAGCTCACCATGCAAAGATATCCCCTGTGATGAGGATACTATAAAGTTAGAGTTTTTAGTGACCTCAGGGAGCCCATTAAGGCTATATTTCAAAAGTTAGTGATAGATAATATTATTATTTGGCCTAATCTAAAACCCTTTCTAGAGGGTCAACCTAAGTTAGCATGGTATCATGATAATGAGTATTGTGATTACCATCACATGGTTAGTCATTTCATTTATACATGTATGTAATTGAGGCATTTAATTGAAGATTTGATTGAAAATGGGGAAATTGAGTTGGAGAAATGAGCACCCAAAACCAATCAAGAGATAGGGATCTATAAGAAACTCTTTCCCAAGCATAATAATCAATAACAATGAAACAATCAAAACCAAAGACAAGGATAAAATCACCAAAAAAGACAAGGCTAAAATTAGAACTAGGCCAATTGTAATCAGGATCTTGATATCCAAACTAACCAAGTTGGCTATCAAAGTGTACCATATGACTATGGTAATATTGTAGGGTATGTTACGAATAACTACATCACTACTATCAAAGTCATACCTCATAAATCATCTAACACTCCTATGTTAGCCCTTATATATTAAGACCACCTCCTTTGATTATAGGTAATTCCAACATAGGTCAAATCAATTCCATTGTGCCTCAACCATTGAGAATTACTATTCCTATAACACTACCAAATTCCTCTAGTTTAGGTAACTCTTTTTTGACTCAAAATTGTGCAGTCACAACTAGAAATCCAAGAGTCACTCTTCAAGGCCCTTTGCTTCTTTTGAATTCCAATACCAATTCTAATTAGGACACTACCCTATCAAAATCCAAACCACCTCACCTTTCTAGCGAGAAGCCATATAATATTGGTGAATAATTAAGAAAAATGCCTACACAAATTTATATCTTAGATATCGTGTATACATTTGAAGATCATCATACCATATTAAATGACTTTATCCAACAATCTAAGGTACCTAATGACATTGATCCAACCTATTTCTAATCACTAGTGGGACATTTGTCCCTAGGTAAACAACTCACATTTGAACAAAGTGATATGTCATCCCTTAGTCCCTTGCACATTAATCCTCTATACATCAAAGCCATCATTTCCCACCATAAAATTCAAGTAGGTTCTTATAGAAAATGGTTCAGTTTTAAACATATCATTGTTGAAGTGTATCCAAACTTTGGGATACACAATAGTGGACATGCCGTTGGATACTATTACAATCAAAGATTATGACATTGCAGAGATAGAATCTTCAGGCACCATTTGTTTGACTCTCATAATTGGGCCTGTCACCCACACTAATTTATGCCATGTCATTAACATAAAACTACCCTATAATCTACTTCTTGTCTTCATTAGATCTATGAAGTATGAATAATCCCTTCCACTTTACACCAATGCCTTAAATTCCCTCATTTAGGATTAGAGGTCACTATTCCTAGTTATTTATAGCCATATTTATATTATAAAAACCTATAAGATAAATATGGGAACTATAATTATTATCCTTATTGAGTATATAGGAAATAAAAATAAAAGAAAAGTTCATGAATCTCCGAATTCTAATTATATTGACCCTAGTGACCTCACATCCACTTCCTCCAATCCACTGCTTAAATCTATTTCTGCTCACTTTACCATTGAAGAGGCTGGTATAGCCATGTATCATATTGAATATGCTTTCTATATCGTTAAATTTCCCAAATAACCCAAATCTTATGGAAGGCCAAAACTTATCCCTAGCAGGCCCAACATAATCTAGCAAAAGAAGTCCAAGTCTACTCTACAGGGGCCACTCATATTTGTAAAAGACACATCACCAAATCAAGATCAGGCCACTAATTTTGAAGGTGATTAGTTGTATGGTGATGGATTTGCCACATGCTATCAAAAAAAAAAAATACCCCATTCCCAATAGGATAATGGATAATAATAACTATCAGGGGAAAGGTTTGGGAGCAAAAGCACAAGGAATTATTGAACTTGTACCCATGACAACACATGTAGGAAATGGATGTCTTAGATTCACACCATTTGGGGGTGACCCCATAGATTTAGAAAGTGATATCAATTTTTCAATTAATGAAGAGACTTCTGGTATGATGTAGAGTCCCATTATAGTGCACACATTGATCTTGTTAACACAAACATATTTGATACCAATGCCATACTTAACATTATAGCCAATTATCCCCTTTCCCTCCATCATCCAAACTTAATTGATTGGGACCAATAAGATTCGATTATACCATTAAAATAATTCTAGAGTGAAGAGTGCATTATTGGATTAATGGGCCTAAAAAATGGATTACTAGTTGGTGATTATAAATAAGGCTTTGAATTCATATTAGACCCTACCACCTACTTTGGAGAGCAGACAAACGTCCTTGGTCATGAAAAAAGTAAACAATCAAGATTTTTAAGTGAAAATATATTTGAGGCACCTTTATATCAGGAAAAAAGTAAAGATAAAAATAAATCCATGGGTGAAAATCTATTTCAAGTGCCCTTAGATGGGGAAGTTTACTCATCTTTTCAGGAAATTGTGTCCTAAAAGTCCAAGCATTTTTGTTGGGTTCGATGTTAGTGAGGAAGAGCATATAATATTTGCACAATTGGTACAAGACTTTCTAAATCAATTCATCAATTACCCACTACCAAAAATTGGTAAATTTTGATGCTTCTTACATGGGTGAGCCTTGTGGCTCAGAGTTAGCTGAAGAAGACTAGTTTCCATCCATACCTATTATTGAAGATGGTTCTACATTCCTTGTAGAAGATACCATGAATGTGAACATTAAGACCTATGATGACCCCAAAATAATTAACTTAGGTGCCTCCCTCATTGATGAAGAATGTGAGTTTATTATTACTATACTCAAGGACTTCATTGATATATTTTCATGGTCCTATTCTAACATGCCAAGTTTAGACCCCTATTCAGTGGTGCATCGACTTTTTTTACATCCATATGCAAAGATAATCAAATAGAAGCTCTATAAAATGCATCCACACATTTAAATACTTGTTAATAAATATCTAGAGAAACTATTGGGAGACAAATTCATTTGACCATTGGATTACTCATAATAGATCTCAAACATTAAGCCAGTTAGCAAAATATCTCAAGGAATTCACCTATGTAATAAATTTAGAGATATTAATAAGGCATACCCTAAGGATGCCTTTCCTATATTGAACATTGACATGATAATAGACTTAGCAATAGGCTACGAGATGTTGTCCATCATGGACAGTTTTTTAGGCTACAACTTGATCAAGATTGCACCTAAGGACCAATATAAGACAATGTTCACCACTTCATAGGGGGTATTTTTCTATAAATCTAAGACTTGTGTATGACATCCTGAATTCCTATGAAGAATCGTTGAGAGACTTTGTGAATGTTGAGCATAGAATATACTGAGAGGGGGGGTGAATCAGTATATTATATATCTTATAAATCTTTCCTTTAACCAAAATCCACTTAATCAAACATTCAAGATATGCAATAAAACTCAAACAATAAACATCCACACAAGATAGAGAGAGTCACCAGATATAATATGGAAACCCAATGTGGAAAAAACCATAGAGAATCAATCTCAAATATATTCGTGAGAACAACCCCACAGGAGCACCATACCCCTTTGCCAAGTACAAACCTTAGCTTCAATTTGTGAGCACCAACCCATAGGAGCTTCAAACCCCTTTGCCGAGCACCAACCTAGCACCTATTCGTGAGCACCAACCCACAGGAGCACCAACCCCTTTGTGTATACCACACACCTATCTCTCAATGTTGCTATCTCAACAAATGATAGTTCAATACAACATCTCCTTCCTCTCTATCATTTTTGCTCTTCTAAGCTAGATATAACAAATACAAATCATCTCTCACAATTGCTCTTCTAAGATAGATATTACAATATCAAATCAACCTCACACTTCCACATTTACAAATGGCTACTCAAGCCTTTATTTATAGCTTTCCAAATGACCTTTGGCCTTCCCCCTTTGTGACCTTTCATTCCTCATGGAAAATGGTGCCAATCTTGGATGACCCTTCATATCCAAGCATTTGAAAAGTAATGTGGTGACCCTTCATGACCAAAAACGTCTTTCCCACTTTTGTCCTTATCTTTGGTGACTTTTCGTATTCCTTAAAGTGTCCCTTCATGAGAAATTCGCCCTTTACTCTTTTGTCTTCACTTGGTGACTCTTGGTATTCCCCAAGATGACTCTTCATGGGAAAATGTGTCCCATCCTTCTTTTGTCTTTATCCCGTGACTCTTCGACTTCTCCATGGGCCCTTATTTTGTCTCATATGCAACCAAAAATATATTCGTTAATATTAAATAAATATTAACTCATATTAGCCAAGATAAATAACATTAAATGCAATGGGGCCTTTATCACCAATAATACTAAACCTTTGACATCAATGACAATATTTCCAACAGTGAATACAAGGTGCACCTCAATCCTAAGAAGTGTGTCTTTGGCATCACTTAAAGAAAATCAATAGGATTTATGATTTCAGGCTGAGGCATTGAATTTGATCTTGCTAAGGTCAGGGCCATTATGGAAATGTCACCTCCTTTTGATCTGAAACAACTTTAAAATCTTCAAGGCAAAATTTAATCTATTCATTGATTTATCTCCCAATCAGCCAATATATGCCATCCTTTTACTCACCTTTTGAAGAAAGGTGTAACATTTGAGTGGGATGCTATTTGCCACCAATCCATTGAATAATTACTTCCAATCCATTATTATTTATGCCACCAAAACCAAGAAGACCATTTTTACTCTACATATCCACAATTGAGCATGCCCTAGGGGCACTTTTAGCTTAACATGATGAGAAGGGCAAGGAACATGTAATCTATTATTTGATCAGGACAATCGTAACATATGAAAATAAATATATGTCAATTGAAAAGGATTATTTGGTAATGGTGTTCACTTCATAAATTTGTCTCATTACATGCTCAATAATAAGACCATAGTCATTGCCAAGATTGATCTTCTCAAATATTTGCTATCTAAAGCCATTCTAACAGGTTGCATGGATAAATGGGCAATGTTGCTAAGTGAATTTGATGTTTAATATCAGATCCAAAAATTTGTTATGGGACAAGTTCTTGAAAATAAACTTAATAAATCCCCTATACTAGATACACAAACACTTGAATTTCATTTCTTAGACAAGTCCATTCTAAATATAGAAGTAACATCTATTGATTCTAAATAGTGGACATTATATTTTGATGGCTCATTCACATCCCTCAGATCTAGAGCTAGTATCTTATTTGTCACACTGCAAGGGGATCTCATTCCTAAGGTATTTCATATTTGTTTCCATTTTAATAACAACATGGTCGAGTATGAATCACTCATTACAAGATTGTATCTCAACATACAATGGAATATTTAACAGTTAATGGTATATGGGAATTCCTAATTGATCATTAACTAGGCTATAAATCAGTAATAAACTAGGGATTAGAAGTTTTTACCTTACAAGGTTATGGTAGAAAAGCTAAAATCACATTTTGAAATTCTTTAGTTGGAACAAATACCAAGGGCCAATAACAGATCGACAAATGCAATGGTGACCATTGGGTCTATGATAGCAGTGGCTAGAAGTGTCAGAGAGTATTTCTCTAACAAACATTCATTTCTTCTTATATTTTGTTTTAGTTATTTTTTTTAATTTAATACAAGAATTTCATATTTATCTCTTTCAACTTAATTTTTATCAAAGAGTGGATTGATAGCCTCCTAGCAAGCTCATGCTTCTTAGATCTAGCTCACGCTAGATAGTCTACCTCACTATCTTTCTAAAAACCCCTTTTGTTAGTGATTTCTTATCTATAGGTCATACTTCCAAGACAAATAGGATCTCTCCACACTCGTTTGGATCACATGTGCATAACAACCAAGTTCTTCTACCACACCCTTATTACTAGTTTTTTACCTTCTTCCTTAACTAAGAAATGAGCAAAAATTAAGACAAACAACATCAACCATCTAGGAAAAAGGATTTATGTAGCATGGAGTCATTCATCAAAGGGGATCCTAGATATATGAACTTCCTTGAGTGCCTCCTTCATGGTAAATATATGCCACCATGCCTCCACCCATCACATATCAATAATATGATGGTGCACAATGTAAAGGATCTAAGAGGTTTCTATTTTGATCCAAGAGGGTGAAGGCCCATGTTTTAGGTGCCTGTGTGCACATTATATAGCCTTCATTTAGTTTTATTTTCACCTAAGTGCATTTTTCACATAAGTTTCTTGTCTTTTTCCCTTTTATTTTATTGAGGGTAGAACTCAATTCACTCCATTCAGGCATAGACCAAATAGGTTGGAGCTTTAATGAATCCATGCCCAATAGACTAGATAAGGCAAATGGTCTAGGTTATCAAAGCATAGAAGGCATGCTTCCTTACAAGTCACCAAATATGGCCCACATACCAATATTGTGCCCAGATGGACAATTTGATCAGAGTTTTAGAGCTTTGAAGGTCAAACAACAATTTTGTGAACAAGTCTAGAAGAGCATGCAGGCCAAAAATAAAAAAATCTAAGTGCAAAACCTTTTATTTGGCTAAGTTATATTATTTTAGACCCCATTTTTTAGCTAAGTGATAATATTTCCTTTGGGATAATTATTTTTGGCTATTTGGCTAAGTATTAGGAATTATTTTGGATATTTTGGCCGAAACAAAATTCCTAAAGTGTAAATTCTTTCAGACATTTTGTCCACAGCAAAAGGCCAAGTATATTTGTGTTGGGAAAATTATCTGAGGCAATTTTCCTAAAGACCCTATTTCTTTCATACATTTTTTCCAAGGAAAAATTAAAGCACATGTTTCTTTCAAAAAATTTGTCCACAACAAATGTCCCAATGGAAAAAATCCACATGCAAAAGTTTGAAAGGATCATTTCTTTGGGAAAATGGCCAAAACACTTTTCCTAAAGGGTCATTTATTTGGGAAAGAGTCCTAGACAAAGTCACAAAGGGTTATTTTTCAATCAAAGTGTCCTAAGGAAAAAACCTGAAGGGTCACTCTCACATCAAAGTGTCCTAGACAAATATCTAAAAGAAATGGCCTAGGGAAATTGATTGTGGCTACGTAGACGTTAAATCATAGCCCTTGTAAATAGCCTTTTGGATTTAAAAATATAAGGACATTTATGTAGACTTCAAATTTGGTCCTCATGAAATATCCGTTGGCATTCAAAAAACCATCAAAGGGTCCCCGACTGAACACAAGCTTGACAAGTGTCTAGATCTCAGGAGATGAGATCAAATCCAATGACGAGTGGCGACTGGTAGGTCAATGGGTCTAGGAAGATATAATGGAGTGAATTTTAGCATACAAAGGTAGATCAATAGCATATGAGAAGATTCAAAGACTCAATGACTCAAGGAGCTGACATGCAGTCTAAGCATGGGAGTAAATAGATTAGCAAGTGTATTTAAGGACTAAGTGCACAGGTGCCAAGTGTCAACAAAGTGTAAACTTGAGTAACAAATCTAATGGCATGCATTCATATTTTCAATGAGATTGATAGTACAAGTAAAGGTCAATCTCAAATGAATCTCAAGTCATTTTGTTGACAACCAATGAACAAAGAACTGAGCTAAGACATTTTTTACTAAGGTTGATGGAGTAGTTTGACTTGGGCAAAACAAATGAATGGACCTGAGCTAGTGGAAAACACATGGAACCAAGCTTGAGCTGAACCCAAGTTGAATTAGGATTAACAATAAGGACCAATCAATGCCAAAAAATATCTATAAAGGTAAAATAGGTCCTTTAGACCTAACATTGGCTTAAAGGAGGTAACTTATTGTAAAAGGGACTAGGCATCAAGTAGAGTAACATCTATATAAACTATAGGAAAACCAATGATCTTAGATTGGTTTTCATCTATAGTTGGCTCAGGTCTAGGTTTCAAAGTAAAGGTAGATGTGCATAATTAATTAAATAACATCCAATCCATATCTTTAATAAGTAGCCACCCAAAACAAGATGTCACCATGGCTCAATCAAATTCTTAAGCATGATGATCTCATCTTTCAGTAAATGGGACATTAATACATAGGAGCTCAAGGTATTGCCAAAATAGTTGAATGCATAAGAAGCTACTTGACATCAAAGCTTGAATATATGCCATTCTCTAATATTGTTATGGAAATAGTCCCCCCCATATGCACATAAGGTTCCTGCCATGATCTCTAGCCTAATTTATTAAACAAACTTCATGAAGTGTGGTTATCATATCGCAAAGGAATTAAAAGTTGTACTTATCACCCCAGTGGCACATTAATTATAAAAGTAGGCTTATTCTCTATAAAATCTTGAGTTTCTATTAAATAAGGGGTCAACACATTTTTAGTAGCCTCACACTGCTGAAGTTTACCCTCCATGAGCACTTGTATTGGCTAAATCTTGTAGACTAATGAAAATTAAGTTCACCTCTTTCTATTATTCTAATGAGTTGTGTTTTGTTCATGTTTGATTAAATTTGATTGTGGGTAATATTCACCCCTCTCTCTGTCATCCATTCCCTATACCTCCCCATCAAACTCAAAGCTCACTTGCAGGTCATATCCTGTGTGCACATAGGTCTATATTGATGCTATTTGTGGACCGTTTATCATCCCTCTTAGTGTTACATTGTATTCCTAAATTTCTATGAGAAATAGTTATGAATTTGGAGTGACTTGGTAGAAAATGTGTGATACCATCTTATTATTAAAGGTTGGTATTGTGTTTACTATAGTAAGAGCACTCACTCTATTCTAGATGCATCACCTTTTATGTTTTAGTGTTTCTTACCTTCTCCTTCTATTTTCCTCAAAGATCTTAGGTTTAGTCTAGTGGTAGATTACTTTTATGCTCTTTAGGCATGCATAGGTCTTAAACTAGGTATGCTTAGAATAGAAAAAATCCAGCCTACTTTGGAGGTTCATCCTAAGGAGTGCAAGGGTCCCACAACCTTAGGGATGTTCCCATTGGCTTACTGAACAAATCCTTCCAATTTAGTGGGTATAGGGTTCATATGATAATAGGGCCCATGAGAATTAGATCATAATTAGATAATCATCCAACCATTACCCATAGGGGAATGAATTAGATAAATCAACCAACAAGAACCTCATTGATGCTATCAAGAAATCTATTATGGATAAGTGCAAAGAGTGGCATCTCTTACTGATATACACAATTTCATAGATCAAAATTGGTATAAGTATGCCCATAAAGCCTAACCATATCTACTAGTCTATGAGAAGTAACTAGTGTTACCAATCATGCTAAAGTTGATAGCATACCAGTTCATGCAAGAATACATGGAACCTAATGAGAGGATATAATCTAGATTACTGGTTATCATAGAGATAAAATACTTTAGGACTGAAGCTATGTAATCATTTAGTAGGCATCAAGATGTGGTCAAAATATGGTTTGATAAGAGAGAAAAATCTAAAGCATTTAAGATTTCTAACCTGGTGCTTCTATGGTACAAAGCCCATGAAAATAAAGGAATGCATGATAAGTTCACCCTACTATAGATAGGACCTTATTATATTTTTGAGATCTTGGGTAACAATTCTTTCTATTTGAAGGACCTCCAAGGTAACGAATTGACATGTCTGATCAATGAATGGTTTTTGAAGCATTACTTCATGCCTACTCCATCCAGAGATGTCTCTAGTTAACAATGGGTATTCTGATATTTAGATTTGCTTCATTAGTTAACTTCTTACTTTTAGTAATTTGTTTTCATTAGAATAGTTCATGTTTTTTTAAATTAGTTTTTTTTTAATTTCCACATTTTAATTTACTTGGTCTAGTTGTTTGTTTTGTATTAGTTTTCCTGCTTTTTAGAAAAAATTTCCTTTCATGGAAATCTAAGTGATCACTCCTGTATAATAAAACAATAGCTTGTGTATTTTGAATCCAAATCAAATTGGTGGGTGTTACATCTTATGGTTCAAAATTATTAATCCAGGTAAGCAATGAGAGAGTTATCCATGACTATGTTACAAAGCTAATAAATATATCAGGTATGTAAAATTTTCTCCCATAGTTTTATGAAAATTTATAAAGCTTTCCTTATCTCCTTGGGTTAAATGCACATTAAATGCTAATACTTATTTGAGTTAACAATCATTGACATAGGTAAAGTTGGTAGGGACATTTTGATTAACCAAATTTTACTAATACTAGCTTATGGCGGTCACCTTCTTCCCTCTTTCATTCAGAAAGCAAAAGAAAAAAAGAAGAAAAGAAAAGGAAAAGTATAATCTAAAAGTCCAAACTAAAATCAAAGAGGATTAAAATCCCACACGATGAAATAAGATCAATGTATCATGCATCATGGGAAAATATGGAAAAAAGGAGAAAATGTGATTAAAAGTATCTCTGTTGGGGATATAGATGCCTGGTTGGCAACAAAGCAATGACTGAGCTCCCTGAATTTTTATGTAATTAACACCCAATCATAATGAAACCTAAAACTCACCCCATGCCTTTGCCTAAAACCCTTTGATAAGTAGTAAAGAATATCACTTTCCCACACACTGGTTCAAGGTATGAGTAAAATTTAGTATGTTGCATGGAATTATTAAGAGTCTCTTTTATGTTTTTGATTTAATCATTTCTTTTATTATGATTCATGGTTGTTATTGGGATTGCGAAACCATGGATACCAGGTTCTTGAAAACTCAAGAGTATTCACCCTAATTGATCTCTATTTGTTGTATCCAATACACCCCACCTTGAAGGAAGAGACCCATTTTTAAAAAAATTGGAAGGCTTATTAATCATTTAGGATATTCATATGTATATGTAGAAATTGAACATTTTTTTAGAATTAAAGCACAATTTGGTTTCACCTGATCTCTCATTGCACCCCTCTATTTTCATTAGAATAACTTATTGGGACTAATCTATTAACAAAAATTTTGGAGGGTTTGATATGTATGATAGGTGTTTAGATATACTTATTTAGGTTTATTATTCAAACTCATTTATTTGACATTATGAAGATTTTGGTTTTCAGCGCTTTACTCTTCGAGAAATTTCTTTTAGATTTTGTTCTAGTTGAGAACTTTATGTTTGGAAACCTTCCTTCATATTGTTTTGTTCAAAACCTCTTATGTGGAAAATTTACTTTAGAAAATTTGGTCTTCAGAAGGTTTTGATCTTCAAAAAAATTATCTTCGACAACTTTCATTCAGATATTTTCATTTGGGAACTTTCTCTAAGGTAACTTCCTCCCAAATGATAATCTCCTTGAAGAACATTTAGTTTTTGAGAAATTTCTCCTAGGTGAATTCCATTTAGAACCTTTTGGTTGGGAACTTTCTCTTCAGTGACTTTCTTCGACAAATATTCCTAAATGAATCTCTCTGAAGAACATTTTGGTCGTCAGGGTCTTTTTTCCAAAACTTTGGGCTCACCATATCACATCATTTAGCTCAAACGCAAACGTTGGACCTGACTAAACCATATAGTGACAAGTGTCAAAGAGAATAACATTATGCCCCCCCAAATGAGTAGAATCCTAAGTGGCATGCCCAGTGGGCTTAGGTGGTCAAGTTTGAATTAAATTAAGGTGATGAACTTCTGGATGTTGGTGATTGATGGTGCATAAAATCATGTAATGAATACCAAAAGGCTATAACATCGAGCCATTAATCGAGCTCACATCTATTTATTTCCATTGAATTTGAGAATATATTACCTTATATGAACTCAAATCCCTAGTTGTGATCAAACAAATTAAAATTTGTGTAACAAAAGTGCCAAGTCACCATTACCAAGAGTTTTAATCACACTAGCATTAAGAACTAGTAATGGTGTTTTCATCTAGGGCATACAAAAGAACTTCAACACAATCCAGGTTCTCCATTAATATTCAATAGAATAAATAGATGCAATTTTTTATGAAATAGTGTTCGATGGGATCTACACCAATTAATCAAATCTATGGGAGGCCATAGATAATTTCAACCTATTTTCTTGACAAAAGGACCTCTCTACCAAAGAATAATAGGTTACATTTGAATTACTTCCATTCAAAATATAAGCTCTCCATTACATAGATGCTAAGCTAGAATTCATGTTTTGCATTGACTTATTACAAGATCAGTTCTTTAAAGAGAGAATTTTAGATGATAGTTTCTTACATTATGTCAATAACAACACCATCATCACATATATATTAGGCAATGCATTCATGAGGTATTTATGTTTTATCATTATAGATGCTACATTTTATTTGCATAGTGTGGTTTCTTGGAAGAAGAAAAATAATGTAAAATAAACAGTGAGGAAATAGATTCTCCTGGGAGAGACCTTCACACTCAAGGAAATTGCCAAGAACCCTATGCCCATCACCCAGTTCCAAATGGAAATTCATATTGACATGACATTGTTAAATAGAATGTTTAGACACCAAAGTATTCATTTCCTTCATTTAGAATGGGTACCCCTGCTTGACCTACTCATCACCTCAAAGTGTACCTATGCATTGGGGGAAATTAACATCGCCTGCTTGGAGGAATTGATACTACACAAAGAAATGAGGCCTTAAGGTGGTAACTTATATATGATGTCATATATTTTGGATGTAGACATGGGAACTATCTATAGACATATAAGGGCTCTATGGGATCCAAACCCTGACTACATCAAGAATATAATCTATGACTTTTATTCATTTGTTACATCTATGCATATACAAAGAATATTTACAAAATTATAAAGGATTTGTATCCTCAAGTTTGGATGACAATTTATGGTGAACCATTTCCCTGGATATCTAGGAGTATTGCCAATATGCTCATGACTTTGGGTGATTATTGGCTATACCCAGAGTATACTATTATCATGATTATCGAACACAAGTTTGACCCTCTTTATCCCCCCAAATTTGTCCCAAACAAACTTGTTCAGTAGGAAATTTCCTTACAATTATGGAATGGGATAAATGAGGACTTGAATAAGAGCAAGAAGATTACTTTCCATGGCTCTCATCTCATAATTGGGAGGATGCAATACACATATAATATGTACTTCAAAGAGGTTAGTAATGAAAGGAAGGTTTATGCCTTAGCTACTATGCCCCATAGGGATTAGAACCCCCATTGGAAAGTGCAATTAAAATTTTATAATTTAGGCATCACTTAAAAGCATGAGCCTTTTGATCATGACTTCTTGTTCCTTCATGTAAAAGATGATACAAATGTCAAGGAAATGGCTAAGACTATTGGCTTGAGTGAAGACTTATTGAGGCTAATCGAATCACATCCCTCCCTTACACTTGGGCAATCCAAATTTAGAATCCCACCACTAGGGGGATGGACATCATCTAATTTTTGGAGTGGTAGACCTTTCCAACAACCACAAGACTAAAGGTAGGACTATTAACATCCACCCACTATGATGATAACTCCACAAAAAGAGCAAGAGCAAGGTGTAGGGTAGACATCATCTACTACAATGCAAGTGGAAGAAGAGGCTCCTCAATTTTAAATGTTTATTGTTGAACTGAGAAAAGTTAAACAAAAACTATTTGAAGAATCAATTTAGATGGAGGCCAACACTATGGGGATAAAAGATGGAATCATATGCCTAGACTCCTCTAATGAATAATACATTTCATATACTATGGTAGCACAAAAAACCATGACATCAAGCATGATACTCCCCATTCCTACCCAAAAAGTAGTTTTTCCTCAAGCATAAAAGACAAACTATGCTATAAAATAAAATCTATGGCAAAAAGGCCTCATACACCACCCATAAAGGGGCCAAACCATGAGGTGGAAAAATAAGAGTTGTACCAAGTCAAGGTTCTAAGATTGTAGGGATTAAATGGAAAGTCACCCCTTGTAGATAGGTAAGAATGCTCTCATTGCTCCCCTTGTCCTTTCTCTTATTATGTCATTACCAATTGTTTCTTCTCTACCATTGCCAATTGTCTCTTCTTTTCCTCCTGTGTCATCATCTCCTATTGAAACTATTTTCACAATTATTTTTACATCTGATCCTCTATTCTCCACTATTGCTTCCACTATTACTAGACAACCTAACACTCAGGGGTTAACTTATTATACTCAATTAACTTTACCAATGCCCTCTTCAGGAGTGGTAAAAATCATAGTAGTGATGGCCACAAAAATATCTCCCAAGAAGAGACCAATATACATTGTTCATCCCCTTACCACGTCTAGGGAATGTAGACTAGTCTAAAATAATATAGCATTCAATGCCTAAACTAGCCCCTAAAATTGCACCCACAGAAGACACCCAAGTAGAGGCAAAACCTCTAGATCCATCTATGTTGACTCTTATATATTGGGCTAAGGAGTTAGGAGCATTAGCTTCTAAGAGGCCAAACTTGAAGATCATCAAGCTACCCACTGTGAGCTTGCTATTTGATAAATCAATTGGCTTAGTAAAAAGGGTAAGGAAGAGGAAAGTAGAAGATAACATGGGTCAGAGTTTAATTATGGAAGAATGAGAAGAGATTTCCTCTCTTTCAAAAAGATAAGACAAAAATAAGGGTCGGCCCCCTTACAATGAATAATTTAAGTCCTACATGGAAACCCACACTAGAACATTGTTAACCATTCATGAGGGAACAAAACATGTAAGAAAAGAATTAGAATAAGAGTTAGAACCCCTAAGGGAATAATAAAAAGTAATCCATGTTCTTATAGATATGGAACAAGATGTACAAAATGTAGCCATAAGGCTATATGAAATACCATATACTATTCATTCTTTGAGAGCACAATTGGATCCTCATGCAACCACAATAACTAAATTGTTTAAGGTTCTCAAGGAAGTTGAGAACATATTATTTTTTTTGGTTTTATATACTACCAATAAAGCATACATCCATTTGAATTTGATGACCCCCTTGGAGGCAGTGAATGCATTGAATCTAGTTCTCATTAGGACCCAAGAAGCTTGAGAATGGGTAAATGTTGCTGATGCTATAGTTACAAAGATCACTAAACAAGAGAAGCACATAGTGTAAATTCTAAATGAATTGAAATTTACACATGCATAGGATAGCACTGGAAGGTTGGTAGCTATATTTATTTTTGATGAAAAGTTACAACAAACTTCAGATAATTTCAAGCAAAGTGTACATGACTGACTTTAGAAGATATTGAGGTAAATTTGAGCTCAACAAGGAAGAAGGCAACTAAAGTAGAATTCTTTTAGATAAAATTTTGAGTGACTAAATCTGAGCATGCACATTTGATGGCATAAGTGGACAGAGTAAACATACCTCCTCTTCTTGATATGAGCATAGTACAGGCACAACATGCTAGATGATGCAAACACTATCAGGGGCTAGAGGCCAAGAAGATGTATACTTCAACATCACCCAAGACTCCAACTAATGTTCTAGCTTTAACATCACCTAAAACTTTAGTACCTCCTAACTCAGTAAGTGCTTCAGTTCTACCTACCAATTCAGCTCCAGTTACTACTTTAGTTTTAACCACAACCATGACTAGTATAAAGTAGGAACCGATCTAGCCTTATCCTAAAACTAATTTTGTATACAAATTTTACATGTAAAGCTTATTCTAACAACCATGACTAGTAGGCATTTTAATATTTATCTTATAATTAAAAAAAAAAGTTGCCAACATGCACACATTGCATGTTTGATGTAATCTATGAGTTATAACATGTAGTTTTATATCGAACTAGAACTTATGTTCTAGTTATTCTTATGTAATCTAAAGTTTTTGTTACACTTAGAGGATGAGGCAACCCATTCCCCAAGTATTTTAAATACATGTAAAACCCTCTTTTCAAAGGGTTGAAGTTTTGATCAATATACAAGAAGAAATCAATTTGTTTATTATCATGCAACTGTGTTTGGTATTTCTTTTTCCTTTTCTATGTTATTTAAATTTTAGTTTCTTTTTCTATATCAACTCAATAATTTTGAAGTGTGCTAATGCTAAAGATGAATATGTTTGTTTCAATTAATGAATATTGATCTTAAATGTGATATAACTATTGAAGATTGGTAGATTCTATTGGTTTAAGCAATCAATATAAATTGAGTTGATAATCCAAGGTGTGTAAGAGTGTTTACTTTAGTATAGTCATCTAGGTGTATGTTATAGCTAATCTAGACAAATTTTTGGTATGATTTGTAACCTCAAATAAAGGTGTGCAACAACAACCCTAAGGAGAGAAATCTTCAATTAAGATAACTAAACTTACTATACTTATTTTTCCATACTGATAATCATGCTTGTTCGTGAGTGTGAAATAGCTACAAGCAACAAACATTAGTCTTGGAGATACTCATCCATCAAAGAAATGTCAATATCATAGCATAGTAAATAGCATATCCATATACCACTACGTAATAAATCAATAAATAGAAAGGCATGTGTAATAAATATATGTTTTTCAACATGGTAAATAGGTCATATATAGATATAAAACGTGATAATGTAGCATGTAGAAGTAGATTCCCCCAACATTGTCATGGCCCTTGTGTATAAGAAAGGTCTAGTATTTGCATGTCCATGTATGATCTGTTCTATTGCATTACACTCATATAGCTCATGAAATACATGTGTGTATGAAAATAATATCCCATCTACCAAACATGTGATAAATAGCATATACAAATAATGAAATCTAGAAACTCATGTCATGTCCAGGTCCTGATTTTTTATTTTTTTTAATATATTATTATTATTATTATTATTATTATTATTATTATTATTATTATTATTATTATTATTATTATTATTATTATTATTATTAATTATTTTATGCATGCATAGAATCAAGCAAACATTAAGAAGCTATGTAAAATGGATTAATTTAATACCAAAAAAATAGTTTGTTGATTCCTTATATGTATATCTTGTATCTCACCAACACACTTTATGTTCATTATTTGTTGAGTCCTTTATTGTATCATTATAAATTTGATCATATTGTTCATCAATATGACACCAATCTTCTTGATAATCATAATCATAGTCTTCTACTTGAGATTGCAATTTTGACATGTCATTCCCATCATCACCCATATCTATATTTGATATGTAAAACCAATTGTTCCATATTGTGGAATTGATTTTTTTTTGTTCTTTTTAATTCAATATGTTCATAATTATTTAGGTCTTGTATCTCATTTGGATCTACTGAAATATTAAATATCGATGCTTGAGTATTATATGTATAAATGGTTTCTCCTTTTGTTTCTTGAATTTTAGATGTAATCATATCTTTTTCAGTATTTTCTTTATCATTTTTCTCTATGCATGAAGCAGGTGTAATGTTTTAATCCATAAAAACCACATTTTTACCATTAGTCTTTTCAAGAACATATTACCTTCAAATTTAATTCTTATGTACCTCTTTCTTAGGTATAATTTCTTGTTTACCAATATTTTTTATCTTGTTTTTCAAGGTCTAACAACTATCTGTGTGATGCCCATGCATTCTATGATAAACACAATAATATTTGGATTTTCATGTAACATGTAGAGGAAAAGTGATCAACTTATTATGAAACATATTCCTTAAAGTTTCAATTTGAGGTATATTAGCCTTATGTGAAGTTTTTGACCCCATTGAATATATATTTTTGTTGATTTTGGACTGATGTTTGAGATGAGGTATATGGAGAATGAGCTATGCAATTGACATTAGTGTGCATGGAATTTGGGATATGCACAATCATGTCTTCAAGCGATGTGATCCTTAGACATATTTACTCTAGGGATTCCTTCATAATATTTATTTGATCCAAAATAGTTGCATTATACACAATAGGTTGGGAAGATCCATTATTTATACAATATTGGTTAAAGGTAGGTACATTATCAACCATGTATACTTATATATTATTCTTGTATTCTTGCAGATCATGGTCTTGAAAGGGTTCAAATAAGAGCTCTGGTTGGACATATCTGTTAGGTTATGATAATATATTGACTATTTATTTTTCCTTATATCTAGTATCATTTACTTTATACTTAATAGATTTCTTATGTTGAGACTTTTCACTAGAAGGATTAGAAACATAGTGAAGTTTGTTCATGGCGAGGAGTTTAACTTCATGCTAATTGATTCTATGGCATAAATGGTCAAAAATTTAAACTACTTAAACATAATACATTCATATAATGGGTCTATAAAAATTATTTTTAATATGTTTTGAAACTCATTTTTAGGAATAGGATTTTTCATCTTATCAAGCATGGTCTTATAACTAAACACATAATCATGAATAGACTCATTGGGTTCTTGCTTAATCCTATAAATCTAAGAATAAGATAATTATTCACCAGTTTTAAATGAAAAATGTGTTAGGAATTGATTAACCAAAGGGTTTAAGGTTTGCATTGGTTGAAAGGGAAGAATATATAACCATGTTAATGCATAATCCCTAAGACTATGTGGGAATAACTTGCTCAGCAAGTTGTCATTAGATACATAATCTAAGCATGCTATGTAGAAGGATAAAATATGGTGCTAAACATGGATGAAATTTAATATTATAAAATGGTAGCTTAAGTACCACAAAATCCATGGGTAAAGGATTCTCTGAAATATCTAAAGCTAATGAGTTATACAACAAAGCATGTGAATCTATATAATGACTAGCTTTAGCGATATCTTGATCTAATTATAATACCTTATCTTATAGAGTTACAATTGTATACACAAAGGAACACGTAGTAGGTAAGTTGTATGATATAATATACATAATAATCATAGGATATGAGTGAGTCAGTTATGTGGGAATAGGCATGGAAATTTGTGGAAGCCTTGTGTTGCCCGAACACCTTAGGTGAGCATCTCATGGGTAAGTAAAGGTGTAGTATAGGTCTTAACACCTATTGTGGGGTTAGTACATGTACAATAAGAACATTATAAACATTTTCATATTTAATATGCATATAAACACCATTAATAGGATGTGTGGGAGGTGGAGGGGATGTGGAGGAACATTTTGATACCATCTATTTTATAGTATAAACACATTTGAAAGTACTTAGGATTCCACACTCATAGATTATGTATCATTAAGGAAATTTAAGAATTTATCATCATCAATTTTAGCCTTAATTTTATTTTGCATTATTGTTTCTCATTTCATTACATGCTTATGAAATTTATGGTAAATTTTAGGCCAACAACATATAATTATGATAATCATTGCTTGAATTAGAAATTATATACAATGAATATCCATGATAGCCAACATATAATGTGTCAAATAAATAAACAATCACTCAAACCAAATAATGAGGAATTTTTATAAACCAACATAATTTTTTGATACAAATCAATAAATAAAGGAAACCCATAAATTATTCTAAAAATAGGTACACCCTTTGCCCTCTAAATGGAATTTACTAAAAATAGTAAATCATAAAGTACAAAAAATCCATACAATATTTTTTAAACTAAAAATAGGTTTTTAATCAACTCAATACAACTAAAAAAATGTCTGAGAGTTTAAAAAATAGAGTCATTATGGTTTAGATATGAGTTGAATAAGTGAGAAGACAAGCCATAAGCCTAGGAAAGGAAACCATAATTGGAAAATGAGTTTGAAACCCAAGGGAAAAATATTAAACTTATGATTTACATAAAGGATAGGTCAAAATAAAAGATCAATTCTAAAACCCTAAGATAAAATTTTGAAACCCTAGAAAGAATATTATAACCCTGATGAAAACCTAGGGTTTGGAAATGTTCAAATAATATATGGGTTCACCAATATGGTTACCATATTTATATATTAGTGTGAATCACAATAGACTAAACTTGTAGAATTAATTCAATTTGTAATGCATGGAAATCAAACATAAATTTGATTGTAACTAATTGATATAAATATGATAATTAAATTTGTTATTTATGAAAGATAATTAAATTTGCTATTTATGAAAAGTATTTAGGAGATCATGATACTTAATTGTATTGTCTGATTGATTGACTAATATTGTATTCTAACATTAGAAATAGATTGGAAGCATTTCAGTGATTTTTCTAAATATGGAACTATGTTTTTATGCATGAAGGGTCGGTACCATCTAGTTTGGACAAAAACATTGACAATAGTGACTGAGGCTAAAATTACTATCTTAGGAATATTTCTCTTTATGATTATACAATGCATTGTGCCAATTTGATACGTCTATGAATATGTGATATGTGACCCTCAAATACATGTAAAACTCTAAAAATTAAATTCTTTATCCTTAAAACCCTAGTTCTATTTGTAAAAAATGAGGAAGTATAATTTAGCTGAGTTGACCCAAATCACCTCCTTGATGATTGATTGTTGTTTTCCTAACCAATACTCTAAAGTAGGAATTAAACCCATACTAGATTTTCCCCTTATTTTGATTGTGCAATTGTGATATTTCACTATATGAATGCACTTATAAATTTTTCTTTTATCTTGACAATTTTACATTTAACCTAGCTTGGTGTGCTTTAGAGTTGGTTGATGTTTGCTCTTAGTGATTGATTTGTAATTTGAGATGAATAAGATAAATTTTCTTAATGTGTAATAGTATACTTGATAATTACTTTAGAATGAAAGGTTGTGAATAAAATTGACCTTTAGTTTTATTTATATACACTCAATTGGGTAATTTCTTATGCCACCAACATGTTAGGTGAATGGGCCAACCTACACGAAGTGTTTAATTTTGAAAAAAACCCATTACTAGGTGAAGGGTAGTATTGTTAGCCTCATGGCAGTAACATCAACATTAATGTTTGAGTCTAGAATTACTATTTGAGAGACAAAATTACCAATGTAGCATCATATTAATGATTGGGTATGATATTTCACTTATTTAGTATAGACTGGAATGTTCTTGTAGGTGACTAGTAACAACTTATAATGGATTGGTCTATTAACTAGCATGTGGGTGTGCAAGAATGGTAAGTGATAAATGTTTAGAGATGCATAATTCATCTAGGATAAGTGTAAGTCGATATTGACATTTTCAAGCGTCAAATACAAAATTTTAATATCTAAAAATATTAATATGAAACATAAAATACATCAAGAAAGACCACATGTATAGAGAATCTTTCATATCTAAACTCCACAAAAATTATTTCTTAAAAATTATTGAAAGATCATATTAAGCAAGGTTATTTTAAGCAATATAATATCATGAGCATCTTTACACAAATACTAAAATAAGATCTTTACAACATACTATAGTATATAAAATAAAACTACTATGAAAAAGGAGTGCAAAACACTTATTGTAAACACCTAAATTTTCTATTAGACACTTTGGAAACATCAACTTTGACACACTTTTGAAAAAAATGGATTTTGCATACATGTTTGACTCTTATACACACTTTCCCTATCCATCTACCCACCTATTGTCTTGGCCAACCTAATTTACCAAATACACATATTTAGGATCACCTTAATATATGCAAAGACCTTTCAAAATCCTAAACAAATTGTCTCCATATCCCATATCATTGATTTTAAATCTTAGGGTAGTGCCAATAATAGTCAGACAATTACAGTTTACCGTAAGTGTTTGCCTCTTCAGGAAGTGTCTAGGAACACTCACCAACTATTTTGAAAATTAAGAAGCATCCCTTAGGTTTGCAAGGACACATTTCATGGGTCATTCATAATGGGGAATATCAAAGAGTTATCGATAAATGTAAATCAACCATAAGGTTATACTTGTGAAATTGGATTATGAAATAGGTTAGATTCTTTGTTAGTATCAAAATATAAAAAAATTAAAAAAACTAACATATTAATCCTATTACCTCGATTGGAAAATATCAATGAAATGAAGAAAAATAGAAAAAAAGCAAACCAAAATGATTATACCTTCCTAAAGTGACTTCTCCTCATAGATGGTCCACAAACGTGTTTATGCCCAGTTATGGAGCTCAAGATATTTATTAATCTAGTTATGAAAGCGCCCCCAACATCTCCTCATGGACCATTTTGATTGGATTTGTGTATGCAAATTGAAGTTTTAGCATAAATTCTGCATTATATATTTGCACTAGAAAGTTTATTAATTATCTATGGTGGCTCTTGCATTTATAGGCTAGGCAAATCAATTATGGCCTTTGGAACCAAAATTAGATGATTGGCCACAAATGAGTTAATTTTTAGAGGGATAAGCAATTAATATTTTGGAATAAGGGAGCAATTAATAGGCATGGCTAGTCTTAATCAGATATTTATCTCTATTAATGCTTGGTGGATGACACCCTTTTAAATGATGTCATGGGTGATGTCATGGCCCTGATATTTGAATTTTCATTTTTTAAAATTATATTTTCATTAATTTGTCATGGATTTTTCACTTAAACATTTGATTGGATTTTCTTATCTAAGTGATTCTGATTAGGCATTTTGTAATTCTTGGAATTTGATTAGTTGCCTTGCACTATTGATCAAAAATATCAATTTAGGTCATAATTTGACTAGAGATGAATTGAAATAAGGTAACTATTGTGTGCAGGGAAATACGCCAATTAAGTACATATTGATGTGAATTAGAACTTGCTCATGACATGTGTGGATGAATTAGAGCATTTTAGTGGTTTTGGTCCAGTTTGTGCATTATTGTGCAAAGTCATTTAGACATGAAATTTTGACACAACATTAGTGAGAATTGGATTCTACATTTTATCCCAATTTAAAAGGGTGTGGTAATATATTTGATTGAAGTAATAACTTTTCAAATAATAAAAAGGTCGCTTAAAATGATCATAATTAGAAAAAATAAATGTGCTACCTTTTTTATTTTAATTGATTTATGAAAAAAATGGGTTCATGAAAAAATCCCCAAATAATATTTGGGAGGACCAATATGGGCCCTCAACGATGTGGTGGGAATTTTTTTTTTTGGACTAATAGGCCCTTGAATAAAAGAAAATTACATGTGATTTAGCAGAAGAGGCTAAAAAGGGAGTAATTAGAAGAAAATGGTTCATAAAATAGATAAATGAGGCAAAAATGAGCCTCTTTGAAAACAAAGAAGGGGTCATTATAGGACTAGGGGGTAAAAATTTTAATTTTAGGTTATAAGTTATCCCCTAGGTGGTGAAAATCACTCATTTTCACCCTCCATTATTGCAATATAGAGCTCTATTTTTTGTGTGTGAGATAATCTGATAAAATGATTAATATCCCTTACCACAAGCACCTAGGTGAGTGAGTGAGAGATTACCAATGACTACCAAGGAGCAAGGCACCATTAAGTATCTTTTGTTTTATTTAAATTTGGCATTTATGAGGCCCTAAAAAACCACAAAAAGGCAAGTTCATTATTTTTTAGAAGATGAAAATGATGAAATCACCTACGAAAACAATGATATCATCAACCTAATCGATGAATTTGAGATGAAAATGGTAAATTTGACAAAATATATGAAAATCACCAAAATGATGATATCACACATTGAGTCAAAAATTGCTTAAATGGTGATAATTATGGTTAAATAATGGCAATGCTAGTTAAATGGCAAAAAAACTAGTCAAGTGACAAAAATGCTTGATCCACAAAACTAGGCAAGGAAATGGAAAACTCACCTATAATAACAAGGTCATCCTATTGATCAATGGAAATGATTGATAAAAAGGTGAGTTCATGGACTAATGAGGGGAATGGCAAAATTGCCCTATGAAATGGTGAAAACACCCTGAAGAATGGTGAGATCACTAAGGAAAATAGTGAGATTGCCCAAAAGAGGCAATGTCATGGTAAAAAAGACCAAATTATATATAAGAAGAGAATGCTAAGGCTAAAATTTGAAGAAAGTGGTAAAAATATCAACTTAAAGGAAAAATAGATAAGTGATTGACTTGGTTTGGTCAAGCTTTGTGATATGTAGGATAAAGTGGGTGTTGTGATGGTGCACGAGTGATAATCATGAGTCTTATGCCATGTTGGGATCCTAATAGATGAGGTTGTGTGACTTTTAGAGGCCACTAATTTATGGTACATATTTTAGATGTTGGTTATTCATGTAAACCATGCATATCTATTGGTGTTAGTAGAGTGTTAGCACTTTTAGATGTCTACCTTCCACTTTCCCACAGGTGAGGCCATAATCAAATTAGAGGATGTATTTTAGATTTTATGAGTGCCTATCTAGGTTTGGAGGATAAATTGGATGCCTCGAGGCAAACAAACTAATCTAGTGGATTTGATTGGAGTGATAAATATAAAAATTACTAAGAGGTTCATTGACATTAATGCCCTAAAGGACCTGGCATAACCTCCAGCTATGGATCTGGGAGACGTAACAACAAGATGAGTTACAATGATGCTCTCTCTAGTAGATATATTAGTCTAACTGAACCTTGGCCTCTTTTAGCTTACTCATAATATCAAACTAGGCTACCATAGTTGACAACGTATTAGCATGATGATTCTAGTTTTTTGGTATAGCATAAATGTTAAAGGCTTCAAAATATTGAATTAGGTCCCATACTATATTTTTATAGGACCTCATCAACATATTTTTTGTAATGTTTAGGCCCTTGACTTGGTTCACTATAAGATCATTGTCTCCATACACTTGAAATCTTTTGATTCCTATCTTATTGACCCATTGGAGGCCATGGATTAGGCCTTCATATTCTAATGCATTGGAGGAGCAACTAAAATGGAACCTATAAGAAGAGAAATACTTATCATTTGAAGGGGAAACCAACATTACCGCTACACCTACTCCATTTTTTCTCCTTAAACCATCAAATAATAACTTCCATATACCATTGAGGTCTTCTTTAGGTCCAATGAGGGAAGGCATGAGGTGATTCTCTTTATGTAGCAAATAGACACCCATGCCTCTTTCTTTGACACCTTCTAAATGGTCAATAAATTGATTATCCCCCCATAGCTCATCTAAAAATAAGTCTGGAATCTCCTTAGAATAAGTATTCAGTTCTTGACCAATTATAAATTCATCCTCATTAAGGATAGTACAATTGAGGTTTATGTTATTTGACTAATCGGGCTCAATGTGAAATTATGCCATGGTCTCAGCCTTGATTGATTCCTTAGTCACATATCTTGTTCTAAAAGCCATGTATGACTAATCCACTGTGAGATAGCCTCCTATCTTTGTTGTGAATTCTCTAGATAAGCATAACACAAAGTGAGGAGTTACATCAAGGATCATCACATCCGAAACCATTGAAACAATAGGACAAGCATGCAAGGTCAAGGTCAAATCCTTGATGATAATAGATGGCTTTTTGGAAGAACCATCAAGCTACAGAACTCCCTTAGTAAGTGGTTCATATTTGAGGTTTAGCTGATTAACTATAGAATTTGGCATTACTAAAGTGCTAGCTCCACTATCTACCAAGTAACTATGCACCAAGGAGTCACCAATGATTAATGAAATGTATAATAGAGGAGGTTTAACCACCTTACTCAATCCTTCTCCCATAGGATCTTGGGTTGCATTGGTGAGGACCTCAGTTTCTTTGCTTGGTTGTTTGCATGTAGTTGTTATAACACCTATCTTGGGCAAACCTTCTTGAATGATATCCACTTGATTGAGCATGGAAATTATGTCCCACATTGGTACACTCACACTAGATTTATTCATTTTCTCAATAATGTTGATTGGTGGACTACCAAACTTCATCTGTGCTTTGGGAGCCATTACTATTATTTGTGGAATTTTTGAGTTTTGTGGATCAAAACCTTTTTCTTGATTCTAATTTTTAGGTGTCGCGAGCTTTGGAGTGATAGCGGGCTCATTAGGCTTAGACAATGAAGGAGTAATGATAGGAGGTTCTTTGACCACCTATTGATCACCATCCATATTCCTTCTTTTAAATCTTGTATTAGTTGCCATTGGAATATATGCTTGGCTAGAACTAGCCTGTTGATTGAGTGCATAACACTCTTCTTGCTCACTGATGACCATTGTAGCATCTAGCTAGCTTGGTACTTGATCAGATCCTTGATCTTGTGGAGATTATCTTAGTTTTGTCATCATGGGAATTTCTATGTTTTGAGCCATTAAATCTTGATTGTATCCATAAGCAATAGCCTACTGCAATTGGTCATTGAAAGCCTAGTTAAAACCTTTAGTTGGGACAATGGATTGCCCAAAATATTGACCCTAAGGTATGGTCCCTTCAGTCTCTTGATCCATATTATTTTGAACAAGAACTAGGGAGTTGGAAGAACATGTGACATTTAGGTTATAGCTACTTTGCTTATTGTAGCTAGGTTGTCCTTGCCCTTGCTCACGGTTCTAGTTTTGGAAATTTCTCTTGAAGGGTAGTGTATTACCTTGATAAGACTATTGCTGAGGTTGATATGGAGGTTGATAAGGTTTATCGAATTGATCTTGTTGCCTTTTAACATTTATCACATCATTTTCCAAGGATTGGAGCATGCTCTTAAGCTCTAGGTAGTTCTTTTGCTCTTGGGAATCACTTGATCTACTAGTGGAGGCCTTTTCCTACTTAGGTGAAGGTATGACAACAATTGTTGGAGTTTTAAGAATAACATCAAGTGGGGAAATAACTACAGGGGGTGGTCTAATTTTAGGGAAAAGAGGCATTGGGGGTCTAGGAGTAAGCTTGCCAACCTGAACTAGGCAATTTTTTGCTTTAATAGCCACCTCATAAGCATTTGGCAATATGTCCCCTCCCATGGATTAGATAATTATAACTATATCACTATTTATAGCCTTTAATTAGTATCAGAACATAAAGTTAGGGGATAGTCTAACAGAGGCTGGAATTATGTCCCAATATTTTTAGAATCTTGTGTTGAAGTCTTGCATGACTTCATGGGGGGCTCTCTTGAATGTGGTAAGCTATCTTGCTAGTGATAAATCATCACTCTTATCTACAAATATTTTACACAAGGCCTCTCCTAGCTAATTCCATTATTGAATAGAATTAATAACTAAGCCTCTATACCAATCTAAAGCTTTTCCCTTAAGGGATACAACTAGCAGTCTAATATCTATATTTTTTGCAATGACATTATGGATATTACAAAAATTGGCTGTCATTGATGTGTTTAGTAGGGGTTATGGCTTGGTCCCCTATAAAATATGGGACACTTTTGAGAGCTTATGCTAGCATAGAATTGTATTATGGTAGATTCAAAGGGCTTTGGCCACTGAAGCCTAAAAAATCTCTTTGAGAAATCATGGTAACAAAAAGGGCTAACAAAGGTCTTCTTACATAGGTATATCTTACGACTGGTTTAGTAAAATGGTTTCCTATGTATGGGTGAGTATAGGTAAACCTTAACCTTCTGGATGAATTTAAGGGGAGTTGAACAAACTCAAAAGGAATACCTCTAGAAGTTGATCTTGTAGTCACCTTTGACATGAAAGATAGTTACTATTCTGCCACCACATTGTTGAGTGTTCTTCAAAGTCACCAAATACTGAAGGATGAAAGCTGTAACCACAACAATTTGATCAAAATAGCATCAAACTTGACCAATATTCCTTGAAAGTTGTCCCACTGGGGATGACAAAAAATATTGTAGGCTAGAATTAGCACCTTTGTGGGAGATTTTTTTAGTCTCTCTCACTTCTAGCTATAATATTGGAGCAACCTCAGGCTATGGGTATCCTGTAGTGAGGTTAAACCTCTGGAGAAGGCTAACTTCCTCTTGGTAGATCACCTAAACTAATGTTTATGCTTAGAAAAGAGGTAGAGAGGAGGTATAGAGTAACTAAGAGAACTAAATGGGTGATACACCAAATTTGTTAATACTCACATTAGCATGAAATAAACACTAATTCAACATAAGATAATTTTTGCTCACACAACCTCACAAACTAGTTAATTTGCATAAGTGTTTCATAAAATAGGCTAACCAAACAATACATGAAGCAAAGAGGAATTTCAAAATTCACACCAAACATCCATTAATGATAGAAATATCTTAAGTTCAGATCTAAAACTAACTCGAAAACACCTCAAAATAGGCAAGAAAGAAGGACAATGGACATGGAAGAACATTTCCTCACAAGGCCATCATGCACAAACTTGCTAAGCATAATTTTGATGTAAGAGATAGGTACAAATTGAACTTTATTTCTTCAAAAGGTCTTTTTTACAAATTTTTGATAGGGTTTTCCCTTGTCAAATTAGAATATCCCTTAGAATGGGGAAAATAATGGAGATATATGAAAAATGGGGGAACCAAAGGAGAAGAGGCAAGTAAACAAAAATCAATAATTGAGATCCAACCACCCTCCATAAATTCTCACCCACATTTAGGTTAATTATAAATAATCCTTCTTCAAAAAATTAATCGCCTTTAACTCCAATAGTCTTCAAGCCCTCTCATTTGTTAAGAAACACACTAGGAGACAAGAACTTGTTGAGGATGATGATGTCATGATCCACTAAAAAGGAAAAGTCTAGGAATGTCTTTAATGCTTGAGCTACCTTTTCTAATCACTTGATCTTCATCTTTCACTTCCATTCCATCCTTCACTTGTCTTTCATTTATAAGTACAAAATCCCCTGACCATCGGTGATTAGGGGGAAACCCTAAAACCATAGAACATAAATATTGAAAATGAAAATTCATTTTCACTATCTTCTATTTGACTTATTATGACTTTTATGCATTTGGTAGTTTGGAATTTTGTGAGTGACATTACTGATAAGGTGGGGTCAAGGTGTCGACTGGGTGATTGTTGATTAGAGGTTAGATTGACCAGATGGTTGAGTGGACCTAACTACTAGATCAACGATGTAGGGTGGACAAGGATGTGGCTAGGTAGTAGGATGTGGGATTTGTCCTCGACAATAGTCAAAGAATAAGGTAGGTGGTGTCTTAAATCATTAGATTAGTTTATTAGGTTAGTTGAATTTAGTTATTTTGTGTTTATTTTGGTAGGGTAAAATGAATGTGTGAAAATCAAAATAAAATGGGTAGTTGGGTTGGGGGTAGGGTAGAGGGTCAGGGTAGGTAGTTTAGTTATTTAATTTTGATGTTTTTGAATTTTATGGATGATATCATGTAAGATGTAGGTCATTACATAGTGGTAGGTTGCTCTAGCATTCTTTAGACCAAATGACATGACCCTATAGTAGAAGGTTCCACATGGGGTGATGAAGGAAGTTTTATGTTGATCTTTGGGGGCAATCAAGATTTGATTATATTTTGAGAAACTATCCATGAGATACATCTCATGGCTAGTTTTAAGATCAACAATTTGGTCGATGATAGGCAAAGGGAACTCATCTTTTGGACAAGCAAGGTTGATGTCACAAAAGTCAATACAGAGGCAAAGTCCCCCTATGGGTTTGGTGATGGAAACAATGTTGGAAACCCATTGTGGTTATTCAATGGGTTATATGAAGTCAATAGATAAGAGATGCTAAAAATATCTTTGACTATAAGGGTGATGTGAGGGTGCATCCTACAAAGCTTTTGCCTAACAGGATTAGCATCAGGATGGATGATAATGCTATGAAGAGCAATGGATGGGTCGATCTTGAGCATATCCTGATAGGACAAAGAAAATGCTATGTTACAGTCACAAAATAAGGAAGGGTAATCTTGTTACTCTGAAGACTCTAAGGATTGACCAATATTTACAATGTGAGGGTTATCCTGAGTACCTAAGTTAACATTGATAGTGGATTTGCTCAACATGGTTTGGTTATTAGGAGGAAGGGATTTATGGATAGAAGAATCCTTGAACCAAGACAAGTGAGAATGGAATCATCATCTTGATGTTGGTTGGTGTTGATGGTATGAGAATTATTTTCTACCATTTCAGGATGAATGAGAGGAAGGGTTTTAGTTTGGCCATCCTTTTGATAGGTAGGGGGCCTAAACTAATAGTATTGACTAAAAAATGTTAGGAGGAATGATTTTAAAATCCTCAAACTTCAAAAGAGGTTAGGTTGGTGAGGATGGGACATCCTCATCAATGGATGTGATTGGTTTAGGTGAATTGGTGGGTTCTTCTAGTGGTATGAACCCAAGGCCAAATAGTTCATGAGGTTTTTGGGTTTTGATGGAAAGTAACTCATGAGGTCCATGTTCATAATGGTTGAGGCCAAATCCCTTCTAGGTACACCTATGAAGGTACAATTTGGAAAATATGGGTTTGTCCAGATAGGAAAATTTGGAAGTAAATGGTTAGATAGAAGAGGTGGTGGTGGAAGCAAGAAGGGGATGATCAAGTCCCCCATAGATGAACCTAGTTTGATGGTTAGGAGGTTAGAAAGGAATGATGGTTCCAATGTTAAGATCATCGGTAGGATCATGGTCAACATTCCCATACTCTTGATGAGTAGGGAAGGTATCCAAGTCCAAAATTTAATACTCCCCCAATGAGAGACATTGGAACATGGGTTTCAAGGGGTCCTCTACAGGGATCTAAGAAGAAGGGATAGATGACCTAGTTGAAGCTTCATTGATGATAGGGGTAGAGTTATTATTGATTGGTGGTGACGTGGATGAGGGAGGAATAATAATGTCATTATGTTGGTATGTCATGTTACAAGATATGAAAGGACTAGGGTTAGCTTTTATGGTGATGACTTGACCCTCGTGTTCAAACTTGACACAACGATGTAAGGTGGATAGGATGCAACTCATGGTACCTATCCAAGGGAATTCAAGTAAGATGTCTTGAAACTCACCTTCTAAAACATAAAAGAGTTCTAGAATTGTGTAGGGTCCCAAGTATATGTGGAGGATTACTATCCCCAAAGTAGTGGCCATAGTATCATTAAAGGAGTGGAGGACCGCTATAATTTTTGACATGATATTCTTAGGTAGTTGGAGTTGGTTATAAGCATGAGAGGACATAATGTTAATACTAGATCCTCCATCAATAATCACCCTTTTAATGTAGGTTTTATTTATGTATGTAGTGATGAAGAGGGGAGGATTGGGATCCTCATAATGAACATACGGTATTTTTGAGTCTTGGAAAGTGACAAAGGTGGAAATTTGAAGGGCTTCAATAAAGGATGCAATAGGTTGAGGGTTGTGGGGTTATATTTATATTGTTATTAGGGCCTCTATCAATGCTTGGTGGTGATGATGCGAGGTGTTGATTAGTTCATTAAGGCTCATCTTCATCGGTGTCTGGTGAAGTTATTTTAACACTACTTGCTAGATAAATTCAAAAGGGTTAGAAGGGGAGGCACCCAAAATGGATATTTTAGGTTTTGGTGAAGGTGAAGGTAAAGGTGAGGGTGCTTGGGTTTAGTTGGAAGGTTGAGGGGTATAAGGGTATGTCCATGGTATGGAGACTTTGGTTTTTTTCTTATTATTTTACTGGGCTTGAGATCGGGTAACCATATGGATAGTGTGGATTAGGGGAGGTGTTAGGATAGAAGGTTGTTTCAATTCCTCCTCACTTTCAAATGAGAGTGGAGGAGTAGGTAAGTTTTGGATGGGTTCATTTGGTGGTTGGGTTTTTAATGGGCTCAAGGGAGGTTCATTTGATAATAGATCATCCTCAACCCATAAGTAATGGACAAGTGCTTTGAGAATTTTACAATTCTTTATGTCATGTTGAGGCGTCCTATGGTATGAATAGATTAAACTGTCATTGAACCAAGATGGTTTAGGAATTGAAGAGTCAAAAGTTTTAATTGGTGGTAGGCTTAAGGAAGAGGTTTTCAAAAACCTTTATAGAATGGTTGAATAAGATTCAAGCAAATGTGTTGGGGGTGTTGGGTTTTTGGTTTTAGAAGTGGGAGCCTTCTTAGAAGTAGGCTTCACTGTAGAAGTTGTAGGTGGTGGAATGGTTTAGGTAGGTGGTTTTGGTTGGTATTTCTTGGTTGCGGTTTGTTTTGATGTGGATGATGAAGGTTTTGAGATAAGTGGGAAGGTAGAGGTAGATAGGTTAGTTAAAAATGATGGGGAGTTTGATGATTTGGAGGGTGTAGGTAAAGGTAGAATGAAAGGAGGAGATTTATTTTGGGTAGTTGTGGGAGGGTTCACCTTCTTGGTAGAAGGATGAGTTCCTAAGATGGTTTAAGGATGAGGTCCTAAGATAGAAGGTAAGTGGGAAGGGGGTGGGATGTCTTTGGTTTGAGGTGGGAGTTTAGGTGGTTCCATCTCCTTAGTTGGTTTGGTTTGGGTTTTATTTGGTGTAATAAATGGGGTTAAGTCCAACTTCAAAGATGGGTGAGCAAGGCTAGGAGTAGGAAGTATTACTAGGTTATTAATAGGTTTAGTTACAGGGGTGTAAGGTGATTTGATAATTTTGGATGGAGGTGGTCTAGATGATTCCCCTATGACTTTAGAGGAAGAAGTATTTGATGAAGGTATTGAGGTGATGATAGGTTTGATGGTAGATGCAAGTGAGGTTGAAGGTTTGTGTTTGTTTTTATAGGGGAGCCCAAGATAATGCCAAAATATGGGTCTATATAGATTGGGTTGAGAAGTGAACTCTAGGATTTGGACTAGTCTAGAGAAGGGTTTGTAAACTAGTTTAATTCCTTAGTCATTGGTTTAAAAGATTAGGCCCATAGGTTGGGGTGAAGGAATGGTTTCTTCACCTTTGTCCTTGATGGAAGGTTTTAAGATTTGAAAAGATGTTTCCTCTATGGAGGGAGTAGGTAAAGTGATCTCTTTTTGTGGAAGGGTTTCCAAAGAGAGAATGGGTGGTTTTATGATAGGGGAGGACAGTGTGATGGCCTCTAGGGAAGGAACAAAGGTGGTTGCTTCCTTTGCTTGGGTATCCAAAGGAATGGTGGATAATTTCACCACTTCTATAAGTGGAGTGGGGGAGGAGGTAGTTGAAGCAATGATTTCCTCCTTTGATATTTATATCAAAGGAGATGTGGATAAGTCCATGGTCTCATCAAGTAAAGAAAGAAGGATGGTTGCTTCATTTGTTTGGGTGTCCAAAGGAATAAAGGGTGAGTTCACCACTTCAATGATTCGAATGGAGGAAGAGTTAGTTGAGGTAATGGTCTCCTTAATGATAGGTTCATTGATAGTAACATTGACTTTATGGACCTCAAGAATGTGAGACAATTCTGGTTTATTATCATCATAGTTGGTAGAAGGGGCATGATTGGGGAAAGGTTTTTGAAAGATTTTGAGGGACTGATTTGGTTGTGCATTGGGATTATCAAATACAAGTTAGCCTTTATCAATCAAGTTTTGGACAATGGTTTTGAAGGTGTTACACCTACTAACATCATGTCCAATGACACAATTGAAAGCACATAGATCATTCTCATTGTAACAAATAGGTGTAGGGCAAGAAGCATAAACTTGTTGGGGAGGTTTAATGAGGGGAAGTTATATGATGTTGGATTTGAGCAATTTATTCAAATTTGAATCATAATACTCCCCTATTGGAGTGTATTATTTTGGGTCAACTCGGTTTTGATTTCAAATTTTTTAGTTGGAAGAGTTAGAGGAATTAGTTTCGTTAAGTTGATTGACAATTGGTGGTGGAGTGGTTTTAAGGATAATGAAGTTTGTGAATGCCTTTGGTTCGGTGTTGGGATGGTTAGATTGGTCATTAGTTTTGGATGAGGAAGAATCATTGGATTTAAAGCTAGAATTTTTATTTCTTAGTTTCAATTTCCCTTCATAAATGGCTCTGATTTCTAATTTTCATGCCATAGTGAAAGCCTCATCAAAGTTCTTGAAAGTTTGAACTTTTAGAGTAGGAGCAAAGTGTTTGGCACAACCCTGAGAAAAAATTTCAATCAACTTGGGTTGGGTGTTAGGATTAAGGAGCACAATTGATTGCCTTGTATAAGCAACTAAACACAAAATTTAACCAAAAGTAATATGTAACTAGAATTTAGAAATAACACAGAATATGAGAGACAATACAACCTTGTATTAATACTCTTTCAGAAGGAAATACAATGAATAAGTCACACTCTTCTTCCCACACCTCTAAGATGTACAGATCTCTTTCCCTCAAGAGTTCACTCTCACCACCAATTACAACCACAACTCAATAATCGAGTTGTTCCCTCCACCAGTCAGTAACAATACTGCCAGTCCACCAAGTACTCAAAGTACTCCAAGTAGATCTCCTTTGATCTTGCAACAACCTGCAAATCAACTGATCTTACTTACCATGTAGATCTCCCTTGATCTTGTAACAACCTACAGATCAACTGATCTTACAATTGGAAGGATCTCTTCCTTGTCTTTGATTACAATACAACCTAATGGGTCTATTAAATAGATCCCATACAAACAATAATTAGAAACACAGACTCAAGACTTAAATTAGTCTTCACATGCAAACACTCGGTCCTCCTAGAATAGAATAAATCTAATTCTAGAAATGCATGCACACACAGGTGACTGACGTCGGTAGATGTCTGCCTACACATGACTGACATTGGCTGATCCTTGACCGATGTCGATTGATTTGTAACTAGATATGACTGACGTCGGTTGATCATAATGACATCGATTGCTGTCACACTGAGCAACCTCCTCCATTTGCATATCTGTGAAGCTTTTAGCTCCATAACCTAAAAATCTCCCACTTGGAGATAAACAGCTACACCTATACTTATACATCAACGTCCTCTAATTTTGTTTATTGGCTTGTATCCCTATTCAAGTTCAATCTTGAAGACCAACCACCACATATCTTATGGTGCTACTTCTGTCATCCAAGTAACCTGCCATATCTGAATCTACATACCCATGTAGAGAAGTGCTTGACCCTACATAGCATAAATACTTGCTGCTAGCCCCTCTCAGATACCTGAGAATACACTGAACTACTTTCCAGTGCTTCTTTCCCAGCTTGGCCACAAACTTGCTGACAACTCCCACTGCTTGGGTAACATCAGGTCTAGTACACATGTACTCAACCTCATCATGTGATTTGGGACACTGTTCTATGAATTGTCTATCTATAGGTGTGCTAACCAGTTCTGCATCTTGCATATTGAACCTCTCCACTACCTTATTCACATAATCATCCTGAGACAACATCAACCTGTGATCTTCCCTGTCTCTAGAAATATTCATGCCAAAGAATTTTTTTGCTGCTTCCAAATCCTTCATGGCAATCCTCTGAACTAACTTTACCTTTAGCTCAGTAATCTCCTGCATGTGTGACCCTGCAACAAGCATATACACTACATACAGTAATAGGATAATGTAGCTAATATTTTCCAACCTGGTAAAATAAACACAATGATAACATTGACATTGACTAAAGCCATGCTTTGTCATACACCTGTCAAACCTTAAACACCATTGTCTTGCAGCCTGCTCAAGACAATATAACTTGGCCTTCTGTCTCACATGTTCATTCTCTCCTTTCTTTAACCTAGGAATCCATTCATCTTTTAGTGGTTTCATCCTGGCTGGAAACTCTACCAAATCTCTCATTCGGTTCTCTCCCAAGGAATCAAATTCTTGATTCATGCCATGTTCCCACTGTTTCCTGGATTTTACCTACATTGCCTCTTCAAAACTTCCTAGTTCTTGACCATCAGTGAGCAACAAGTAGTGTAAAGAAGGGGAATAATGAATTTGAGGCTTACTTACCCTTTCAATCCTCCTCATGGGCATTTGAGACTCCTTGACAGCTTGCTATCTACCCAAAATTCATTTTGACAGTGACCGATCTCGATCACACCTTAGTCTGCACCCGACTGATGTCAGTTCTATGTGATTGAGCTGACTACCAACATCAGTTCATTGACCGATGTCAGTGTCCACCTGATTGCTGACACTATTTCTATGATAGACGTCAGTGTCTACATGCTCGACACCACCGACTTTGGTCTGCACATGACCGATGTCAGTACCTACCTGTTTGACATCAATTCCACTTGATCGACGTCGATAATTGTGTTTTCCTGTGAGTGATGACTTTTTACCCGCGAGCTCACTTTGGATCATAACCTTGTCCAAACTACCCTGCTCAAAATTATTCAGCCCTTGAGCTAATCTCTATTCATCATTTTCTCCTTGAAAACCAAGGCTTTCTTGTTCTTGTCAAAAACATCAAATTTTCTCTTTATGCAATAAACCTGATCCTTTCTTATAGCATGAGTTTCAAGAAACCTTACTTTCTTGTGTTGCTTACAAAAATCTCAATCTATGCTTTTCGAATATGAACTCTTACCTTTTGACTCAAGAACATGCATCCCCTTCTTACTTATGTGATCAAGCCTACAGAGCCACATCTTCATATCTACATCTGAAGTAGATAAACTAGAAGGAGAATCAATAATACAAGTAGATAGATAAAGAGTACCTACTTTCTTACCTCTCGCTAAAACAAGTGCACCCTTGGAAACTTTCCAAGATTTCACTATGAGAGTTACTATGCATTCCTCATCACCCAACTCTCCTATAAAAATTAAATTCCGCTTCAGGCCTGGGACATGCATGACATCCTTCAACACCCATATGTTGCATGTCTGCAATTTCAGCTGCACTTTCCCTTTGCCAACAATTTGACAAGGCTTACCATCCCCTAAATAAACTTTTCCAAAGTCTCCATGGACATAATCATGAAAAAATTCCCTATTTGGGGTTGCATGAAAAGAGGCACTAGAATCTAAAACCCAAGATTCTACTTTATCCAAGGAACATACAAGAGCATCTTGTGCAACAATACCTGCATCTTTTGCTTCTTCATTTCTTTCATGCTGATCTTCTACCAACCAACAATCTTTCTTTATGTGCCCTTTCTTTCCACAGTTCTAGTAGATTACACTGCCATTTCTGGATCTAGATCTCCTGTCTAGCTTTGACCTTGATCTCCCTTGCTCAATCTTCTCTCTTTGCTTTCCCCTGCTTTCAACACTTAAAGCATTACCTGATGATTCCCCTATGCTTTTCCTACAAATTTTTTCATTCAAGATTACACTAACAACATCATCAACTTTTAAGATATTTGAAGCAGACGCAGTATTACTTACTGCCATTACCAAGCTATCCCAAATTTTAGGTAAAGAGCATAAGATTAAAAGAGCCTTAATTTCATCATCAAAAACAATATTGACTAAATTTAACTGGTTTACCAAACCATGGAAATCACTAAGATGACTATGTACCAATCCACCTTCCAACATTTGCAAATTAAATAATTGCTTCATAAGAAATACCTTATTCGAAGCTGAGGGTTTTTCATATAAATTTTCCAAAGATTTTATTAGCTCTACCGTTGTCTTAGCTTGTGATAAGCTGGAAATCACAGATGATGCCAGGCTCAACCTTATAGATCCTAGAGTCTTCCGATTAAGAACATTCCATTATTGATCTTTCATATTTGTGGGCTTGCATGCAACCCCACCCAACGGTAAGTACAGATCTTTTTGATATAGATAATCTTCTATCTGCATCCTCCATAATTGATAAATATTGCCATTAAATTTCTCTATTCTTAGCTTACCTTCTTCTGCGATTGCTTTACTCCCACTCAAATAGAAACCCCTATGAGTGACCTGTAATCAATAAACACTTAACCTGCTCTAAACCTTGGCTCTGATACCACTTGTTAGGATTAAGGAGCACAATTGATTACCTTGTATAAGCAACTAAACACAAAATTTAATCAGAAGTAATATGTAACTAGAATTCAGAAATAGCACAGAATATGAGAGACAATACAACCTTGTATTAATACTCTTCCAGAAGGAAATACAATGAAGTCACACTCTTCTTCCCACACCTCTACGATGTACAAATCTCTTTCCCTCAAGAGTTCACTCTCACCACCAATTATAACCACAACTCAATAACCGAGTTGTTCCCTCCACCAGTCAGTAACAATACTGTCAGTCCACCAAGTACTCCAAGTAGATCTCCTTTGATCTTGCAACAACTTGCAAATCAACTGATCTTACTTACCATGTAGATCTCCCTTGATCTTGCAACAACCTGCAGATCAACTGATCTTACAATTGGAAGGATCTCTTCCTTGTCCTTGATTACAATACAGCCCCATGGGTCTATTAAATAAATCCCATACAAACAATAATTAGAAACACAGACTCAAGACTTAAATTAGTCTTCACATGCAAACACTCGGTCCTCTTAGAATAAAACAAATCTAATTCTAGAAATGCATGCACACATAGGTGATCGACGTCGGTAGATGTCTACCTACACATGAACGATGTCAGCTGATCCTTGATCGATATTGGTTGCTCTATAACTAGATATGACTGACGTCGGTTGATCAGAATGACATCGGTTGCTCTCACACTGAACAACCTCCTCCATTTGCATATCTATGAAGCTTTTAGCTCCACAACCTAAAAATCTCCCACTTGGAGATAAACAAATGCACCTATACTTGTACATCAATGTCCTCTAATTTTGTTTCTTGGCTTGTATCCCTCTTCAATTTCAATCTTGAAGACCAACCACCACATATCCTATGGTGCTACTCCTGTCATCCAAGTAATCTGTCATATCCAAATCTACATACCCATGTAGAGAACTGCTTGACCCTACATAGCATAAATACCTATTGTTGGTCCCTCTCAGATACCTGAGAATCCACTGAACTACTTTCCAGTGCTTCTTTCCCAGATTGGCCACAAACTTGCTGACAACTCCCACTACTTGGGTAACATTAGGTCTAGTACACATGTACTCAACCTCATCATGTGATTTGAGACACTGTTCTATGAATTGTCCATCTATAGGTGTGTTAACCGGTTCTGCATCTTGCATATTGAACCTCTCCACTACCTTATTCACATAATCATCCTGAGACAACATCAACCTATGATCTTCCCTGTCTCTAGAAATACTCATGCCAAAGAATTTCTTTGCTGCTTCCAAATCCTTCATGGCAATCCTCTGAACTAATTTTACCTTTAGCTCAACAATCTCCTACATGTGTGACCCTACAACAAGCATATACACTACATACAGTAATAAGATAATATAGCTAATATTATCCAACCTGGTAAAATAAACACAATGATAACATTGACATTGACTAAAGCCATGCTTTGTCATACACCTGTCAAACCTTAAACACCATTGTCTTGCAGCCTACTCAAGACCATATAACTTGGCTTTCTATCTCATGTGTCCATTCTCTCCTTTCTTTAACCTAGGAATCCATTCATCTTTTAGTGCTTTCATCCTGGCTGGCAACTCTACCAAATCTCTCATTCAGTTTTCTCTCAAGGAATCAAATTCTTGATTCATGCCATGCTCCCACTGTTTTCTTGATTCTACCTACATTGCCTCTTCAAAACTTCTTGGTTCTTAACCATCAGTGAGCAACAAGTAGTGTAAAGAAGGGGAATAATGAATTTGAGGCTTACCCTTTCAATCCTCCTCATGGGCATTTGAGACTCTTTGACAGCTTGTTGTCTACCCAAAATTCATTTTGACAGTGACTGATCTCGATCACCCCTAAGTCTGCACCCAACCAATGTCGGTTCCATGCAATTGAGCTGACTGCCAACATCAGTTCACTTACCAATTTCAGTGTTCACCTGATCACCAACACTATTTCTATGACCGACGTCAGTGTCCACATACTCGACACCACCGACTCTGGTCTGCACATGATTGATGTCGGTACCTGCCTGTTTGACGTCAATTCCATTTGATCGACGTCGGTAACTATGTTTTCTTATGAGTGATGACTTTTTACCTACAAGCTCACTTTAGATCATAACCTTGTCCAAACTGCCCTGCTCAAAATTATTCAGCCCCTTGAGTTGATCTCTGTCTGTGATTTTCTCCTTGAAAACCAAGGCTTTCCTATTCTTGTCAAAAACATCAGATTTTCTCTTTATGCAATAAACCTGATCCTTTCTTGTAGCATAAGTTTCAAGAAACCTTACTTTCTTGTGTTGCTTACAAAAATATCAATCTATGATTTTCGAATCTAAACTCTTACCTTTTGACTCAAGAACATGCATCCCCTTCTTACTTATGTGACCAAGCCTACAGAGACACATCTTCGCATCTACATCTGAAGTAGATAAACCAGAAAGAGAATCAGTAATACAAGTAGATAGATAAAGAGTACCTACTTTCTTACTTCTCGCTAAAACAAGTGCACCCTTGGAAACTTTCCAAGATTCTGCTGTGAGAGTTACTATGCATTCCTCATCACCCAACTTTCCTATAAAAAACAAATTCTACTTCAAGCCTAGGACATGCATGACATCCTTCAACACCCATATGTTGCATGTCTACAATTTCAGCTGCACTTTCCCTTTGCCAACAATTTGACAAGCATTACCATCCCCTAAATAAACTTTTCCAAAGTCTCCATGGACATAATCATGAAAAAATTCTCTATTTGGGGTTGCATGAAAAGAGGCACTAGAATCTAAAACCCAAGATTCTACTTTATCCAAGGAACATACAAGAGCATCCTGTGCAACAATACCTACATCTTTTTCTTCTTCATTTCCTTCATGCTGATCTTCTACCAACAAACAATCTTTCTTTATGTGCCTTTTCTTTTCACAGTTCCAGCAGATTACACTGCCATTTTTGGATCTAGATCTCTTGTTTATCTTTGACCTTGATCTCCCTTGCTCAATCTTTTCTCTTTACTTTCCCCTGCTTTCAACACTTAAAGCATTACCTGATGATTTCCCTATGCTTTTCCTACAAATTTATTCATTCAAGATTACACTAAAAACATCATCAACTTTTAAGATATTTGAAGCAGACGCAGTATTACTTACTGCCATTACCAAGCTATCCCAACTTTCAGGTAAAGAGCATAAGATTTAGAGAGCCTTAATTTCATCATCAAAAACAATATTGACTGAATTTAACTAGTTTACCAAACCATGTAAATCACTAAGATGACTATATACCAATCCACCTTCCAACATTTGCAAATTAAATAATTGCTTCATAAGAAATACCTTATTCAAAGCTGAGGGTTTTTCATATAAATTTGCCAAAGATTTTATTAGCTCTACCATTGTCTTAGCCTGTAATAAGCTAAAAATCACAGACGATGCCAGGCTCAACCTTATAGATCCCAGATCCTTCCGATTAAGAACATTCCATTATTGATCTTTCATATCTATGGGCTTGCATGCAACCCCACCCAATGGTAAGTATAGATCTTTTTGATATAGATAATCTTCTATCTGCATCCTCCATAATTGATAATTCTTGCCATTGAATTTCTCCATTCTTAACTTACCTTCTTCTACCATTGCTTTACTCCCACTCAAATAGAAACCCCTATGAGTGACATGTAATAAATAAACACTTAACCTGCTCTGAACCTTGGCTCTGATACCACTTGTTAAGATTAAGGAGCACAATTGATTACCTTGTATAAACAACTAAACACAAAATTTAATCAGAAGTAATATGTAACTAGAATTCAGAAATAGCACAGAATATGAGAGACAATACAACCTTGTATTAATACTCTTTCAGAAGGACATATAATGAAGAATTCACACCCTTCTTCTCACACCTCTCAGATGTACAGATCTCTTTCCCTCAAGAGTTCACTCTCACCACCAATTACAACCACAACTCAATAACTGAGTTGTTCCCTCCACCAGTCAGTAACAATACTGCCAGTCCACCAAGTACTCAAAGTACTCCAAGTAGATATCCTTTGAGCTTGCAACATCCTACAAATCAACTGATCTTACTTACCATGTAGATCTCCCTTGATCTTGCAACAACCTGCAGATCAACTAATCTTACAATTGGAAGGATCTCTTCTTTGTCCTTGATTACAATACAGCCCCATGGGTCTATTAAATAGATCCCCTACAAACAATAATTAGAAACACAGACTCAAGACTTAAATTAGTCTTCACATGCAAACACTCAGTCCTCCTAGAATAGAACAAATCTAATTCTAGAAATGCATGCACACACAGGTGACCAACGTCGGTAGATGTCTGCCTACACATGACCGATGTTAGCTGATCCTTGACCGATGTCAGTTGCTCTGTAACTAGATATGATTGACATCGGTTGATCAGAATGACATCGGTTGCTATCACACTAAGCAACCTCCTCCATTTGTATATCTATGAAGCTTTTAGCTCCACAACCTAAAAATCTCTCACTTGGAGATAAATAGCTGCACCTATACTTGTACATCAACATCCTCTAATTTGGTTTCTTGGCTTGTATCCCTCTTCAAGTTCAATCTTGAATACCAACCACCACATATCCTATGGTGCTACTCATGTCATCTAAGTAACCTACCATATTTGAATCTACATACCCATGTAGAGAAGTGCTTGACCCTACATAGCATAAATACCTGCTGCTGGTCCCTCTCAGATACCTGAGAATTGATTGAACTACTTTCTAGTGCTTCTTTCCTAGATTGGCCACAAACTTGCTGACAACTCCCACTGCTTGGGTAATATTAGGTCTAGTACACATGTACTCAACCTCATCATGTGATTTGGGACACTGTTCTATGAATTGTCCATCTATAGGCGTGCTAACCAGTTCTGCATCTTGCATATTGAACCTCTCCACTACCTTATTCACATAATCATTCTGAGACAACATTAACCTATGATCTTTCCTGTCTCTAGAAATAATCATGCCAAAAAATTTATTTGCTGCTTCCAAATCCTTCATGGCAATCCTCTGAACTAACTTTACATTTAGCTCAGCAATCTCCTGCATGTGTGACCCTGCAATAAACATATACACTACATACAGTAATAGAATAATGTAGCTAATATTATCTAACCTGGTAAAATAAACACAATGGTAACATTGACATTGACTAAAGCCATGCTTTGTCATACCCCTGTCAAACCTTAAACACCATTGTCCTGCAGCCTGCTCAAGACCATATAACTTGGCCTTCTGTCTCACGTGTCCATTCTCTCCTTTCTTTAACCTAGGAATCCATTCCTCTTTTAGTGCTTTCATTTTGGCTGGCAACTCTACCAAATCTCTCGTTCGGTTCTCTCCCAAGGAATCAAATTATTGATTCATGCCATGCTCCCACTATTTCTTAGATTCTACCTACATTGCCTCTTCAAAACTTCCTGGTTCTTGACCATCAGTGAGCAACAAGTAGTGTAAAGAAGGGGAATAATGAATTTGAGGCTTACTTACTCTTTCAATCCTCTTCATGGGCATTTGAGACTCCTTGACAGCTTGCTGTCTACCAAAAATTCATTTTGACAGTGACCGATCTTGATCACCCCTCAGTCTGCACCCAACTGATGTCAGTTCCATACGATTAACCTGACTACTGACATCAGTTCACTGACTGATGTTGGTGTCCACCTGATCATCGACACTATTTCTATGACCGACATCAGTGTCCACATGCTTGACACCACCGACTCTGGTCTGCACTTGACCTATGTCGGTACCTGCCTATTTGATGTCAATTCCACTTGACCGATGTTGGTAACTGTGTTTTCCTGTGAGTGATGACTTTTTACCTACAAGCTCACTTTGGATCATAACCTTGTCTAAACTGCCCTGCTCAAAATTATTCAGCCCCTTGAGCTAATCTCTGTCTGTCATTTTCTCCTTGAAAACCAAGGCTTTCCTATTCTTGTCAAAAACCTCAGATTTTCTCTTTATGCAATAAACTTGATCCTTTTTTGTAGCATGAGTTTCAAGAAACCTTAATTTCTTGTGTTGCTTACAAAAATCTCAATCTATACTTTTCGAATCTGAACTCTTACCTTTTGACTCAAGAACATGCATCTCCTTCTTACTTATGTAACCAAGCCTACAGAGTCACATCTTTGCATCTACATCTAAAGTAGATAAACCAGAAGGAAAATCAATAATACAAGTAGATAAATAAAAAGTACCTACTTTCTTACCTCTCGCTAAAACAAGTGCACCCTTGGAAACTTTCCAAGATTTTGCTGTGAGAGTTACTATGCATCCCTCATCACCCAACTTTCCTATAAAAATCAAATTCTGCTTCAGGCCTGGGACATGCATGACATCCTTCAACACCCATATGTTGCCTATCTACAATTTCAGCTGCACTTTCCCTTTACCAATAATTTGACAAGGCTTACCATCCCCTAAATAAACTTTTTCAAAGTCTCCATGGACAATCATGAAAAAATTCTCTATTTGGGGTTGCATGAAAAGAGGCACTAGAATCTAAAACCCAAGATTCTACTTTATCCAAGGAACATACAAGAGCATCTTGTGCAACAATATCTGCATCTTTTGCTTCTTCATTTCCTTCATGCTGATCTTCTACCAACCAACAATATTTCTTTATGTGCCCTTTCTTTCCACAGTTCCAGCAGATTACACTGCCATTTCTGGATCTAGATCTCCTGTCTATCTTTGACCTTGATCTCCCTTGCTCAATCTTCTCTCTTTGTTTTCCCCTGCTTTCAACACGTAAAGCATTACCTGATGATTCTCCTGTGCTTTTCCTACAAATTTCTTCATTCAAAATTACACTAACAACATCATCAACTTTTAAGATATTTGAAGCAGACGCAGTATTACTTACTGACATTACCAAGCTATCTCAACTTTCAGGTAAAGAGCATAAGATTAAGAGAGCCTTAATTTCATCATCAAAAATAATATTGACTAAATTTAACTGGTTTACCAAACCATGGAAATCACTAAGATGACTATGTACTGATCCACCTTCCAACATTTGTAAATTAAATAATTGCTTCATAAGAAATACCTTATTCGAAGCTGAGGGTTTTTCATATAAATTTGCCAAAGATTTTATTAGCTCTACCGTTGTCTTAGCCTGTGATAAGCTAGAAATCACAGACGATGCCAAGCTCAACCTTATAGATCCCAGAGCCTTCTAATTAAGAACATTCCATTCTTGATCTTTCATATTTGTGGGCTTGCATGCAACCCCACCCAACGGTAAGTACAGATCTTTTTGATATAGATAATCTTCTATCTTCATCCTCCATAATTGATAATTCTTGCCATTGAATTTCTCCATTCTTAGCTTATCTTCTTCTGTCATTGCTTTACTCCCACTCAAACAGAAACCCCTATGAGTGACCTGTAATCAATAAACACTTAACCTGCTCCAAACCTTGGCTCTGATACCACTTGTTAGGATTAAGGAGCACAATTGATTACCTTGTATAAGCAACTAAACACAAAATTTAATCAGAAGTAATATGTAACTAGAATTTAGAAATAGCACAGAATATGAGAGACAATACAACCTTGTATTAATACTCTTCCAGAAGGAAATACAATAAAGAAGTCACACTCTTCTTCCCACACCTCTAAGATGTACAGATCTCTTTCCCTCAAGAGTTCACTCTCACCACCAATTACAACCACAACTCAATAACCGAGTTGTTCCCTCCACCAGTCAGTAACAATACTGCCAGTCCACCAAGTACTCAAAGTACTCCAAGTAGATCTCCTTTGATCTTGCAACAACCTGCAAATCAACTGATCTTACTTACCATGTAGATCTCTCCTGATCTTGCAACAACCTACAGATTAACTAATCTTACAATTGAAAGGATCTCTTTCTTGTCCTTGATTACAATACAACCCCATAGGTCTATTAAATAGATCCCATACAAATAATAATTAGAAACACAGACTCAAAACTTAAATTAGTCTTCACATGCAAACACTCGGTTCTCCTAGAATAGAACAAATCTAATTTTGGAAACGCATGCAAACACGCATGCACACACAGGTGACCGATGTCAGTAGCTATCTGCCTGCACATGACCGACATTGGCCAATCCCTGACCGATGTCGGTTGCTCTGTAACTAGATATGACTGACATCGGTTGATCAGAATGATGTCGGTTGCTGTCACACTAAGCAACCTCCTCCATTTGCATACCTATGAAGCTTTTAGCTCCACAACATAACATTGGGATAAAGAGAAAGAGAGTTGGATGATAAGACCTCTCCATCTAGCTACCATCAAATTGCCTAATGTAGTAGAGGTCAGTGATAGAGACCATTTTAGATATGTTGACTAAGAAATGATTTAAATATTTGGGCAAGTTGGGAAAAGGAAAATATGGAGTTATTGGTGAGATCACTATACCAATCTAAGGTTGGTCCAGATAAAGACATGGGAAAAGTATGAAGGAGAAGAGCATCATCATATACAATCAAATAACAAGAATGGAAAAATATTCTTCTTAAGTGTTGTTGGGGGTCCCACATGGGTAGTTCCCATTGAGGAGGATAAGGTGTGATAGGAATGGATGGGTGAATAGGTTCATTGTAGATTTGATCATAAGACAAGAGGTTATGAGCCCCAAAAATAGATGACTCCATGTTCGATAAGATGTCGACATATATTATTTTAGGAATGAAATTCTTGAATTAATTTATGCCTTATATTGTTCAAATCAAATACTTGTCTTTAATCTTCTTTGGTAATGAACACAACATTCTTAGAAAAACCAATGCAACTGTAAGAATTTCCACAAGACCCCATGATTAATGTTAAGTTGTGGAGCTAAAAGCTTCAACAGATGAGCGTATGCAGAAGTTACTAGGGTTTACAGTCACCGTCGATGGTCAGGTATGGACCAGAGGTTACCGATGTTGGTTATAGATCGGCCGACGTCAGTCACAGGCAGACAGACAGGGACCGACGTCAGTCACCTATGCATCCAAAATCTATTTTCATGGACAAAATAGATTGTTTGCATGATAAGTTTAGCTGTTAGTTGTAAGTCCACATTTCTATTTTAAGCAGGACTGATTTGAACCTTTGATTAGGAGGTGTAATCTAACGGTTGATATTGTATGCTCATGAATCCCTAATGTTATATAATAGGGATAGATCTTCATAGTTTTTAAGAGTGTGAAGAACTGTATTATACAGTAGAAGACAATTCAAGAATTGAATTGGTTTTAATTGAGAGAGAGAGAACTCTTGAGGGAAAGAGATATGTACATCCTAGAGGTGTGTGAAGAAAGTGTGATTTTTTCAATTGTATTTCCTTCTGGAAGAGTTTAATACAAGTTTTCAAGGTGGTTTCTTGTATCTCTTATTCTTTGCTATTTCTAATTCTAATTACTTATCATTCTGGTTTAATTCTATGTTTAGTTGCTTACAAAGGTAATCAATCTTGTTGGTTGATCCCCAACAAGTGGTATCAGAGCCCAGGTTCACTAACAAGTGGTTTCAGATCTGTTTAGTGTGTGTTGATTACAAGTCACTCACAGGGGTTTTTGTTTGAGTGAGAGTAAAGCAATGGCAAAAGAAAGTAAGCTAAGAATGGAGAAGTTTGATGGCAAGAATTATCAATTATAGAGGATGCAGATAGAAGATTATTTGTATTAGAAAGATCTATACTTACCATTAGGTGGGGTTTTAAAGAAGCCCACAGACATAGAAGATGAAGAATGGGAAGTTCTTGATAGAAAGGCTCTTGGATCTATAAGATTGAGTCTAGCATCTACTGTGATATCTAATTTATCACAGGCAAAGTCAACGGTAGAGTTAATGACTACTTTAGCAAATTTATATGAAAAACCCTCAGCTTCAAATAAGGTATATCTTATGAAGCAGTTATTTAATTTGCAAATGCAGGAAGGTGGATCTGTATCTAATCATCTAAATGATTTCCATGGAATTGTAAATCAATTAAATTTAGTCAAAATAGTGTTTGATGATGAAATTAAAGCTCTATTAATCTTATGCTCTTTACCTGAAAGCTGGCAGAGCTTGGTAATGGCAGTTAGTAATACTGCATCTGCTTCAAATATTTTAAAAGTAGATGATGTTGTTAGTGTAATCTTGAATGAAGAAATTCACAGAAAAAGCACAGAGGAAATATCAGGGAATGCTTTAAGTTTTGAAAGCAGGGGAAGGCAAAAAGAGAAGAGCAAGCAAGGGAGATCAAGGTCTAAGTCAAAGATGAGAGGTAGATCCAAATCCAAAAATGGCAGGAAGATAACCTGCTAGAATTGTGGAAAGATAGGGCATGCAAGGAAAGATTGTTGGTCAAAACCTAAAGAAGAAAATCAACAAGAAGGTAAAGAAGAAGCAAAAGTTGTAGGTATTGTTGCACAAGATGCTCTTATATTCTCTTTGCATAATAATATAGAATCTTGGGTTTTAGATTTTGGTGCCTCTTTTCATGCAACCCCAAATAGAAAATATTTCAGTGACTATGTCCATGGAGATTTTGGAATAGTTTATTTAGGGGATGATGAGCCTTGTAAAATTATTGGCAAAGAAAAAGTGCAGCTGAAAATGCAGAATGACAACACATGGGTGTTGAGAGATGTCATGCATGTACCCAGCCTGAAGAGGAATCTGATTTTTATAAGAAAGTTGGGGGATGAGAGTTGTACAGTAACTCTCACAGCGAAGTCTTGGAAGGTTACCAAGGGTGCACTTGTATTATCCAGAGGTAAGAGAGTAGGTACTCTCTATTTATGTAATTGTATTACTGATAATTCTCCTTCTGTATTATCTACTTTAGATGTAGATACAAAGTTGTGGCACCAGAGGCTTGGCCACATGAGTGAGAAGGGAATTACAATTCTTAAGTCAAAAGGTAAGCTTTCAGATTTGAAAAGCATAGATCTAGATTTCTGTGAGCACTATATTTTTGGGAAATAAAAGAGAGTGAGTTTTCTCAAGACTGGGTCAACAAAGAAGAAGCACAAGTTGGAGCTTGTTCACACAGACGTGTGGGGACCAACTTAGGTTGTTTCTATTGGAGGATCACAATATTATGTTTCCTTCATTGATGATGCTACAAGAAAGGTATGGGTCTATTGTATAAGGAAGAAATCTGATGTTTTTGACACTTTTAAGATTTGGAAAGCTTTAGTTGAGAATGAAATAGACAGGAGATTAAAGTGCCTTAGATTTGACAATGGTGGTGAGTTTTGCAGCTACAAGTTCAATTGGTATTGTTATATGCATGGAATACGCAGGCAAAGGATGGTTCCAAGGATACCTCAGCAAAATGGAGTTGCTGAAAAGATGAACAGAACAATATTGGAGCGTGCACAAAGTATAAGGTTGCATGCTGGTTTGCCCTTACAGTTTTGGGCAGAAGCTGTAGATACTATATTTTACCTGATTAATAGAGGGCCCTCTACAGCTCTGGATGGTGGAATTCCAAAAGAGGCATGGATAGGTAAAAAGGTAGATCTTTCATTTCTCAGAGTTTTTGGTTCTGAAGCTTTTATGCATGTTGATAAAGAAAATAGAAAGAAGCTGGATGTTAAGTCTATGAGGTGCACATTTATTAGTTATGGCTCTAGAGATTTCAGATTCAGGTTTTGAAATTTAGGAACTAATAAAATTATTAAGAGCCATGATTTTTTCAATGAAAAGGTGATGTACAGTGATCAGCTCAAGACGCTAAATAATACCGAGTAGAGCAAAGTTGATTTGGATGAGGAGATGATCCAAAATGAGCTCAGAGGAAAGAATAATCATAGACAGGAAAACATAGACACCAATGTTAGCCATTCTAGAATCGAAGTCGATCAGACAAGAACTGATGTCAGCCGTACAGGGACTGATGTCGGCCAGAAAAAAACTGACGTCGGTTAGGTGAAACTGACGTCGGTCAGGTACAGACCTAGAGATGATCAAGATCAGTCACTGACAGAAAATTTGGGCAGATAGCAAGCTGTGAATGAGTCTCAAATGCACATCAGGAGGTTAAAAAGGGTAAGTAAACCTCCAATTTGATATTCCCCTTCATTATTCTATTTATTGCTCACTGATAGTGGAGAACCAGAGAGTTTTGATGAAGCAATACAGGTGGAATCTAGGAATCAGTGGGAGCTAGGCATGAATGAGGAAATTGATTTCTTGAAAGAGAACCAAACGTGGGATTTGGTTGAGTTGCCAGCAGAAAAGAAGACACTGAAGAACTGATGGATCTACAGATTGAAGGAAGGTGAGAATGGACAGATGAGATATAAGGCCAGGTTGGTAGTGAAAGGATTTGCACAGAAACCAGGTATTGATTTTGGTGAGATTTTTTCTTCTATAGTTAAAATGACTTTTATACAGACTGTATTGTCTTTAGTTACTATTGAGGATTTGCATCTTGAGCAGCTTAATGTTAAGACAACGTTTCTTCATGGAGATTTAGATGAAGAAATATATATGGAATAGCCAAAAAGATATAAGGTCAAAGGTAAGGAGAAACTTGTGTGTAGATTGAATAAAAGCTTGTATGGCCTCAAGCAAGCTCTAAGACAATGGTATTTGAAATTTGATAGGTTTATGACTGAGCATGGTTTCAATAGATGTCAATCTGACCATTGTCTATATTTTAAGAGATTGGATAATGGTAGATATATTATTCTGTTGTTGTATGTAGATGATATGTTAGTTTCAGGATCACACATGCAGGATATCTCTGAGCTTAAGGTGAAATTAGCTCACACATTTGCCATGAAGGATTTGGGAGTAGCAAAGAAAATACTTGGCATGAGTATTAAGAGAGATAGGAAAAATCATAGGTTGATTTTGTCTCAAGAAGATTATGTGAACAAGGTGTTAAAATGGTTCAATATGCAGGATACAAAATCGGTAAGCACACCTATGGCTGGACACTTCAAGCTAAGTAAAGAACAATGTCCTAATTTACATGATGAGGTAGAGTACATGAGGAAAGTTCCATATGCTTCTACAGTTGGGAGTTTAATGTATGCAATGGTATGTACTAAATCGGATATTGCCCAAGTAGTGGGAGTTGTCAGCAAGTATATGGCCAATCTAGGGAAGGAGCACTGAAAAGCAGTTCAGTGGATTCTCAGATATCTAAGAGGGACTAGCAGTAAGCATTTATGCTATGGTGGGTCAAACACTTCTCTACATGGATATGTAGATTCGGATATGGAAGGTGACTTAGATGGCAGAAGAAGCACCATAGGATATGTTTTCACTATTGGTGGAACGGCGGTTAGCTGGATTTCAAAGTTACAGAAGGTTGTTGCCTTGTCTACTACAGAGGCAGAATACATTGCAGTCACAGAGGCTAGCAAAGAGATGATATGGATGACACGATTCATGGAAGAGCTAGGAAAGGAGCAAGAGAGTTGTAGATTATACAGTGATAGTCAAAGTGCAATTCATTTGGCAAAGAATTCAACCTTTCACTCAAGAACCAAACATATACAGCTTAGGTACCACTTCATTAGACAGGTATTGGAGGATGGTGAGTTGAAGCTAGAAAAGATCCATACAGATAAGAACCCTGCTGATATGTTAACAAAGCCGGTAACAAAGGAGAAGTTGAATCTTCATTCAACTTTTGTTGGTCTTCAAGATTGAGTTTGAAGATGGAGAAGCTAGAAGATGTTGCCGTACAGAATTACTTGCAGCTATTTATCTCCAAGTGGGAGATTATTAAGTTGTGGAGCTAAAAGCTTCAAAAAATGAGCGTATGCAGAAGTTGTTGGGGTTTACAGTCACCGTCAATGGTCAGGTATGGACTAGAGGTTACCGACGTTAGTTATAGATCGGCCGATGTCAATCATAAGTAGACAGACAGGGACCGATGTTGGTCACCTGTGCATCTAGAATCTATTTTTGTGGACAAAACAGATTGTTTGCATGATAAGTTTAGCTATTAGTTGTAAGTCCGCATTTCTATTTTAAGCAGGACTGATTTGAACCTTTGATTAGGAGGTGTAATCTAACGGTTGATATTGTATGCTCATGAATCCATAATGTTATATAATAGGGATAGATCTTCATAGTTTGTAGGAGTGTGAAGAACTGTATTGTACAGTAGAAGACAATTCAAGGATTGAATTGGTTGTAATTGAGAGAGAGATAACTCTTGAGGGAAAGAGATCTGTACATCTTAGAGGTGTGTGAAGAAAGTGTGATTTCTTCAATTGTATTTCCTTCTGGAAGAGTTTAATACAAGTTTTCAGGGTGGTTTCTTGTATCTCTTATTCTTTGTTATTTTTGATTCTAGTTACTTATCATTCTGGTTCAATTCCGTGTTTAGTTGCTTACAAAGGTAATCAATCTTGTTGGTTGATCCCCAACAAAGAAGAAGATAGGAAACTGCAAATGAAGATTTACAAGATAGTGCAACTTTGAAAAGAGAAGAGATATCATGAATATTTTCATAAGAAAGATCAAAGGATTTTGTGATAATGATCCTAGAAGATTTTGGGATAAGTTTAAACATAATTTTTCTCTTGATCTAAAACCTAGCATTGATCATACTTGAGGTATCAAATCTAACACTATCCCTTTCACCCCTTCTCAAGTTAAAATAGGAGAAGAAGACATCAAAGAATTATTGAAGAAGGATTTGATACATAAAAGCCATAATGAATGGTCTTATCCTACATTCTATGTGAATAAACACTCAAAACAATAAAGAGGTAAAATGAGACTGGTAATAAATTATAAAAAGCTCAATGATTGGCTTATACCTATCAGGCATCTAATTCCTAACAAGACTATTCTTATGAACAAGCTGAAGGAATGTTGCATTTTCTGTAAGTTTGATTTCAAAAGTGGATTTTGGCAAATTGTAGTAGAACCTAAAGATACTTATAAAACTGCATTTGTCTTGCCAGTCTTAGATAGGCATTATGAGTGGAAAGTTATGCCTTTTGGCCTGAAAAATGCTCCCTCTGAATTTCAAAAAAGGATGGGTGGAGTCTTTGGCCATGCTAAGCATTTTTTTGTCTATATTGATGATGTATTAGTTCTTTAAAAATATTTAAATAGTCATCTTATACATTTGAAATAATTTGTTGATCTTTGTAACCAGAATGGGTTGGTTTTAAGTGATAAGAAAATGGAGATAGGTAAGACAGAGATTGAATTTTTTGGGTTAAATATATGTCAAAATAAGATTGCATTACAACCTTATATTTTTCAGTCTTTAGAAATATTCCCAGATGAAATAAAAGACAAAACCCAATTATAGATATTCCTTGGATCTATGAATTATTGCTCTCCATTCTATAAAGAAATAGATGAACCCCAAACTCTTCTTAAATAAAGAATTGGGAGAGCTTTTCCACTGGTTCAAGAAGTAACAAGTTATAAATAACTAGAAGCTTAGGTTTGTTGGATGACAACCCCATCCAACTAGGCAAAGTGACAAAAGCAAAGATGCTTTCGTCATGTCATGCCAAAAGGTGTACTACCCAAGGAGCATCTAATAAAAGCTAAGAGGCTGATAGGCCACCCCCACCACATGTGCTACTTCTTGCTTTATTTGGATTCTCTACTTAGATCATGGAGTAATACGAGCACATACTCCTGTCGGATCAAAACTTTTATAAAAAAAAATAGCATCTCACGACTGTAAACAATAGAGGACAGGCCCACTCTACTAGCTAAGACAAGACCTTGCCATAGGTCACATGGTGTGATTAGCTGGATCACACTCCAAGATTTTATTTCATAGTTAAATCATCTACATCACCATATTAAAAGGACAATGAACAAACCTTGAAGGGCCCATCCATGCTTTCTACTAGGGACTCCCATAAGGGCTTTCAACAGACATGTCAATGCTTATGTCATCTGAATCTTCATACCTATGAGAAGTTTCATGGACATAGTCATCCCATGAGTATGCATGTGATTCATAAAGGTCAGGGACCAATCTTTTAATTTTATCAGGGTGCCTAGGATTTGCCATAAGAAATTCATTGCTTAATATGGTATCAACATCTTATGGAAGTTCACAAAACTTTCTCTAAAATGTATATCTAACTTTTTTGTTTTTGTGGCTATATATATAATCCTTGAAACAAAAATTAAATTTTATTTCATCATACAAGGGATCACCGGTAAATTTGAACAACATATTAGTATCATAAACACCTAATTCTTCATGGATGACAAGAATCTTGAACCAGGGGCTTAAAGTTATTGGTGCATATTCTTCAAGCCATTGATCCCATGTTAACTTTTCCCATTGATCATATGACATATCAACTGGTCTATCATGAAAGTTTATTTTAAGAAAATTGGTACTCATACAAATATAGACTTTTTCATAGAAAATTACCTTTGCTTTGATCAACCTGAACCCTGCAAGTGACAATTGTCCCCCGAGTATCCTGATATTTCTATGATCCATATCACAAAATCTATTCCATCTCCTTCCGTCAGCATCAAAAAAGTTCTTGTAGGCATTAACTACGAAATATTTTGACAAAATATTTTCAATAGCAAGCCCATGAAGTTCTTTGATTAAATTTTCTACAGGGATGAGAATCCATTCTTTATTTTTCTTGTTGAGTAAGATCTTCTAGAACAATATCATAATCAAAATTATCAGGTCCTTCATTACCCTGAAACATCAAAACATGATTAGTATAAAACTTATGAGAATACCATTTTGATCCTTCTCTAGACATCAAATCAGCTAAACAATTAGTAGTTCCTTTCTTGTATTGAACATTAAACTTAAATTTAGAAAACCATATTTCCCATCTAGTCATTATCTTGTTCCCAACTTGCTAGGTGTGGGGTTTTCTAATGATAGATTCAAACTGTAATAAATCTATCCTCAAGTGGAATTTATTTGGGAGCAAAAAGATCCTTAGTTTGAACATGCATAGTTTGGCTGCTAATAGTTATTTTTTAGTGGAATGGTAACTCTTTTGAGCTGGGTTCCATGTTCCACTGTACTAATAGCATACTTCTTCTCTATCATCCTTATTTTTCTCCAAAATTATTCCGTCGTATACTTCATTTGAAGAATCTATTTTCAAAATCATTAAACCTTCCCCTGGTAGTTTGAGATTTGATAGTCCTTTAACCTTTCCTTGATTCTTTTGATTGCATGTGTCATTTCAGTAGTCCATGGGTTTGAGTCTTTTCTTAGCCTTTTCTGTAATATTTTTCTATCTTTGGCCTGATCCTTATAGAATGGAGAGTAGTAATTCAGAGATCCAAAAAATCTTTGTAATTAGATTTTGTCTTTTATTTCATTTGGGAATATTTCTAAAGACTAAAAAATATGAGGTTGTAATGCAATCTTATTTTGACATATATTTAACCCAATAAATTCAATCTTTGTCTTTCTTATCTCCATTTTCTTATCACTTAAAACCAACCCATTCTAGTTACAAAGATCAGCAAATTCTTTCAAATGTATAAGATGACTATTTAAATATTTTAAAAGAACTAATATACAATAAATATAGATAGAAACATCCTTAGCATGGCCAAAGATTCCATCCATCCTTTTTTTAAATTCAGAGGGAGCATTTTTTAGGCCTAAAGGCATAACTTTCCACTCATAATGCCTATTTAAGACTGGCAAGATAAATGCAGTTTTTTAAGTATCTTTAGGTTCTACTACAATTTGAAAAAATCCACTTTGAAATCAAACTTAGAAAAAATGTAACATTCCTTCAGTTTGTTAATAAGAACAATGTTGTTATGAATTGGATGCTTGACAGGTATAAGCCAATCATTGAGCTTTTTATAATTTATTACCAGTCTCATTTTCCCTCTTTTTTGTTCTGAGTGTTTATTCACATAGAATGTAGGAGAAGCCCATTTAGATAAGATGAACATAGATAAATAGGTTAACAAGGAGGATATCAATGCATACATGATCTGCACTTTTTGGAAGGAAGTTCAGCTAGGCCTGATCCTATTAAACCAATTGTTCGAGGCCCAACACTGTTTGCATTTCAATGAGATATGGGTGCCTCTCCTAAAAATGATCCTCACAAGCTTATAATTCCAAAACATGGGTGTATAGATCAAATTCAATTTTATCAATTCCATTACAAAGGCTCAAACCAAGAGCAATTTGTATATAATGAGCTATCTGTTAGATGTAGTCTATAAGATGCTCTCTTTCAAGCCTTTGGATCTTCCACATGGGTTTTTGGGGGCTCATCAATCCATATGGTATTTTATAAGCTATATGTCCACCATTTACACAATCACATCTGAAATATATGCAAGCATTTCTACTCGATGGTCAACTAAGCCATCAATGAGGCCCCGTTGCTCTGGCTTTTAAAGGCAATCAAAAAATTTGATATAAGAATTATTGTCACCAAATATTGCACCATATAAGAGGGTGTTCAAGTCTCTTCCAAAATTTTCAAACATGGGAACACTTCTAGGTATGTGGGTGTACCTATAGTGGAAGTGAGACTCTAGATTTAAGGGCTAGCTCCCTGAATGTATCTTGAAAAATTTATCACCTAACTAATGCTTGCTTGTGGGGAAAGAGTTAGATTGTTTTGCATAAAATTAACCTACTCTAATGGGGTGATACACCAATATTTTTTCCACGTGAACATCATATTTCATTCACTAAGAAATAAAGCATACAAACTAGTCTCAAAGTCCTAAAGGATTCTAACATGAGTGTTTCAATATAGAGGTGAGATGTGTGAAGCAACATAAGACAAATGAAGAAAAGGGAAATTTGCACACTCCAAAGCTAATCATACACTTGAAAGGATACAAACACACTTGAATACACTCTATATAACCTGTTAGAATAGGAACTCTTACACAAACATGAAAGGATAAGGGAAGAAAGGATAGAGAACTATCACTTTGCAACACCATACATCACTTGCACACGTAGACAATTGTTCATGAACTCAAAAACAAACTTTCATTAATTTTCAAAGGTAAAATATAATTTCATTCCAGTAGGGCTTCTCTATACATGGTGTGGTATTAGATTATAAAGGCCAAAATGGTAGATACTTATAGAACTTGGGAGAGAAGTGGGAAAAGAAAAGTCCAAGAGTCATAAGAACACTTGTCATGCTAAGAGAAAGATTTAAACATGAATTATAATGAGTGTGATATAGACCATGAAAGGTTTTATAAGACAAATGGTCCTTAAAATCATGAAACTCCATAAAATTTGGCATAAGACTCCTTTTGCTTGCTTAGAAATTTGCCTTCAACATTTAGTCCTTTTGAAACGTCCCACAACTAAATAGGGATAGATATCATGATTTTATTGAGAGTGAGGGGTTTTATACATGCTCCACCATGCATTGGTGGCATTCCTAATCATCTGAATTCTTTTGGAAGTGAGCCATCACTACCTGTAGTCTAAGAAACTCCTCTTTCACTTACCCCTCACACTCAACCTCAAACTCAACTTTAGTTTTCCATGAAAATCCATACAAGAAGGTTAATGACACTTGTAAATACCCTTTATGGCCTTAAACTTATTAGGTAGACCTTAAAAGGTCCTCCACTTGAAGTTCTCACCCTTCTCACTATCTGGCTCACTTTGCCAGTTTTGATTAGCTAAGATGAAGCTTCTTCCAGAAACACTTAGGAGTTTTGATGAGGCATGGAATGGTCATAGTTATTTATATTAATTCTTTATCTCACTCCCAAAGTTGATTTCTCTTCTTGAAAATCCTTAGAACCTAAAAAACACCCAAAATAATCAAAAAAATCCAATTTCCCTCCCATATGTATAAGTAGGGAACACCTCAAGTGTATGATAAGGGTATCTAGAGAGTCCCCTATAGGTTTCAACCACTTTCATGTCCATTCCATTTCATCTATATATCCCTCCATCCTTGTTTTCCCAATCAGATCCTTATCCAGGGTTTTATAGGGCTTTGGGCTCTTCTCACTCTTAAGATTTGTTCATGAAGATGTGACATTGAAGTTGTATAAAAATCCCATAAAATCAATTTTTAAGACCTATTTAAACTTCCCCAAACTCCTTTAACCTCCATGCACACTGTCTAATAATATGTGAGCTTTCAAACCTACTGATTCTAACCTTGACCTTCATTCTACATACCCCTGAGTTATCTTTGAGCCAAAAGTGGATTTATTGTCAAATTTTTTGCATATTAAAAGATTAGATACATATAAAATATCCACATAAACATTATCTAATCCATTTTAGTTCTTACCCAAGGTTGGAAGTGAAACTGACTTCCCATTTGGGCTTTAGGTCTAAACCTTGTCTCATATGCTTGTTTGCATTCTTGAGGGTTTAGGACACCCTGTTGAGATTCTAACGCTTGTACATGGTTATAAATGTTTTTTAATGCATGAAACATCTTTTCAAACCTCCATTAAGGTTTATAACAATCCTTATCTCACCGTCTTCTTTCCATTGTCCAAGACTGCAGGGTTTGTATCCTAGGGAAGTACCCTTTATCTAAGACAAAGCAAAGGATACTTCCCTTGTTTCCTCAAAAAAATTAGAGGTTATAGGGGATTATACAAGTTAAATATAAAATATATACAATTTTTCAACACTTTTTCACTTCATTATACCCTTTAACTCTTATAAGACCCAAGATAGACTGTGTGAAGGGGACTGTGTGTAGGGTTTAGGATATAAACTGTGTATTGAATCATTAGAGCCCTCTCTCTACTTTGTATCCACCATGAGAGTTTATGAGGTGTTATTACCTATATTTTAGTCTCTTTAAATTATGTAAATCATTAAACTTTATTTAAACTCTGCATTGTTCACACCTTACCTTGATTGGCCTAGACTGAGTACAATTTCATGCCTGTGTTTTGCTTCAAGGCACCATACATGTAGGTGATACCTGCATGGTTTAAGATTAAAGGTAATGTTTATATGCCTCCTTATATTATACTAAGTTTATTATACCTTTTTTTTTAACTATTTACCTCATAGTCAAGTTGTGTCAGCATCAAAATATCACTCCTTAGCCAACGGTTACCTACAATCAACTATAGTTGATTATATTGGAACAAGATATTTTAGGTGTAGATTTCATTTGGAATATGTGTCACATAAATTTTGGATAATCTAATTCATTTTGAATAATATTCCATCAAACAATGTTGGTTTTTCTATGCTTAATTCCTTATCGTGGATGATGTAGGAGTTTGCCCTTAGCTGTAGGTGGGTAGTTTTAAAGGAGAAGACACATGTAAGTGTATAGGTGCTCAAAACTTTGAATATCATCCTCTTTAAATGACCTTTAGATCATAAATTTTATTTTCAACTATATATATCCATTCAATCATGGAATCATGTTCCAGTACTACAACCTTGGGTGAAGAGGTCTCTTTGGAGCTCAAATCATGTAGATGTCATTATCTGAATTCAGTGGTCAAAGGTGCATCTTTGGGCCTTTCTAGTAAGAAAACTAAATGACTAAATTATCCTCTTAATTTTTCAAGTTGGAATCCTATTATATGTATATATTATAAGTGTATTTGGATTGGTCAAGACCCCTAGTAACCTTGTTATATAATCTCAACAAAATGGCTAGGTGTTATGTTTTCACGTTTTAGGGATTTGATCCCTGAATCCACAGTCATTACCATTGAAAGTAATTTTCAACCTTACCTACCAACTGATCATTCAAAATATGTATGATATGATCTATAAAACACACTAATACTTTAATAAGCATTTCACCCTATCCAATTTCCTCCATTAAGCATTTTCAACTCTTTATGGTGCCACATGTAGGTGAACTTTTGCATGTGTGCAAGCAGTGAGTAGTAATGTAGGTAGTGTGTAAGATATATATATACTTGTAATAAATTATAGGTCCTCACAAGGTCTCAAAATTCACTCTTAATACTCTAAACGATTTGAAACAAGTATCAAGGCTCTCATTTCAACATGGCATTCTCCTGAGAGACGCTTGTGTGCGTTCATCAATGGTGGAAGACTGAGTGTATATTGGAACTTGTCTTCTCATGATTTTTATGCCACTTGGAGATTAAATTGTTTATTCATGATATAATAGCATGATCAAAACCTCATATATTTTCATTACTTCCCTATTATTGTTATACAAACCTTCATTACACATAACTCACCATGACTATGAAAGAACCTTCTGTTGGAACCTTGGCTATATAGGAGGTCTCATTGTTACAATTGGTTTAATACCATTTGGAGAAATCAAGTTTATTTTTCATATTTAAATTATACATTAAATGTATTCAAACTCTTTGTGACCCCATGAACGTGCTAAATACCCTAACACAACTCACTCAGTTGGTTATGCGTGACAGTCATGGGACAAATTAATTATATGTCACTTATGACTGAAACTCCATGGAAGATTGACTTGGAGAATGAGATTGAAAGGTGAGGGTACCAATATAACATTATAAACATGAAAATAAACCTATCATAATCCTCGAAAACCATCATCAAGGCATGAATATTCTATGAATAGTGGAAACCTGTCTATCATCCTAAATGAGACCAACTTGAAAACTTGAGATGTTTGGATTATCAAACACCTTTAAACATGAAACCAAGAAATTAAAACATGTGATAAATATTCCCATGTCTCTTATATTCAATTCCATTAGCTAGATTATACAGACTTATCCATATGAGAAGAAAACCTATGGGGTATGGGGTTTAACAAGCAGAAAAACATAGTTAAATTGTAAAGGATGGTTCATAAAGCATAAATGATCAATACTTGAAATATTATTAGTAAAATTAATTTATATAAGTTTAATATCACCTCCCAAAGTATTTTTATCTAAAACTTCTCAACTAGCCATACCAAGCATAAACCTATTGACTGGTTCTACATGTCTAGAAGGGCGATGAAGGAGAAAATTGGTTTTTGACCATTTTTAGCACTTCCAAAGCTGATCAAGAACTGAGATAACTCTAGGGAAGTTGAAAATTCACCTCATAAGTTTTTAAAATGTTTCACACTCCCCTATAATTCATACAAGTTCCAAACTCCTTTTTCATTTATTTTCTCTATTTTCAGTTAGAGAACCTACAAGATTTCAGATGGACTGACATTCCTAATAGTGAATCTGAAAAATTGGATGTTGGAAGTAGTGGAAGAAGAAATACAAGAAACCCAACAAGTAGAATGCCGTAAAGAGAGAAAACTCAAAAGGTTTCAGTCCATGAAGAAACCCTCTATAACTAATTTAGAGACCCTCAAAACCATAAGATTCCCAAGCTGAAAAGATGATGCTTCTGAATTAGATTGGTTAGAATACCATATTTTTCCTAATGAACACAACTCTTATTTAAACCTAGTTGAAAATCATTTTGGAAACCATCTTGATTGTGATACCTGTATAACTTATACCCAGAGAATGCAAAATGCTCTGCATATTAATATGTTTAGAGGAGAGCCAAATGAAGAAAGAAAATCTCTTCCGAGAAAAGATGAGTTGAAAATCTCAACTACTTTAGAAAAAGAAGAAAATGGGGTAGATGTCAGATACAATGTTCTATAAAATATGGGAAGATTTCCCCCAAGGTAATTATGTGTAAAATTCACATCTGATGGCCAATTTGTTATGCAACATGACCCAATAGAAGAAGTTAGTAGGGGAAAATATAACTCTACTACAGGAAGGCAACTAAACTTGTGTAATTCAGCCTTAACTAAGTTGGAAAAAAATATTTATGAACTTTATGTGGAAATTGCTCAAATGAGAAGCTTTCTAAATCAAAATGTAGGAACACAGGTTAAGAAACCATTGGCCCAAACACATGACCTTGCTCCACTAGTCAATACTAGTGACAGGATTCAAGGTGAAATAAATGTAACCAAAGCTGGCCTCATTGAGTTAAATAAAGGTCAAGATAAACAAATAATAATGTTAGATGAAGCCACTGGGATAGTAAAACATCTAGAAGAAGTCCTTTTGGAGCAAAATCTAGACCTCTCTCTTGAGACTACTAAGCTTGAAGAAATAAAGGAAGATTTGAAGAAGCTAATTATAATAAATACACGTGGCTATGATATGCTTAAATTTATCCAAACAGGAATGGTGAACCTTTTAAGTGTTAATACTAGTATAAATTTTCAAACCAAAAAAATGGACATTGGCCTTGAACAAATAGAAAAAGTTGTCATAAAAATAAATGATCAACAGAATGTTAGAGTAGAAGAAACTGATAAGAAAATTCAAGAACTTCAAGAAAAGGTTGATACCTTAGTAGGATCATCCTCACTTATTTTGACTCAAAGACATAAATTTTAGGAAAACATGAAGAGGTCTTATAAAATAAACCCTCTGAGTATGGTAAAAATAGGAGAAGGCACCCCTTCTAAGATCATCCCATTAAGATAACCTACTACAAAGCAAGTGTCTGACCATGCTAAACAAATCAAACAATTAAGATCCTTTATAAGCATTGAGTCATTAAGCATAAGTGATTTGCTAAAAACTTTTGATGACACCTACAAAAGGCTTGAAAGGCTTAATAAAAATACTAAAATTTTCAAAGAATTGGTTAAGCTATCTGAAGATATAAACCAAAAAAAGAACATTGAATAAAATCTCACTGCCACATGCCTATATGTAAATGAACTTAGTGAATTAGATTGAAACCTTGATAATCTATAAGTCTTAGATCCCTTGGATGCTTTTTAGGATTGGACTGAGTCCCTACTCACTAGTGCTAAAGGTGTGCAAGAGGAAAAGGTTGTACTTATCGTTACACCTAGATAGTTGGAAGAAGTATACTCCAACACTGAGTCATCCAACTTGTCTATAGTCACACCTAGGATTAGAGCAACCTTTCCCCAAGGAAATTTTATTAGTGTTGAAGCCCTTGATCAAGATATCCAACAAAATCAAGGAAGATAGCTAGATGATCTAACTCAGGTTCCTATACTTCCATATTCACTCAATATTGATGGTTGGTGTGGGGTAGGTAATGATATAATATATAGAATCCAGATTCTAACTCAAAGGCTCCATTGATGGGTAAAAACTCAACAACTTGTATTTGGGAAGACTAAAGAAGAAGGCATGGACCTTATAATTCCTAACTTAGATGGTAGCATAAATGAATGGTGGTTATCCCTTATAAAAGACCAAAGGGTTGTGGTAGGATCCACGGTAGCTGACTTTGTTGAAGTAGTTATCCGTGAGTATGCTGGAGACATGGTAAATGATGACGTTATTGAATACAATAAATTATTTAGGATGAAGCTTTATAACATGAAATACTGGGATAGATTCAAAGTGTGATTTTGCTCTTTTGGCAAGAAAAACAAAAAAGAGCCAAAAGCCTGAAACTAAACACATGTTTATTAATGCACTTCCTAGCAAAATTTTAGATGAAGTATTGGCCTACATAGCAACTAAAAAGGAAGCCATAGTTACAAAAATGACCTTAGGATAAATTATCCAGTCTATAGAAGAGTATCTTTACAATCAATATAAGGATAAAATAGTAGCCAAATTACTTTAAAAACAAATGAAAATCATTGATAATAGTATCTGCAAATGTAGTGGATATAGTGCACCAGGCTATTATGGTTTTGAGAATTCTCATTGTAAATTCCACAAAGAAAAGAGTAGATCCCAAAAATGGAAAACTGGAGACAAGCCCAAGTATAAGAGGAGGTTCTCTAAAAGAAAAACTTATGTTAAGATAAAAAGAACCATCTCAAGAAAATGACCTATAAAATGTTATATCTATGGTTAAGAAGGTCATATAGCTCCTAAGTACCCAAATAAGGAAAGGTATCCTAAAAAGATGAAAAAGATTAGAGTTCTACTTCATAATGAAGAAATGCAAGTTATTTTTGAATTTAGCTCAGATGATGATGTCTATTCAATACCCACTGAAAATGATATTTCTTCTAGTGAAAATGAAAATCAAGTAAATTAATTTGAAGAACTAGCTTCTTCTGGTAACTCTGAGACTAAAATATACTATTGTAATATGATGTCTGGATTTGATCTCAAAGCCTGGATGAAACATCAAGAATATTTACTATATAACCGTAATCTCCTTCTTCATTTCATCCCTATCTATCAAGATGAGGTTACCCAATTACACATCACACGTGGTAACCCTAAGGGCAGAACATTGTAACAGGTTGAATTTCATGACAACCCAATGTTATATGCACAACAAGAATGGAATAGAAAATAAAAAGCTAAGCCTAAGAATCCAAGCATAAAGAACCTGAGAAGATACCAAAAGCCTCCTGTTGAAATCCTCAGAGCTATAAAATCAAAAATAAAATCTGCTTCTCAAGATATTAATGAATTAATAATTTTTTTTGAAGATTCTATAGAGGAAAACATCCTTGAAGAAATTTCTCCTAACTAAGGATGTTTCTATACTAGAGAACAAAAATAAATCATTATCTCAGTAAACATCATTGATTTAAATAATGGCTTAATGACCCGAGATTGTTTAATCAATACTGGAGAAAATATGAGTATTGCAAAGCATATAGCTATCACAGAGTACCTGTGGCAAGATGCTTCATTAGATTTTGTTGATTTCAATGGTTCAAGGACTACTATAAATAAATTTTCTCCTATGGTACTACTTAAAGCAAATGGCATTAAGGCATATGTAAAATTATGGATGTTCGATAAGATGTTGATAGATATTATTTTAGGAATGAACTTCCTAAATCAATTTATGCCTTATACTGTTCATAGTAAATAATTATCTTTAAGATTCTTTGGTAATGAACACCAAATTCTTAGAAAAACCCATGCAACTGTAAGAATTGCTATAAGATCCCATGAAGAAGAAGATAGGAAACTATAGATGAAGATTTATAGGACAGTGCAAGACTTTGAAAAGAGAAGAGATATCATGAATACTATCATAACAAAGATAAAAGGATTTTGTGATAATCATCCCAGAAGATTTTGGGATAAGTGTAAACATATTGTTTCTCTTGATCTAAAACCTAGAATTGATCATACCTGAGGTATCAAATCTAACACTATCCCTTTCACCCCTTCTCAAGTTAAAATAGGAGAAGAAGAGATCAAAGAATTATTGAAGAAGGATTTGATACAGAAAAGCCATAGTGAATGGGCTTCTCCTACAATCTATGTGAATAAACACTCAAAACAAAAATGAGGGAAAATGAGACTGGTAATAAATTATAAAAAGCTCAATGATTGGCTTATACTTGTCAGGCATCCAATTCCTCAATGACTGGCTTATACTTGTCAGGCATCCAATGCCTAACAAGACTGTTATTATCAACAAGCTGAAGGAATGTTGCATTTTTTCTAAGTTTGATTTGAAAAGTAGATTTTGACAAATTGTAGTACAACCTAAAGATACTTATAAAACTGCATTTGTCTTGCCAGTCTTAGATAGGCATTATGAGTGTAAAGTTATGCCTTTTGGCCTAAAAAATGCTCCCTCTGAATTTCAAAAAAGGATGGATGGAATATTTGGCCATGCTAAACATTTTGTTGTCTATATTGATGATATATTAGTTCTTTCAAAAGATTTAAATAGTCATCTTATACATTTGAAAGAATTTTCTGACCTTTGTAACCAGAATGGGTTGGTTTTAAGTGATAAGAAAATAGAGATAGACAAGATAGAGTTTGAATTTCTTGGGTTAAATATATGTCAAAATAATATTGCATTACTTCCTCATATTTTTTAGTCTTTATGAAGATTCCTATATGAAATAAAAAATAAAACCCAATTACAGAGATTTCTTGGATCTCTGAATTGCTGCTCTTCGTTCTATAAAGATCAGGCCAAAGATAGAAAAATGTTACAAAAAAGGCTAAGAAAAGACTCAAGCTCATGGACTATTGAAATGACATAGGCAATCAAAATAATCAAGGAAAAGGTTAAAGGACTACTGAATCTCAAACTATCAGGGGAAGTTTTAATGATTTTGGAAATAAATACTTCAAATGAAGCATACAACGGAATACTTCTAGAGAAGACTAAGGATGACAGTGAATAAGTCTATTATTACTATAGTGGAACATGTAACCTAGCTCAAAAGAATTACCATTCCACTAAAAAATAACTATTATCAACCAAACTATGCATGTTCAAACTAAGGATCTTTTTTCTCCCAAAGAAATTCTTCTTGAGGACAGATCTATTACAGTTTGAATCTATCATTAGAAAACCCCACACCTAACAAGTTGGGAACCAGATAATGACTAGATGGGCAATATGGTTTTCTAACTTTGAGTTTGATGTTCAATACAAGAAAGGAACTACTAATTGTTTAGCTGATTTGATGTCCAGAGAAGGATCAAAATGGTATTCACATAAGTTTTATACTAATCATGTTTTGATGTTTTAGGGTAATGAAGGACCTGATAATTTTGATTATGATACTATTCCAGAAGATCTTACTCAACAATAAAAATAAATAATGAAAGAATGGCTTCTTATCCCTGTAGAAGCTTGAATCAAAAAACTTCCTGGGCTTGTTATTGAAAAGATTTTGTCAAAATATTTCTTAGTTAATGTCTACAGGGACTTTCCTGATGCTAACAGAAGGAGATGGACTAGATTCTATGATATGGTTCACATAAATATTAGGATACTCAAGGGACAATTTTCACTTGTAGATTTCAGGCCCAACTTATAAGCTACAACTTTGGTCATGACCAAAGTAGAGGCTCCACTATCAACTATGCAATTGTGGACCAATTTATCGCCCATTATGAGAGTGAGATAGAATGGTGGAGGTTTCTCATCCCTATTAGATTATCAGATAATGGTATTGGGACATTTTAAAAGACAACATGACTATGAATTTGAATTCAAGAGGAGGGATAGAAATAGTGGACAATTTCTTTTGTAACAACTCTTTTTGGCTAGGCTAATGGAAGGCATCCCACAAAGAGATTGATGCTTTGACACTTTTCAAGGAATCCACTATCTTTAGGGAATTATTAATCACTTTTTATGGAGTCCTTGAAGTCAAAGGATTGCTTGTAACTTGAGGAATAGAGACACCTTGAGTAGACCTTACCACATTTTGACTTAAAGGAGGTGTAGGAGCTTTTGGAACTATCACCCTTGCAGCCATGCTTTGCTACCTTGAAGGATGATTGGATGAGCTTGTTGGCATCCTATTGTCACCTCCTAGAGCCTTCATCTTTGCCCTTGTATTGTCTACAATAAAATCTCCTTGATTGAGTATAGAACTATCTTCCACTAAGAAATTGGTGAAAATTTCTAAATGGGGTTGCCAATCCTCATTTGCTTGCATCATGACCTCATCTTCAGCTAATAGGAGAGGAGTAACTCCTTGAGTAATAATGGATTTATCTCCACCTTCATTAGCATCCAATAATTTTCATTATTTCCAATATTATCCTTGTATCAAATTTATATGCACTTGTACCATCTACCTTGTACTCGTGGTAGAGTTATGATTATACACATTAGTAGGCCTATTGAGGTTAGTCTGCCATTGACCTATTCCTCTTCCATATTATTGACTAAATTTTTTTTATAAGGATTTGAATTTTGATGGGTACCTTGCTAAATATTTCCTTATCTATTTTGAACTTCTAGAGCTTGGCATGTTGACTCAAAAAAAATTAGACCTTGACTACCAATCAACATCATTTTTTACTTCTTAGGAGCAAATCTAGGCTTAGTGTTAGTATTGGGAATTTGGGATACATCTAGAGTATTAATAGAAGTATGAGACAATAGAGGCATGAGAAACTTAGGAGGTAACTTTTTGGCTTATATTATCTTTGATATCAAGTTCATGTGCTTTGGGGAGAGTGGAACCACCCATGGATTGAAGAATTATAGTAATTTTAGTACCAATGGCTCTCAAGTAGGTATGGAACACAAAACTAGGAGGTAGCCTCATAGGAGGAGGCATTCTAAACCAAGTGTTTTAAAATCTCTCATTGAAGTCATGCATTATTTCTTTGGATCCTCTTTTGATCACATTGAGCTAATGTATGAGAGAGGCATATTCACTTTCATTTCCAAATCTTGAGGTCAACAACACTCTAAAATCATCCCATGATGTGATGCATCCACCTTATAGAGTCCTATACCAATCAAGAGCCTTCCCTCTAAGGGACATGGCAACAAGTTTAGTGGAAATGTTCTCTTGAGTGAGATTATGGAAGCTACAAAATTTGGAGACATCCCTAATTTGTTGACTAGGTGTAACATGACTCTCACCATTAAATAAGAGCACACCTTTTGTGGCATTATGAGGAATGGCATCATATGATTGAAGGTGAATTGAATTTTTAGTATTGAAGGCAAGAAAAGCATGAAGTATAGCCATGTATTCTTCAATATCTTCAATTTATTCAACCTCTTCACTCTCTTGTCTTCCTTGGCTAGCAAAATCCTCTTGGTTTTTAAAGGGTAGATTAGGATGAGAATACTGAACTTCAAGAAGAAGTTAAAGCTATGTAGGTGGATTAATGGGGTTGAACAATATACTAAAATATGATGTAGTGAGAAACATGAATTATGAGAGAAATTTTATGACAAAATAATTGCCTTGGACTAGATTTACCTTGATGGAGTCACCAAATGTTGAGTAGCACACCAATTTGTAGTTAATGTTGTCAAGATCAACATTCACCTTGACAAGTTATCTTGAAGACAATGGTCCCACCAAGTGTGCCAAAAATATTATCACAAAATCTTGCACCCTAAAATAGGGTGTTCAATCCTCTTATATATTTTAGAAACATGGGAACACTTCTAGGTATGTGGGTGTACCTATAGTGGAAGTGAGCCTCTAGATTTAAGGGCTAGCTCCCTAAATGTATCTTGAAAAGCTTATAAGCTAACTAATGATTGCTTGTGAGGAAAAGTGTTAGAATTTGAATGAAATGAAACTAATCTAAGTGGGTGATACACCAATATGTTTTCCACATGACCATCATATTTCATTCACTAAGAAACAAAGCATACAAACTAGTCTCAAAGTCCTAAAGGATTCTAACATGACTTTTTCAATGTAGAGGTGAGATGCGTGAAGCAACATGAGACAAATGAACCAGAGGTAAAATTTCACACTCAAAGGATAATCATACACTTTAAAGGATCCAAACACATATTATTACACTCTATATGACCTATTAGAATAGAAACTCTTACACAAACATGAAAGGATAAGGGAAGAAAGGATAGAGAATTATTAATTTACATTACCATACATCACTTGCACACTTAGAAAATTGTTCATGAAATCAAAACTAGACCTGAATTAATGTTCAAAGTCAAAATATAATGTCATTCTAGTAGGTATTCTCCATACATGGTGTGGTATTAGATTATAAAGACTATAATGGCAACTACTTATAGAACTTGAGAGAGAAGTGGGAAAAGAGAAGTCCAAGAGTCATAAATACACTTGTCATGCTAAGATAAAGAGTTACACATGTATTATAATGAGTGTGATTTATAAAATTCAAGGTATGATAAGTCAAATGGTCCTCAAAAGCATGAAACTCCATGAAATGTGGTGTAAGACTCCTTCTACTTGCTTAGAAAATTGCCTTCATCATTTTGCCCTTTTGGAACATCCCACAACTAAATAAGGATAGATATCATGATTTCAATGATAGGTAGGGATTTTAGACATGATCCACCATACATTGATTACATTCTTAATCATATGGATTCTTCTAAAAGTGAGCCATCACTGCCTGCAATCTAAGAAACTCCTCTTTCACTTACCCCTCACACTTGGCCTCAAACTCAGCTTCAGTTTTACATGAAAATCCATAAAAGAGGGTGAATGACCCTTGGAAAGACCCTATATGGCCTTAAAATAATTAGGTAGACCTTAAAATTCCATCCACTTGAAGCTCTCACCCTTCTCATTATCTTGCTCACTTTGCCAATTTTGACTAGCTAAGATGAAGCTTCTTGTAGAGACACTTAGGAGTTTTGATGAGGCATGGAATGGTCATAGTGAGTTATATTAAGTCTTGATATCACTCCCAAAGTTTATTTATCTTCTTGAAAGTCCTTATAACCTATAAAAAACCCAAAAAATTCAAAGAAATCTAAATTAACTCCCATCCATACAAGTAGGGAAAACCTCACATGGATAGGAAGGGTCTCTGGAGAGTCCCCTACAAGATTAAACCACTTTCATGTCCATTCCATCTCATCTAGATATCCCTCCATCCTTGTTTTCCTAATCAGGTCCTTATCCAGGGTTTTATAGGGTTTTAGGCTCCTTTCACTCTTAAGCTTTGTTCATGAAGATGTGACTTTGGAGTTTTAGAAAAATCCCACAAAATAAATTTCTAGGACCTATTTCAACTTCTTGAAACTCCTTGAACCTCCCTACACATTCTCCAAGAAGATGTGAACTTTCAAACCTGCTTACTCAAACCTTGACCTTCATTCTGCATACCCCTAAGTTGTCTTTGAGCCAAAAGTGGATTTATTGTGGAATTTTATGCATAGTAGAATATTATAAACATCTATAATACCCCCATAAAAATTATCTAATCCATTTGAGTAATTTCCCAAGCTGGAAGTGAAGCTGACTTCCCATTTGGGATTTAGTTCTAAACCTTACCTGATAGGCTTGTTTGCATTCTTGAGGGTTTAAGACACCATGTTGAGATTATGATCCCTGTGCATAGTTATACATGTTGTTTTATGCATGAAAAATATTTTAAAACCTCCGTGAAGGTTTCTAACAATCCTCAACTCACCCTCTTATCTCCATTATCCAAGACTGCATGGTTTGTATCCTAGGGAATTGCCCTTTATCTAAGAAAAAATAGAGGATACTTACCTTGTTTACTCAGACAAAGTAGAAGTTTTATGGGATTATCCAAGTGACATAGACACTTTGTAAAACTTTTCAACCCTTGGTAACCTCATTTGACCCTTTAACTCTTACAAGAACCAAGACAAATTGTGATGAAGGGGACTGTGTGCAAGGTTTAGGATATAGACTGTGTGTTGCATTATTAAAGCCCTCTCTCTGCTTTATATCCACCATGAGAGTGCATGAGGTGTTATTACCTACCTTGCATTATTTTTAAATCATGTAAATCATCATACTTTTTTCAAACTCTACATTGTTCACACCTTACCTTGATTGGCCTAGATTGAGTACAATTTCTTGACTGTGTTTTGCTTCAAGGCACCATACCTGTAGGAGATACATGCATGGTTTAAGCTTGAATGAAATTATTATAGGCCTATTTAGAGTCTCCTAAGGTTATTATACATTTTTTTATACCTATTTTCCTCATATTCAAGTTTTGTCAACATCAAAACATCACTCCTCAACCCATGATTGCCTATAGTCAACTACAATTGTTTATGTTGGAATAAGTAGGATACTATAGGTGTATATTTCATTTTTAATATGTGTCACTTCACTTTGGGATCCTATGAGTCTTTTTTAATGATATTCCATCAACTAATGGTTGTGTTTCCATACTCAAGTCCTTATCATGGATGATGTAAGAGTTTGTCGTTAGTTGTAGGTCGGTAGTTTCAAAGGAGAAGACACCTGGAGGTGTATATGGGGCTCAAAACTCTGCATATCATCCTATTTAAATGACCTTTATATCATAAATTTTATTTTTAACTATTTATAACCATTCAATCATGGATTCATGGTCCAATACTAGAACCTTAGGTGAAGAGGTCTCTTTGGGGCTTAAATCTTGTAGATGTCATTGTCTGAATTTAGTGGTCAAAGGTGCATCTTTGGGCCTTTCTAGTAAGAAAACCAAATGACTAAATTAATATCTTCTTTTTTCAAGTTTGAATACTATGATAAGGATATAGGATGAATTCATTTAGATTGGTCAAGACCTCGGGTAACCTTGTCATATGATCTCAACAAAATGGCTAGTTGCTATGTTTTCATGTTTTAGGGATTTGATCTTTGAATCCACAGTCATTACCTTTGAAAGTAATATTCAACTTACTTACCAACCTATCATTCCATATATGTATGATATGATCTATACAACACACTAGGACTTCAATAATGGTTTCACCATGTCTAATTTCCTCCATTAAGTATTCTCATCTCTCTATGGTGCCACCTGTAGGTGAACTTTTGCATGTGTGTAGGAAGTGAGTAGTATTGTAGGTAGTGAGCAAGATATATATACTTGTATTTAATTCTATGCCCTCACAAGTTCTCCAAATGCACTCTTAACACTCCAAAGGATTTGAAACAAGTATCAAAGCTCTCATTTCAACATGATGTTCTCCTAAGAGACTCCTATGTACGTTCATCAATGGTGGAAGATCGAATGTATATTAGAACTTGTCTTCTCATGCTCTTTATGCCATTTGGGTATTAACTTGTTTGTTCATGTTATAAGAGCATGCTCAACACCTTAGATATCTTCATTAATTCTCTAAGTTTTATATAGACCTTCATTACACATAACTCACCATGACTATGAATGAACCTTGTACAGGAACCTTGGTTATATAGGAGGTCTAGTTGTCACAACTAGTTGCATACCATTTGGAAAACTCACATTGATTGTTCATGTTTTTTTACATCCCATTTTCCTCTACCAGATTTTAGTCTAATAAACTATTGTCCCTTTGGCATACATGTCATTGTGACACATTGGTTATGGTACATGTATGTACATTTGTGTGAAGATTTAGTCTTGATATGCAAATCAAGAAACTAGATATTTAATTTTATGAGTAATTTAATAAAATAGTAGTAATACTATATTCGATTTGTCAAAATAAAGATTAATTATAATCTTAAATTATTTAATTATATTAGACAATTATTAAATTATGATATTCAATATATTATTTATGTTAATTAAACATGGGTATATTTCCTAATTAAACTCTAGGATGAACACATACTTTAAAAGACTTATCTGGTATTTATCAAGTTGAGTTGATTATTAATTAGCAATGCATGAAATATTTTGATGACTTTACTTGGAAAGGTGAAGTTGGGTTATCTTAAATACTAATTTGGAAATCAAAGGAGATAAATTGGAAATTTATCCGATAATTATTTGTGGGACTTCCAGTTAATTATTTGGAATAAAGCCTATAGCTTTTATTTCAAGTGGCATGCAATAGGAGTAAATAGTATTAAAGAAAGATAAAAGAGAAGGATTTGGACATGGAGGATACACGAGAAAGAGAGATAGAAGTTGGAAGAAGAAAGAAGGCTTTGAAAGAAAAAAGGGAAATTTTATCTGCAATGAAGGGAAAAGCATACCATGTGGGTATTGTACTTATTTTAATTGTTTATTTTGTATTGAAAGAATTTTGGATTACAGAGTAAATTAAAATTAGAGAAACTCTATGAAATTTGTGAGTAAACCTTGTAGAAACTTACGAAAATATATTTTGGTAATCTCTTTAGAAACTAGAATCCTTTCCTTATAAACTTAGATTATTTATTGGAGGCTGTAGTGACTCGATAGTGATAGATAAATTAAGGAAAATGTCACTAAATGACAAAGTTGAAAATAGTGGGTGTGGTATTCATGATTAAGAACAATCTAAATGATTTATTTTAGATCTAAATATATATTTTGTCTTTGAAGTAATGAATGAATGAATGAACACTACATATTAAGTGTTCTTATCTTTTATAAGACTAAAAATGAATATATTGCATTGTTTATATATATATATATATATATATTACAGACAATGCCAATCTGCAGCATTAATGTTATTGCCATATCAAGTTCTACCCTTTCTTTTCTCTTAACTCAGGGAAGAGCAAATGCCGCCATCTCTCTCTTAGACCATTGCCACCACCATTCTCCTATCTTAGATATTTTTAATTCAACAGAACCACATTCCACTCTAGTCAAGGATTTGAATCCATATTTACCTTAGATTTCCATATTACGATTTGGTGGATTTTGAACTCTTATTACTCTGCAAATAATGGTGTGCTGATGATCTGGTCTTTCAATTCAATCTAAGATTTGGCCTTAGGCCATTGATTAGGGTTGTCGATGCCCAGATCCCAATGCACTTACCTAGTAACCGAATTGAGGACATGTTTTGGCTTTTTTTGGTTCTTCTTGAAGTTGTTCTCCAAAACTATTAGATCTGGCCGTTGATTGCAAATTCAGTTTTGGCTTTTGTTAATGGTCCCCAGAGTGGATATTTAGAATGCCTACTAAGTTGCCTTTTCAGTTCCATTTACCCAACTCGAGCTTGAGTTGGGTCATTGGCGGTGATTGGTCGATGCATATTTGATTTTACTTTCTTGTGAACTGACGAGAAGGGGTGATGTGAAACCCACATTTAGTTAGTTATTAAATTTTATATGCATAAATATATAATAAATATGGTTTTAATATTATATATTTGAATATATAATAAATATGATTAGATATTTAATTAAGTTATAAAATTGAAGATAATATAATTTATATAATATTAAATACTATCATAAATATATAATCGATATGATTTTAATATTATGTATTTAAATATATAATAAAAATGATTAGATATTTAATTAAGTTATAAAATTGAAGATAATATAATTTATATAATATTAAATACTATATTATATCTATTATTATATAATTGAAAATTATATAGTGGATATTAAGCCAATAAACTATGCTCAATCTACATAATTTATAACAGGGTTTTTCCTTTCAAAAAATCATATCATACATCAAATTTGTTAAGATGAATATAAATCAAATGCCATGGAAACATACAATTTGATTGTCGACATTGTCTCATACTCTATGATTAAATTATGTAGGTGTAGGGGATTTTACTTCATTTCTTAATATTTAGGGTTTTTTATATGAAATGGAAGATATTATAATGCTTATGAGAAAATTAACATAATATGTTGAAAATGATTGATTTGTGGTATTACATATTTTGTGTTATTTTAAAATTATGAAAAATGGGTAATTAGAACCTTTCATTAATTTTGTTGGTTTTAGGGGAAACCAAACTTAACCATTCTGGAAAATGTCTGAGAGATCTTTGTTTTCTTAGATGTACTTATTTTGTATAAATAATTGAATTATGCTTAAAAATATCTAGTATAATTAAGTTAATGTAGACTTTTTTATTCATATTTGGTTGGCATGGTTTTATCAATGTATGTTTAATTATATCAGATATTCCATGTATGTGATCATGATCCTTAGATTAGTTTACCCAGATGGTGAGCTTAAGCTTTGAATTATTTATTTGTTATGTATATTATGGGGCCCACTTTGATGATACTACCCAAGCAACGAGGCGGTCTCTCGAGCCTGGTTAACATCACCAATGATGGGTATGGATAACTCGATAAGTGATGTGTTATGAATTTGACTGATCCAGATGATCATATGTTATTTAAAAATTTTGGCCAAAGTAATGTTAGATTAACATTGTCAATTCATATGTATGATTTGCATGTTGTGTGATATCATTGTAGAAACATATTTTTATTTATGATACACATGATGTATTAGAATCTTACAACACATGGGGGTACTAACATGTCTTATTTTGGATTTACCACATTGTTTTATCTACCTATCTATGTAGGGAGGGAAATTCCCTGATAGGGGATTGTGTGGGGGATCACTGGTCCATGGTTGGAGTGGTAACACACTTGGATGATACACTCCCTCCCCCACTATAGTACATTCCTAGAGACAACACCTGAGGTTATCAGAGATACACGAGTTGGTGCAACTCGAACTCTAGAGAGTTACTTATCTTTATATTGTATATAAGACTAAACACCTATTGAATTTGTAAATATAATGTTATTTTACATAAATAATTGTTGTTGCATTGTGAGACCAGCCATAGCTGTGTCATTATACTTGTATGTCTAATGTACATTTAGACATGGTAACATATACATTTTGTGACTGAGACAAACCTGCTTATATGTTAGAGATTGTGAGAAGTTTTTCTATGTATAATTATTCATTTGTGTACAATTATCTATGTTTATATATGTTATGTGATAATTTATGTCTTTGACGTCCTAGATTATGTGAGTTTTGATGCAAGTTATATTTTTTAGAGGCTTGCTAAGTCTTCTCACTATAGTTAAGGAACATGGTTATCCTTGCTTATGTATGCAATTTTCTAGTAATCATGTATACCTTTAGTAGTTTGGTAGAACTATATCTAGCCCTGATTCTGTGTAAGTAGGTGACATCACATATATGTATGGTAGCTCAGGGAGTGAGCATAGGCATAGAAAACTAACCTTGATAGGTATTCCTTAGTATGACATCTTTTATAAATACTAGTGAAAGCAAATAGCCTTTTTTTTAGCACAATATTGTTATGCAAACTTGACGATAGGATCAATTTTGTAGCATCTTGTAAAGATGAAAAGTTGTATGTGGTATTTCATGAGAAAGTTAATTATGAAAGTGGATAGACATTTCTAGAATAACATGGTGCATTATGAGGTGTACCTAGAGTTTATTTTCTCTTTAGATTGTTATTGATGGGATACTCAGATAATATATCCTGACTTACTTTATTATTATGGTTGGGTGTAATATTATTGTTGGTGTTGAGTTGGGTGCTCAAACACAAAGACCTATGATAGTATGTGATGTCATACAGTTTTATAGTACAAAAAGTACCCATATGGTACATACTATATTCATTACATCTTCATCCATACCTAAATAAATATATATGTTATGGCTGTCAATGTTAGGGTAGAGTGATCATGAACTATGATAGTATGGGATATCATAAGATAGTTGTATGTTACAATCTCACCTTAATTGATTGTTCTAATGATTTTATTGGTTATTACTTGAGCAATATATTCATATTAGTTAGCAAGATAACATGTACATATGCATACAATCTTGAGAGTATAAACGAATGATAGATTTGAATTTTATGTACTATATGTCCCACTGTGTTTTGTATACTTAGTTGTGTCTAGCATGTGATTTTCTTTGGAGCTAGGAATGTGGATTCCTTCATGATTGCTTATTTCTAGGTTTAGATGTGAGAGTGCTTGGGTAAGCACACAAGCCTAGATTAGCAAGATGTTATACTAGAGTGTCTCACTTAGCTGTGGGATTAGACCAGAGCTTTAGAAGCTTATCTGTGTCATGAGTAGTTTGTTCCTTGTTTGGCTTAGAGTATCAATCCCTTTGGTGGTGATGTCTCATAGAGGAGACCATCATAGTTGAAAGGAGAAATACATCGAACCCTAATTTAGAGTAACAGATATGTAGGCTACCCAAGTTATGGTGGGGACATTGGGTTTATATCCTTAGGCTAGTTAAAGTAAACTTGATTACATAGCAATCTGTGTAACTGGTTAAATTAGTACTAGTACTTAGTGGGAATTCATATTGTGTTTATGTCCCTAGTGAGTTAGTAAACTTTTTGTATCATACATTTTATTATATTGCTTGCAGTATTGAAATGTTGAAACTGTTACTACTTGAAGTTACTAATTTTATGACTGACTAAAGTATTCTAACAACTGTGGTTGATTGAATGTTCAATATATAGTTTTTTTTTAAATTACTGCTTTTTCTAAGAACAACTAGGTGGGTTATTACATGTTTAAATGATATATTCAACATCTTAAAATTATTTATGACCCCATGAATGTGCTAAAAACCCTAACGTAACTCGCTTAGTTGACTATGGATGACAATCATGGGACAAATTGACTCTATGTCACTTATGACTACAATTCTATGGAAGATTGCTTTGGAGAATGAGATTGAAATGGGTGGGGACAAAGAGAACATTGGAAACATGTAAATCAACCTTTCATCTTCTTATGAAAACATTACTAAGGCATGAATATTTTGTACATAGTGGAAACATGCCTGTAATCCCAAATGAGACCAAATTGCATCCTTGAGATGTTTGGATTATTAAAACACTTTAAAACATGAAACCAAGAATTTAAAACATGTGATAAATATTACCATGTCCTTTGGATTTAATTCCATTAGCTAGATTGTAAAGACCTATCCATATGAGAAGGAAACCTGTAGGGTATGGGGTTAAGCAAGTAGAAAAACATAGTTAACTTGTAAAGGATTGTTCATAAAGCACAAGTGACCAATCCTTAAAATCTTGTTATTAAAATTAATTTATCTCAATTTAATATCACCCCCCAAAGGTATTTAGTTTGAAACTTCTCCAACTGGCCCTACCAAGCATAAACATATTGACTAGTTCTACATGTCTAGAAGGGTGATGATGGAGTAGAATGGTTTTTGACCATTTTTAGCACTTTTAAAGAAAATAAAACATTAATATGACTCTAGGGAAGTTGTAAATTCACCCCATAAGTTTATCACACATGTCACACTCCCCTATAAGTCATACAAGTGCCAAACTCCTTTTTCAGTTGTTTTCTTGATTTTTAGTTAGAGAACCTACAAGATTTCAGATAGACTAACATTCCTAATAGTGAATATAAAAAATTGGATGTTGGAAGGAAAACTAGGACACTTGGACACTTTGTCACTTATATTTAAGACCCCAAAATGACCCCTAGATGACTCAAAATGACATATAGACTAATCAGACTATGACCAAGGCTAATATAACATTAAATCACATAAAATGAAACATGAAACACCTTAATACATTATATATACCCCTATATAAGTTTTTAACTATGGGGGGTTGACCCATTTTGATTTGTGGTCAAAATGGTCAATAAGAGTATCATCAATTAGTCTAATTTTGGATTGATATAGGTGATATAGGTATTATAGAGTGTGGTTTCCTTGGCTAGAGGTCCTAGGTAGGCATATAATTTGAATTTGAGGTCATCTAGTGTTTTCTTTCCAAATATGGGATTTGAATATTTGAAATAGTAAATTATGTTTTAAAGTGCTATTGTGGGGTAAATATGATATATAAATATTAATAAATGGTTGTAAATGGTCTATTAAGGACCTAAGCATGTGTGTAAGTTTTTTTTCCCTATGTGAAGTCATGAAAATCAATGTAAGTCTAAGAAGGGCAAAGAAAGGGGAAATTGCAACTGCCACTACTACTTGGTGTTGATGTGGTGAGAGGTTATTCATGAAAAGTTGGTGTGATGGTGAAATAATAGGCATATAGAGGAGTAAGAATATGTGTGGTAGGATGAGTTAGTAGTGTGTAGATTTTAGAAGGGAGAGAGATAGATGAAAGTGAAGAAGAATGTTATAGTCCATGAGGGACAATGGAATGATAAGGAATGTGTAATTAACTTTAGTGTGAAATCAATAACATAATATATTTTGTGTGTGCAATGTTAGTGTTTTATATTAATATAGATGATTTTCATGTCTTTATATAATATTAAGTTTATTGAGTGAAATAAAAGGAATGTTTTCATAGTTGTAGGTTTGTGTTGGAGAATTTTGTGTATGTCTATTTTGGGTCTATAAGATCAAGGGAGGAAAGACTACTTTAGTGATTTTTGGTGAATTTTATTGAGATCCCTGAGATGTGGTCATCATTATATTTTTTTTCCTTGTTCATAAATGACTTTTCTTATTCAGTGGTAGATTGAAGAACATATTTGCAGTTTTGGAAGATTTTATCAAATGAGACAGTCAACAGGGATAGAGTAGAGGTATCAAAGGAAGTCTAATTCAAGTGTTAAGATGATGTGAAGATAGTGGAGAGTATTAAATCAATATTATGATCCTATTGGAATGTTCAACCTAATTAAAATTTAATATTCAATTTCAAAACCCCTTTCCCAGTTGGTACACTTTGATAAATAACTCAAAACTCTACAAAAATTTTTGTAACAGGTTATTAAAGATTGTTCATAGCATAAAAGCTATGGGAGAAGGTGTATAGAGGTAAATTAGGCCTTATCTAAGTTTTATAAGCCTTTAAATTATCTCAAAATTCAATTTAGTGCATTAATTCCCCTCTTAGTTAGGTACAAGCATGTCAAGGTCTAGACTAGGGTTTTAAATGAGAATGTCTAAGAACTTTTGTTTGAACTGTATAAAAATCTTGAAATTTGGTAATTCATATTAATTTTACATTATCCTACATACTCAAGTGGTTTTAAATCGTGCCAACCCTTATTATATGGTATACATGACTACAAGGTTGTTTAAAGACCTAAAGAGACCTAATAAAGGAGATGAGTGTTGAGTTAGGTAATAAACACTAATACCTGGGAGCTAAGACCTGGTAGAGAGGTGTAAGAGATTGATGGGTGTCTAAATATATGCTTGGTTTGTGTGAAAACTTGGTAGTCTATCCATACTTGGCGAATGGGAAAGAAGACTTGAAGAAGGATAAGGCAGATTGTTAGAGAGTTATTGATTAAAGATTATGTGATTTGTGTGGATGTGTATAATTGTTCAAATCTATAGGGAAAAGATCCTATGAACCCATGAAAAGAAGCCAAGAAGCCTCAAATCAAGATCTAGGTTTTTAATCCTATAAAGCTTCATGAGTGTAAGTAAGCCAAAATGAAAGAGGGGAATGAATTGAGAAAAGATGAGTTAATAAATGAAGATGTGATGCCTCAAGGATGAGAAAACATGTGAGAACAAAGAAAAATTGATGAACCAGAGTGATATGTCTTCAAAATTAGTAAGTTTATAAACCTACGAACCTACATCCAAGTAAAATAAGTTTGAATTAAGAAGGTAGAGTGAAGTTGACTAAAGAAGAGTGTTGTGAATGGATAGTGATAGTACTATAAGAGGAAGAGTAAGGTGTATTATAAGAAATAAAGAGGTTCTACAAGAGGCTTCAAATATTGGGTTATCAAAAATTGATCGAGTAAATAAAGAAAAGAACAAAGTCCAAGAGTCAAAGTAAGTAAATAATCAAGAGATAATTTGTAGAGAAAAGCAATCAAGGATCGGAGCCAATTGTGAGAGAGTAGAGATAGATGAAGGAACCAAGTAAGTATATGAATGTTCCATTTACAACATTTTGTGTGATTTAAGTATGGGATTTGCATCATTTTGGTATCAGAGAGGTAATTTCTTTGGGAAAAGAGAATGTTGTATGAAGAACACAAACAACCTGTAGGTACATTATAGAGAGTTGAGAGCAAGAAACAAGAACATGTCATCAGATTTGGAAAAGAAGGAGTTGAGATCATAAGTTAAGATTTGTGTTTCTATTTTTTGAAGTATTTTAAAGAGTTTAGAAGCTTTATTTTGGGAATTCTAAGAACTAAAGTAGGTTTAGGCCTTTAGGCCAATGAGTAATAGTGTAAATTAAGAGAGGGATAAATAATAAAGAAGCGAGATAAATGTTAGATGTGAGAAGATACTAGGGTGTGTGAAGAAGCAAGAGTATAGTCCCAAGTGAGCATAAATAGAGAGAAAGTCCTAAGTGAGTAAAAAGTAAAAGGTCTCAAGTGAAGACTAACAGAGTACCCAAGTGAGGTGCAAGAGAGATAGAGGCAAGCTATAAAGACTTGTAATGAGGTGATGGAGAAAGAGAAGATAAGAATGCAGTTCATTATTAAGAGTATTTTCCCCAAGGAGAAGATGAAAGAGGATAAGAAGAGAGATAGAGTGTGAAGAAGAAATAATATATTTGAGGCAAAGTCTAGGGAATTTATACAAGTTTATGCTCATGATATAGCAAATGCAGGAAGAAGGGAACCCATGAAATGGTTGGGTCATGAAGATAAATAGAGTTAAATGGCATATAAGTATACTTCTTAAGAGGATAAAGAGGAAAGTTATGAGAAAAGAAATAAATAAGAATAAGTTGCTTTGTAAGCAACTCAAGAGAGATATGAAGAGGTTTTGGATAAGTAAGCAACTTAGTATGCATGAGGAAGAAGGTCATTGACACCTTAGGAAAGATAAAATGATCGTGTATAAGGTTAAAGAGTGGTTTATTTTCTATTCATAGGAAGGACTGATTATTAGTGAGGAAGAAGAAGATGAGGTAGAAGATAAAAGGCAACAAGAAGAAAGAATGCCAATATGAGCCTCCAAGTTTTAAAACTAATGATTTGTGTATGTTTTCAGGTTAAACTTATGAGAAAAATTATGATTTTTAGAATGGAGAAGATGATTAGAGAATTGGAAAAAAGCTAAAAAGTAGGAGATAGATGCATGGTATGAAGAGATGGTTGCTTGTGCAATAAAGAGATTGAAGGAAGATGTCAATAAACTAAAGATGATAGAAGAAAGTGAGCAAAAGAACATCCAAGAGTTGTAGGCGATCAAATATATTGAATAAGTTGAGTTACATCTAAATAAGAGTGTTGAGGTGGACAAATAAGTTAAAGACAAATAAGCATGTGAAGAGCCAAACAAGGTTGCAACTGAGTTGGAGAATAAATAAGAGGTAAAGGCTAAATTTTCTAATATTTTTGGAGGATATAGGTCACCATTGGGGTGCCCAAATGCATTTGAACTAAGTTATAATGATTTGGAAGACAAGTGAAATGACGGAAACAAGGAGCATGAAAATTAGGTTATGGAAAGGTGAAAGTCCAAGTGGACCAGTAGAGTTTAGGGTCACAAATTGGCTATATGATAGAGGAAAAGAATAAGGAATGAATGCACATCAGGTGCAAAATATTCCAAGTAAGTAGCGGAGGAAAGAAGAAAGAGTTTTCTTCGATAAAGGCAAACAAGAGCAAGAGAGTGTGCCATCAAAACAAGAAAGAGAGAGAGAGAGAGACAAAGGTAAGAAAGAAGATGATTACAACATAGAGGGAGAATAATGGATGAAAGAGTTAGCTAGTGGGACTCAACAGTCTCAATTTTATACAAGTTTTAATTTGATTAGATTGGCATGTGTAAGTTTTCTCATACATGTGATGAAATACATGGATAATGAAGCTCGTAAGAGAGATCAAAAGGAAAATATGTAGGTTGCAATAGTGAAGATCCTAATTTGGGAGAATAAGTACATGAAAGAGAATAAAGATGTGTGTAAACACGAAGGAGAAACATGGACAACAACAAATGAGAAGAGAGAGTTACATGGAGGACAAGAGAATTACATATTCTTCGAAAAATGTAAACATGAATGAGATGATGAAAATATGTAGAGTTTCAAAACCATAGAAGGAGAGGACCCAAGAAAATTGAATTGGAAGACTAGGAAAAAGAAAGAACATAACATGAAGGTGTATTTGAACAGGGGTCCAATTTTCTCCCACTTTGGTAATTTGATGCAGGAGAATAATAAATTAGTATAATTTTGGATTGATATAGGTGATAGGGGTCTTATAGAGTGTGTTTTCCTTGGCTAGAGGTCTTAGTTAGGCATAGCATTTGAATTTGAGGTCATTTAGTGTTTTTTTTGCCAAAAGTGGGATTTAAATATTCGAACTAGTAAATTATGTTTTAGATTGATAGTGTGGGGTTGATGTGATATGTATATATTAATAAATTCTTTTAAATGTTCTATGAAGTCCCTAGGTATGTGTGTAAGGTGTTTTCTCTATGTGCAAGTCAAGAAAATCAATGTAAGTCTAAGAAGGGCAAAGAGAGGGGAAGTTGTAACTACCACTACTACTTAGCATGGTGAGAGGTTATTCATGAAAATTTGGCATGATGGAGAAATAATAGGCATGTAGAGGAGTAAGAGTATGTGTGGTAGGAGGAGTTAGTAGTGTGTAGAGGTTCAAAGGGAGAGAGATGGAGGAAAGTTAAGAAGAATGTTACAATCCATAAGGGACAATGGAGTGATAAGGACTGTGTAATTAAATTTAGTGTGAAATCAATAAAGGAATTATTTTGTGTGTGAAATTTTATTTTTGTATACTAATAGAGATGATTTTCATGTATTTTGATCATATTAAGTTTGTTGAATGAAAGAAAAGGAATGTTTTTATAGTTACAGGCCTGTGATGGAGAATTCTATGTATGTCTATTTTGAGTTCATACTTTTGGTGAATGTTAATGAGATCCTTGAGATGTGGTCATCATTATATTTTTTTTTCCTTTTTTGTATAATACTTTGATTATTTAGTGGTAGATTGAAGAACCTATTTGCAGTTTTGGAAGATTACGTCTAATGAGATAGTCAACATGAACAAAGCTGAGGTATCAAAGGAAGTCTAATTCAAGTGCTAGGATGATGTAAATATAGTGGATAATATTAAATTAGGATTATGATCCTATTGGAATGTTCAAGACCTAATTATAATGTAAGATTCAATACCAAAACCCCTTTCCTAGCTGGTATACTTTGACAAATAACTCAAAACTATGGAAAAACATTTGTAAGAGGTTATTCAAGATTGTTCATAGCATAAGAGCTATTTGAGAGGGTGTATAGAGGTAAAATATATCCTATCTAAGTTTTATATGCCTTGAAATTATCTCAAAATTTAATTTAGTGTATTTATTTCCCTCTCGAGTAAGTACAGGCTGTCAAGTTCTAAACTAAGGTTTTAAAGGAGAATGTATAATAACTTTTGTTTAAACCATATAAAAATCCTAAAATTTTTTTATCCATAGTAATTTGAGATTACCTTGGATATTCAAGTGGTTCCAGATTGTACCAACCCTTATTGTAGGGTATACATGATTGTGAGGTTGTTTAAAGGCCTAAAAAGACTTGATGAAGGAGATCAGTGTTGAGTTAGGTAATAAACACTAAGATTTGAGAGCTAAGACTTGGTAGAGAGGTGTAAGAGCTTAATGGTTGTCTTAATATATGCTTGGTTTGTGTGGATAATTTTTAGTTTGTCTGTAGTAATTAGATTTTCACAAAAGAGGGCTACTAAGAAAGGAGATTTGAAGAAGTAAAAGGTAGATTGTTATAGAGTTCTTGATTAAGGATTGTGTGATTTGTGTGTATGTGTAGAAGTGTTCAAATTTATAGGGAACATATCCTATGAACCCATGAAAATAATCCAAAAATCCTCAAATCAAGAACTAGGTTTTTAATCACATGAGGCTTCATGAGTGTAAGTAAGCCAAAATGAAAGAAGGGAATGAATTGTGAAAAGATGAGTTAAAAAATGAAGATGTGATGCCTCAAGGACAAGAAAACATGTGGGGATAGAGACAAATCAATGAACCAAAGTGCAATATCTTCAAAAGAAGTAAGTTTATAAACTTTCGAAACTACATCCAAGTAAAGTAAGTTTGAATTAAGTAGGTATAGTGAAGTTGATTAAAGAAGTGTGTGAAAGGATAGTGATAGTACTAAAAGAAGAACAGTAAGGTGTCTTATAAGAAACAAAGAGGTTATACAAGAGGCTTCAAATACTGGGTTATCAAAAATTGATCAAGTAAAGCAATAAAAAAATAAAGCATAAGATTCAAAGCAAGCAAATCATCAAGAGATAATTGGTAGAGAAAAGGAATCAAGAATTAGAGCTAGTTATTAGAGAGTAGAACCAGATGGCAGAACCAAGTATATGAATGTTCCATTTACATCATTTTGTGTGATTTGAGTATGGTCTCTGCATTAGATTCCATTACCACCATCGAGGACTAATGGATTTACAATTAGGACACTATGATCTAGATTGTGGGTTTCCTCAAGGATCACCTCTACTTATTATATTTCATTTTAGACCATCTAATAGAACAAGAGATTTCCTATTAGTTGGTAGAGGGCATATTTGGGTACTACATCTAGCATTGATAGAAGGCATGCTTACCACATTCAATCATAATTAGGCACCATGTCTATAAGGCCTTCCCTCTAATTTAAAAGATTCAGTTGGGAGAGACTCCTTTTCCCTTACAAAATGTAAGCTCCAACACTAGGACTACAAGAGGATAATTAGAGATCACTTGGCATGGTACTCAACCTACCTCAATATCAACTATAGTCATCAGGTCAAAGATGATGATGAGCTTTATCTGGATGTCACCAATAATTAGGAGGTGTTGTCCTGAATCATAGGAAAACAAAATAAGAAAGATAAGAAGGCCTAGGAAAGCTCCTTTATGCCTCTTCCAACTCCTAATCGATCCATAGAGGACCCAACTCTGATAGCTCCTACTATCTCCTAGAGGGTCTTGCAAGGCATTCCTATACCTTATCTACCTTATGCTCCAAGTCCAACTCTACTTCCTCCAGTAGCTCTCATTCCTCACATCCTACCACTATCTCTACCTCCTCTGGTAGCTCTACTAGTCTAGCTGCAAAAGAGCTAGACCTGAGTTACATGATGTTAGGTATCCCAAGCACATCCAACTCAACCACTAGCACCTCAACCTCAGGCCACATAGACCCTAAGGTTTGATGTGGATGATAGCTCGAGAGTGAACCTAAAGTGAGGCTCCCAAAAATCACCCGTCTAGGTTCCCCTGCTCACACCTCCAACTTTTCTTATTTCCCTTTCACCCCTCACTCATGCAGATTTTCAACTCCCAGTCCTAGCACCCACTAGTTTTGCTCTACTCCCAAAAGTCACCTAAGTGCTGCCTCCTCTTTTCCCCATTGTACCACCTCCATAATTTCCCCAAGTACCTTTAGCTTCAGTCCTCCCAAGTGTCCTTGCCTCTTCATTCCCTTATGCTCCTTCCATCTCAAAACTTGGAGTCTTCTCAGTGCCTTCCTTGGGTGTGCCTTTATCATCAAAAATGAATATGACTTGTAGTATGGACCCTCCTAGTGCCCACTCTAATTATCCCAATACTTATCTTGGAAGTTATAGATCATCCACCATCATCCATCACAACTCCTATCATCCTAGTCAGACCATCTACTACAGCCTCTAGAGCTGACTTGAGTAAGAGGTTGAATAATAAGTAGAAGGAAACTCACACTCCAACTCTAGCTTGAATGTCTTTTACTCATATTTAACCTCCTCCATAGGCCTCAATAGTTCCTCTAACCCCAACTATAGCACCTTGGCATGTATATCCCCATACCCCTCTTTCCATCACCCAAGGGGCCATAGGACTTACCTTCAATCAACCCATCTCCTCCATACTTTTTAATGACCCTTTGTTGGGAATGATTCTCCTTCAAGTGAACTTAACCTAGGAATAGTGGTAGGCATAAATGTTCCCTTGGGACTTCCATTTCATTTTCTATCCTTTTACTTTTATGCTCCCTCTACCTCCAATAATTTCATTTTTCACTCCCCCAACTTCTTCCATCTCTCCTCCACCTCATCCTCCATCCTTCACTACCATTTTAGCCACCCCTCCTACACCTCCCACAACCTAGGAAATGGTCCTAAGGTCACAATCACCAGAGATGAGTTGCTATGGTGACCCAAATGTGAAATAGAGCTTTGACCAATCCTCTAGAAGCATGAAGAGGACACTAAAATAGAGGTTTGTATAAGAATGGAAACTGATGGTTTGGTAGACCCATCAAGATTTGTTCTCCCTTACCAAGGTGAGTATTTCCACTAGGGAAGAGAGAATAGCCAATGACCCACTATCTATTCTTTAAGTGACCCATGATATATCTAAGAAGCTACTCAAGGACATGCAGATCCAAATTCAAACTTAAGAAGACCAAGTGAAGAGCACAGTTCTCATCTAGCTAATTGGGTAGGTCAAGGATGCCTTCTTACTAATTTTTAGAGTTCTTGGGAATGTAGTGGAGACTCTAGCTAAGACCAACATACTTATCTAGTGACCCAAGCCTACATAGAGAGGATTTCAAAGATTGATGGGAAATGTCAAAATTTTCAAGTGGTGGTCAACAAAGGAATGTTCTTAAAGCTAAAACTTATGCCAACCTCAGACTTGGGGTTGTACCAAACATACATTGATAATGTGAAGGTTGCTATGGAAGAATGGTTGGTCGTAACTCACATTGAAATAGGACCCTTGAAAGAGGGAAAGAATAATATATTGATGTAATTCAAAGAGCTCGATATATCTATGTTATTCCACCTAGATTACACTTTTGTCAACTAAAGGGAATTTAGAGTCTACTTGATTTAACCAGGTCATGAGGAAGAATGTTGCTAGAGAAAACTAGGAATGTTCCTAAGTGGTGTTACATCTATAAATGTAATCCATGAGTAGCATCAACTAGGTCTTTGGGGTCTAAGCATCAATGGAATCACCCTTTAGAGTCTACCAAATATTGGCAACTTAGGTCAAGATAATCTTTAGGAAGCACCCAATGAACCTTGACAAGTTAGACAGGGATTTTGACCTCATGGCAACCTGATGGAAACTAGGGATGACAAGTCAAAATAATTAGGATACAAACCTCCTAAACCACCTCCTCATGTCAATTAAGTGGTCTCTTGTAGATCTATTGCAGGTTTGAATGGATTGTCTTGTTTAAATTTTAAAATATGGTTAAAATATAACGAGTGGCCATCATGGCTTAATATGGGATCCTCATGTTGTTTAGAAGTGAGCCCCATCATTATCTATACAAGTAATAATGATATTATAATATAGGGTTGACCATAAATTGCTCAAAAGTGTTGTTGGATTATAGCCAAAATTTCTCCTGCTTTTCCTTCATCACTCTAGACTATAAATTGGTTTGGATAGATTATTGTAATAATACTTATTTATTTAAATGATACAATCTCTATTTTATAAAAGAGGGTTTTTTCAATGTTTCAATTCTCTTTCATCTTCATGTTTGAATGATTATCAATGATAGGATAATTTCATTAATACTTTGTTTCTTTATTTGTGCCATGTTTATGATATGCTTAGCTATTATAATCACTATGAGTTATTTCATTTCCTTTTTTGTAGTGATTATAATTTATGTGTTAATCTAAAAATTCTCATATGGTTTTTAATTGTATTCTACTATAAACTCTTGGTACACATTGTTAGTGAGAGCTCATATTGAAGGCATACTCTTGGTTCCCTCATACTCTCACATTGTATGTTATTGGAGGTAGAATTTTAGTAAAACTTGGTCTATAGTGGTATAAATGTGGTAGAGTCATTTGGTTCAATGATCAATGCATTAGGCTTGGAGGTTCCCTTTTTTGCCTTACTTTTCCCTCCATGTTATAATATTATTGGAAATTAAAGTGGACCCTTGGGAACCAAACTCCTCATCTACTCTTAACTGGGTTTATAAATTTCCAAGTAGAATGTGTCATGTTCTTTTTAGATTGATCCTTCTTGCACTTTGTATGCATTAATTAGTTGGGAATGACCTTTGCTGACAACTCAATCAATGAGGTATTGGTTGTCCACCCATGTCGGTTGCCACCCACTTTAAATGACTCCTTGTAATTAGGTGTTATGTAAAAATCTCATGCTCTTTCATCTCATCTATAATTATGAAACCTTTATAACCGGTGACTAATTGCTCAATGGTCAATTATATCCAACACTTACAATTTTTGATATTTATACCATACACTAAAAGTGATGTAAACTTTGAGAGACATTTTTTAATATAATACTTATTTTGTCATTTTTAATATACATTTATACTTCTAATTTATCAAACATTTGATGAACTTTGATTTTTATTTTTGGATAGCTTATTTTTGAATTACACTTATTCAAGAGGGATGAAGCACTTGAAATTCTTGGGACTGAGCCAATTTTGATCACTCCATTATTATATTCAATTCACCGCTGTCATATGGCATTAATGTTATGCTCCCTTTATTGATTTATAAAATTATAATTTAAGGATATATATATATATATATATATATATATATATATATATATATATTTCCCTCAATTTTATTAAATAATAGAGGAGAATTTTAATAGATCTAGGATCCATTTCAAGGTTCTAAGTGTTTATTCACATAGAATGCAGAAGAAGTCTACTATTACTGCAGTGAAACATGGAACCCAGATCAAAAGAATTACCATTCCACTAAAAAAGAACTATTAGCAACCAAACTATGCATGTTCAAACTAAGGATCTTCTTGCTCCTAGAGAAATTCCTCTTGAGGATAGATCTATTACAGTTTGAATCTATCATTAAAAAATCCCACACCTAGCAAGTTCAGAACTAGATAATGACTAGATGGGCAATATAGTTTTCTAACTTTGAGTTTTATGTTTAATACAAGAAAGGAATTGCTAATTTTTTAGTTGATTTGATATCTAGAGAAGGATCAAAATGGTATTCTCATAAGTTTTGTACTAATCATGTTTTGATGTTTTAGGGTAATGAAGGACCTGATAATTTTAATTATGATACTATTCTAGAAGATCTTACTCAACAAGAAAAAGAAATAATGAAAGAATGGCTTCTTATCCCTATAAAAACCTAAATCAAAGAACTTACTGGGCTTGTTATTGAAAATATTTTGTCAAAATATTTCTTAGTTAATGCCTACAGGAACTTTCCTTATGCTGACGAAAGGAGATGGACTAGATTTTGTGATATGGATCATAGAAATATTAGGATACTCGTGGGATAATTGTCACTTGTAGAGTTCAGGTTGATCAAAGCAGAGGCAATTTTCTATGGAGAAGTCTATATTTGTATGAGTACCAATCTACTTACAAGAAGCTTTCATGATAGACCAGTCGATATGTCATATGATCAATGGGAAAAGTTAACATGGGATCAATGGCTTGAATAATATGCACCAATAACTTTAAGCCCCTGGTTTAAGATTCTTGTCATCCATGAAGAATTAGGTGTTTATGATACTAATATATTGTTCAAATTTACCAATGATCACTTGTATGATGAAATAGAATTTAAGTTTTGTTTCAAAGATTATATATATAACCACAAAAACAAAAAAGTCATATATACATTTCAAAGAAAGTTTTGTGAACTTACAGAAGATGATGATACCATATTAAGTAATGAATTTCTTGTGACAAATCCTAAGCACCCTAATAAAATTGAAAGATTGATCCCTGACCTTCATGAATCACATGCATACTCATGGGATGACTATGTCCATGACACTTATCATAGGTATGAATATTTAGATGACATAAGCATTGACATGTCTATTGAAAGCCCTTATTGGAGTCCCTAGCAGAAAGCATGGATGGGCCCTTTCAAGGTTTGTTTGTTGTCCCTTTATTATGGTGATGTAGATGATTTAACTATGAAAGCAAATCATTGAGTGTGATCTAGATAATCACACCATGTGACCTATGGTAAGGTCTTGTCTTAGCTAGTAGAGTCAGCCTGTCCTCTATCATTTACAGTTGTGAGATATTGTTTGGTTTTAATAAAAAATTTGATCCGATAGGATCATGTGCTTGTATTACTCTATGATTTGAGTATGGAATCCTAATAAAGTGGGAAGTAGCATATGTGGTGGGGGTGGCCTATCAGCCTCTTATCTTTTATTAGATTCTCTTTGGGAACTCTATTTGATGCCTAGTCCCTTTTACAATAATTTGCCTCTTTTAAGCCTATGTTAGGTCTAAAGGACTTATTTTACCTCTATGGAGATTTTTTGGCATTACTTGGTCCTTATTGTCAATCCTGATTCAACTCAGGTTGAGCTCGAGCTTGGTTTCATGTGTTTTCTAATAGCTTGGGTCCATTCATTTATTTACTAGAGTCAAAATGCTCTATCAACCTTAGTGAAAAATGTCCTAGCTCAGTCTTTTGTTCATAGTTTTTTAGCAAAATAATTCAAGCTTCATTTGGCTTTGACCCTCACTCACACCATTGATATCCTTGATAAGTTGAACACATATTGTTAGATATGTTACATGGGTTTACATATTATTGACACTTGACACCCATGCACTTAATCCTTAGATCTGCTTGCTAGTCTATCTAGTCTTGTGCTTATGTTATGTGTTAGCTTCTTTACTGATTAACTCTTTGACTCTTCTCACACATTGTTGATCTACCTTTGTACACTCAAATGTGATCCATTAGATCTTCCTGGACCCACTGACCTATCAGTCACTGCTCATCATTAGAATTGATCTAGGATCTCTAGATATGAATACTTGTCAAGCCCGCATTTAGTTGGGGACCCTTTGATGGTTTTTTGAATGCCAACAGTTATTTCAAGAGGACCGAATTTGACATTTACACAAATGTCCTTGGATTTGAAAATCCAAATAACTACTTATAGGGGTTAAAATTTGATGTCTATACAACCACCATCAATTTCCCAAGGCCATTTCCTTTAGACATTTGCCTAGAACACTTTGATGCAAGAGTGATCCTTTAGGTTTTTTCCTTAAGACACTTTGATTGAAAAATGACCCTTTAGGACTTTGTCTAGGATACTTTCCCAAAGAAATGACCATTTGAAAAAAGCATTTTGGTTATTTTCCCAAAGAAATGATCCTTTGGGACATTTGCATGCAGGCTTTTTCCATCAAGACATTTGTTGCAGCTAAAATGTATGAAAGAAATATGTGCTTTACTTTTACCTCAGACAAAATGTCCAAAATAAATAGTGTTTTGAGGAAAATTGTCCCAGATAATTTTCTTGACATAAATATACTTGGCCTTTTGCTGCGAATAAAATCTCTAAAATAATTTACACTTCAGGAATTTTGTTTTGGACAAAATGTCCAAAATAATTCATAATACTTAGCAAATAGCCCAAAATAATTAGCCTGAAGTAAATATTAGCACTTGATAAAAAATGGGGTCCTCAAGAATTGAACTTAGCCAAATAAAAGGTTTTACAATTACTTTTTATTATTTTTGGCCTGTAGGCTCTTCCAGACTTGTTCATGAAACTGTTGTTTGACCTTCAAAGCTCTGAAATTCTACTTAGTTTATTCATCTTAACACAATCTTGGTATGTGGGCCAAAAATGGCCAATAGGACCATTCTATAGACTTAGTTGATTGAAATGTTAGCCAATTGTCATAAACTAATGAAATAGGTCTGCTAAACCTGGTTGTGATATACTCTTCAAGGAAACTAATCACATCTTGTGCTCTTGAGTTCCTAGTGGCTACTACCTCAATCCATCTAGTGAAATAATCTATATTAGTGAGAAAAAATTTATGCCCAACTAAATAATTTAGGTTTATAACACTAATGAAATATAAGCCCCATTGGGCAAATGACTTACCCTCAATCACATACTATAAGGGTATTGCCATGTGCACCTCTCTTTTCACCAAAACTTAGCATTTGTGGCATGTCCTTATGTGGAGTGAGCTTCCTTGAAGATATTTGGACAATAATTACCCATTCTAAGGATTCTATGGGCTGTGGTATTGCCAAATGGGTGGTCGCTACCAATATTTTGATGTAGATTTTCCAAAATCTCTTGGGCTTCTTCACAAGACACACATCGTAAATAGATGGTTTCATAGTTATTCCTATAGATGATGCTATTTTTTATCATGTAATGAGTATATTTGAGCCTCAAGGCTCTCTTTTTCTCTCTCTTTAGTTCTTAGGGATGTTTTAGTGAGTAATAATTGAATAATACCTTAATAACATTCCTCTTGGGAAACCTGTGTTTGGCAGACTTCTTCAATGGTGATGTGTAGGTTTGGTTTAGTCATCAATTAAACAATACCTTATCCTCTGAATATCTTGGCATGTTTAATCTCAATATCAAACTCTTACAATTTTTCCATCTATTTTCCCTTATGCTCTCCCAACTCATTCTATTTCAGTGTAAGCTTGACAATAGGATCTGGTACAATAGTGATGGTCTTGTTTCGATGTAGTGCCTAAACTTATTAACTAATTTGACAAGGGTAAATATCTATTTTTAAATCAAGGAGTATTTAATCTCTACATCTTTTAAGTTAGTGTCATAAAAGTGATATGGTGTTCATTTTATTCTCTTTTGCATAAGTACAATAATAATGGTATGCTCCAAAGTAAACGAGTATATGAAGAAGTCCTTAGTAAAGTCTGAGCTCACCAGAACTAGGGCCTATGATATAGCCTTCTTAATTTATTATAAGGACTTATTATCTTCAGGTGTCCATTCCACTTTGGCATCTTATTTGAGTATTGTGTTCAAGGGTTTGACAATCTCTACAAATCTTGATATAAATTTTCTCAAAAAATTAATCTTCCCAAAGAAGGACTTGAGCACCCTTTTACTATTTGGAAACAATATTTTAGAAATTTCTTGAATTCTTTTTGGATCAATGGTGATCCCAACTTCAATGATAATGTGTCCCAACAACTTGCCTTTGGTAGCACCAAATATGCTCTTTTTAGGGTTCAGTGAGATACCAAACTTCTTACATATTTCAAACAAGGATTGAAGATGATCTATATGATTAGCCATGTTCTTAGAGAAAATAGTGAGGTCATCCATGTATATAATTATGCATTTGCCTATCAGTCCCTAGAATGTGTGATCCATCACTCTTTGAAAATTAGCTCCAGTGTTTAAAATCCCAAATGGCATTCACTTATATGCATAAGTTCCCCATTTTGTAGTAAACATGATTTTCATCCTATCTTATGATTCCACTAATCTTGATTATATCCTAAAAAAGAATCTAAGAAAGACATCATTTTATAACCCACTCATGGTTTGTATCACCTAATATAATTAAGGCAGAGGATAGTTATCTTTCTCAGAAGATTTATTCAGGTTTTTGAAGTTGACACATAATCTAATTTCACTTCTCTTTTTCCTAACTGGAACTAGATTAGCCACCCAAGTTGAATGCCTAATAGGAAATACTATCCAAGCATTTATAAGATTCTCTACTTATTTCTAGATCAATGGTTATAGGATAGGATTAACTGGTCTTTGCCTCTACCTAAATGATTTATGATATTGCTTGAGTGGAATTATATGGGTGATGACTTTAGGATTGAATATCCTTAAGTCATCATAGGTCCATGAAATTACATTTTTATACTTGATGATCAATTTATTGACCCTTTACCTTTCATCTAGAGTGTATCTTAAACTGATATTGATGAGGTGTGCATTTCTTTCATCACCCACATCTTCTGAGATGAATTAGGACTCATTAACCTTGACTTATCTTTGTTGTTGTGATTGAGGGTCCATATCAAAATATCTTTACAAGGTGACCATCCTTAATGGGAGATGATTTTATTCCAGTTAGATGACATCCTTTTCATCCAATTCTTCATGGAACCTATGGCTTCTTTCCTCATCATCAATTATATGGGACTCAAACTATCCTAAATTGGTTATAAATTGGATGATCTATTGATAATCATCAAACACTTGATTTTTTTAATATTATCTAGCACTGATGGACAAGAAACCAATTCGATAGAGAACTTATATAATTTTGACTCCTATAAAGGAGTCAGATTTATTGTTAAAGTGGCCAATGAGTTATGGTTCTATTCTCTTGGAATGGCCACTATATTGAAAGCCTCAAATGACTTGATTAAATCCTAGGCTCTATGCTTTTACTTATTTAAATACGACAATTTTCATTGGTAATTATTTTTAACCTAGTTAATCACTATTTTTGAATAACAATATACCAGTAGTCCCTAGACATTTTTCTTGAGGGTAAACTACAATCCTAAAATTAGGGCTTCATACTCTGCTTTATTATTGGTGCATAGAAATTAGAGCTTGTATAGTGGTAAGTATTTATTTCCTTGTGGATCAACCAAATAGATACTAACACCTAATCCTTTCTTGGATCTTTCTCTATCAAAATGGAGGGTCTATAATTGGGAAGGGCCATGCACTTCTTCCTATATTTTATGCTTAATAGTAAATGTATAAATTCCAAGGCTAGGAGATTTATAACTTACTTCTTCATTAGTGGTATTGTATTATTTAATAGGGTGTTTCATCTTTGGATCCTAATCTATCCTAATCTGATTGGCAATGCCTCTCTATGATAGCCAAATCTGATATAAGTTTGTGGAAAGATATCCATTAAGTGTCTTGGACTAATCTTTGCTCAATAGTATCCCATATCCCTCAAGAATATCTACTACTAATATATCAATAGTCATTTGTACTTAATGTTCTAATGAAACATGGATTCTTACATCATTAAGTTCCCTTATCATAAGTATTACTATTTTATCTAGTTGTGAAATAGTCCTCTTGGATGAGCTTAGGGTAAAACTTAGTTTTTGACAAATGAAGGTTGGCATCATAGTAGCTGAAGCTCTAAAATCTACCAACTAACTATGTATATTATTGTCAAATGCTTGAATGGTTAATAAGAAAAGAGGGACCTTATGTTTACTCTTGTATATAATATTTGTGTTTGTTATTTTGGACTTTTATACAATAGTATTGCCTATGATAGACATATAAGATCTCCTTCTACTCTATGATTTTTGTCAGTTCATGAAGAGTGATATTAGCCTTGATATTTCTCATGTCCTCAATAATGTTGTATCCTCCCTTCCCATGGTATTCTCTATGATGAGGCTGATCATTCCCTTGTGGAGGAGGAGGAGGATTATTATCTTTAGGATTTGGGGGAATAACTAGTTTTTGAGGCAAATTGGTAGTTTTGAGTGAGTTGCAAAGATGTTCTTTATCTCCTGATTGAAAGTGTTACAATCATTTGGTGATGACCTTGAGGTCATTGTTAGCCTATTTAATGTTTCATTTGTCATATTTTAGTAGCTTAAGAATGTTTAATATTTAGTTTTTTAAGATAGACTTTTAAGGTACATATGCCTAATAAGGTAGTTTGTCCTAAAAGAGCTTTCATGGTATGATCAAATGATACCGGTCAATAGATAATTTTAGTATAAGTCATTATATAAGTGATTTAATGGATTTTTATTGTTAGATAATTTCATTTGGGCCAAAGAAGATCAATATTTGATGCTAATAAGATAGACCCAATGCAATTAGGTCTCTATAAGACCTAAAAGAGAAATGAGGCCTAATTGAGTTGTTGTAGACCAAAAGGGATATAAATAAAATTTTAATAATTTTTATAAAGTTTTTTAAGACATATTATATCTCTTACCTAAGATTTTAAAGGTGTTTGAGTGACCAAGTGGTGTGTGACCATGACACTTGTATATATACAAGGCAATTTAGGCCTATTTGGTTGTAAGTAATAGAAACGAATAAAATATGGATTGGTAGAGAAAAAAGAGGTATTGAAATGAGAACATAGAAAAATATCATAGGTGTGATGATAAAAATACATTAGGTGGTTGAGTTGGTTTTGATTCACTTGGGAAGTTGGTGTTTCCTTACAAGTAGGTGCTTGTTAAAGCCTAGTCAAGTGGGTGTTTTACTGTATTAGGGTTGGTGCTTCAAGTTGAGTTGATGCTAAATATAATTTGATATTTTTTTTTATAGGACTATAGTACATATATATATATATATATATATATATATATATATATATATATATATATATATATATATATATATATATATATATATATATATTAGTTTTTTTAATTCCCTTTTATGGTTTCCCACTCATATGTGTGTTTTATTGTGGTATGCTCATGTTAATGATTCTTTATGCATTTTTATATCAGTATATTGATTTGATGGTTCAAGGAATGTTAAAGTAAATGTGAAATAAAGTTTTTAAACATTTATTCACCCCACCTCTTAGTGATTTTTCTTATAATAATTTGTATCATATCTTGGTCCTTTGAAACAAGCCTAACAGCTTAAAAGAGATCCTAGAAGCACAAGCATGTTTAGTCATCAAGTACAAGGAAGTTTCTTAACCAATAAGCTTCTTATCTTCAACAGGAATAACTATGCATTTTGGAGCATTATAATGAATAAATATTTAATGTATTTAATATATGACATGGAAATATTTTTTTTAATGGATTCCCTCCACCTTCTACACCACCAATAAATGCAACGGCCAAGAAGGCAAGTGAGAAAAAATCTAAGGCATTGAATGCCATTTTGTGTGGTCTTTCAGAGGCAAAACTTGTAAAGGTCATGCATTGTGATTCAACCAAAGGTATTTGGTAAAATTTACAAACCATTTATGAAGGATACACCAAAGTCAAGTTGGTAAAGTTGTAGACCCACCGAAGGCAGTTTGAAAGTCTAAGAATGTAGGAGGATGAAAACATTTCATCTTATCTATTAAGAGTAGATGAAGTGGTAAATGTCATCAAAGGTCTAGGAGAGAAGTTGAAAGAATCAACAGTAGTACAAAAGGTATTGATATCCCTAACATATAAGTTTGATTCAAAGGTGTCTGCTATGGAGGAGATCAAAGATCTTAACATACTATAGATGGATGAGTTTCATGGCATCTTGACTACCTATGAAATGAGAACAAGTGATAGAAGACCTTACAAGAATAATGTTGCATTCAAATCTAAGAAAAAGTCACAAGGTAAGAAGGCCAAGGATGATGTTGACATAGACATTGATGATAACAATATAGAAGCCATGTTTGTCAAAAAAATAAGGAAAGGATTAGTTAAATATGAGGGAAAGTTACCATTGAAGTGCTTTAATTATGGTAAGATTGGTCACTTTGCATCTAAATGTCCTAAAAAATATAATAATGAGAATGATTAACATCATGGTGATGATAATAAGGTTTATAAGCTTGACAATAGTGAAAACGGTTTTATGAAGTATGAAGGCAAGAAAGGGTCATTCAAGAACAAAAGAAGTTTTTATACCAAAGAAGATAGTAGCTCATCTGATGTAAGTGACACAAGTGCATCTGATAGTGATGATGATAGTAATGATCATGATAGCAATAAAACCTTATTTATGGCTATAGAAATAGATAATGAGGGTTGTTCTAAATGGAAAAAACTTATGGATGATGAATAATAAGATGAAGAAGATGTTGAAGTGAACCTTGAGGTAGAATTTGTGAGTGCTCTATAGGAATTGAAGTTCTAAAAAAGAAGAATCAAAAGTAAAGATCATTATTTAAGATTTATGAGGAGCGAATCAATCTCTTTAAAGAGAGACTAAAAAACAACACCAATGAACATGAGGAGATCATCAAATAGTTGGAAACTTAGATTGAAATTATCACTGCAAGTCTTAATACCAAGAAGGAAGAATGCATCAATTTTGGAATACAAATGGAGTCATTAAGGTAGAATTGGATCAGGCAATAGTCAAGTTGAAGACACATCATAAATTTGAAAAGAGTATTGAAGTCCTTGGTGATATTTTGAATAGTCAAATGTCTCCGCATGATATGACCAGTATTGGGTTTAAAGAAGACCAAAAAGAAAACAAGGAGAGTTAAACCTCAAATAACATTGGATCATCAAGAAATGATGGTATTGATAAAGTAAAAACCTATATATAATCTCTCAAATCTAAGACTCAAGTTGATCATCAACAAGCCAAAAAGAACTTGACTCCTTCAAGAGACAACAAAGGTAGAGGTGCATCACTCAACATTACATAGATAAGGTATGTGAATATTTTCAATGGCTATTATTTCTCATGCAATAAATATGTAAATATAGCTATGGATTTTAGACATCATGCTAGACTCAATTCATCATGGAGGAATAGTGTGAATGTCCATTTCAATAGTTGAAGCATAATTCTATGCTATAATTATGATTAGAGAGGATATATTTCAAGGGATTATGAGATAAGGCATATGAGGAAGATCAATCAAAATAAAAGGCTATATGGTCATACCACTAATAAATAGATCAAGAAGTTAGATGCTATGGACAAGGTGAAATATCATAAGACTAAAGGAAAAGAATCTATGTTATCTCAGACTACCTTTCACATTCAAGATGAAAACATAAAATGGTACAGATATAGTGGTTTCTAAAGCCACATGATAGGGGTAAAGAGTAAGTTTAACTCATTGAATAAGAATGTTGTAGGAATAGTGAAACTTGGAGATAACACAACTACCAATATATTTGGCAAGGGTGTCTTGAGTTTGGACAATGGGAAGACTAAGATAGAGAATGTGTTGTATGTGGAATATTTGAAACATAACATTCTTAGGATAATGCAAATGTTAAACCAAGGACACACACTAACCTTTCATGACACAGGGTGTGATATATAGAGATCCAAATCAGGAAGGCTAATTGCTAATGTTAAGAGAACTAAAAAAAATCTATGTCTTGAATGAGATCAAGAAGGAGAGATGATTTATGAGAAAGATGGATGAAATTTTGATATGGCACAGAATGTTAGGCTACCTAAACTTTGATAATCTGGTCAAAATAAGCTCTAAGAAGTTTGTGAAGAACATGTCTAAAATCACCAAAATTACAAACACACTTTGTACGTCATGTCAATATGGTAAGCAAAATAGAGGAAGGTTCAAGTCCAAGGAGTACTCTACTACAAGACCTTTGGATTTAATACACACTAATCTCTATGGGCCTATAATAATCCAAAGTATCCAAGGAGATAGCTACTTCATGTTACTCATACATGACTACATAAGAATGAAGTGGGTAGCATTTTTGAAAGAAAAGTCAAAAGCTCTTGATAACTCAAGGTATTCAAGGATCTTGTTGAGAATGATAAGAATGAAAAGATCAAATGCTTAATATCTGATAGAGGAGGAGAGTTTTGGTCCAATTAGTTTGATGACTTCCATGAGGCCCATGAAATAAGGATATAGTTCTCAACAGCTAAGACATCTGAGTAGAATGAGGTAGTGGAAAGAAAAAATAAGACAATTCAAGAGATGGAAAGAACTACGTTAAATGAGTCAAGGTTAGCTGATGGATACTAGAGAGAGGTAGTGAGCACTATAGACTACATTTTGAATAGAGGATAGATAATGACTAATGGAAATAAGACCCCTTATGAACTATGGAAAGGCTGACCTGCTAATTTAGAACACTTTAGAGTGTTTGAAATTAAATGCTTCATCAAAAGAGATGACGAAGACTAAGGTCATTTTGATTCTAGGTCTATTAAAGGTATATTCTTGGGATATTTATTAGTAATCTCAACCTATAGATGTTATAACAAGAGGTTGCAGAAGATAGTGGAAAGTACCAATCTGATGAGATAAATAAATCATACTCACAATCAAAAGATACATCAAAGAATTTAGACTTCAATAATGAAGAGGAAACAATAGATATTGATGAGGAATAAGAAGTTTAGGAAAGATAAGATTCAAAAGGTCCTTCAAGTAAAATTTAGATAGACCATCGTGAATCACAATTCCTTGGCAACAAGGATGTAGGTATGAAAATAAGGAAAAGACTGCTAATAACCTAAATCAAGAGAATGTTGTTCTATTGTCTAAGATTAAACCTAAGAATCTTGTATAAATAAGCAAAGACAAGTTTTGGATAGGTGTTATGAATGAGGAGTTAGACCAAATAGAGAAGAATGAGACTTGGGAACTAGTTCCTAGGCCTACAATCAAGAATGTCATTAGCACAAAATGGGTGTTTAGAAACAAGTTGAATGAAGATGGAGAAGTCACTAGTAATAAGGATATATTGGTATACAAGGGGTATGCACAAGTTGAAGGGGTAGACTTTGAGGAGAGATTTGATCCAGTAGAAAGATTGGAGGCCATCAAATTGTTTCTAGCATATGCATGGTTCAAAGGGTTCAAGTTGTACTAGATGGATGTCAAATCCACTTTCTTGGATGGGAACTTGGAAGAGGAGGTGTACACAAAGCAATCTAAGGGTTTCTCATTATCTAGTAATAAGGACTATGTTTGTAGATTGAAAAAGGATATTTATGGTCTAAAGCAAGATATTAGATCTTGGTATGCTAGATTATACATGTATCTATTAGACCAAAGATTCAAAATAGGATTTGTAAATAGTAATATGTACATAAAGACAAAAGATGACCATCAAATGATAGTAGTTGTCTATGTGGATGACATCATATTTGGTGGAAACAATGAGAATATGACTAAGGTATTTTCAAAGGTGATGAAGAAGGAGTTTGAGATGTCCATACTAGGAAAACTATCATTATTTCATGGGTTACAAATCAATCAAACAAAAAGAGGTATATTCATTTCACAAGTTAAGTACATAATAGAGATGTTGAAGAAGTTTGAAATGTAATATTGCAAGGTAGTTAACACACCTATGATCACAGGGTGTAAGTTGAGCAAATAATATGTATTTCTAAGGGTCAATTAGAATTCATATAGGTCAATTATTGGGATTTTTATAAACACCACTACTTCTAGACCTAAAATCATGTAAGCAATAGGCCTTGTGGGAAGATTTCAAGTAGACCCAAAGGGAAACCATTTTCAAGAAATCAAAAGGATACTTAGGTATCTCAAGGGAACCATGGAGATTGGGTTGTGGTATCCAATGATCAAGGAGTTTAATTTAATAGCCTATACAGATGTAGACTGGGCAAGGAGTCTAGATGATAGTAAGAACACTAGTAGAGGAGATTTCTACTTAGGAGAGTGCCTAGTATCATGGATAAGCAAGAATCAGCTATCAGTGGCATTATCTATTGTGAGGTTGAACACATTACAATAGATTCATGTTGCACTCAGATCCTATGGATGAGATAGACCTTAAAAGAATACAAGGTTGAGTACGATAGTCCTATCCCTTTCTATTATGACAATACAAGTGTCATAAACATTTCAAAGAATCCTATGATGCACTCAAGAACTAAGCATAATCCCATCAAGTATCATTTTTTGAGAGAGTAGGTAAGTTAAAAAAGTGTAAAACTTGAATATGTTTCTATAAAGGATCAGATTGTATACATTTTGACTAATCCACATCCAAAGGAAACATTGGAACATCTAAGATAGGAATTGGGTGTTGTTTCTGCCCCTAGTAGTCATTAAGAAAGTCAAGTGCTTAGGGTGAGCTAATCAGGTGGTTCATTAGCTCCAAGATAAGTTGAGTAGTGTTAATAAGGTATGCATGGAGATACAGGGATCATGTTTGTATGGTACTTCAAAAACTCATAATATTTTGTGTTGAGTGTTTTGGTTGTAAGGAGTTTGATATAAGAAGTTGCAGGCATTTCTTTGTCATTTATGTCAAAGGCAGAAAAAAATTAGAATAAGGGATAAGTTGCTTATTGAGATAATTTTATAAGATTGGTTTCCATCAATGAAAAAGGGGAAGATTATTGAATTATTTTCATTGATGTCAAAGGTGCATCTTGTAAAGGTTGATGTCAAAGGTGACTAAGCCTAGTTAGTAGTGTACAATGTGATAAGGGGCATTGAGTGAGTTTCGTCATGAGAGAATGATTTCATGAGAGAAATAGAAAGAGATAATTTGAAGGAAATGAAGAGATAATTTTAAGGCAAATAATATATAATTTTAAGGCAACTAATATCTTATGTTTGCATGAAGTTATAAGTCATTGATGACAAAGTGCATATGAAGCTTAGTCATGACATAAATAGGTATGTGCATAAAAATGAATGAACACAAGCATGTTAAGGTTGTATGGAACTATTTTATCATGTATGTGAGGAATTAAATCATCCATGATAGTTTTAGGGTGAGCCTATAGGGGTAGGACCTTCAGACTAAGCCTACACCTAGACCTCTCTTAGACATTGCTTGGCCTAATGAGCTAAGAAGATCAAATTTCAAGGTAAGTATGCATATGTGAGCATGGATAGAGGTCAGATAAGTTTTTTTAGGCATGATAAAAAAAAATTAGGTCATAGTTTGAATGAAATTACATGAATCAATCTTTTAGGCCTTCTCGAGTTCATAGAATTAGGTCTCAAGACCCGAGAAGCACTTTCAGATGTTCATTGGCACATGTAACCTCTATATTGGAACCTAATATATTAATGAAATATGGGTAAGGGTCATATATAATATATCTAAGAATTGGTTTTGGATTCAAGGGGTAGTCCTTTATGAACAATCATTAACACCAAAACCTATGTTAAACCTCCTTAAAATCCTAATAGGGACCCAATGTGAAATATCTTGTTCAAATCAGCTTAAAATGGATTAAAATGAATATAAAAGATATTTTAACATGTATTAAACTCTCCCAGGGACCTCCAAGTGGTGGTGTTTAGTTAGATAAGAGAGAAAATACTTAAATATAGGCTTATTTATCAAGAAGTTGTTGTAGTTCTCAAACGTTGTATTGGTCAAGAAAAGCAAATGGATGAAAGAATAATATAGAGAATCATTTTTCATTACCATGATTATTTATGGATAGATTATATCCTTCAAATTTTCTAATTTGGTCATCCAAGTTAACCAATCATAGGCAAACCTAATGGTGCAAATAGTGCAAAATCCAGGCAGAGTTAAAAAGATGGATTTGAGGGTCTGAGCATGTCAAATTGATGCAAAAAAGTACATGAGAAGTTATTTATGATTTATAAGTAATTTTCATGCTTTGAATAATTTTTTTTATTTTAGTGTATATGGTGAAATGTTTCTCACAAAATGGTATGTCTAGTTTAGATAAGACTGTGTGATATAGGGTCAAGAAATTAGTCTACAAAACCAATATTTGGCATTAGAACATATGAATTTTTCATTTTAAAATATTATATATATATATATATATATATATATATATATATATATATATATATATATATCATATGATTATTTACATTCATCAAGAGTCATTAAAAGTGTCTACACAAGTGTTGGATGTCTAAGTCACCATGACTAGGTTTTGAGGTAAATTGGTAATTTTGAGTGAGTGAGTTACAAAGATGTTCTTAAGCCTTTATCTCTTAAGTGAAAGTGTTCCAAGAATTTTGAGATGACCCTAAGGTAATGGATAACATTTTTACATGTTTCATTTTTCACATTTTAGTTGCTTAAGGGTGTTTAAGCTTCAATTTTGCAAGACAAACTTTTAAGGTACATAGGCCTAATAGGGTAGTTTGTCCTAAAAGAGTTTTCATGGTATGAGTGAAGGATATAAGTATAAAAAATAATGAATAAGGTTAGTAGTTATTATATTTCATTATTTAAGTTATTTAATGGTTTTTTCATAGTTGGATAAGGCCATCTAGGCTGAATAGGATCAAACTTTGATGTTAAGAAGATAAACCTAATGCAATTAGGTCTCCATGAGACCTAAAAGAGAAATGAGGCATAATTGAGTTGTTACAGACCAAAATGGGTCTAAAGTTTGTTTTAATCATGTTAATAAAATTTTTTAAGAGCTATTATATGGCCTACCTAAGAGATTGAAGGTGTGTGGCTGACCAAGTGGTGTGTGATTATGAGACTTGTATAAATACAAGGCAGTTTAGGCCTATTTGATTGTAAGTAATAGAAGTGAATATAATATCACTCAATAGAGAATAATGAGGTCTTGTAATGAGAAAATAATATAAGATAAAATGTTTGGTGATCAAAATACATGAGGTGGCTAAGTTGGTGTTGATCACTCAGTGAGTTGGTGCTTCCTTGCAAGTAGGTACTTGCTAAAGCCTATTCAAGTGGGTGCTTGAATGTGTTGGGGTTGGTGATAAAATTTGACTTGGTGATCAATATAAATTGATATTTTGTTTTATAATATGGAACTCCATTTGTATATATCATAGTGGGTTTTTTCCCCTTGAGGGTTTCCCACTCATATGTGTGTTTTCTTGTGTTATGCTCATATGAATGATTCTTTATGCATTGCTATATCATTATATTACTTTGATGGTTCAATGAATGTTAAAGTACATGTGAAAACAAAATTTAGACACTAATTTACCTCCTCTAAATGATTATTCTTCCAATGTACACCAATTAAACAAAGTTGTCTCCATGATATTTATTTATGGCAACTTATTAGACTATTGATGTTCTACATTATTACTGAGCCTATTGAAAGGCCTTTTGTATATTGGAAAACCAAAATTATGGTTATAATTATAATTGGTGGTATTACCCATCCTTTTTTGTATATTTAGGAAGTCATTGTTCAAATTTTGGACCATTCTTTGTATAGAATCCAATTCAACTTTGGTGGAGTCATCACCTTGAGCGACTGTTGTACTGGTGTGAGATAAATGTTAATTTTGTTAGTTATAATGAGGGTCATTTATTTTTTATTGATTATTCAAGAACCCATAATTTTGATTTTTGATTTCCTACATCATGGGAGGCAGAGTGTATAACTAATTCTAGTTGAATGTAGGGGCAATCTGATTAGCTTACAGAATTGGATTCAAAGATGGGAATCCATTATTGAATGTTTGGCCCCTGAATTATGAGGATTGAGTTGTGTATTGAGATAATTATTGATATTAATAGCTTATTTATATGCCAAATCTAAAGTATTAGTTCTGGTAGCACTTCATAAAAACACTACAGTAATAGGATCTAGACCATTCTTGTATATTTTCAATGCTAAATTTACATCCAACTTGTTGTCCCCCCAAAAATATCATTTTTGGGACAACATTTGAACTATTTTGGTCTTACAGACCAAAATTGTATCTTCCCTTTTTGAAATTTGTCTTAGGCGCTCAAATTCTTTAATTTTCAAGCTTTTTAGAAATCTATAGACTCTGCAGGCAGGTTCATTTCAACAGGTTCAAAGGCTTCTATAGGTGGTTTCAGTCAAAAGAATTAGCTTTCAACACTTAGTCATTTTTTGGGATTGGTTCAACACCTTGGTTCAATAAAAAATCTCCATCGGCAAGCATCTAAGCACAAAAAAGGCTTGAACCATTGAACCATTGAACCATTGAACTGTTGAACCATTGAACCACTTTGGTTCAAAGGTTCAATAGGTTCAACGTCTTTGGCAAGAGTTAAGCGCTTCATCAAGGTTCAAAGTTCAATCGCTTCAATTAGTTCATCGGTTTCAAAACACTTAGCCAAATCAAGGCGGCTTGAACCATTGAACTATTGAACCATTGAACCACTTTAGTTCAAAGGTTCAACGGGTTCAAGGTTTAATGGAAGGTTCAATCAAATGGTTTGTCAGTTGGTTCAAAGCTTTGTTTGAACCGTTGAACCAAAACTTGGTTCAACGTCTTGGTTCAACGAATGGTTCAACATTTTGGTTCATCCTTCAGTTCAAAGTCAATTGGTTCAATGGTTGGTTCAAAAACATGGTTCAAAGGCAAGTTCAATGTTTGGTTCAATGCTTAGTTCATTGGCTTGGTTCATTCAATTGAACCATCGGCTTGAACCATTTTTGGTTCAACCGATTGGTTCAATGTCTTAGTTCAACATAATGGTTCAAAGCCATGGTTCAAAGGAACAGTTCAAAAGGCAAAATTTCAAAGGGATTCTTGAAGGACAAGTGCCCTTGCAAAGGACACTTAATCCACAAAAACACCCTTCAAAAGGGTTATTTTAAAGGAAATAGTTAAGTAAATTCCTTCAAATTTTTGTTTAAGACAGTTAAAAGAGATCAAGGCAAAGAAGCAATTCCTTCAGACTTTTCGTCTGAAGGAATTCCTTCGAACAAAAGTCCAAAGGAATACAGAGAAGCTATGGGCCAAGAGACCCTGAAGGAATTTTCAAAGAATGAGTCAACATTTTCGTGGACTTTTTTTCCACAAGAATTTTCCCTGGGAAAAATGTCTGCAAGAAAACACGTGAGGAAACATCCACAGGAGAAAGCCCAGGGATATGTCTATGGGAAAATGCCACAGGATTTGTCCATGAGAACAGGCAAGGTGAAGGCTGCCAAAGGACACTGAAGGGCAGGTGCCCTTGCGAGGGACTCTCAAATGCCAAAGTGAAGGACATTTTCATGAAATAATTTGAAAGAAGAATCTAGTGACTTGCCATTTGAATACCACCTGAAGGGCAGATACCCTTGTAGGGGGGCTCTTTCTGACCCAAGGCAAATCATTTCTTGAGGCCCAAAAGGTCAAGTCCAATCTTGAAAAGTGCCAAGCAAAAAGCTAAAAGAATACCAAGGGGTGACACGCCTAAAAACGTTAAATTCAACACAGTGAACTAGCTATTAAAAACATAGTGATGGGCGTGCAAATGTTAAATTCAAGACAACAAAATAATTGTTGATCCTTTGAACCTACAGACCAGAATGCATTCATAGACTTCAAGGCCAAGTGCAGCAAAAAGAAAGGAAGGAATAGAACAACAAACTAAATTCAGGACCCGATTCAATTAACCAAAAAAGGAGGAATGATGAAGGTAAGATCAGATCGCCAAGTGGACATTGAAAGTTGCACATTTTCAATAAGCATGACTTGTTTCCCTACATTGATAAAATCAAATGGGTAAAACTCCCCCAAGTTCTAGCCTGTCTTCTTAACGAAGTCCAATGCAACATGATGTGTTACTATTCCAGAGTCCTTGAAATAGATATATAAGGGACTCTCTTCTATTATAAATTTATCTCTTTTTTGACAATCAGAACGAACCTCTACCCAAATTGAAAAGCACTTCTGAGACTTTGAGCTCAGTTTGTTTATCATATTTTGTTATTGGAATAAGAAAGCAAATGGTTTTTCAGACTTTGTGTTGTGATATCTTTGTTGTTAAGGAAACTATTTATATGTCTATTTCCTTGATGTATTTTATGTTCCTTTAATTCAACAAGCAGGATTAGTGAAATTAGTCAAAAAGGTGTCCTGAGGAGTTAACTATGGAGAGACTTTGTGCCCCCATAATTGCCTTTCAGTGTGTTTTCTTTTCATTTCTGTGTAAAGGACTTTGAGAAGACTTTGTGCTCTCATTGTTCTTCGTATCTTACTCTTGAGCAATTTAGGTGAAGACTTTGTGCTGCATCTCGATTTGCTGGTTATTACATCCTTTGCTACATTTTGTTGTTACTACCAAGAATATTCTTGTAGTTTGTTGAATAGTACTTCTGAAAGAAGAGGAGTGCTTTTTGTCATTTTCCTTGAGTTTCTCTTTTGATCCACACATATAATCTCTGAAGAAAGAGAGATGGATGGTTTGTCCTACCCTTGAGTATTATTTTCTGTTTATATATATATATATATATATAGGGAACCTCCCCTTGATGAGAGGAGAGATTAGTGTTCTTTTGATGTGGTAAACCTACACATTTGGATGACTAATCTTCCTACTTTGGCTTATCAGACCTATTTTGTTTATCAGTGCGTTGATCGACAAAATATTCAACCAATAGATTTTGGTGACTCCACCAGAGATATCATTCCCATTATCCATTTATAATCTATCCATTCACCTCCATACTAACTGGGAAAGAATGCACAGTTTAAAGCCTCAAGCTTTAACTAAAGCAAGGTCAATTATTTTCCATTTTGGTTTCACAATCTGATAGATTCAAGGTATACACAAAGCCAAAGGGCTAAAGGTATCATTGACCCTGTATTCAAGTTGGTACAACAAAGTGATTTTGATCTATTTCCTTCACCATCTCATCTCCAATGAACCAAGAGTTTTCCTCCTACTAAAACCAGATCTCCATTGCTAGATGAAGTATCTACTTCTGTTGTTGATAAAGTTGTACCTATAATTACCCCTTTGAGATTTTTTATCCCTCCTTTTCAGAATCCTATAATGGTAATTCAAGGTCCCTGGGGTAATGCTTTTGGTCCTCTCAATCTTACTCCACCTCTACATGAGCTTCTACACAATTTTAGGAAGAACTTCCCCAAATTATATGGTGATCGGAAAGTTCATCCTGATGAGCACATTGCAGCTTTCAACATAGCTTGTGGAGTAATCAGAGTAGAATTTGAAGATGTAGTAGTCAGGCTTTTTGTAGAGACATTACAAGGTGCTACTATAGATTGGTTTTATCATCTACAGGCTCGATCAGTGACTAATTAGAATACTCTCAAAGCTAAGTTTGAAGCCAGATTCAAGCCTAAAAAAGATGCACATACACTTTTGGCTCAACTTACACAGATGAAGAAAGAACCTCATGACCCCATGAGAGACTTCAAAGCCAAATTTGACAAATTGAGAAATAGAATTTCTATAATTTCTAGACCTACAGCTGAGAATCCCAAATGCTTTTTCATTAATTCTCAACTACCTAAAGTAAGTTTTCTCTTGAGATGTGCTGGTCAAATAGATCTTGTTGTAGCTCAACTTTTGGCCACTAAAGTAAAAGATGATCTCATCTTAGTAGGAAAGATAAGAAGAGATCCAAATAGAAATAGAGCTTCATCATCTTCTGAATATGCATCTATAGGTATCACAATTCCAACGGTGCAAAAATTAGCAAATGAGTTGCTTGCTCTCAAAAAGCAAATGGCTCAAGGAATGTCTTCTACTCCTTCATATAGAAAGACATTCCCAAATCAGTCTTATTAGGGCAATGCTACTAGGAATCAAGGGCAACCAAATCACCTTCCTCTTCCACAAGGGAAACTTGCCCTAGAAGCTCCTCCAACTAATTCAGCAATGGGATATCTTGAAGCAGAATCAAAATCCTCTTATCAACCTAAATTAAATCAAAAAAATGACATTGATCTCCTTGAAGACAATCAAGAAGAATCAGCTGGCGAATCCCACATTGGTTTCCTAAATTACTAGGATGAACCCAAAAGCAAAGGAGAAGCTTTTGATGGATCATATGCAGTGTTTACCTGGTCCAAAAACTAATCAATCTAGTAAGCTAATAAAGAGAAGATAGAAGAGCAACCATAGCCAGCAGTCACAATTGCTAAATGTGGAACCACTCTGCCTTTTCAGTCAAAAGATCTAGTAATCACCCAAAAGGTAAATACATCAATTGTGCTTTCCCCTGCTACTTCAAATTCACAAACCAGCCCACCTCCCATCCCTCTTAAAATTCAAAAAGTTGAAGTACATTTCTCTATACCTAGCTCAATTCAGCCATTTGACATAATCGATCATGTCAAAAGGACAAAAATACAAATGTCTGAGTTCAAATATTTGTAGTCAAATCCAGATCAATTGAATGAGCTGGTCCAATATGTTAAAAATCAAACCGTCCCTGCAAGACAAAAGGCTAAAAAGGTAACTCCTGATTCTCCAAAGATCATGCCTATTCCAAATAATTTGGTCATTACTCCCCCAGCTGCTCCTGTAAAAATAGAACCTTTCTATGTTTCCCTATTAATTAATGGCCACAAGCTGAGTAACTGTATTATAGACTCAAGCACATCTGATAATGTCATGCTAGCTAAAGTAGCTGAGTCTTTTGGTCTCACATTGACCAAGACATTTGGGAGATGTTTTTCCATGGAAAATAAGCAAGTACCATTATTGGGGCAAATCAAAGATGCCCAATTTGCATTTATAGCCTTTCCAGACAAGAGAATCAAGATGATTGTCTTGGTGGCTGACGTCCCAACATCTTATGGCATTTTGCTTAGATGAAATTTTTGTAAGGACATGGGAGGAGAACCAAGCATGGATTTGTTTGAGACAAGGATCCCTATCCAAGGCATGATGAAGAGATTACTCCCTGAAAAAGAAGCAAAATATGTGGTCACCCAGACATCAGCCCCTGAAGCTCAAATTCTTTTTGAATCCATAGGTATGGGTAACTATTTTTTGTCTATAAATGAACCACATGAAACACCTGAGAGTATCAACTCAGAAATCAGTTCTACAAGAATAGCAAAAAAACTAGTAGGTTGTAGTACAAACCAAGAATTATTCTCCATTTTTAATGAAGGAAAGTCTAAAAAAAATCAGTATCAGATGAGATATGGACTTTGGAATTTGATGGTAGTTGTTTCTCTACTGGTTCTAGAGCTAGAATGGTTTTGATATCTCCTCAAAGAGATATGTTCCCTTCATCTTACAAATTATAGTTTAGCAACACTAACAATACAGCTGAATATGAATCTTTATTGCTGGGCATGAAGGCTACTCAAGAAAAAGGCATCAAGTTTCTTCATGCCAAAGGGGATGCTGAATTAGTAGTTTGTCAAGTGAGAAACTTATACCAAACTAAGAATGAAATATTACGCCGCTACCGTAACTTGGTTTGGGACCAAATTGAAAGTTTTGATGCTTTCAACATTTTTGTCATGCCTAGAGAGTCTAATGACAGAGTTAATGCACTTGTTGTTTCAGAAACTCTCTTAGTTCCTCATTCAGATTTCAAAGAAGACAATTATACCATTGAGCTGGTCTATAGACCAAGTGTTCCTGACAATGTTGATCATTGGCAAGTATTCAATGATGATCATCAAATCATTGCCTTTCTGGAATGAAAATATAATTTTGAACAACTATATTTTGAAGGCAGTGAACCTCAGAAGAATGAATATGTGTCTGAATCTAGCTCAGATATAAATAAAGAATTCTTGCAGTTGAAAGGAAATAAAATTCCTAAAGGCCTAGTTTCTCTCCAAAAGCTATTTGACAAACATGATAGATTCATTAAACAATAGCAAATAAACTCGAGTTTCTCACAAGGATTCGATCAAGTGAATTTGTCTACTAAAACAAATCCCAAGATGATCAATATTGGTAAGTGCTACACCCCTGAAGAAAGATTCAAGTTCACCTCTTTACTCTGTCAATACATGGATGTCTTAGCATATTCTTATGAAGACTTGAAGTCTCTCAGACCAGATGAAATTTGTCATAACATTCCTCTCAACGCCGACTCAATGCCATACAAGTAAAAATTCAGACAGTATAATCTAAAAATATCAGGTACTATTCTGTCTAAGATACAAAAGATATTAAATGCTAGAATTATCTTTTCAATTCATCATTCTACATGGATTGCAAACATAGTGCCTATAAGGAAGAAGAATGGTGAAATCTGCATTTGTGTAGATTTCAAAAATTTGAATCAAGCATCTTTGAAAGATAATTATCCTTTGCCCATTATAGATCAAGTGCTTCAAACAGTGACAGGTGTAGAGATGTTATCAATGTTGGATGGCTTCTCAAGTTATAATCAAGTTGAAGTTAGTGAGGCAGACCAACACAAAACTGAATTCACCATGCCTTGGGGTACATTTGCATATAGGAGAATGCCTTTTGGTTTAATAAATGCTGGTGCTACTTTTTAGAGAGCTATGGATTTAGCTTTCAAATATGAGATTGGTAAATTCATAGTGGTATACCTTGACGATTTGACTATCTTTTCAAAGCATCGATCTGATCATGTATGCCACTTACAACAAGTGCTAGAGCACTACCGCCAGAATGGTATTTCCTTAAATCCTAAAAAGTCTATTTTTAGAGTAACAGAGGGGAAACTCCTTAGACATATTGTGTCCAAAGAAGGCATAAAGATTGACTCAGACAGAGTCAAGTCTATTCAAGAGCTTAATCTGCCTATAAGTAAGAATGTTATTCATTCTTTCTTCAGAAAGGTGAATTTCTTATGGAGATTCATCCCCAAATTTATTGAGAAGACTAGACACATTGTGAACATGATGAAAGGAAAGACTGTCTTCAGCTGGACTAAAGAAGGTAAATCAACATTTCAAAATATCAAAACCGTCATTGCTCATGCCCCTACATTGGTTTGTCCAGATTACAACAAAGATTTCATCATATACAGTTATGCGTCTAAACACACTCTTTTAGTGATTCTTGTTCAATAGAACAAGGAAGGTATGGAATCCTCTATCTCTTTCATGAGTTGCCCTCTCAAAATTCATGAGATGAAATATTCAAATATAGAGAAGCACGCTTATGCCTTGGTAAAAGTAGTCAAACATTTTCACTTCTATATTCTGAATTCACATACTACTACCCTAGTGCCTGATACTATAGTCAAGTCTATATTGACTCAGCAAGATTTTGGCACGAAAAGAGGTAATTGGATTGCAAAAATCCAAGAGTTTGACCTAGACATCAAGCCGACAAAGCTGGTCAGAGGTAAAGGCCTATGCTAATTAATTGTTGACAATAAACCAGAAGACACACAGGATGAAGAAACTGAAGTGGAAGAGACACCAACAGTCCTTTTTGTCTCCACTACCAATGAGTGGTATTTAGGTATCGCTCATTTCCTTACTTATGGTGAATGTCTTGCTCATTTGTCTTACAAAGAAAGGAGGACTATCAAGTTGAAAGCTGCCAATTTTGTCCTTTGGGATAACGGCCTATATAAGAGAAGCATAGATGGAGTATTCATTCATTGTGTAGACAAAGATTAGAAAACTTAGATTTTGAAATCTTTCCAAAATCTAGCCTATGGAGGACATTTTTCTGCCCCTGTGACTTTTCAAAAGATTTTGTGAGCCAGGTATTATTGGCCAACTCTCTTCCAAGATGCACATAAGTGGGTAAGAAAATGTGAACTCTGTCAGTAATTTGTTAGAATACCCAAGCTAGTTGCTATGTCTCTCAATCTAGTGATCATAGAAGAACCTTTCCAGTAATGGAGACTTGATTTTATTAGGACAATAAACCCATCTTCAAGTGTTGGACATGATTATGTCCTTATAGCAACTGATTATTTCACCAAGTGGGTAGAAGCAATCCTAATTAAGCATGCTACTTTAGAAGCTATATGCAACTTCATCAAAGAGAATATTATTTCTAAGTTTGGAGTTCCAATTAAAATTGTTACTAATAATGTAGCTTGTTTCACCTCTTAAGAGATTACACAATTCTATTTTTATTATGGAATTACACTCTCTCACTCTTTTGATTATTTTTCACAAGGGAATGCACAAACTGAGTCTAACAATAAGAATTTGGTAACTATTATCAAAAAGCTAGCAAATGACAATCAGAGAACATGGCATAAAGCATTGGTTGATGCTTTATGGGTAGATAGAATCACACCAAAGAGGGCAATTGGTATGTCTCATTTTCAACTCCTTTATGGTATCAATGCTGAGATACCAATCACCTTAGAATTACCAGCCTTGAAATTAACAGAGGCAATCAAAGATCAGACATATGAAAGTTCTCTTGACAAAAGAATCATATGCCTGGCTAAGCTGGAAGAATAGAGAACCATGGTGGTGGACAGAATTGCTTCTCATCAAAGTCTAGTAAAGAAACTCTTTAATCAGAAGGCTAGAAATTGTGATTTCTAGATTGGGGATCAAGTCCTGTTGTGGGACAGAAGGAGAGAACCAAAGGGGATGCATGGAAAGTTTGACTCCCTTTGGAGAGGCCCATTTATAATTCATCAACACATTGGTGAAAATAGATTTCTATTGAAATATCAAGATGGCACACTCTTTTCTCTACCCCACAATGGGCAGCATTTGAAACACTTCAACTCTTGAAGTATCAGATCATTACATCTATTTATATGTATATTTGTACAGTTTTCAATTCTATTTTGTTTTGTTTGTTTCTATTTTTGGAGCCTTTCATTTCTGGGTAACATGACTCTATAATCCAATGGTACACATGAAGACACTAAAGATTCTGGATTATACTCCTTTCAATTCTTTTTACAATTGACAAAAGTTCCCCAACTGGAGCCAGTTGTTGTCCCCCCAAAAATATCACTCATTTTTGGGACAGCGTTTGAACTATTTTGGTCTTACAAACCAAAATTATATCTTGCCTTTTCAAAATTTGTCTTAGGCACTCAAATTCTTCAGTTTTCAATATTTTCAAAAATCTATGGACTCTGCAGGTAGGTTCATTTCTACATGTTCAAAGGCTTTTGCAGGTGGTTTCAGTCAAAAGAATCAGCTTTCAACACTTAGTCATTTTTTGGGATTGGTTCAACACATTGGTTTAATCAAAAATTTCCATTAGCAAGCATCTAAGCACAAAAAGAGGCTTGAACCATTGAACCGTTGAACCATTAAACCACTTTGGTTCAAAGGTTCAACGGGTTCAAGGTTCAACAAGTTCAATGTCTTTGGCAAGAGTTAAGTGCTTCATCAAGGTTCAAAGTTCAATCACTTCAATTGGTTCATCAGCTTCAAAAAACTTAGCCAAATCAAGGCGGCTTAAACCATTGAACCATTGAACCACTTTGGTTCAAAGGTTTAATGGGTTAGAGGTTCAATGGTGGGTTCAATCAAATGGTTCGTCAGTCAATTTAAAGCTTTATTTGAACCGTTGAACCAAAACTTAGTCAACGGTTGGTTCAATGTCTTGGTTCAATGAATGGTTCAATGTTTTAGTTCATCCTTCAATTCAAATTCAATTGGTTCAATGGTTGGTTCAAAGGCAAGTTCAATGTTTGGTTCAATGCTCAGTTCATTGGCCATCAGCTTGAACCATCAGCGTGAACTATTTTTGGTTCAACCGATTGGTTCAATGTCTTGGTTCAACAGAATGGTTCAAAGCTATGGTTCAAAGGAACAGTTCAAAAGGAAAAATTTCAAAGGGCTTCCCGAAGGACAAGTGCCCTTGTGGAGGACACTTAATTGACAAAAACACCCTTTGAAAGGGTTATTTTCAAGGAAATAGTTAAGTAAATTCCTTCAAATTTTTCTTTAAGACAGTTAAAAAAGATCAAGGCAAAGAAGCAATTCCTTCAGACTTTTTGTCTGAAGGAATACAGAGAAGCTGTGGGCTAAAAGACCCCAAAGGAATTTTCAAAGAATGAGTCAACATTTCCATGGAATTTTTATCTGCAGGAATTTTCCCTGGGGAAAATGTCTGCAAGAAAACACACGAGGAAACATCCATGAGAGAAATCCTGGGGATTTGTCTGCGAGAAAATGCCACGAGATTTATCTACGGGAACTACCAAGGTGAAGGCCGCTGAAGGACCCCGAAGGGCAGGTGCCCTTGCAGGGGACTCTTGACTGCCAAAGTGAAGGACATTTTCATGAAACAATCTGAAAGAAGAATCTAATGACTTGCCATTTGAAGACCACTCAAAGGGCAGATACCCTTGCGGGGGGGGGCTCTTTTCAACCTAAGGCAAATCATTTCTTGAGGCCTGAAAGGGCAAGTCGAATCTGGAAAAGTGCCAAGCAGAAAGTTGAAAGAAGACCAAGGGGTGACACACCTGAAGATGTCAAATTCAACACAGTGAACTAGCCATTGAAAACATAGTGACGGGAACGCAAACATCAAATTCAAGACAACAAAATAACTATTGATCCTTTGAACCTACAGACCAGAATGCATTCATAGACTTTAAGGCCAAGACCAGTAGAAAGTGAGGAAGGAACAGAACAACAAATTGAATTCAGGACTCGATTTAATTAACCAGAAAAGGAGGAATGATGAAGGTAAGATCAAATTGCCAGGTGGAAATTGAAAGTTGCATACTTTCAATAAGCGTGACTTGTTTCCCTACATTGATAAAATCCAATGGGTAAAATGCCCCCAACTTCTAGCCTATCTTCTTAATAGATTCCAATGGAACATGATGTGTTACTATTCCCGAGTCCTTCTTGAAATGGCTATATAAGGGACTCTCTTCTATTGTAAATTTATCTCTTTTTTGACAATCAAAAGGAACCTCTACCCAAATTGAAAAACACTTCTGAGACTTTGAGCTCAGTTTGTTTATCATATTTTGTTATTGGAATAAGAAAGCAAATGGTTTTTCAGACTTTGTGTTGTGATATCTTTGTTGTTAAGGAAACTGTTCTTATGTCTTTTTCCTTGATGTATTTTCTGTTCCTTTAATTCAACAAGCAAGATTAGTGAAATTAGTCAGAAAGGTGTCCTGAAGAGTTAACTGTGGAGAGACTTTGTACCCCCATAATTTTCTTTCAGTGTGTTTTCTTTTCATTTCTATGTAAAAGACTTTGAGAAGACTTTGTACTCTCATTATTCTTTGTATCTTACTCTTGAGCAATTCAGGTGAAGACTTTGTGTTGCATCTCGATTTGTTGGTTATTACATCCTTTGCTACATTTTGTTGTTACTACCAGGAGTATTCTTGTGCTTTGTTGAATAGTACTTCTGAAAGAAGAGGAGTGCTTTCTGTCATTTTCCTTGAGTTTCTCCTTTGATCTGCACATATCATCTCTGAAGAAAGAGAGATGGATGGTTTGTCCTACCCTTGAGTATTATTTTCTATTTATATATATATATATATATATATCATACCTACAGGGAACCTCCCCTTGATGAGAGGAGAGATCAGTGTTCTTCTGATGTGGTAAACCTACACATTTGGATGACTAATCTTCCTACTTTAGCTGATTAGACCTATTTTGTTTATCAATATGTTGATCGACAAAATATTCAACCAACACAACTTATACATAGAATTTAATCAAGTGTACATCTTCTAAAATCTTGCATTGAAGGTCTAGATTGAATCTGTGGGATCCTTCTTCATGTTGGTGAAATGTTGATACACTATACTTGGATTAGTTACTTACCTAAATTGTGTAAGAAAATTATTTTGGCATTAATTTTATAAGGTGATGGAACTTTATTGTAAATTGAGATACCAATCATAAGCATAATCTTGAAAATTAAAGGGGAATATCCTACATGTAATATCCTCATGGCTGACATTCATTAATCTCAAAGTAACCTTTAAAACTTTTATATGTTGTTCTACCATCCTTCTGTTTGAGGGGGAGAAGGTAGGCAAGTACTTCTCTAGGTTACTTAGTAGATTATGTTGGTCTCCAGGGATGACAATATCAGATTTGACTAACTAATGTTGATCCATAGGAGAGTTAATAAGTGGGATGCTTCTTACAGGGGAAGGTGTCATGACTTAGTGTATCTCAAGGATGATTGGTACTAGTCTAGGCCTCCTATGATTCAACAAAGGTGAAACCAAAAGGTTCACTTGGGATATAGATCTTTTACATAGTGATTAACCTTTACTATTGATTAAAAACACAAGTGTGTCCTTCTTGCACCAACTTTTTTTTTCCTATTGATATGAGTTTTATGCACACCCTAGAAGAATAAATGAGGTAGCATCTAACATTTTATGATCTCTATGGAATGAAGTTCCACTCCACAGCATGAGTTGCAGGTATGTGGTTAAAAAAACTAAGTAGTAGAATAGTAGGTTAAGCTTGTAGATTGTTTAACTACATTTGTGGATGGATCTATGAAATATAATAAAAATCAAACACTAAGTGAGTTAAATGGGTGGAGAGTTACTATATGGTGGCTAAATCTCAAATAAACTCAAAAATGGAGGGAAAGGTAAGGTAAAAACAAATGCTTTGTGTTCTTGAAAGGTCACTTTTAAGTCTATTTCTTTGATTGACAATTATCTCAAAGAACAATGTTGTCACTTGTATCTATTTCACACTCACGAGCAAGCATGTTAACAGTCTATAAAACCAAGTGTAGGAAGCTTAGAGATATCAACTAAATATTTATCTCCTTAGGGTTTTTGTTTCACACCTTTATATGAGAGGTTAAAACTCAAACTATAAAGTTGTCTAGAGTAGTTATAACACACACCTAAATGACTATACCAAAGGAAATACTCCTACAGAGCTCAGTTTATCAACTCAATCTATAATGATTACTTAAACCAATGAAATATACCAATATTCAATAGTTGTTGAACATATAAGATCAATATTCATCAATTGAAACAACCAGATTCATTTATAGCATTATCACACTTCAAAATCATTGAGCTGATACAAACAAAGAAAATAAAATTTCAATAACATAGAAAATGAAGAAGAAAGAACAAACATAGTTACATGGCAATCAATGAATTGATTTCTTCATTTATATCAATCAAAACTCCATAAAACAAGGTTTTTACATGTATTTAAAATACTTGAGGAAGGGGTCACCTCATCCTCCAAGTATAGAAAAAAATTGGATTACATAATAATAACTAGAATATAAGTTATAGTTCAATACAAAACTTCATGTTATAACTCATAGATTACATAAGACATGTAACATGTGAATGTTGGAAAAATCATTTGTTTAAATATAACAAGGCCTAACTAGTCATGGTTGTTTGAATAAGCATTGCATGCAAAATGTGTATATAAAATTAGCTTTGGGCTAAGACTAGCTTAATTCCTACTTCATAGTGCTCATTGTTGTGGTTGTAACTAAATTAATAACTGGAGCTAAGTTAGTAGCATAACTAATACACTTACTGACCAAGGAGGGACTAAAGTTGTAGGTAGTGTTGAATTTGGCATATTATGTGGAGGCTAGGGTTTTAAACTAGTAGGTGGTGATGAAGTATACGTCTTCATGTCCTCTAACTCTTGATAGTGTTTGTATCTTCTATCATGTTGCACTCACACTATGCTCATATCAAGAAGAGGAGGTTTGTTTAATTGATCTACTTTTTCCATCAACCGTGCATGCTCAACTTTAATCACTTGGAAGCTTACTTGAAATACTTCCACTTTAGTTTCCATCTTCCTTGCCAAGCTTAACTTTGCCTCAATATCTTCTAAAGTTAGTCCTTGTAAACTTTGCTTGAAATTATCTGAAGCTTATTGTAACATTTGGTCAAAAATAGACCTAGTACCAGCCTACCAGTGTTATCTCATGTACGTGTCAATTCCAATTCATTTAGAATTTGCATTGCATGCTTTTTTTAGTTTTTGATCTTTGTAACTACAACATCAACAACATTTACCCATTACTAGTATTATGGGGACCTAATGATAGTTAGATTCAATGTATTGGATACCTCCAAGGGGGTCATCAATGTCAAATGGTTGTATGTCTTATTGGTAGTATGCAATACCAAAAAAATCAACTTGTTCACATCTTCCTTGAGAATATTAAAAAAATTAGTTATTATGATTGCATGAGGAGACAATTGTGCTCTCAAAGAATCAATAGTCTCTAGTATTTCATATATCTTCAGGGTTACATTTTATACATCTTGTTCCATATCTGTAGGAACATGGATTACCTATTGTTGTTCCCTGAGGGTTTAAAACTCTTATTCTAATTATTTTTTTACCTATTTTATTCCCTCATGAATAGTTAGCATTGCTCCAGTGTGGGTCTCTATGTAAGACAAAAATTCCTCAATGTAAAAGGACTAACCCTTATTTTTGTCTTGTCTTTTTGAAAGAGAGTAAATTTCTTCTCTTTCTTATAGAATTAAACTTTTCCCCATGTTGTCTTCGACCTTCCACTTCCTTACCCTTTGCACTGAGTCAATTTATTTATCAAAGAGTGAGCTCACAATGGGTAGTTCGGTGATCTTCAAGTTTGTCCTCTTAGAATCTGACACTCCTAACTCTTTGGCCCAATCTAGAAGAGTCAAATTTGATAGATCTAGTGGTTGTACCTCTACTTGGGTGTCTTTTATGGGTGCAATTTTAGAAGTTAGTTTAGGCCTTGAAGTCCATATTATTTTGGACCATTTTGCATTCCCTAGATGTGGCATGGAATGAACAATGTAGATTGATATCTACTTGGGAGATATTTTTTGGCAAACACTATTGTGGTTTGCACTACTCTTGAGGATGGAAATGGTGAGGTTAATTGAGTAGAAGTTAACACCTGAGTACTGGGCTGACTAGTAATAGTGGAAGCATTAGTGGAGACTAGAGGATAAAATGTAGAAACAATTGTGAAAATAGGTTCAATAGGAGATGATGACATAGGAGGAAAAGAAGAGACAATTGGCAATGGAAAAGATGAAAGAACTAGTAATGACATAATTGGAGAAAGGACAAGGGGATCGGTGAGAGCATTCTTACCAAATTGGCTACCCATAAGGGGTGCCTTTCCATTTAATCCCTACAAGATTAAAACCTTGGCTTGATATAGCTCTTCTTCATCCACCTCATGGCTTGGACCCTCTGTGGATGGTGTTAGAGGCCTTTTTCCAGAGATTTTCTTTTATAACATATTATTGTCTTTTTTGCTTGAGGAGCAACCACTTGTTAGGTAGGAAGTTGGAGTGTCATGCTTGATGTTGTGGTTTTTGGGGATACCAAAGTATGTGAAATGTCTTCTTCATCAAAGGAGTCTTCTTCATGGGTATAATTTTCCACCTTGGGGCCTCCTTTCTTTATGTAGTATTAATTTTTGCAGGTAGGCATTGATAAGTTCCCCTAGTGCATAGGTGCACTCTAAGGTGATGAGAAGGTTAAGCAAGTGTATCCATTATAAATTAAATAAATGAATGATTGGGTATCCAAATAGTTGATTTAAAAATGCCATGCCAATATGAATTCCCATCCAGAATTGGGTGATGGGCATGGGGTTCTTGATAGTTTCCTTGAGTGTGAAGGTCTCTCTCAAGAGAAGCCATTTCCTCACTACTTTTTCTACATTATTCTTCTTCTTCCAAGCAACCATACTATGTAAGTTAAATGTGGCATCTGGAATGGGTAAACATAAATACCTCATAAATGCATCACCTAATATTTATGTAATGATGGTGTTATTATTAACATAATATAAGAAACCATCATTTATAATTATCCCTTCAAAGAACATGTCTCACAATAAGTTAATGTACAACATGACTTCTAGCTTAGCAATTGTGTAATGGAGAGCTTGGCATTTGAAGGGCAATAATTCAACTATAAACTTTTGTTCTTTGGTATAAATGTCTTCTTGGAAAGCAAGGAGGTTGATGTTGTCTATGGCCTCCCATAGATCCGAGTAATTGATGTATATGCCATCAAACATTATTGCATCAAAAACTATATCTAGTTATTTTCTAAAATCCTTAATGGAAAACATGTATGGTGTTAAATCTCCCTTGTATGCCCTAGATGAAAATTCCATTACTGGTTCTTAATGTTGGTGTGATTAGAGCTCTTGGTAAGGTTGACTTAGCACTCTTGTTACACAAACTTTAGTTCATTTGATTGTAGTTAGGGATTTGAGTTCACAAAATGAAATATATGCTCAAATTTTATGGTAATTAATATATGTGAGCTCGATTAGTGGCTCGATGTTATAACCTTTTAGCATTCATTTTTTGAGTTTGTCTGTCATTAATCACCAATATCTAGGAGCTTGTCACCTTCATTTAATTTAAACTTGACCACCTAGGCCTAGTGGACATGCCACTTAGGATGATTACTTATTCAGGGCATGGGCGGAGCACAATGCTATTCTATTTGACACTTATCATTATATGGTTTAGTTAGGGGGTCTCCATTTGCATTTAGGTTGAATGATGTGATATGGTGAGCCTAGAGTTTTGAAAAAATGACCCTAAAGTCCACAATGTTCTTAAAAGAGATTCATTCAAGAAGATTTGTCAAGGAAAGTCACCAAAGAGAAAGTTCCTAACCAAAAGGTTCTGAATGAAAGTCATCGAAGAGAAAGTTCTCAAAAACCAAATGTTCTTTAGGGAGATTTTCATTCAGGAGTAAGTTACCATAGAGAAAGTTCTCGACCAAAAGTATCCAAATGAAAGTTGTCAAAGAGAAAGTTTTCAAAGACCAAAACCTCTTGAAGAACAAAACCTTCCAACTAAAAAGTTATCAAAGAGGAAAGTGCCGAAAACCAAAAATTTCATAATGCTAAATAAATGAGTCCAAATAATAAACTTAAATAAGTATATCTAAATACATGTCATACATAGTAAAACCTTCAAAATTTATATTAATAGATTGGTCCTAATAAGTTATTCTAATTAAAATAGAGGGGTGCAATGGGAGATTAGGTGCAACCAAAGTGCACTTTAATGCTGAAAAAAATGTTTAATTTCTACATATACACATGCATAGCCTAAATGATGAACAAGCCTTCTAGTTTTCAAAAAAATGGTTCCCCTCTTACAAGGTGGGGTGTGTTGGATACAATAGAGAGGTCCTTAAATAGGTTGAAGAGAGGCATAAAGCCACATCCATTTGGAAATGAGAACACACGTTAGTTTCTAAGTGAATATTAACCTCATGTGAAACATGTCAAGCCCCACATGTCAACATTGGTTGCCAAATGAATAGTGCAACCATGTTGACTACAATTAGGCATGTGAATTTGAAAATAATGATTTCATTATTACACCTAAATGACCTAATATCCACCTAATCAAGATGAATTTACATGAGTGTAGTAAAACTTACACGAGGTGAAAAACCTACACCAACAAGTCTAAACTGGAAATGAAATGGGTAGCATAATAGTACCAAATGAGACAAGGATATGTTTTAATCATTATTCATAAAACCATAAAATGTCTAAGGATGGTTTGGAATAATTTTACAATGTAACACCTTAATGTGTATATGTGAAAGGACATATTTGGATTTGTTTGGTTCAAGAAATTAGTGTATTTATTTTCAAATAAGGTTGTGATTACAACATAGATTTTTAAAAATCACCAAGCAATCATGTATAAAATGACATGGGTTATGATATAGTCATTGAATCCTTTTGATATACTTTCCTTTGAGAGGATAAAATTTAAGTGTTCATTAAATAAATTATTGAAATTATTGATAGGGTTTTTAAGCCCCCTTCTCTCAAAGGTTTGTACTAAATGGAAATCTTCAAGGGTAGTTACCTTTTCACCCCTACATAAATGAGTTATCCATGACAAATGTGGATTTAATCTAGGTTTTTTATTTGTCAAATTAGAAGGTCATGTTATACCTTGAAGTATGTGGGAACTTTAGAACAATCTATCAATTGGATGTGAGATCTTATGGGCCATTCACCAAAGGGTTTATTCCTTTCACAACTACTTCAACCATTGGGGTCTTAGTAAATTTATAATAGTGCAACAATCTCTGAATAACCACCATCTAAGATAACACTAGTATAATCCCAATTTATATACCCCTTCAGATAACATGGTTGGTATGATGCTAGGATGTCACTTCATAGGTCAAAGCAATCCTAAAGACAAGTGGGAAGGTTATTAACTCCACCCCATGCAGTCAAAAAAAGATAAAAATATAAAAACACATTTCATTTTTGATTATCAAGATCCCTCATCTCAAATGGGCAAGAGAAGAACATACTTTGAAAACATTTTTTTTCAAGTAAGGTAGTAAAATAAGTAAACCAATGTGTTTTGGGTCACCAAGCTTCCTAAAATGGGCAAGGGGAGAGCATACACACAATGGGTATACACAAATAAGTATGTAAATAAAAAAAACTTAAGCTAAACAATGGAAAGCATGCGCTCTTAGGAGACAAGTCAAAATTGTTTGTTCATTTTTAAACTCCAAATAGAAATGTGATTGAAGTTTGCCTTTTTTATTTGTAAAAACAAAAAAAAAATGTCCAAAACCTACAAAAAATATAGATAAGCAATTAAATAATAGTTTTAACCACCAAAGGAAATTAATTTCAAAAGTTTTAAGGTCTTGGTAACTCAACACAGGTCAACTTCACTGTTTAGCAGGGTGAGTTTACCATTTAGCAGAGTGAGTTCATTGATATACATACATGTAGAGAAAAGCTTTGATGATTTCACTAATTATTAGGATGACTTCATTGTTTCAAGGATGAATTCACCATTTTCAATAAAGATTAGCAAAAAACACAGTTTACCTCTTTAGTGATTTTTCCATTTGTTTATCGAGTTCATCAATTTCAAGATGAGCTCATTGATTTGTAGGTTGAGTTCACTATTTTATGGAATACATAGGAAAATACAAAGAAGTGACTTCATCATTTGTATTTTAACCTCACTGATATATAGGTTGAGTTTGTCATTTTTCAAGGTGAGTTCACCATTCCTATTAAGACACATAAAATAAATAAAGAGTGATAAAAGCAACTTCATTTATCCATAGGTTGACTTCACCAATTATGGGAGTGACCTCATTGATCTGTAGGGTGACTTTGCCAATTCTAAAAATGTAAAAAAATGCAAAATATAGAGGATAAATGATAAAATGAATGCTCAATGACAATCAAATTTGGTATTTAGAAGAGTGTGAAGTTTTCTAAGGACCTTTGTGGGGTATGGGGCCCCATTGGGCATGCCAAATATGTAATAGGAGTATGAAATAGGTTAGCTTATTTATTAGTATCAGAATGTAAAAAAATTCACAAAACTAACATAGTAGGCCTATTACCTAAGTTGGAAAATATTAATTAAATGAATAAACATACAAGAAAAATACAACAAAAGGATTATACCTTCCCAAAGTGACTTCTCCTCATGGACGGTCTACAAGCGTGTTTGTGATCAGTTATGAAGCTCAATATCTTTGGCAATGTGGTTGGGCAAGTGCCTTCAACATCTCCCCATATACCATTTAGATTGGATTTGTGTATATAAATTGAATAAAATTGTTGAAGCTTTAGCATAAATTATGTATTATATATTTGCACTATAAAGATTGTTGATTCTCTACGGTGGTTCTTGCATTTATAAGCTAGGCAGATCAATTTATAGCCTTTGGATCCAAAATGAGATGTGTGGCCATAATTGAGTTCAATTTTGGAGGTACAAGAAAATAATATTTTGGAATAAGGGAGAAATTAATATGCATGGCTAGCCTTAATCAGATAATTATCTCTACTAATGTTTGGTGGATGACACCCTTTTTGATGATGTCATGGCCTTGATATTAAATTTTTTATTTTCTAAAATTAGATATTCATTAATTTGTCATGGATTTTCACTTAAGAATTTAAATGGATTTTATTATCTCAGTGATTCTGATTAAGCTTTTTTCAATTCTTAGAATTTGATTAGTTGTCTTTCACTATTGGTCAAAAACATCAATGTACTAGGTCACAATTTGACTAGATATGAATTATAAGAAAGTAAAAATTGTGTACAAGGTAATTCCCCAATTAGGTACATATTGATGTGAATCTTAACTTGCACATGATGTGTACAAATTAATTAGATCATTTTAGTAGTTTTGGTCCAGTTTGCGTATTGTGCAAGAAGTCATTTAGACTTAAAATTTTGACACAATAGTGGTGAGAATTAGATGTCTATAATACTCACTTTGGGAATATATTATAAATTCTTAATTTTTTTGAAAATTCCATTGGATTTCTCTTGAAACATTATCAAAAAAAGGCATACATATTTGAATATCCCTTAAATGATTAGTCCTAAAGCCAAGTCTATTTACAAACATAGGTCAAATTTGTATGGTGCCAAGTGTCAAAATTCAAACATTACATTACATTCTAAATTGATCATGATGTTTCACACACACACACCTAAGTGGGAGAACTAAATGTAGTTTTATCCTCATTTGGTGCATTGGAATGAAGATAGCATTGAATCACCTAATGGGGAGTAGTTGGGGTTGTCCAAACCAACACATTAACCCCTTTTTTAATGGTCATCTTGGTTTAGAAAGTGTAATTAGTATTTCAAATCAAATATAAGTAAAATAAGGATCAATGCACACAAATGAAGTGAGGGCACACACAAAGTTAATCTACAGGAGAAAGAATAATGATTTGATTTTTCACAAACCTGCACAATCATCAAATATAGTATTAACCTGACCTCAACAGTACTGGTTGTTGCAAGGGTCTAAGTTTTGTTGATTGCATCCGTGTAAGGTTTGAGCTCTTATTTATTAATTTGACTGGTTACAAAGTAAACAAAAATCATTTTTTGGCAATGATGAACATAAAAAGTAATAAAATATCAAAATAAGCTAAGTTCATCTCCTTCTATTATTTCATAAATTACATATATAGTAAGTGTAATATCAATCTAAACTTATACATTTAAATTATTATTATTTTTTTTATTTTATGAAATCAGATTATTCATAATATTACTTCATTAAGATTGCCTTAATCATAAAATAAGTGAAACATTTTAGTGAACTCGATTATTGACTTGAGCACGACACCCTAGGTTTATTCTATATTAAGGTTTCAAGCTATTTTCCTATTAGGGTTTGATTTTTAGATCTGGTTTATGATTTTCCATTATTCACATAAGAAAATCCTCAATATATATATAATGGATGATAATTTTTTATATTTTTCAATTCAAGCTATAGTTCTCATAAGTGCATGATTACTTCATAGATTATATAATGTATTCCTATCTCATGCAATGAAATGGGTTGACTTTATCTATAATAAAAATAAGGATTATATTAATAATTATGAATTCTTCACTCTCCTTAGTAATACATATTATAATAATATTAAATTTAAGATCCTTCTAATTACTAGTCTAGGGAAATGGGCATTTATGATTCCTTTCATTTATCCTATCCTTAGACCTCAAGGTTGTGATAAAAAAATTAAGAGGTACTCAAAATGTCCCTCTTAATCTTCCTCCATCTCTTAAGGTACCATTCAATGCAACTAGAAATTATGATGTCATTGATAAACTTAAGAATGATCCAGTTAAAATATCTATAATAGATTTTTTGAAGAGATCCATTATTTTTAAGGATATTACTGACACAATACTATGTGATGCAACTTTACCCTGTGATATAGAACCAACTTATTTTTCATCTATTGTTAATACTTAGAAGGATAGTGAAAAGTAAATTTATTTTGACAAGCAATGTTTTCCTGTTCAACATACTTTAGGTCAAAATATCCAACTTTTTTTTTTTCATGTATGAATTTTAAATAAGTGGGATAGGTGTGTGCTTATAGATAATGGATCAATATTAAACATTTGAAATAGCATGTTTCTTCAAACACTTGATACCAATATAGACTCTATTCATAAAGAAAATAAGAATACAAGAGGTTTTGATAACTTACATCACCAAGTGCTAGGAAAAATTACTTTGGATGTGATGGTGGGGCCTAAAACATTAATTATTATATCTCAATTAATGCCAAACCATTTGAAAAATAACCTGCTCTTAAGTAGACCTTGGTTTCATTTTATGAGAGATATATCATCCACCCTAAATCAATACTTAATTTTTTACGAGGAATGTTTGTATAGATGTCATATGGATAATAAAACTTTCAAGTATTGTAAAGTAGTTGAACCTAATGATAGATGTATATTGCATTATGATGTTCTTCACTCTTCCATAATACCTCTATTATAGGTCATACTAGTAGAAAAATTGCATACATATGAAGTTGGAGAGTCAATAAAAACTAATGAAAATGAGTTGACTCCAAATATATTTCTTAATCAAGATACTATTAAAGAGTCATTGCATATGATGAATCACAAAAGGAGAAGATACCAGATCTTCCTTTGTTGGTTAATACAGAATATATCAATTGAATATTTATGGAAGATGATGGTGATGATGATGATAATTAAATTCCCAAGAACCTAGATGATTATCTATCTCATCTAAACTTTACACCTATAGGCCTAAGAAAGTTTGAAACGGTTCAAAAATGGTAGTCATTGATAAATTATGAGGTATCCTTCATGTGAAACCAAAGTTAGATAAATGGAATTCACACCATCCAATCAATGATGAGGATATAAATGTAAATTATTTTTATAATACCAATTCATGATATGAATTTATCACAATAATTGCTTCATTAAGACCACATTGTGAAGTCTAGTATAAATCACAAGAGGCACTACATATTGCATGATGAATCAATGAATAATATATAATGTATGTGTAAAAATAACATAGAATTCATATAAAAGTGGTCTTCCACACCATAATACAACATTTCAAGTCATTAATTTATATAACAAACTGAGTAATATATTTCAAATGTTACTTGACAAGATTTGTATTTCCCTAACTTCCACTAGACATCGATCTTTGGATCGATTATCACATCAAGAGGAGAATTCATGTTGTATTTATCATAGAATAAATGGACATAGAACATATAGTTTTGAATAATTAGAAGAATAAATTAATAAATTTAAGAATCAAGGTGTCATCATGAAAAACATCTAAAATAGATGTACCAATGTTTATTTCCAATAATACCCAACAAAGGAATAGATCATGTAAAGTGTACAAGTATCCACAAATAGACCCATTGACTATTCAAGTATTTATCAAGGGTGAATATCAACAATAAGTTAAATTTTGAAGGAGAGGTGGCCAATACATTCATCATTCAATTTCTACAATAGTTGATTCACACAATAGATGAATTACAACACATTATATATTGAAATAGGTCAAAAGGTCATATTAAATTAATAATTACTAGTGGTCTAAAGGTTATGGACACATTGATATTTGTGATGTATACTAGGGAAGAATTGTGTGCTACACTTGAACATGAATTGTTAGAAAAAATATAACCTATCGTTGATACTTCAAATAAGTGTATTACATTCACATTTGAAAATGATACAATCAAAATTCATAATGATGTAAAGAATGAGCACCGAAATATATATGATTCAAGAACAAGTGAAGTGGAATCACTTAATAATATGACACTTGATCCCTCACATAGTGTTGATATAAATGCAATGCTTACACATAGACACCTTGAAAAGGTAAAGGGAAAGATGATATATATAGCTAGATATGATGACTCTAACGATGATGACGTATGGACATTTGATATTATTATATATCCAGAGATAATAAATCTAATAAAAAATCCTAGGTTTGCATTTATGTAACCCTTAGATGCGATCTTAGATCTATAAACCAAAAAAAAGATACAAAAAATTCAAAAAAAAAAATCAAATATTCAAAAAAAACAAAACTAAGACCTATGAATGGCATGCTTTAATAGTATACATGATTGATTGATGTTATTTATCATATAGATGGTCAATTAAATATATATTTTATATGTACATGTTTTTCACAATATACATGAGTGAGATATAAGACATACATGTGATAAATGGACATATAGATCCATGACATTAATTATACCCATTGGATATATTTATACATTTGGGGCATGCCTACACAAGTGGAATATTTTCACACTTATCAGGTTATATCTATTTATACTAGTCTTTTGATCATAATATGTTGTTACATATGAGTTTCTCATATTTTTACTCTTTAGAGTGTTATTTCATATGGATATTGTGCTTTGTTATACTAGATATTAATTGATTATGAAAACTAACATTGCTTGTTCCATGTGTGCTTGATATTGATGATCGCTACACTATGTGATCATTAATGTGTGTTATATTATGTGTTCTGTGAGTGAATTTATTATGTTTTGTCTTATTATGTATTAGTTGAGGGGATATTCCCATAGTCCATCTCATGACTAGGTTGTGTTTTTGTCAGATCAGAGTCAAGTCAAAGTCATGTTGAGTTGTGTCTTGAGTGCTTGTGTGCTTCATGATGTGATCTTGTGTACATGTGTGTAGTTACATATATGACTATTATTGATTTTGGTGTTATGATTTATATCATTCATACTTTTATTGTGTTGCATTCCATGATTTATATCATGCATCTATTGTGCTGCTTATTACTACATGCCTAATTGTTATATCTATTTGGCATGACACTTGTATGACAATTGACTTGGATCACATGTTTTAATGATCAAATTCTTATATGATTACATATATTATCAAGTTTTTAAACATAATTTTCATGATTACATTTTTATATATAACTGTAGACATATAAATTTGGTATCATACACTTGAAAACATTAGTTATGACATATCTTTGATATACATGACTTATGCATACACATATGACTCTTGTACACCATTTTCCATCTCTATTTGAATATATATTGATTCGAAAAATAATGTTTTTTGACTTTAGGCATACTTTAGATAACTATTTATTCCTTCCTGGCTAGTGCTAGCAACATTTGAATGTCGCTAGTTACCGACAATGTCTTCCTTTATTACAATGTCCCAAGTTCCTCAAATGGCTATTTTTCAAATTAAAACCACTTCCTTTGGTTAACACACATGTTTTACATTTCAGCTATAAGAGGAAATTAGATAAATCATCATCTATATATACACATCAAGTCTAAGGCCACTACTATCTAGAATTCATTTGACATTGTACTTTCATATTAAAGAATACATATGCACATCCTTAAGATAAAGTAACAATCCAAAATCCAGGTATGAACACCTAAATCAAGGTCAAAGTTACATATTTTCAAGTGTTGAAAGCCAAAGATCTATATTACATTTTAGTGGAACACTATTGAGTACACAAACATAGGTGGAATAACTACATGCAATTTGAGCCCTCTTCAAAGTATTGGAATATAGGTAATGTTTAGCAAATCAGCAGGGTATGGTTGGTGATATCAAACACATTTTTATAGGTCAAAAAAGTTTTAAAAGTGGATATAAGGTTTCAAGGAAAAGGATTATGAAATCAGAATATGTACATAGGATTGAGGGCATGAATTTACTCATAAAACATATTGACAAGTAAGAGCAACGATATATGGTGGAACATACCAGCAAAACTTACATAGTAGATAGTGGACAACATATCTAGTTGTTTTAGGTGTCTGAGTCTTACCAACAACATCCTAACATATTTTTATACTATGTTTTTAGAGCCAAACAACCACATATCCATTTCATAGCATATTATTTGACTATGCATAGATAGTGAGTAAAATAAAATAGTAAATAAACCAAGTGCCTTATCCTCTTATCATTTATATAATTATTAAGTGCAATAAATCATATGTCATCATTTGTATCTTCTTAGTTCATGTTATATCTTATGTAGTTTTAATTTAAATAGTTGGGCTTATTTAGATCACCTTAAGTTAAATTACGTTAAAAATTAGGGTAAACCTAATAATTCCTTCAAGCATGACAAACCCTATATCTTTATCCCTTAGGGTTCCATCTTTCTTTCTTAGGGTTTTAGATTCCTCCTACATTAGGGTTTGTATTTGATTTATAGTTTTTCACATAATATTAATGGAAAAAATAATTAATATGAATGTTAATAGGAGGAATAATTATAGTAATCTTCATGATATATTTGATGATATAAATCAAAACAAATTAGTTGAATATCTTAAAATGAATACACACATGGTTGATGCATCGTTAAATATCACTAGAGATGAAACTAAAAGTGATTCTAAGGAACCAATATTTGAGGATTGAAATGTTGAGCTCTTCAATTATAGGAATTTACCTTTTATAGGTACCAATTCTACTATAGGTTTTTAGACCACTACTCCTACTACTACTATTACTACATTGACACATATGCTTACATATGTGATGGCCCCTCATATTATAATGACAACATAAGGTAGTTATTAGATTTTTTGGGTTATCCTTACACAATAAACTTTTTTCCCACCTAAGATTTATAATCATGTGACATCATCCATTACTATACAATCTACTATGCCTACTATTTAAGCCTCAGTGTAAACCATTATTGATATTCAAGACAATATTTTACTATTAAAACAAGGTTATTATTGAGTGGGCCATTTTACTGATCCTCAATAATTACTACGTATCTTGTTGCCCATATATGTCTCAATTTATCCCTTACCTAAAAGATTTTTTCCCCTAATATTGTAGTATATGATGGTAAAATTGATCCTAAACAACATCTTAGAGCCTTTCACACAACATGTTTAGACTATGCATCTAATGATAAGTTATTATCCAAATAGTTTATAAGGAATATTAAGGACTATGCTTTTAAATGGTTCTATTATATCTTCATTCAATCAGTGCATGAATTTAATCCTTTGGCTAATTATTTCTAAGTGCACTTTTCAATCAACATCAATGAAAAGTTGTCCTATGATCAAATTTTAAAACTGAAGCAAGGACCCAATGAACCAAATAACGATTATGTGATTCATTACAATACCATGGTATCTAAGATGAAAAATCATATGGCTAATAATGAATTACAATGCATATTCAAGAAAAGCTTGCTTGCTCTGTTTCAGAAGTCTATTATGTTCAAATGCTTCTAATATTTCAATGACTTCTGTCATATAGTCAAATACCATGAAAATAAGCTTCTTGCTATGAATAAGCTAAATTATGGGTCTAATACTTCAACATATTATGGTGAAATTTTTAATTACATACCATCTTTCAATGTAAATAAAATAATATTAAGAATAAGGCAAAAGTAATAGTTAATGTAGTGTTACAACCTATTAATTGGCTTGTCATATTGGCTCCTCAAAAGAGGAAATTTGCATGATTATCCTAATCTCCCCATAATATATTACAAAAGTTACTTAAGTGAAACCTCACAACTCTCCATCCATAAAATGAGGTTGATATTAGTAGGGCATAATCTAAGGGGTTTGACATCAATGTGTTAAGTTGCGGAGCTAAAAGCTTCACTGATGCAAAGGGAGGAGGTTGTTGAGTTGTAGAGCAACCGACGTCAGTCTAATCAACCAACGTCGGTCATCTTTAGTGTTCACAATAATAGACATCGGTTAGGGGTCGGCTGACATCCGTCAAATAGGAACCGACGTCGATAACCTGTGTGTGCATGCGTTTGCATGCGTCTCCAGAACTGGTCTAATTTTAGATGAACAGTTTGTTTGCATGTAAAAAGACTAATTTAAGTCTTGAGTCTACATTTCTAATTATTGTAATTAGGAAGTCTAATTAGTGTTTGTATGGGATCTATATAATAGACCCATAGGGCTGTATTGTAATCAAGGACAAGGAAGAGATCCTTCCAATTGTAAGATTAGTTGATCTGTAGGTAGCAAGATCAAGGGAGATCTACATGGTAAGTAAGATCAGTTGATCTATAGGTGTGCAAGATCAAAGGAGATCTACTTGGAGTACTTTGAGTACTTGGTGGACTGGAAGTAGGCAACAATGGTTGTGTTGATTGTCACTTACTGGTAGAGGGAACAACTCTGTGTTTGAGTTGTGATTTTAATTGATTGAGAGAGAGAACTCTTGAGGGAGAATTACTGTACACCCAAGAGGTGTGGGAAGAGTGTGATTTCTTCATTGTATTTCCTTCTGGAAGAGTATTAATACAAGGTTGTATTGTCTCTCATATTTTGTGTTATTTCTGAATTCTAGTTACATATTACTTCTGGTTTAATTCCGTGTTTAGTTGCTTATACAAAGGTAATCAAAGTGTGCTCTTAGGACTGGGATCCTAACAAGTGGTATTAGAGCCTGGTTGCAGGTTTATCAGAGCTTGGTTCACTAACACCTTGGTTTCAGAGTGTGTTAAGTGTTTGTTGATTACAGGTCACTCACAGGGGTTTCTGTTTGAGTGGGAGTAAAGCAATGGTAGAAGAAAGTAAGCTAAGAATAGAAAAATTCAATGGCAAAAATTATCAATTATGGAGGATGCAGATAGAAGATTATCTGTATCAGAAAGATATGTACTTACCGTTGGGTGGGGTTGTATGCAAGCCCACAGATATGAAAGATGAAGAATGGAATGTTCTTGATCGGAAGGCTCTAGGAGCTATAAGGTTGAGCCTGGCATCGTCTGTGATTTCCAACTTATCACAGGCTAAGACAATGGTAGAGTTAATGGAATCTTTGGCAAATTTATATGAAAAACCCTTAGCTTCGAATAAGGTATTTCTTATGAAGCAATTATTTAATTTGCAAATGTTGGAAGGTGGATCGGTACATAGTCTTCTTAGTGATTTTCATGGTTTGGTAAACCAGTTAAATTCAATAAATATAGTTTTTGATGATGAAATTAAAGCTCTCTTAATCTTATGCTCTTTACCTAAAAGTTGGGATAGCTTGGTAATGGTAGTAAGTAATACTGCATCTGCTTCAAATATCTTAAAAGTTGATGTTGTTAGTGTAATCTTGAATGAAGAAATTCATAGGAAAAGCATAGGGGAATCATCAAGGAATGCTTTAAGTATTGAAAGTAGGGGAAGGCAAAGAGAGAAGAGCAAGCAAGGGAAATCAAGGTCAAAGATAGGCAGTAGATCCAAATCCAGAAATGGCAATATAATCTGTTGGAATTGTGGAAAGAAAGGGGATGTAAAGAAAGATTGTTGGTTAGACAAAGATCAGCATGAAGGAAATGAAGAAGCAGATATTGCAGGTATTGTTGCACAGGATGCTCTTGTATGTTCCTTGGATAAAGTGGAATCTTGGATTTTAGATTCTGGTGCCTCTTTCCATGCAACCCCAAATAGAAATTTTTTCCATGATTATGTCCATGGAGACTTTGGAAAGATTTATTCAGGGGATGATAAGCCTTGTCAAAAGGTTGGCAAAGGGAAAGTGCAGCTGAAATTGCAGACGGGCAACACATGGGTGTTGAAGGAGGTCATGCATGTCCAGTCCTAAAGTGGAATTTGATTTCTATAGGAAAGCTGGGTGATGAGGGATGCACAGTAACTCTCATAGTGGAATCTTAGAAAGTTTCCAAGGGTGCACTTATTTTAGCGAGAGGTAAGAAAGTAGGTACTCTTTATCTATCTACTTGTATTACTGATTCTCCTTCTGGTTTATCTACTTCAGATGTAGATGTAAAGATTTGGCTCAATAGGATTGGTCACATAGGTAAGAAGGGGATGTATGTTCTTGAGTCAAAAGGTAAGAGTTCTGATTCGAAAAACATAGATCAAGATTTCTGTAAGCAACAAAAGAAAGTGAGGTTTCTTGATACTGATGTTACAAGAAAGGATCAAGTTTATTGCATAAAGAGGAAATCTGATGTTTTTGACAAGAATAGGAAAGCCTTAGTTTTCTTAGAGAAGATGATGGATAGAGATCAGCTCAAGGGGCTGAATAATAAGTTGTGGAGCTAAAAGCTTCACTGATGTAAATTGAGGAGGTTGCTGAGTTTCAAAGCAACTAATGTCAGTCATCTTTAGTGATAATTGGCATTGGTTAGGGGTCAGCTGACATTGGTCAGACAGGAACCGATGTCGGCAACCTATGTGTGCATGAGTTTGCATGCGTCTCCAGAACTGGTCTAATTTTAGATAGATAGTTTGTTTGCATGTACAAAGACTAATTTAAGTCTTGAGTTTGTGTTTCTAATTATTGTAATTAGGAAGCCTAATTAGTGTTTGTATGGGATCTATATAATAGACCCATAGGACTATATTGTAATCAAGGACAAGGAAGAGATCCTTCCGATTGTAAGATCAGTTGATCTACAGGTAGCAAGATTAGGGGAGATCTACATGGTAAGTAAGATCAATTGATCTACATGTGTGCAAGATCAAAGGAGATCTACTTGGAGTACTTTGAGTACTTGGTGGACTGGAAGTAGGCAACAACGGTTGTGTTGATTCTCACTTACTGGTGGAGGGAACAACTTTGTGTTTGAGTTGTGATTGTAATTGATTGAGAGAGAGAAATCTTGAGGGAGAATTACTGTACGCCCAAGAGGTGTGGGAAGAGTGTGATTTCTTCATTGTATTTCCTTTTGAAAGAGTATTAATACAAGGTTGTATTGTCTCTCATATTCTGTGTTATTTCTGAATTCTAGTTACATATTACTTCTGGTTTAATTTCGTGTTTAGTTGCTTATACAAAGGTAATCAAAGTGTGCTCTTAGGAGTGGGATCCTAACACAATGCATATTGTGATTATCAAAAATGTGTGAGGTACTATATGAACAAATGTTTTTTTTAAGACATAAGATACATGATTTGATTGATAATAATATTATTGAGATCAATGATGTTAGAAAACCTAATAATGACTCAGTGGCATAACCTAATGGGAATGAAAATTTTAAGATCTTTTCTAATCCCTATTTTAGAAAATTTTAGCTTATATTCCAAGAGAGGAAGAAGAATAAAACTAGATACGGGTATGGTAGAAAAACCTATTTAGTCATGCGCGTGTTGAATCAAATGATTGTAGAGAGATCATCTTTGGCTTGGGAGGAATGACCTGCAAATAATACAACTCTAAAGTAAATGGTTGGTTAGATAGATTGTTAGGTGGATTGCCTAGTGCTAGTTAGATCTCGAAAGCAAGAGCTTCCTCGAGGGCTGCCAATCCACACTTTTGAAGAAATTAAGTCCAAAATTTGAAGGATAAAGAACTCGCATAAATCATAGAAGATATTAAAATTAAGTACAAGAAATGCTTGATAAATAAATTGACTAAATTGATTAATTATATAAATAAGTAGGTCATTAATAATGCTAAATAGGTCAGGTGTAGTTCAGAAATAGGTTGGGACTCTGTAAATAATTTGAGGAAAATAAAGTTGGATTTGGTTGAGGGTGGGTGGGTAAAAATATCTTGCTATTATTTTATGCCACAGTGATCATTGACAGTTGAGGTGACCATTAGTGGTTATGGTAATCATCAATAGTTGAAGTAACCATTGGTAATTAGGATAGACCATTGATGGTCAGGGTGACCATCGATGGTTACTATGGGTTGGGTCTAGGTAATAGAAGTTGATTGATAAAGTTATTGAATAAGATTCTAAGATATTAGCATGGTTTGAGTTGATTTCAAAATGAAAATAAAGTAACTGAATAATTAAAAATAGATACTTAGCTTACCAATGGTTAATTAGATGAATGGTTAAGGAAATGGATCCTGAATTAATTATGTTAGAGTAATGGTACTTAGTTGTTGGCCAATAGACAACAACACTTTATCTCTCTACCATGATGGCTAGATCGCTATATTATTAGGTCACTGGAATAACACTTGTAAAAGAAGCTCTGGATACCAAAACTATTGATAATTATAGATGGATGATTAATTTTGGGTCCCTTTTCACCTCCTATTCCTCTCTTCTTATAATTAAAAGGAAGAGGTGGAAGTGCAGGTTCAAACTTGCTATCTAAATATAACTCACACCTGAATTAGATGAGTTAATTATAAAAAAATAAGGTAAAGTACTAGGGTAGTTAAGTTGGTTCAGACGATGGAACCTGATCATCAGTAGTCAAGGTGATCATCAATGGTTAGGGTGACCATCTAAAATCAAGGGCTAAGGTTAGGTTGGGTTAAAAGGGTGGGTTTAGCTAGAAGGTAAAATTGACTTGGGTTTGGTATGGTTTGGGTCAAAAGTTCAATATGGTCCCAAGGGGGTCCTGAGGTGGTCTAAGGGTGTTTCTATACTCAAAACCATGGTGTGTGGATTTTTGATGTCTACATTTTCCCCTTTTTATTATGTGGTTCACATCAACAATTTACAAAACAAAAATGGATTATGGGTCGAAGGTTTAATTATCTCGAGAATGGGAAGAGGTGTTCCCGCTCAAACCAAGAGTCAATGAGGTACAATAGAATCAAGTACAAGTTTGATAAGTGGTGTAGGTGATGATAAAAGGTGGATGATAAGTTGGGTACTGAAGCACAAATAGGTGCATGTAGTGTGATAAAAATTTAGTAGTTGAGATCCTGTCTAGACTAAGTTTTTATAGTTGGTAAAAATAAAGGTCAATGCTAGAAGGACAAGTGAGAAGTGGACCGCATGATCTTATTTAGGTGTGGCAGTTGGGAACACTCATAAATGAAAGTATCCTAGGCAAGGTCTATGTTTTTATGGGTATCCAAGGAAAGAAGTGCTCCTAAGGAAAACACAAATTGGTCTAGTGTAGTCATAGGTATTTGAGGTAGGAAGTACTCCTAAGAAGACATAGATTGGTTGGGTGAGAACAAGGTACCACTAGTGTGAAAAATTGTTCAACATGGAAAGTGTTGTCAGTGCAGTCAAAAGGACCAAGCAATGTCATCACAAAATGTGCACTAGTGTGTACCCAGTAGAGAGATGATGTGGTTAATAGATGAGGTGCGTAGAGAAGGAAAACTCTTGTAGGTGGGCACTTGATTAGGGTGCCAAAAATGTGGGTGAAAAATTGGTTGGAGGTAAGGGAAAACAATTTATAATATCCTAATTGTCGATGGTCAGGGCTCTTAGGGTTGATCATTGGTGGTCATCCTAACTATTAGTGGTCAGGGTACAAACCCTAAAAGGGCAAAACTCTAAAAGTGCTAATGTGAGTCATTTGATCTCATTTGTTATTTTGACTTTGGCATCTGGCATTCCTGGCATTTTGTTTTAAAAGTTTATGATGCTTTGCTAGTGGGTGATTAATTGGTTGAGTTGACTAAGTGGGTTGGAGATTGGAGGTTAACCTATCTAGGATGCAAGGTGGATGAGGAAATAGCTGATCAATGGGTCCCAATATTTCTCCTTGATAATGGTCAAGGGATTAGGTAGGGGCTATTGTTAATTTGGTAGATTAGTTTGTGGTTTGTATTGCATTTGCTTTAGAATTTGATTATTTTGTCATGAGTTTGAGAGGGTAGATTTGGTTTAACCTAGGTATTTAGGGTTTTCATGGTTTTTGGTGAAATTACAATTGAATTTATAAATTGGGAGGGGTAGGTTAGCTAGGTAAGGCTAGGAGATAGATTTAGGTGAATTGGTGGTCTATTGAGGTGTTTGTGTGGGTTTTGAGTAGGTAGGGTTTAGCCATTTTTTGTCGATGGTCACACATAATGATCATCAGCTATCATCCTGACTGTCGATGGTCAATAACCATCGATTGAATGACTACCTAACCATTAGTGGTCTACCAAATGGCAAAGGGTTTTGATAAAAAGTTAAGGAAAATTGTTGGTGAGAGGTTAATATTGTTGAATGCTTGAATATTCTAAAGTTTGTTTAATGGGGTGTCAAGGGTGTGATAATTAATAGTTGAATGATATAGTGATGGATGAGGTCAAGGGTAGAGTTGTAAGATAATGGGTAATGGTCAAATGCGTAAATTAGAGGAGGTTCAAAGAGCATTATATAGTTTATATGGGTAAAATAAGCATTATTAAGTAGGGTGAATGTGGTGAAAAGGTATAGTTAGTAGGCAAAGTGTGGTAGTGTACTAAGTTTGTTTGATATTGAACATTATAGGCATAGGAGTAGATCCAGAAGTAGAATCAAGTCCCTTAGATTTTTACAAAGATCTACTAGGGTATGACTGCTACTAACTGGGATCACATGGAGGAGGTGGGCCTTGGTGCCATGATGTATTACCAATATGTGCCATGGGACACGATGATGATTATATCTCTCATCAAGAGATAGGATCCTATCATGAAAACCTTCTTACTACCAATAGTTGAGATGATAATGATACCTAAAGATGTACACAGGATTACATGGATACCCATTCGAGGTGAACCAATTTACCATATTGAGAGAGAGGAGTGGGATGAGTTCTTAGACATGTTGTATGGAGATGATTATGATCGAGTGAGGTGGCATGTCAAAGGTTTCAATTACACTCTAATATATCAAAGGGACATAGATGATAAGAGGCTAATGACCATGATGATGATGGTATCATGCTTTTTTATACCTAATTTGAGTAGTGGGAGGTTTCCCTATCTATTGATAGGTGTGTTGGTTGAGATGTTACTAGGTTGCATAATATTTGGTTGGGTGCTTATGCTGCTAGTTTAGATATATAAGGAGCTATAGGGTTTCAGAGCTCATAGGAGATATGGTATTAACATCGGATTAGTTCTACATTGTTGGGCCTATGAGCACATATGGGTGATGAAGTTGATGGGGTTGTCATGGGAGGGATATGCCCAAATGGAATTCAGAGTTGGGTTTATGTGGTGGAGAGCTAATTTTTCCCTCTCAAGAGAAGGTGTAGGGGTGCATGATACAGATTAGTTTAGGGGTGAGTTGGATGACTTGGTCATTGACAATGTTATCTAGAGGCCATATGTTAGGTTTCTAGAGTGGGATAGATACAAAAGACATACATTATCCCTATAGAGTTATACGTGGATCTTTGGTAGGAGGGATGGCAAGACAAAGTTCATCCCATTTGATAGGGTGCAATGATAGTTTGGCATGGTATAGGGGATTCTAGGTCCATTCCTAAGGTATAGGTGGGAGGAGGTAGAGCTTCTACTCCTAGAGCCATAACTTGTTTAGATTTTACTTGATCACGAGGAGTTACTAGCTAGGGATGAGATAGATGATGTAGGGTTTATAAATGGGTACCCTACATGATACCAGGCTCTATATGTAGTGGTTGATTTTGGGGGTGATGATAGTGGTAGGTAGCTGATGGATGTCAACCCAACTAGTAGAGGTCAATGAGTACAGGTTAGGGGGTTGACCCAGGAGTATAGACAATGACTATAGAGAGAGATCAGGCTCAAGTGACACTAGCCATGGCACAAAATACTAGGGTAGCACTAGAGGGTCAGTTGGAAGTGGCATGGGTCAACTAGCTATAGTTACAACTGACAAGAACTAGGATAGAGCTATGCTAGCCTTGGTTACCTAGGAGAGAGACTCTTTAATATAGGCCATAGGAGGAGCCACATAACCTATAAGACCATTAGGCATTATCCCTATAGCATGACATCTAGCCACAGTGAAAGAGATACACTACTGTGAGGCCATAGTCTTGAGACGTTATCTTGATGAGCCTTGATGGGGTGAGTACAAGGCTAGTTTGGTAGGTGGTATGAGCATAGTGATACCAGGTTAGTGGGTTGCTTCTGTAGGGGGACATGTAAGTACCTTAGGAGGACACGCACTAGGAAGTAGGGGTGCCCCAGGAGATAGTGGTGCCCTAGGGGAATAGTTATGAGATATTATATTTTATTGTATATCATTTTGATATCAACCTATGAGCTGATGTGATGAGATATATATTTTAAGAGAGAGACATGTATATTGTTGTATACAATATGATTTTAATGTTGACATAATCATGATTTATAGATATGTTCCTTGTATATTGCTCATGGGTCATGGTTTACTTTGATGTTGATGATGTGATATTCATATTGATCTTTGATGATGTTATATTGATTATGGTTGTGATGTGGATATTGGTAGGCTCATGATGACATTGATATGGATTCATCTTAGCTAGGTATGTGATGAGATGTATTTTATTTATGTTCATAATGATGTTTTTGATATTTATGGTTATGATGATGTTTGTTCATGCTAAAACTTGATGAGTATATGTTTCTTTATTTATATTTAGATATGTGGTGGAAACAATTTATTGTTCATAGATGGTATGATGTTGATGGTTATGATTATGTTTATGGACATGGTTTATGATAATGATGTTTATTTTTGTTCATGATATATGATATGATATGGGTATGATTATGGTCATTGTGCTTAAGGTAAAACACATAAAGGAAGTTTAATGACAACACTAGATGTGATAAAGAGGAGATAATAAAAAACAAACATCTAAGTGAATATATCAACCAGTTGTGAGAGGATAAGAAGAGGGCATGATGCTTCTTCTTTGGCAAAGATGAAAAAAAATTGAAGCTGGATTGGCTTAAGGAACATAATCCCTCCGAATTCTTCACATTAGCATTTGTTAGTTGGTTATAAAGGTGTCTTATTCACATGATGTTACGTGAGCTCAAAATCCCTTGATTATAGTGCAAAAGGAGGGATGGATGAAAATAGGATCTTCGTGCAAGACTAGCATGCCTCTTCTAGATGTTACCAAAAATTCAATATAAATAAGTCTATGTCATATAAGGTGTAGACTAATTGATACAAGAAGTATACTCATGAGCATTGGTTGTGGATTTCAAAATTATTTTGCTTATGAGAGCCAATTGTAGCTTTCCAAATTCATTTGATTATTCTAATGCTTGATAATGGGTATTTTGCTTATTTTGTTCTTACATGAGAGGGTTGTGGAAGTTGATCGATGCAAGAAGCTTCAAATAAATTGCTATGCCTTGACAAAAGCTTTACCCAACCATCCTTCAAATGAGTGGTTTGAGTTTGTGTGCTTTGTTTAATGCTTTTGATAGCTATCCTTCAAGGGAGTAGTCTGCCTTAATTTGAGCAATTTAAATATGTTTCTAGTAGTTGTCCTTCAAGGGAGTAGTTTGTGAATGCTAGGAATGACCCATGATTATTTTTGTTTATGACATTATCTTTTATTATTTGATTTTGCTTGGCATAGACTTATTTATATAGGCTTAAAGGTTGACCTTTATGAAGGTAAAACTAAAATCACAAGAAGGTTGATTAGGTGTAAAGAGGTTTAGGTGACAACGATAATTGGAATCCATCCTCTAAAAGGGGCATAATGTACCATGAGAATCATGCCATGGGTAGAGCCACGGTACCCATTGTCCAAGATTAGGCTATTATTGTGATGGATAATCACATGATTTAGTGTTAATCATTTCCCCCTAAAATAGGGAGATGAATGTTGTTTGAAAGCAATGGATGAGCTTAAGGTAAACAAAAAGGTGATTTTGATCCTCTTTAACAAAAAAAGGATGCAAATGCGAAGCATTAAGGGGATCAAGTTCTGGGTTGCCTTAGAGAGAAGATAACTAGTAAGCTCCTGATCCATGCTTGTTGCTTATGATATAAGGTCCAAGCCAATTAAAAGAAAACTTACCATGCTTACTTTTCTCCATATTAGTGACATGTTAGTTTTCCTTTACGATGAGGCCTTCGATGTTGAATTCTTGCACACTAAGGTGTTTGTCATAAGCATGTTTGATATGCTCCTGATAGACATGAAGATGGGGAAGGGAGGCTAAATGATGCTCGCCAAGTAGCTCAAGCTGGGTTAAATGGTGTTGATGATAATCATCTTCAAAAATGATATATTTTAGGGATATCTGAAGCAAAGGAATTTGGATTTTGAGAGGTAAGATACCTCTACTCCAAACACAAGAGAGAATGGGGTAGCACCCATAGGGGTTTGGATGCTAGTACAATATGCCCATAATGTGAAGGGACTGTGCAAATGCCAATCCTGACCAGATGCATTAACCATTATAGTGAGCATGTTGTTAAGAGTTTTGTTAGAGGCTTCTAACTATCCATTCACTTCAGGGTGATAGGACGATGAGAAACTTAACTTGATACCAAATGCATCATAAAGACCCTAGACTTATTTATTTTTAAAATATTTTCAATTATCGGTGATGATTTTGTGAGGAACACTGAAATGATAGATGATGTGATTATTGATGAAGTTGACAATATTTTTAGCTTTGGTTGAGATAAGAGGAATATCCTCTACCCATTTAGTAAAATACTCAGTTGCAGTGATGATAGAATGATGTCCCTGTGATAAATGGGGGTTAATTTTACCAACAAGGTTTAGAACCTATTGTGAGAAGGGCAAAAAATTAATGGATACACAAAGACTATGGATAGGTGTGTGATGTAAATTGACATGTTATTGACACTTAATACACTTTTTCAAATAATCACAACAGTCTTGGTTAAGGGTAGGCCATTAATAGCTAAGGTGAAGATGCACTTAGCCATGGCGAGGCCACTATAGTGTCCCTTACAGATCCCATCATGCATTTCCTTGATATCATGCAAGGCTTTTTGATTACGTAGGCAAAAAAAAGGAGATAATCAAAGCCACATTTAAGAATAATTTCCCCTAGTATGGTATAATGTGAGGTACTCTGGATAAACTCTCTCTAAACATTCTTGGAAAGATCTAAAAGAATGATGGCAAGATTAAGATAATGTTGAACATTTTGGTCCTGTAGGCCAAAAGTCAATCTCCTTCTTTCCCTACTATTCTGAACCATCAGTTTGGTCATGTACCCATCTCTGTAAAATCCCCTTTTTCTTTGAAATAAGTCCTATTCTTATAAAACATTGAAAGATCTAAGGACTTACAGGTTTTGATTTAGCATAGGACCTTTTCTCTTTGGGTAGTCAATCACATAAGCCTTTTTGGCAAAATTAAATCACTCATTTTCAAAGGAGTGCAAGTCTCTTACAAAGTTCTGAAGGGAAAATGCCCTTGTGGAGGGTAGGAAGGTGCCAAATAGGGCTGTTCAAGCAGGTTTTGAAGGACATCTTGGGGCCTAAGTGTCCTTGTGAAGGGTAGGGAACCCTTGTGGGGATCAAAGTGAACAAGGCAGGAAAGGGGTAGAGTTTTCTTTCAAAAAAGACAAGGCAAAAGATAGGTGAAAACAAAGGTTAAATTTCTTCAGGCAAAATGCCCGAAGGAATTCCTTTAGACATTTTGTCTGAAGAAATTCACAAGGCAAAGAACCAAAAAAGATTATCATTCAGAAAGAATTCCATGGAAAAATGACAAGGTGAATTCTTTTAGACAAAAAGTCTGAAGGAATTCCTTTGGACATTTTTTCCAAAGGAATTTGCTCGAAAGGAAAGCCCGACCAAAAGAAAGCTAGCGACAAAACATGAAGAAAGGATTTCCTTCAGACAAAATGTCTAAAGGAGTTCCTTCAGACATTTTGTTTGAAGGATTTGAGAACCAAGGGAGCCCAAAGGACCCTGAAGGGCAAGTGCCCTTGTGAGGGACTCTCAGAAACCATGAAGGGACCTTTCTCCAAGCCCCGAAGGGACACCTTCCCTTTAGAAGGGTTCAATGATTAAGTTCGAAGGAATACTCTGGAAGGTGAAGCCTATGGAAGGAAAAATGTTGAAGGAAAAAAGGCTGAAGGAAAGAAAGCCAAAGGGGATGATAGGCTTGTAGACATCAAATTCTAGCATGGCAAACTAGCCATTGGAGGTTCAAACATCTAGTGATGAGCGCACGAATGTCAAATTTAAGGTAGTGAAATAGCCATTGATTTTGAAATGCTTAAGGACAGCCTACAAGTGAACTCAGTGACCCACCGAGCAGATAGCCCCGAGTGCTCACCAAACCAAGAAAAGACAAAGCTAGGAAGAGACAAAAATAACAAGGAAGGATGGGAATAGCCCAGGTGGCAAAAGAGGGCGTCAACAATAGATAATCACATAAGTCTTAAAGAGGGGTGGCCTTGTCATTAAAATAATTAGGTGACCCATGCTTTTGCAGTAGCATTTAATACATTTTAAGCACTAAAGTCAAGACTGGCAACTACACAGCATGGTTTTGTCATGCCATTTCTAGAAGGATGATATCAGCATCAGCGACTTCCTCTTCCCAAGGCATTTAATGCAGCACGGGTCACTTATTTTCTAGAAAGTGCCAAGGTCATTTGAAAAAGGATATATATTGTAAGCTCTCATTTGAGAAGATATCTCTCAACTTGTATGGCAGAGCTCTGCCAAAATTTACCTTGAATAAAAAAAAGCATTTTTGCCTCCATTTGAGCTTGCACTTTTGCATATGTCTATGGCTTTGTCTTGTGTTAAGTCATTTTCCTTCCTGCTTTCACAGAACGATTCTAGCATGTCTAGTGTATTATGAGTTCTTATTTTGCAGGTTAGCCATAAGTGTCCATAGCAGAGTATAGGCACATATGAATAGGATGCCATAGTGTGTCTTAGAACACCTCTAGTAGTTCTTCCTCCCTGTATCTCCAAAGGACCCCTAGCTCACTGATACAGAAGAGTTTCTCGTATCAAATGAAGTGTATATCAGCTTGTTCTTGGTGGAAAGTGTATGATCAAACTAAGTAGATCAACCATTTTTGGTGCATCACCATTTAAGTTTAGGTTCTATTTTTAGTATCCTTCTCTCTTTTCACCCCCCATTGTTAGCAGTAGAAAATCTAGGACCACAGAGATGCATCAAAGGGAGCTAGCCCTTATCTAGAGATTCTCCCTTAGTTTTTCCAGACCCACAGCAAGAGGGGAGTCTCCATTGTGTCACGTGGAAGACAGAAGCTTTGCCTTCTATCAAGGGTGCAATCCACAGTGTCAATAGTTTTTGACATGCCTGGTGGGACCAACTAGTTTTTATCCAAAGAGTTAAAGAATTTTGGTGTGTTCTTCAACCAACCATCCCTTGGAGGCTTTTTCATCAACACCAATGGTGACTCTTAGTTGAATCAACTGGTTAAGTAGTTTTGGTGCCATCAAGAAATCATATTTTGGTATGTATAATTCCATTTCTCAGAACCATGGGTCTTGTGTTCCTTCATATAGTTTTGATCAATCTTAGGTTGTTCATGGAATCACCTCAAGCAACAAGGATGCATACAGTTATGAGTTTTTCCCTTTATAGGTTGGTAAAACATTATGGGCTTTGCCTCTTCCTCCTCAGTTTGAGCAAGTTCTTGGCCAGTCTGGCTATGATCCTTACCAACCTTGTGTCGATCCTTATCAGGTCCAATATGAACTATATCAGTCTTATGCCTAGTCTTCTCAATGTGTTACTTCTCCTACTCAACCTAATCATTTTGCCAATCAACCCATTTCCACCTTCAAACAAGCACTACTGGGATATGAAAAGTATGTAGTGGAGCTTGACACCAGAAAGGGTTGTGGCCAAGAACTTCCTGATCATTTCATCCATCAAGTGAGAAATGCACTAGATTTGGTTAAGAGTGAATGGACTCCTATTGAAAGATCCAATTGGAAAAGGCTTACAAATGAGATGTTGGATGTGAGTGGTTTGATTGCATCATTAGAAGAGAAGCTGAGTATTCATGAGAGGCAAACTTACCAAGTCTATCAACTTGCATACTCGTTGCCCCAAGTTTCATATCAGCCATGCATAGCCCCTACTCATGAGCCAAGTCAGGGCTATCGAAGTCATTTCCCCAATCATATTGAGGAGAGTTTTGAAATAGTAAATCTTGTGTTTAAGGCCAATCTTGATAAGCAGATTGAATTGGCAAATCTTCAAACACAGTAGTCTATGTTGGCAGCAAGGGAAGTGGAATCTAAACTCTCACTACCCTCTCACATTGCAACCCCATCACTACAAAAGGAGACTTCCAGTCCTAAGATCATGAGCTGGAGTAGAATAGTTGAGTCATGAAGCAGGAAGGAGGAAAAAGACATTGTTCAAGAGTGTGAGGTACAAAATGAAGCTAGTCCTTCTCAAGTCCCTCCCACCCTTCCTCAAGAAGCTTCTTGTACTCCATGGCAGCCTTCATGCCCTCCCCATTTCCATGATGATTCCTATGAGCTCCAAGAAGGACTCTTTCAAAAAAATATAGCTAAGCAAATTGAAGAATCAGAGGCAAACGTGAGATTGCTTAGTGAAAGAGAGATGGAGGTTTCAGACCTTAGAGAGGAGCATATGCCAAAAGACACCCCTTCTACTAATCCTCAAGCTAATTTCAATATTGATGAAGTGTTGGTCAAGTGGAGAGATGAAAATCAAGTGATTTTAGCCCAAGGTCTACACCCATTTTCTTATAAGTTTTCAAAAAGATCCCCAACTTTCCATTCCCAACCTGATTTTAACAATCCTTGTGTTCCACCTCCCTACCTAGTAAATGAAGAATGTTTCACTTGTGTTCAGGAATCCATCTTGAAGGAAGCAAGTGAAGAGGAGTATGCTCAGTTCATGACTGATCAGGGAGACTTCATGAGTGCAGATGAGGAGGAGATCACCATAGGTACCCCCTTTGATGAACAAGAAGACAAGTCACAAGCAAAGGATTAGTTTGATAGGGTCTTCAACGAGGTAAAAAGGAATAAGTCAAACCATAATGCATGTCAAAGGGGCTATGTATATCAAGGGGCTTATGGTGATGAGCTAGTAGCCATTGATTTCTTGATGAAACACACCAGCATGAAGAACTAGCATGAGGCAAGCTTCCAAGAGCAAGATGAATACATATATGTTGGAAGCATGTTTGCCCCTGATTCATTTGGATACAAGCCAATCAAGGTGGCAGGCAAGAAGAGCAAGTCACTAAATCTCCATTCTATTTATCCACTTATCTAGCACCATAAGTTTTCTTGCCAAGAAGGAGACTTAAGAATTTTTCCCTTTGATCCAGAAGGGAGGCAAATATACCTGGTTAGCTGTACATAGTAGTTTACTTTCAGTTTTTCTTTCCCTATTTTCCCTAAGTGTTGTTTGCATAGGTAGTGTTTTTAGCCTTTGTTGTGTGTGTTTTCCTTTGTGTTTAGGTTAAAATCTTCATGATTGATTCTTGAATCTCTTAGGGTTGTTGATAAATCTTTTAAAGCTACATATTGACTCCATGCCCAATGGACTTTGAGGCTACTAGTTTCTAAGCATAGAAGGCATGCTTCCCCTGGGAATCACCAAATTTGTTGACCATTTTGGTCCTGTAGGCCAAAAGTCAGTCTCCTTCTTTCCCTACTATTTTGAACCATTAGTCTGGTCATGTACCCATCTTCTACAAAATCCCCTTTTTCTTTGCAATATGTCATGTTCTTATAAAACATTGAAAGATCTAAGGACCTGCAAGTTTTAGTTTGGTATAAGACCTTTTCTCTTTGGGTAGTCAATCACATAAGCCTTTTTGACAAAAGAAAGTTTCTCATTTTCAAAGGAGTGCAAGTCTCTTACAAAGCTCCAAAGGAAAAATGCCCTTGTGGAGGGAAGGAAGGTGCCAAATAGGGTTGTTCAGGGAGGTTTCGAAGGACATCTTGGGGCCCAAGTGTCCTTGCGGAGGGCAAGGAACCCTTGCGAGGATCAAAGTGAACAAGGCAAGAAAGGGGTAGAGTTTTCCTTCAGAAAATACAAGGCAAAAGATAGGAAAAAATAAAGGTTGAATTTCTTCGGGCAAAATGCTTGAAGGAATTCCTTCAGACATTTTGTTCGAAGAAATTCACAAGGCAAAGAACTAAAAAATATTATCATTCAAAAAAAAATTCATGGAAAAATGACAAGGCAAATTCTTTTGGACAAAAAGTCTGAAGGAATTCCTTCGGACATTTTGTCTGAAGGAATTTACCCGAAGGGAAAGCCCGACCGAAAGAAAGCTAGAGACAAAACATGAAGGAAACATTTCCTTCGGACAAAATATCTGAAGGAATTCCTTCAGACATTTTGTTTGAAGGAATTCCTTCAGACATTTTGTCTGAAGGATTTGAGAACCAAGGGAGCCTGAAGGACCCCGAAGGGCAATTGCCCTTGCGGGGGACTCTTGGCAACCATGAAGGGACCTTTCTCCAAGCCCCGAAGGGACACCTTCCCTTTGGGAGGGTTCAACGACTAAGTTTGAAGGAATACTCTGAAAGGTGAAGCCAAAGGAAGGAAAAAAAGCTAAAGGAAAGAAAGCCAAAGGGAGTGGCAGGCCTGTAGATGTCAAATTCCAACATGGTGAACTAGCTGTTGGAGGTTCAAACGTCTAGTAATGGGCACACAAATGTCAAATTTAAGGTGGTGAAATAGCCATTGATTTTGAAATGCTTAAAGATAGGCTGTAAGTGAACTCAGTGACCCACCGAGAAGATAGCCATGAGTGCTCACCAAACTAGGAAAAGACAAAGCTAAGAAGAGACAAAAATAATAAGGATGGGAACAACCCAGGTGGCAAAAGAGGGCATCGGCAATAGACAATCGCATAAGTCTTAAAGAGGGGCAGCCTTGTCATTAAAATAATTAGGTGATCCATGCTTCTATAGTAGCGTTTAATACGTTTTAAGCGCTAATGTCGAGACTGGTGACTACACAGCATGGTTCTGTCAGGCCATTTCTAGAAGGATGATATCAACATTAGTGACTTCCTCTTCCCAAGGCATTCAACGCAGCACAGGTCACTTATTTTCTAGAAAGCACCAAAGTCTTTTGAAAAAGGATATATATTGTAAGCTCTCATTTGAGAAGATATCTCTCAGCTTGTATGGCAGAGCTCTACCAAAATTTACTTTGAATCAAAAAGAAGCATTTTTGCCTCCATTTGAGCTTGCACTTTTGCATATGTCTATGGCTTTATCTTGTGTTAAGTCATTTTCCTTCATGCTTTCATAGAATTATTCTAGCATGTCTAGTGTATTGTGAGTTCTTCTTTTGTAGGTTATCCAGAAGTGTCCACAACAGAGTATAGGTGCATGTGAACAGGCTGCCATAGTGTGTCTTATAACACCTCTAGTAGTTCTTCTTCCCTGTATCTCCAAAGGACCCCTAGCTCACTGATACATAAGAGTTTCTCATATCAAATGAAGTGTATATCAGCTTGTTCATGGTGGAAAGTGTATATTTACGCTAAGTAGATCAACCATTTTTGGTGCATCACCATTTAAGTTTAGGTTCTATTTTCAGTATCCTTCTATCTTTTCACCCCCCCATTGTTAGTAGTAGAAACTCCAAGACCATAGAGATGCATCAAAGAGAGCTAGTCCTTATCTAGAGATTCTCCCCTCAATTTTTCCAGACCCACAACAAGAGGGGAGTCTCCATTGTGCCGCATGAAAGACAGAAGCTTTACCTTCTGTCAAGGGTGCAATCCACATCATCAACAGATAGTTGAAGCTATGTTGATACCAAAGGTCAAGTTGGGTCTCCCCACAATGAATATGGTGGGAGAATTTGGTTTGATATAAGACAGTTGGGTTAGTCTATGGATAATGATATATAGTTTAAAGTTAAAGGGTGTAGATGGGATCTGAGAGGCAAGGGAAGCCATGGTGTTGGTAAATTTATTGATAGATCATGGGGTGGATTGAATATGGTAGTGTTCAAATGATTTTAAGAGTTCCTCAACTATTTATTTGTACTATTGCAAAACATCATTCTTACATTGGTAAGAGCCATTGATTTGATTGACCACTAGTTGAGAGTCACCAAAGATGTTGATCATTTTGACTCACAAAGCTAATGCAGTTTGAAGGCCTATGACTAGGGATTCACATTCAACCATATTATTGGTACATTCAAAATATAGATTAAAGGATAAAGAAAGAGGTTCACCATGGAGGGTAATAAGGATGATACTGTCTACCCCACCACACTGACACTTTGATTCATCAAAGAACATGGTCACTTGATAGGTAAAGTTTGCCTGAGAGAGGGTCATGATGGACTCATCTAGAAACTCAAGAGGAGGAGGTTGGTTGTCTGTTAAAGGTGCTTCAGCCAATTGGTTAGTAATGACTTGGCATTTAATTAACTTATACTCAAGAAACTCAAGGTTAAACTTAGCTAAAATTATGAGCCACTTTGCCATATGTTGATTTTGGTGTGGCTTGGAGTGCATATACTTGAGTGTGTCAGTATTGGTTATGACATAGGTTTTGTGGTTAAGAAGGTAGTGGAAAATTTTGGTAGCCATGAAGCCCAGGGCTAGGCAAAATTTCTCAATATGGGTGTATTAAGTCTCATACTCTACAAATGTGCAACTAATGTAGTAGATGGTTTGCTCTTTGTGTTGTTCATCTTGATGAGCAAACATTGCCACAGGGAGTGGTCGGTGGCAAAGATATAAAGGTAAAAAGGTTGGTCATCCTTGGGAGGGGTGAGGACAAGTGGAGACAAAAGGTACTCTTTGATTAAATCAAAGGCTTTTGATATTCATCATTCCACTTGAAAGAAACATCCTTCTTCAGGAGGTGATGGAAGGGTTAGCATCAATTTGAGAGCTGAGAGATAAAGTGATGAATGGATTAGAGATTCCCCTGCAAACCATGAAGTTGGTTGAGGTTGATTAGAGGAAGCATGTTGAGGATGGATTTGATTTTGGTAGGATTGACTTTGATTTCCTAAAGGGAGACAATAAAACCAAGGAATTTTCCTGACAAGACCCCAAAAATGCACTTCTTGGGGTTAAGGTGGACATGGTAATGGATGAGTTGCTAAAACATAATTTTGAGAATGGCCAAATGATCTTTACAGCATTTGGATTTCTCAAGAAGGTCATCCACATAGTCCTTAATGATTTAATGGATAAGGTCATGGAAGATGTAAGTCATAGCATGTTGGTAGGTTACATCAACATTCTATAGTCCCAAAGGTATGACCCTATAGCAGAAGGTCCCCCATGGGGTGATAAATGCATTTTTGTACTAATCTTCAGGGGTAATTAGGATCTGATTGTAACCCGAGAATTCATCAATGAGATAAAACAACTTGTGACCAGTTGTAAGATCAACTAGCTAGCTAATGCTTGGTAGAGGAAAGTCATCTTTTGGGTAAGCAAGGTTGAGGTCAAGAAAGTCCACACAAATGTGTAGTCCCCCTGTGGATTTGGTGGCAAGCATGATGTTCAAGACACATTGGGAATATTTAATGGTTTGAATGAAATTGACAAATAAGATCGTTGAAGCTCTTATTTGATGATAAGGGATATGCAAGGGTGCATTCATCAAAGTTTCTATCTAACGGGTTTGGCATCATGGTTGGCAACTATGTTATGGGTGGTTATAGAGGGGTCAATTCCTATCATGTCACTATAAGACCAAACAAATGCTATGTTGCAATCTTGTAGGAAAGAGGGGAAGTCGCAAAGCTCTTCAAAATTTAATGATTGATCAATTTTGAAAATGTGGGGGTTCTCCAGAGTGAATTCATTCAATATGGTTGATATCTAGGGTGAATGCATTCAATATGGTTGAAGTCTTAAGAGGCAGAGATTTGTGGATGGAAGAATTTGGTGTACCAAGATAGGTGAGGAGGGAATCGTCATCCTAGCACTGAATTGCATTAATGTTAGGAGAGTCATCTCCTATCATATCAAGATGGACCATAGAGATGGTTACGATTGCCCCATCCTTTTGATAAGTCAGGGATCCAAGGAAAATCATGTTGATGAAAAAAAATTGGGGGGATGATGTCAGAATCCTCTAGTTTAGATAGTGAAGGATTTGTTAGGAATGGATGTCTTCCTCAATAGTGGTGATTGTAGTGTCTTGGTTTTCTTTGTGGGTAGAATAAAGCTGAGGCGGTATTTCCCATGAGGTTTTTTTGTCACAATTAAGATCAAATCATGTGGCTTGTGTTCATATTATCTAAAACCAAATCCCTTCTAAGCACACCGATGGAGGTATGTCTTGTCAAACTCTGGTTTATCTGGATAGGAGAAGCTCGAGGTGAATGGTCAAGGTGAAAAAGAGGTGATGAAAGTGCCAATGGGTTTGTCAAGTCCTCCATAGATGAAATGGGTTTGAAAATTTGAAGGTCTAAAAGGGATAATAGTTATGATATTGGGGTCATAACCAAGTTTGTGGTTAAGTTTTCCATACTCTTGGGGAGTAGGGAAGGCATCAAGGGTCAAGAGGTGATATTCCACAAGTGAAATCCATTGGAATGTTGGTTACAAGTGGTATGTGGTAGATATTTGATCCGAGGGGATCGATGAGCTAGTAAATGCCTCATTGGTAGAAGAAGATATGGCTTCATCTTTTGTGGTTGGGGGTTTGTCTTTGGCTAATGAGGGTACACTAGATAGAGGTTGGAGGATGTCATTGGGTCAATAAGTCATGTTTCATGATGAAAAGGGACTTGGGTCTACGCGTATAGTGACAACCTAACCTTCTTGATCAAATTTGATTGCAAAAATGAAGGGTAGAGGATAAACAACCCATAGAGTGGATCCAAGGTCATCCCAACAAAACATTATACTAGAATTTGCCTTCCACTACATAGAAGAGTTTTGGGAGTGTGCAAGGTCCTAAGTAAATATGAAGGACAACAATTCCTAGAGTAGTGTTCATGGTGTCATTAAAGGATCAAAAGATGACCAAGGTTTCAAAAATGACATTGTTTGGTAGTTTAAGTTGATCATAGGTATGAGAGTAGATGATATTAATATTGGCTCCCCCTTAATCATAACCCATTTGATGTGGGTTTGGTTGATGTAGGCAATGATGAAAACAGGGGGATATGGGTTATCAGGGTGGATAGAAGGTATTTTTGAATCCTTGAAGGTGACAAGGTTAGAAATTTGGAGAGTGCCAATAAATGCTACCAGAGGTTGAGGGTCTACAAGTTGGACCTCTATTGATTACAATGTCTCTTATTGGTTGAATATTTTGTCGATCAGCGTACTGATAAACAAAATAGGTCTGATTAGCCAAAGTAAGAAGATTAGTCATTCAAATGTGTAGGTTTACCACATCAAAAAGACATTGATCTCTCCTCTCATCAAGGGGAGGTTCCCTATAGGTATGCTATATATATATATAAACATAAAATAATACTCATGGGTAGGACAAACCATCCATCTCTCTTTTTTCAGAGATGATGTGTGCGGATCAAAGGAAAAACTCAAGGGAAATGACAGATAGTACTCCTCTTCTTTCAGAAGTACTATTCAGCAAACCAAAAAAATACTCCTGGTAGTAACAACAAAATGTAGCAAAGGATGTAATAACTAGCAAATCGAGATGCAGCACAAAGTCTTCACCTAGATTGCTCAAGAGTAAGATACAAAGGACAATGAGGGCACAAAGTCACCCCAAGGTCATTTACACAGAAATGAAAAGAAAACACACTAAAGGCAATTATGGGGGCACAAAGTCTCTCCACAGTTGACTCTTTGGACACCTTCTTGACTACTGTCACTAATTTTGCTTACTGAATTAAAGGAACAAAAGATATATTGAAGAAAAAGACATAAGAATAGTTTCCTCAACAACAAAGATATTACAGCACAAAGTTTGAAAAACCACTTGCTTTCTTATTCCAGTAACAAAATATGATTGACAATTTGAGCTCAAAGTCTCAGTAATGCCTTACAATTTGGGTAGAGTTTCGTTCTAATTGTCAAAAAAGAGATCCTTATTACAATAGAAGAGAGTCCCTTATATAGCCTCTTCAAGAAAGACTTGGGAACAGTAATACATCATTTTGCATTGAAATTTGTTAAGAAGACATGCTAGAACTTAAGGGCATTTTACCCATTTGATTTTATCAATGCAAGGAAACAAGTCACGGTTATTGAAAGTTTGCAAATTTCAATGTCCACCTAGCAATCTGATCTTATCTTCATCGTTCCTCCTTTTCTGGTTAATTGAATGAGGTCCTAGATTTAGTTTGTTGTTATGTTCCTTCCCCACTTTCTAATGGTCTTGGCCTTGAAATCTGTGAATGTATCCTAGTCTGTATGTTCAAAGGATCAATAGCTAGTTCACTGTATTGAATTTGACACTTTTGAGCACGTCATTCCTTTATCCTCTTTTGGCTTTTCCTGTTTGGCACTTTTCCAGATTAAACTTTCCCTTTTGGGCCTTAAGAAATGACCTATTTTGAGTCGAGAAGAGCCTCCCTCAAGGATATTTACCCTTCGAGCAGTCTTTGAATGGCCTTTGAGCTTCTTTGGGCATCCCTTCGACTTCAGGAAGTGTCTTCGAATTGGCATTCGAGAGGCCCCTGCAAGGGCACCTGCCCTTCGGGGTCCTTCAAAAAACTTTTTGAACTTTGGCGATGAACCAACTATTGAATCATTCTATTGAACCACGGCTTTGAACAATTCCGTTGAACCAAGGCTTTGAACCTCTTGTTAAACTTGCCTTTGAACCATGTGTTTGAACTAACCATTGAACCAAGTTTTGGTTCAACGGTTCAAATAAAGCCTTGAACTGATTGATGAATTGTTTGATTGAACCAAAGGATGAACCAAAGCGTTGAACCGCTTAATTGAATCAAGACATTGAACCATTCTTTTGATTGAACCCGCCATTGAACCAAAAGCACTAAACCGATTGAACCTGGAACTTGTTGAACTTGTAGAAATGAGCCTATTTGTAGAGTCTGTAGAAACCAAGTTTGTAGTTTTCTCTAACCTTGAAAGAGTCCATAGATTTTAACCTGTAAAAGCCCATTGAACTTGACCTGTTGAGTCCGTAGATTTTTGAGAAGCTTGAAAAATGAGGAATTTGAATGCCTAGGACAAATTTTTAAAAGGGAAGAGACAATTTTGGTCTGTAGGACCAAAATAGTTCAAATGTTGTCCCAAAAATGAGTGATATTTTTGGGAGACAATAGCTAGCTCCAGTTGGGGAACTTCTGTCAATTGCAAAAAGAATTGAAAGGAGTAGAATCCAGAATCTCTAGTGTATTCATTTGTACCATTGGGTTATGGAGTCATGCTACACAGAAATGAAAGGCATCAAAAATGGAAACAAACAAAATAATATAGAATTAAAATTTATACAAATATACATATATACATATACAATGATCTGATACTTCAAGAGTTGAAGTGTTTCAGATGCTGCCCATTGTGAGGCAGAGAAAAGAGTGTGCCATCTTGATATTTTAGTAGAAATCTATTTTCACCAATGTGCTGATGAATTATAAATGGGCCTCTCCAAAGGGAGTCAAACTTTCCATGCATCCCCTTTGGTTCTCTCCTTTTGTCCCACAACAGGATTTGATCTCCAATTTATAAATCATGATTTTTGGCCTTCTGGTCAAAGAGTTTCTTTACCAGACTTTGATGAGCAACAATTTTGTCTACCACCATGGTTCTTTGTTCCTCCAACTCAGTCAGGCACATGATTCTTTTATCAAGAGAGCTTTCATATGTCTGATCTTCAATTGCCTTTGCCAATTTCAACGCTAGAAATTCTAAGTTGATTGGTATCTCAACATTGATATCATAAAGAAGTTGAAAAGGAGACATACCAATTGCCCTCTTTGGTGTGATTATGTCTGCCCACAGAGCATCAACCAATTCTTTATGCCATTTTCTTTGATTGTCATCTGCCAGCTTCTTGATAATAGTTACCAGATTCTTACTACTGAATTCAGCTTGTCCATTCCCTTGTAGAAAATAATCAGAAGAGTGATAGAGTGTAATTCCATAATGGAAACAAAATTGTGTAATTTCTTGAGAGGTGAAACAAGTTGCATTATCAGTAACAATTTTGATTGGAACTCCAAACCTGGAAAGGATATTCTCTTTGAGGAAGTTGCATATAACTTCTGAAGTAGCAGGCTTAGTTGGGATTGTTTCTACCCACTTGGTGAAATAGTCAGTTGATGTAAGGACATAATCATGTCCAAAACTTGAAGATGGGTTTATGGTCTCAATAAAATCAAGTCCCCATTGTTGAAAAGGTTCTTCTATGATCACTGGCTTGAGAGGCATAGCAGCTAACTTGGGTCTAACAACAAATTGCTGACAGAGTTCACATTTCCTCACCCACTTATATGCATCTTGGAAAAGAGTTGGCCAGTAATACCTGGCTCATAGAATCTTGTGAGCAGTCACAGGAGCAAAAAAATGTCTTCCACAGGCCAAATTGTGGAAAGATTTTAAAAGCTGGCTTTGTTGCTCTTTGTCTACATAATGAAGGAATACTCCATCTATGCTTCTCTTGTACAAGCCGTTATCCCACAGGACAAAATTGGCAGCTTTCAACTTGATAGTTCTCCTTTCTTTGTAAGACAAATGAGTAGGACATTCACCATAAGTAAGGAAATGATCAATACTTGAATACCACTCATTAGTAGTGGAGACAAAAAAGACTATTGGTGTCTCTTCCACTTCAGTTTCCTCATGCTGTGTGTCTTCTGGCTTATTGTCAGCAATTAATTGGCATAGGCCTTTACCCCTGATCAACTTTGTCGACTTGATGTCTAGATCAAACTCTTGGATCTTTGCAATCTAATTACCTCTTTTTGTTCCAAACTCCTGCTGAGTTAATATAGACTTGACTGTAGTGTCAGGAACTAAGGCAGTAGTGTGTGAATTCAGAATATAGAAGTGGAAATGTTTGACTGCTTTCACCACGGCATAAGCATGCTTTTCTATATTTGAATACTTTATCTCATGGGTTTTGAGATGGAAACTCATGAAAGAGATAGGAGATTCCATACCCTCCTTGTCCTGTTGAACAAGAATTGTTGAAAGAGTGTTTTCAGGCGCATAGCTGTATATGATGAAATCTTTGTTGTAATCTGGACAAACCAATGTAGGGGTGTGAGCAACGGTAGTTTTGATATCCTGAAATGTTGATTTACCTTCTTTAATCCATCTAAAGACGGTCTTTCCTTTCATCATGTTCATAATGTGTCTAGTCTTCTCAACAAATTCAGGGATGAATCTCCGTAAGAAATTCACCTTTCTAAAGAAATAATGAACAACATTCTTACTTGTAGGCAAATTAAGCTCTTAAATAGACTTGACTCTATCTAAGTCAATCTTTATGCCTTCTTTAGACACAATGTGTCTAAGGAGTTTCCCCTCTGTTACTCCAAAAATAGACTTTTTAGGATTTAAGAAAATACCATTTTGGTGGTAGTGATCTAGCACTTGTTGTAGGTGGCGTACATGATCAGATCAATGCCTTGAAAAGACAGTCAAATCATCAAGGTATACCACTATGAATTTACCAATCTCATCTTTGAAAGCCAGATCCATAGCTCTCTGAAAAGTAGCACTGGCATTTATTAGACCAAAAGGCATTCTCATATATGCAAATGTACCCCAAGGTGTGGTGAATGTAGTCTTGTGTTGGTCTGCTTCACCAATTTCAACTTGATTATAACCTGAGAAGCCATCCAGCATTGATAACATCTCTACACCTGTCACTATTTGAAACACTTGATTCATAATTGGCAAAGGATAATTATCCTTCAAAGATGCTTGATTTAGATTTCTAAAATCTACACAAATGCAAATTTTGTCATTCTTCTTCTTTACATGCACTATGTTTGCAATCCATGTAGAATGATGGATTGGGAAAATGATTCTAGAATTTAACATCTTTTGTATCTCAGACAGAATAGTACCTAATATTTTCAAATTATACTATCTGTATTTTTGCTTATATGGCATTGAGTCGGCCTTGAGAGGAATGTTATGGTAGATTTCATCTGGTTTGAGAGACTTCAAGTTTTCATAAGAATATGCTAATACATCCATGTCTTGACAGAGTAAAGAGGTGAACTTGAATCTTTTTTCAAAGGTACAACACTTACTAATATTGATCATCTTGAGATTTTCTTCAGTAGACAAATTCACTTGATCAAATCCTTGAGAGAAACTCGAGTCTATTTGCTATTGTTTAATAAATCTATCATGTTTGTCAAATAGCTTTTCAAGAAACCATGCCTTTGGGAATTTTGTTTCCTTTTAGCTACAAGAATTCCTCATTTATATCTTGGCTGGATTCAGACACAAATTCATTCTTTTGAGGTTCACTACCTTCAAAACATAGTTGTTCAAAATTATCTTTTCATTTCAGGAAGGAAATGATTTGATGATCATCATTGAATACTTGTCAATGATCAGCATTGTCAAGAACACTTGGTCTATAGACCAGCTCAATGGTATACCTATCTTCTTTGAAATCTGAATGAGGAACTAAAAGAGTTCCTAAAACAACAAGTGCATCAGCTCTATCATTAGACTCTCTAGGTATGGCAGAAATGTTGAAAGCATCAAAACATTCAATTTGGTCCCAAACCAAGTTATGTTAGTGGTGTAATCTTTCATTCTTAGTTTGATATAAGTTCCTCACTTGACAAACTATTAATTCAACATCTCCTTTGGCATGAAGAAACTTGATGCCTTTTTCTTGAGCAACCTTCATGCCCAACATTAGAGATTCGTATTCAACTATATTGTTAGTGTTGCTAAACTATAATTTGTAAGATGAAGGGAATATATTTCCTTGAGGATATATCAAAACAATCCCAGCTCCTAAACCAGTAGAGGAATAGCTGCCATTAAATTCCAAAGTCTATATTTCATCTGATACTAACTTTTTTTTAGACTTTCCTTCATCAAAAATGGAGAATCCTTCTTGGTCTGTACTGCACCCTACCAATTTTTTTTCTATTCTTATTGAACTGATTTTTGAGTTGATACTTTCAGGAGTTTCATGCACTTCATCTGTAGACAGAAAATAGTTACCCATACCTGCAGATTCAAAAAGAATTTGAGCTTCAGGGGCTGATGTCTGAGTGACCACATATTCTACTTCCTTTTCATAGAGAAATCTCTTCATCATGCCTTAGACAGGGATCCTTGCCTTAGATAGATCCATGCTAAATTCTCCTCCCATGTCCTTGCAAAAATTTCATCCAAGCAAAATGCCATAGGAGTTGGGACGTCAGCCACCAGGACAGTCATCTTGATTCTCTTGTTTGGGAAGGCTGAAAATGCAAATTAGGCATCTTTGATTTGCCCTAGCAATGGTACTTGCTTATTCTCCATGGAAAAACATCTCCCAAATATCTTAGTTAGTGTGAGACCAAGGGATTCGGCCACTTTAGCAGGCATGACATTGTCTAAAGCTCCAAAATTAATGATGCAATTATTCAGCTGATGTCCATTTATCAGCAATGAGACATAAAAAGGTTCAGTCCTACCAAGAGCAGTAGGGGGAGCGGTGACAAGGTTGTTCCTAGTGGGTGCATTTCTGGCAGCATCATGTGTCACTTTGGGAATCATTCATTCAACAGGGATGTTCTAGTTTTTAACACATTCAACTAGTCTATCTAATTGCTCGAGATGGGACTGCAAAAATTCAAATTTAGACTTTTGAATTTTGGTTCTCTTTATATGGTCAATGATATCAAATGTCTGGAATGAGCTAGGAGCAGAGAATGGGAGTTCATCCTTTTGATTTTGAAAGGGGGAGGATTGGACTGTAAAATTGAAGTAGAAGGCATAGGGGCATTTGGAGTATTTACCTTTCTTGAAACCACTGAGTCTTTTGGCTGGAAAGGAAGAATGGATCCCTGCTTAGCAATTAAAATTGCTAGTTGAGGTCACTCTTTTGCTTTCTCTTTATCAGCTTGTTGCGCTGATTGATTCTTAGACTGGGTGAATACAACATACGACCCCTCAGCTACATGGCCTTCACTTTTGGGTTCATCTTGATAGTTCAGTAAACCAATATGGGAGTCACCAGCTAATTCTTCTTCTTCTTCAGTGAAGAGATTAGCATCATCTTCAAGATTTAACTCAGACTGAAATGAAAAATTCACTTTAGCTTCAAGATATCCAACTACTGAGTTGTTTGGAAGTGCTTCAAGGGCAAGATTCCTCTGTGGGGGAGGAAGGCAATTTTGTTGTCCCTGATTCCTGGTAGCATTGCCTTGGTATGCCTAATTTTGGATTGTCCTCCTGGGCATATCTCTATATGCATGAGTAGATGGCATCCCTTGTGCCATTTGCTTTCTGAGAGCTAGCATTTTATTTTCTAGCTTTTGTACCATTAGGTCAGTAGTGACTATAGGGGAGTACTCAGAAGATGAAGAGGATTTACCTTTATTAGGGTCTCTCCTTATCTATCCTGCCAAGATAAGGTCATTTTCTACCTCAGTAGCCAAGTCTTGAGCAGTAGCAAGATCTATGTGTCTAGCCTGTCTCAGTAAGAAACTCACTTCAGGTAGTTGTAAGTTGATGAAGAAGTATTTGAGGTTCTGAGGTGTCAGCTGGGCGACCATAGGAATCATGTGCCTCAACTTGTTGAACTTGGCAATAAAATCCCTCATAGGCTCATGAGGCTCTTTCTTCATCTGAGTGAGCTAGGCCAGCAAGGCATGTGCATCTTCTACAGGCTTGAACTTGGCTTCAAATTTTTCTTTCAGAGTGTCCCAATCAGTCACTGACCCAGTCTACAGGTGGTAAAACTAGTCTACAACAGCACCTTGTAGTGTCTCCATGAATAGCTTGACTGTTATGTCTTCAAATTCCACCCCTATTACACCGCAGGCTATGCTGAAAGTTGTAATGTGTTCATCAGGATGAACCTTTCCATCATCAAAAAATTTGGGGAAATTCTTCCTTGAACTGCATGGAAGCTCATGCAAAGGTGGAGTCAAATTCAAGGGACTGAAAGAATTATCCCAGGGTCCTTGAGCCATGATTTGATTATGCAAAAGTGGGATCACTAATTCAGGTGGAGTGTAGGTAGGCAAGGCTCAACCAACAATTCATCCAAGGTGAGATTGTGGAGGAAACAACTCAAAATTACTTTGCTACACCAACTCAAAAGTAGGGTCAACAACACCTTGGGATTTTTGGCCTCTGGTATAATGTGGAGTTGCCAGATTGCAGAACAAAAATTGAAAAAGAGTAGGATCTGCTTTAGCTTGAAGTTTGAGACTTCAAACTACGTGTTCTTCCCCAATGGAGTCACCAAAAATTGTTGGTTGAATATTTTGTCGATCAGCATACTGATAAACAAAACAGGTTTGATCAACCAAAGTAGGAAGATTAGTCATTCAAATGTGTAGGTTTACCACATCAGAAAGACATTGATCTCTCCTCTCATCAAGGGGAGGTTCCCTATAGGTATGCTATATATATATATATATATAGAAAATAATACTCATGGGTAGGACAAACCATCCATCTCTCTTTTTTCAGAGATGATGTGTGCGGATCAAAGGAAAAACTCAAAGGAAATGATAGACAGTACTCCTCTTCTTTCAAAAGTACTATTCCGCAAACCACAAGAATACTCTTGGTAGTAACAACAAAATGTAGCAAAGGATGTAATAACCAGCAAATTGAGATGTAGCACAGAGTCTTCACCTAGATTGCTCAAGAGTAAGATACGAAGGACAATGAGGGCACAAAGTCACCCCAAGGTCCTTTACATAGAAATGAAAAGAAAACACACTAAAGGCAATTATGGGGGCACAAAGTCTCTCCACAGTTGACTCTTTAGGACACCTTCTTGACTGTTGTCACTAATTTTGCTTATTGAATTAAAGGAACAGAAGATATATTGAAGAAAAAGACATAAGAATAGTTTCCTCAACAACAAAGATATTACAGCACAAAGTTTGAAAAACCACTTGCTTTCTTATTCCAGTAACAAAATATGATCGACAATCTGAGCTCAAAGTCTCAGTAATGCCTTACAATTTGGGTAGAGTTTCATTCTAATTGTCAAAAAAGAGATCCTTATTACAATAGAAGAGAGTCCCTTATATAGCCTCTTCAAGAAGGACTCGGGAATAGTAATACATCATTTTGCATTGGAATCTGTTAAGAAGACATGTCGGAACTTAGGGGCATTTTACCCATTTGATTTTATCAATGCAAGGAAATAAGTCGCGCTTATTGAAAGTTTGCAACTTTCAATGTCCACCTGGCGATTTGATCTTATCTTCATCGTTCCTCCTTTTTTGGTTAATTGAATCAGGTCTTGGATTTAGTTTGTTGTTTTGTTCCTTCCCCACTTTTTTCTAGTCTTGGCCTTGAAATATGTGAATGTATTCTGGTCTGTATGTTCAAAGGAACAATGGCTAGTTCACTATGTTGAATTTGACATTTTTGGGTGCGTCATTCCTTTGTCCTCTTTCAGTTTTTTTGTTTGGCACTTTTTTGGATTGAATTTGCCCTTTCGAGCCTTAAGAAATGACCCATTTTGAGTCAAGAAGAGCCTCTCACAAGGATATTTACCCTTCAGGCAGTCTTTGAATGGCCTTTGGGCTTCTTCGAGCATCCCTTCGACTTCAGGAAGTGTCTTCAAATTGGCAGCCAAGAGTCCCCCACAAGGGCACCTGCCCTTCGAGGTCCTTCGAGAAACTCTTTAAACTTTGGTGATGAACCAACTGTTGAACCGTTCCATTGAACCACAGCTTTGAACCATTCTATTGAACCAAGGCTTTGAACCTCTTGTTGAACTTGCCTTTGAACCATGTGTTTGAACTAATCGTTGAACCAAGTTTTGGTTCAAAGGTTCAAACAAAGCCTTAAACTGATTGATGAATTATTTGATTGAACCAAAGGATGAACCAAAGCATTGAACCACTTAGTTGAACCAAGACATTGAACCATTCCTTTGATTGAACCCACCGTTGAACTAAAAGCATTGAACTGATTGAACCTAGAACTCGTTGAACTTGTAGAAATGAGCCTGTTTGCAGAGTCCGTAGAAACCAAGTCTGTAGTTTTCTCTAACCTTGAAAGAGTTCATAGATTTCAACCTGTAAAAGCCCATTGAACTTGACCTGCTGAGTCCGTAGATTTTTTAGAAGCTTAAAAAATGAGGAATTTGAATGCCCATGACAAATTTTGAAAAGGGAAGAGCCAATTTTGGTCTATAGGACCAAAGTAGTTCAAATGTTGTCCCAAAAATGAGTGATATTTTTGGGGGACAACACCTCTATCATTTCTTGGTGATGATGAGGTGAGGTAAAAATCAATTCGTATATACTCATCTTTATCAAGGTTTGGTGAAGTTGTTTGAGAACCACTCTTCTAATTGATTCAAAGAGGTTGGATTGAGAGGTACCCAAAATAGATACCTTAGGTTTGGTTGAAGGTGAAGGTGTTTGAATTTGACTTGGTTGGGAGGTGGAAGATGGGTATGTCCATAGGATGGACACTTTCACCTTCCCCTTATCCTTTTACTAAGCGTGTGATCATGCGACCACATGGATAGTATGGATAGAGGGAAGAGTTGGGGTAGGAGGTTGGTTCTCTGGGGTAAGAGTGGGGGAGTAGGTAGGCATTGGGCATTGGTTATTTTTTGTTGGATTGGTAGTGGTCTCATGAGAAGTTCATTTGATAATAGATCGTCTTGATCATAGAGTCAATGGATTATGGTTTTGAGAGCTTTGTAATTCTTCATGTTATGTCGAAGTGTCCTATGATAGGCACATACTTGATGGTCATTATACTAGATGGGTTTTGGACCAAGAGGATCAAATGGTCTGATAGGAGGTAAGGTCAAGCAAGTTGCTTGCAATAAGCTTTGAAAAATAGTCGAGTAAGACTCAACTAAAGGTGGTGAGGGTCCATAGGTTTTGGCCTTGGCTGGTGAGATGGAAATAGGCTTGGTGGTATGGGTCTTGGCTAAGGTGGAAATATTAATTGATGATTTTGGTTTAGATAAGGTATTTGATAAGTTGGAGCTAGGAGATGTCAAGGTAGTTAGGTTGGTTATGGATGGCTTGGTGAAGATGGGCATGTCAGAAAGCAATATTGATGGCATAATCAAAGGTAAAGGTTAAGTTTTGGTTGAGATAGTTGGATTCCTAATCAAATTATAGGGATGAGGCCCCAAGATAGAGGGAAAGGTTCAGGGAGGTAGAAGTTTGGTCTTCTAGCCTTTTGATGGCTTTGGCTCCTTGGTTGATTTGTTTTAGTGTTTGGTTGATGGGTTTGGTGAAGTTAGCTCTAGTTTCAAGCATGAATGATTAAGGCTTTGTTTAAGGAAGATAATAAGGTTTCTAGTTAGTTTGGTTGAAGTGATAGAGTATGATTTGGTTATTTGGGATTTGGTTGCTTTGGATGGTTGAGAAATGCTTGGTATAGTAGAGGTTTTTATTAGTTCATTTGATACGATAGCAGGTTGGATGATAGAAGTGGCAGGTTGGTTCATCAAAGAGGTGGTTGGAGGTTCCTATTTGGTTATGTAAGGGAGGCCCAATTTTTTTCCAAAAGGTGGCTCAATTGGTCTTAGGTTTGGAGACAAATTCTGATCTTTGAACTAGTCTAGAGAATGGTTTATAGGCTGGTCTTGTTCCCTGGGTAGTGGGCTCAAAATATAAACCCATAGGTTGAGAAAGGGGAATGGTAACCTCATAATTTTCCTAAATCAAAGGATGCAAGGTTTGGATGTGTGTTTCCTCTATGGGAGGTGAAAATATGGTGGTTTATTCCTTGGGAATGATCTCCAAAGGGGAAGTGAATTATTCAGTGGTTGAAAGAAGAGGTAAAGTGGTGATGGTTGCTTATTCGAGTATATCAGTTGAAGGAAGGGTTGATGACTCCACTACCTCAATAAGTGTAGGAGGTGAAAAATATACTTCCATAGTTTGGGTCTTCAAAAGAAGAGAAGGTAATTCCACTATCTCAATAAGTGGAGAGGTCAAAGAATAGGTAGCATGGGTGGTAGGCTCTTTAGTAATGAACATGTCAAGAACCATATTGATGGTATGGGCATCATGAGAAGACTTAGATTTGTTTTTCTCATTTTTGGTAGGTGCACGACTGGGAAAAGGTTGTCTAAAAATGTCAAGGTCTTGGTTCGGATGTCCATTGGCTTGTCCAACATAAGTTCCCCCTTATCAATGAGGGTTTGGACAATGTTTTTGAAGGTATTACACCTACTAATGTCATGTCCAACTACTTGACGGAAATCACATAGGTCATTCTCATTATTCCATCTAGGTGAAAGATAAGAAGAATCAAATTATTAAGGGGGTTTGATGGGAAGAATTTGTATGATATTAGCTTTTAATAACTTCTCCAAGACAAAAGCATAAGATTCCCCAAACGGAGTAAATTACTTCTGATTGTTTTGATTTTGGTTTCTCATGTTTTGTTTTAAGGAATTAGAAGAGTTTGGTTGATTAACAGATGGTGGAGGAGTGGTCTTAAGGACAACCATATTCACAATTCCCTTGCTTTTCGCATTGGTATTGGTTTGATTACTTGGTTTAGAGGAAGAGGCCTCATTGGTTTTATAGGTAGACTTTTTATTTTTCAATTTTAACTTTCCTTCATTGATGGCTCTATTTTATAGCTTACATGCCATGGTAAAAACATTGTCAAAGATTATGAAGCTCTGAACATGAAATGTAGAAGAGATGTGCTTGGCACATGCCTAATCAAAAATTTATATCAGTTCAGGTTGGGGTAAAAAGAAGGAAAGTTGATTGATTAGGCTCCTCCAATGAGCTATAAAATCAGAAATAAATTCATTATCAAATTGCTAGATAGAGTAAAGGTCAGTGATGGAAACTTTATTTGAGATGTTTATTGAAAATAGATCCAAGAAATTTTGGGCTATCTAGGTGAAGGAGGAGAGTGTTTTTTGATGGCATTATACCAATCTCATACTAGATCAGACAGGAACATGGGGAAGGTATGAAGAAGGAAATCATCATTATAGGCAATCAAATAACATGAATGCCTAAATTCCCGAAGGTGCTATTGGGGGCCCTCCTTACTTTGAAACTTAGAAAACTTAGGAAGTTCACACTGAGGAGGATATGGTCTGATAGGGACAGATGGGTGAATGGGTTCATTGCAGATCTAGTCATATGATAAGATGTTGTGAGCACCAAAGATGTATAACTCTAAAGTAGTCATTTTATCCATGATAATTTTCATCAGATTTATTTGGGGTTGTGTGCCTGAAAAGTTGTGAGGTGCATATTATTGTTGTAGTTGGGTGACATATTGATAACTAGTAAAAGGTTAAGGAGCTGCCACATATTGATATGTGGACACAGTTGGTTGGGTGGATGTTATATAGGGGTAGGTGGATATAGGTGGTTGGGTAATGGGTAGAGGTACATTCCCTTGTGGGTTAGGGATGTAACCCAGATTGGGTACAATGGGAACCTATTGAGAGGTTAAATTAGGTTAGGTAGGAGCTGCAGTTGGGTTTGTAACTAAAGGAAAAGTGGTGACCTTTGTACTGATCAGTGGTATGTAGAAGGTATAGACACCACAAGATTTTGAAGTGGAGTAGTGACTAATGAATTGGGGGTAGCTGAAGGAAGGTTGGCAATGTTAGCAATAGGTATCCCCATCTAAGGGGAGTATAGATGGTTAATGGTTGGGTTGCTCCTAGGGTAGAGGAGTTATTTGTGGGGTGGAAGGTGTAAGGGTGTTGGTAGGTTGGGTAGGTTAGTTTTTCTCAGTAGTATCAAAGGGATTATTGGTAGATGAAGATGCTTGGGTAGTCAATGGTTGGGTGGTGACTATGGAAATAGAAGTGTTCCCCATAAGGTGAGAATACATGTCATAAGGTGGGTCCACAAGTGGAACTAAAGTAGGGGTATGGTGAGGTATGGTGTTGAGATAATGTTAGAGGGCCATAGGATTGTTATCTAAGAAGGTGACAAAGTTTGTATCTCCTTGGGGAACTACTTGAGGGAAAGAAGAAATTCTTGAAGGATGTGGAGAGTATTCTAGTTTAGAGACATACTTCATGAATGAGGAGGTAGAAGAAGTTGATTGGATTAGGGATGGGTTCTATCCTATTAGATTCTTTCATTGTTGATGAGTTATAACCATGCAAGATAAGGGAAAGAGAATGCAAAAACAATCTCACCACTCAAATAGAGAGAAGACAAGAAATGAGCAAGGAAATCAAGCAGACACTAAAAATTATGTTAAGTCCTAAAGTTATTTTTAGTCTCTATTTTGTCTTATGCCTTAAGCTTTGTAATAAATTGTGTGACTCCACTTGGGTAAATAGAACATGTACTAGAAAATAAATCTATGGATGGTTTCAAATTGTTTAGGCTCTCAAAAGGATTTGTATTGAAAATCAATATGTGGCTTGGTCTTGGGTCCTACCCCCTCACTTCACATATCGTAGTGATAAGGGTGTCAAGTGCTTAGCCAATATATACCAATTTCTAGAGTCTATACTCAACTAAAGAGTTGAGTTGGTTATCCCCTTGGTAATGACCTCCAAGTAGGATCGCTAGGAAAGGGTAAGGTGATCACTAGGGGATGAAATCCTAGTTGGTCCTTATGTCAAGTTGTTTTTATGTTTGATTGATATAGGTGGTTTTGTTTATGTGTGTGATACAAGTGATGCTATGATCAAATTACTTTGCTTTAATTTAACTATGTGAGATAATCCTGTAAGCAACCAATGTGTGTAGTTAATTTTAAGCCCAAAATGAAAATTTGATTTCGTTATATGAGTAGAGAGATAAGAAGAAAGATAGAACCTAGATGCAACTATGAACCCAAATAAAGACTCAAAGGGTTCCACTAGGCGTGCTAGAATGTTTCAGATAATTTTAGCTTATATTCCAAGAGAGGAAGAAGAATAAAACTAGATACATTTATGGTAAAAAAAATTGTTTGGTCATGTGTTTGTTGAATCGTATGATTGTAGACAAATCCTCTTTGGTTCGGGATGAATGACATGCAAATAAAATAGCATCAAAGCAAATGGTTGCTTAGTTAGATAGTTGGGTGGATTACCTAGCATTAGCTAGATCTCAAAAATAAAAGCTTATTTAGGGGTTGTCAATCCACGCTTTTGAAGTAATTAAGTTTAGAAATTGAAGGATAAATAACTTGCATAAATCATAAAAGATACATAAATTAAGTACAAGAAATGTTTATTAAATAAATTGACTAATTATAGCAATAAGTGGGTTAATATTAAAGCTAAATAGGCTGGGTGTGGTTCAGAAAATAGGTTAGGGCTCTATGAACAAGCTGAGGAAAAGAAAGTTAGATTTGGTTAAGGGTAGGTGGGTGAAAATAGATTTCTATTATTTTGTGCCATAGTGACCATCGATGGTTGAGGTGACCATCGGCCATTATGGTAACTGTCAATGATTGAAGTAACTGTTGGTGGTTGGGATAGACTGTCAGTAATCATGGTGATCATCGATGGTTACTGTGGGTTGGGGCTAGGTAATAAAAGTCTATTTGACAAAGTTACACAATAAGATTCTAAGAGATTGGCTTGGGCTGGGTTGATTGTGAAATGCAAACAAAGTGATCAAGTAATTAAAAATAGATACTTAACTTTCCAATGGTTGATCAAATGTATGGTTGAGGCAGTGGACCCTAGAGTAATTCTAGTAGAGTAACAGTACTTGGTTGTTAGCTTATAGATGGCAATACTTAAGCTCTCTATCATGATGGTTGGATCACTAGATCACTGTGTCATTAGAAAAACACTTGTAAAAGAAGCTCTAGATACTAGAATTCTTGATAGTTGTGGATGGATAATCGATTCCAGGTCCCTTTTTCACCTCCTACTCCTCTCTTCTTATAGGCAAAAGGAAGAGGTGGAAGTGCAAGTTCAAACTTATTATCTAAATATAACTCGTGCATGCATTGGCTTGCATACGAATTAGATGAGCTAATTATAAAAAAACAAAGTAGAGTGATGGGGTAGTTAAGTTGGTTCAGATGGTGGAACCTGATTGTTAGTGGTCAAGGGCCAAGGTTAGGTTGGGTTAAAAGGGTGGGTTTATCTAGTAGGTCAAACTAAATTAGGTTTGGTATGGTTTGGGTCAAAAGGTCAAGATGGTCCCAAGGGGGTCTTGAGGTGGTTCAGGGGTGTTTCGACAATCAAACCCTAGTGTGTGGATTTATGGTGCCTACAATCCCTTTCTAATTCATGTGGAAAAAGAGACCAAAACTAATACTAAAGTGCATATGACTTAGAAGACATGTCCTCCTCCCACTTCATACACTTCTAAGACTGAAGAAGAGGAACATCCTATTCATGATCTTATTGGTACACTTAAAGGTGCACAAGTACATAGACCTATTAACACATTTAATTAACATGGCATTGTTGAAGTTATTTTTATTAATGTGTCATTATTTATGTATGCTTACATTGACTCATAACCTATACATAATGTCATGGTGGATAATAGATCTAGTGAAAATGTCTAAACAATGACATTTACCACTAGTATTGGATACAAACACAATAATTTAATGGGTACAACAAAGATAGTAAAAGGATTTTATGGAAAAGTCAAAACCCACTTGGTATCATTGTGTTACTAATAATGGTAGTGATTACGATAGTTTCTACATAAGATAAGTGTAGTACCATCTTTAGTATATCGATGTGTGAAATATATCTATAGTAACTGAGTAGTTAAAGTTCTAGGTATTCCATATATGTGTCCTATTAAACTAGATAGATTTCCTCTTACACCTCCCCCACAACCTATCATAAAACCTATACATGTTCATTCTATGCATGCAATATATATATATATATATATAAGTAATATATCTTGCTCAAAGACCAATGCTTCAATGACTATTACATTAGATGTTTATTCAAGTTACACAATAGACAATACTTAGTTTGTCACATCTAGAGTTGTTTTTATAGCTTAATCCACGTGTTTGACAATGAATGCCATCTTATAATCCTCATATACGACATAGTTCATAGGATACTATGGTATCTACATCTACACAACATACACGAGACCATATGGGATATGATGATAATTATGCATATGTTAAAACACAAGATCACTTCTTAGATTTTAATACAGATACATATGTTATTAATTTCCCATAGTGGGTGATATTTTTATCGATCAATTCAGGACCTACGTGTGAGCATTACATTGATGGGATCATTGGTTAACATGAGCATATATATATATATATATATATATATATATATATATATATATATATATATATATATATATATATATATATATATATATTAAAAAAATATAAAAATGGGACCTACTATGATAGATACATGATTGATTTATATTATTTATCATATATATCATAGATTACATATCCATTCTCTATACACATGATTTCAAAATATACATGAGTGGGATGAATGACATGCATGTTACATATGATATATGACATAAAGATGTAAGACATTCCTTACATCTGGGGGTTACATTTCTACATCTAGGGTATGCCTACACTAGAGGCATATTTATACACTTTAAAAATTACATCTTTCTATGACCATTCTATTCATCATATAGAGCTAATTATATTGATTATACATGAATTTTTCTTTATTATACTATTTAGAGAGATATATGTTATGGATAGTGTACTTTTCTATGTTGTGATGATGACATGGATTGATTGTGTAGACTAGAATTTATTTTTCCATGCATATTTGATGATGATGATTGTTACATGGTGTGATCCTTGACTGTGTATTATAGTATGTCATGATTTTCGTGTGTGATAATTTATAACCATTACATTGTGTCTCTATCAATGCATGTTATATTTCATGTTCCATGAGTGACTTTTGATGACTATTACATTGTGTGACCATTGACGTGTGGTACATTGATTTCTATCTTTCATGTTTTTATGAGTGCATTGATTTTGTGTTGTCGCATCATGCATCATTTATGTCAAGGATTATATATTCCATGTCATGCCCATGTTGTGTGTGTTGGGTTAGAGTGTGTCATGTCTTGAGTGCTAGTGTGTGTCATAAATATGAAATTATGTATATGTGTGTGCATATCTACATGATTGTTGAGCTTGCGGTGACATTTTTATACTTTTATGTGATGCCATCATTGTTATCATGCATCTTTTGTGTGGTTTATTATTGGGTGCCTATATCCTATTGTGATTATTATTGCATGCCTATTTTCTATATCTACTTGACATGACACTTGCATGCCTAGGGTTATATGTTTAATATGTGCACAAATGATTAAATAAATATATGATGATATAATGTAATCATGTTATCACATGTTTTAAATGATTACATATTTTTTATATAATATGATGTGTATAAATCTTTTCTTTTGAAATGATTGATTCATAGGCTTCATCTCTCACCTCAAAAAGGGACATACTAGTGGATTTGCCATAAATATTCATGCATTTGATAAACAAATAATTCATATTATGGGACATATTGAGAGTCAGATAGGACAAGGTATGATTTAGATTGAGACAAATTATGATTTAAATTAGGATAGATTGACATATTGACATATATGTGAGGCACATGTTGGGAATTTTAAAGGATCATGAGGAACATGTGAAAAATTATATGATATGATGAGACATATAGGGATTAGATTGAGTACATTATCACGTAATATTAGATTTATTAGGTTGAACAAGATACCAAATTTATGGCATTCTATATCACATTGAGGTACAAATGGATCAAAATTTAGGGCATGGATGTTGTTCATGTATGCATTTTACATTTAAATTATCAAAATAATGGTATTGTGTAAGTACTTTGAATTTAAAATCCATTTATAGTGATTGATATAGAGTTTTAATTTTACATACAACCCTAGTACAAAGTTCCACCTTTGCATACAAACCTAAAATGGGTTTCCATCAAAATAGTTAAGTTGATATTTTTAGTAATGCAGTTAAGCTTTATGCATTACCCAACTGTTATCACTTCTTAGTCTCCAATGAGGGTTAAGGAATATATCTTCTTAACCCATGGTTTTAACAATGGCATCTAATTGGGGCATAACCAACTCATTCTCCACTGTTTTCAAAGGTCAGCTTAGTTCGCATACCCATAGGTGTATTCATTCCTTGATTTATAAATTTTAAATATTTTAATGATCCAGATTGTTTCAATTTATCTATCATGAGTGAGGATTTATTTCTACATGTTTCATTGTAGGTTTTTCATGGAGCAAGTTAGATATTGGAGGCATACCTGAAGACATCAATTTGGTTATAATCAAATACCAAATTTATTACTTTATCTTTTTAATCTAAGATTTTGAATAATATATTGAAAGTGGGATTTTTTAGACACATGCAATTGGTATTGGACACTTGATAACATTAGTTTTGACATATCTTTGACATACATGACTTGTGTGTACACATATGATTCTTGTACACCATTTTCCTATCAATTTTCTTATCTATAAACTTGGCCAACCTAATCTGTTATCATTCATATACAAGGTCTCCCTTGTCTATGCTAGAAAGCTCTAATATCCTAAAAATACTATCACCATACTCCAAATCATAGTTTCTTCCTTCTTGGATAGTGTTGATAATAATTGGATGATATCAGTTACTAACAGTATTTGTCTTCATTGGTAATGTCTCAAGTTCTTCAAATGGATATTTTTAAAATTAAAACCCCTCGCTTGGATCATATCACATGTTTCACATGTCAGTTATGGGGGAAAATTTCCTAAAGATTTATCTATCTATGCTCATCAAGTCTAAATCCATTTCTATCTAGAATCCATTTGACATTGCACTTGCAAATTAAGGATTACATCTTTAGATCTATGAAACATCATCCAAAAGTATTAAAAAAATGAAAACTCATGAAGGATCAATCCAACATCCAAACCTAAACACCTAAAGGAAAGTAAAATTTACATATTTTCAAGTGTCAAACACCAAAAATATATATTGCATTATAGAAGAACACTATTGAGAACACATACACATAGGTGGGAGAACTACATATAGTTTGAGATATCTTCAAAGCATTGGAACATAGGTAATGCTTAACCACTCATCGAGGTGTGGTTGGGTCTATCCAACACATATTTCTAACCCATTTTCCTATGTCAATAAACTATCAAAAATAGAACTAGGGTTTCAAGGAAAAGGAGGAAAAAATCAAAATATGCACTCAAGATCGAGAGCAAAAAATTACTCAAAAAACATATTGGCAGGAAACATAGTGATATGTGGCATAATAGACTATAAAATCCTGTAGAGATAATTTTGAAAGATAGTGGACATATCTTGTTGTTACATGTGTTTGAGCCTTACCAATAATGTCTTAGCAGATTTTGAAATTATATTTCCTTAGGTGACCAACCATAAATCCATTTCAGAGCATATTAGACAACTATGCATAGACAATAAGCAAAACATAATAATAAATCAACTAAGTGCCTTATCCTCTTATCATTCTATATTTAGTAATTGCAATAAATCATTTGTTAGCATTCATATTTTTATATTTTATATTATATCTTATGCAATCTAAATTTAAATAGTCTAGTTTACTTATACCACCTAAATCCAAAATATGTTTAGAAAATAACACATGGTGCTTATAACTCTTTCTTTTGAGATGATTTATTTGCAAGCTTCATCCCTCATATTAAAAGGGGGCATATAATGGGATTATCCTAGCGATTCAGGTCATGATAAACATATAGTTCACATTATGAGATAGATTTTGTGATTTAGATGATACATATTAGATAGATTGAGGCATATGTATCGCATTATGCATACTTATAAATAACAAATAGAATATTCTATGACATTATGAGACAAATTATGTGGTTAGATTGAGCATATTTATCAAATTGAACAATTATGAGAAATTATATGACACTGTGAAAGAGATATAATGTCATTCTATGTCATTTTGAGATATATATGGATCACATTTGGGAAATGAATGTTGTTCATGGAAACATTTTTCTATTTTACATATTGTGGATTGTTGGAGATCAATAGTACTATGTAATCACTTTGGATCTATAATCAATCTATAGTAGTTAATCCAGATTTCTATTTTAACATATAAACCTATTTTAGGTTTCTATTTTGACATATGAACCTATTTCAGGGTTTCATATTTGCACATGAACCTAGTTTTGGGGTTTTTAAAAATAATTATGATGAGATTCAGAGTAGTGTAGTTGACGCTTCTACAATGCTCAACTTCGAGAACTTATTCTTATCCAATGGTGGTTGAGGCATTACTACCCTCAACTTATGGTTTCAACAGTTGCATATCTTTGGAGAATAAGCACCTGATGACATTCTCTAAACAAGTTCAACAAGTGGAAACTTAGTTCTAGTACCCTCAGGTATATTCATTTATTGACTCTTCAGTTTCAAATAATTTAATGATCTAGATTATTTAAGCTTTTCTATCATGAATGGAAATTTATCTTTGCACATTTCCTTGCATGCTTTTTTTGGAGAAAGTGGGACATTTGGGCATACCTTTTAACATTAAATGTGATCATCACAAGTACCAAATTTCTTCTTTTATCCTTTAATCTATCTTTTTCAATGCTAGACTAAATATGGGGCATTTGTAGACACCCAAATTTGGTATTATATACTTTTGAAACCTCCACCTTGACACACTTAGACATACTTGGTCTTTGTGTATATATTTAACTCTTGTGCACATTTTCCCCTATCCATCTACCCACCTATGTCCCGACCAACCCAATTTACTAGATACACATATTTAAGATTACCCTAGCCTATGTAAAAACCTTCCAGAATCCTAAACAAATTATCTCCATATCTCAAATCACTAATTTTCATTCCAGGGATAGTATTAATAATAGTCAAATAATTACGATCAACCTAGGTGTCTTCCTCTACTAGTGGTATCCAGGGACACTTAATGGATATTTATCAAATTGGTAAGTATCCATTAGGTTAGCCTAGACATGTTTCATGGATCAGTCATGGTGGAAAATATCAAAGAGTCAGATATAAATACAAATCAATATTAAGGTTAAACTCATTTGGGGACTATCATGACAAGTCCTAACAAACTTGAGAAATACATTAGCACTCTCTTGAGAGATCATCATAAAGGCATACATATCTGAATATCCCTCAAAATAACAGACTTGGACACAAGTTTGAATACAAATATATGTCAAAATTGCATGGTCATAAGTGTCAAAAGGCAAACATTGCATTGCATTTTACATTAATTAAATGTTACACACATACACCCCTATGTGGGAGAGTTAAGTGTGGTTTGAGCCCTCTTCAGAGTATTAGAATGTAGTCAATGCTTAGTCACTCAACTGGGAGTGCTTGGACTTGTCCAACCTAACATACTATTCCTTTTTCCAAGGGAAAACATAGTGTACAAAGTTGGATTAGGTTTTCAAAGCAAAGAGAAGGAAAACATGGATCAATGCATAGGACCAAAGGTGAGCACACACACAAGAGGCATCTACAAGCATAGGTGTAATGGTCTAAGGAATCACAAACCTGCATAGTTAATAGTGACAATATCAAAAGGACCTAGATAGTACCAGTCATTGTAGAGGTTTGAGTTTCACCAATAATATCCACATAGGATTTGAGCTCTTGTAATTTAATCTGAGCAATTACAAAATATTTTTAAATAAAATTATGAATACAGTAAGCAAAAAAATATTAAAATAAATTAAATACATCTTCCTTTTATTACTTTATCAATTATAAGTATAATAAATGTAATATCAATCTATTCTTTTATATTCATATTTTATAATTATTACCTATTGTATAAAATTTGAATATTCATAGTTTTAAATTATTTAAATCACATAATAAATAAAACATCTTTAAAAACAGTATTTTAAAAAACACAAATTATAAAAACAATAACAAAAAATTGATTAACACATAGATTTGACACCGGGAAAGATTCAATAAAACAAATGTCAAAAATATTGTAAATATAAACTATAGCTAAATTAGGTCATTCAAACCATTACTTCCAAAATAGTTTCATGTCCCTAGAGATTTCAATGAGTTTTGCATTTGAAAAAAACACATTCATAAATGCTTCAAATTTGGATATGATATAGGTGTCATGATGTAGGATACCAACACAAATAATGATTCATGGCTTTTAGTTTATTGATAAAGGAAGAAAGACAAACATTAATTTCAAAAGAAGTATCAGCCACCACAACCCTATTCAAAACGGGAATGCCTGAGTTAGGGGATGATATGTTTGTCAATACAACTATAATGAAAATAGCATGTAAATTTAAATTTCAAAAAATATCATCAACTTAGATTAACCTCAACAATAAGAGGTAAAAATAAACTATGATAATTTATTTATTCATAATTATGACTTGATTGACCCAAGAGACACTTGAAATTTTGGAAGGTGATGCTTTTTTTAATCTAATTAGGTAATAATATATTTACAAGTATTTATCTCAAAAGTTTTATATAGAATATATGGATTTATATTATTTAGTTTTTTTAATAAAATAAAATAATATTTTTTTTAGATTTTATTATATAATAATATATTTATAAGCACTTATTTCAAAATTTTATATAAAATATATAGATTCATATTCTTTAATTTATTACAATAAAATATATTACAAAATAAATTTTTATACAAACATAAAGAAACATAAATATATTTTATAACATTTATTATACAAGATAAGAAATTTATAACAATAATAACAAAAAAATATGTATTTAAAGTTGAAACAAACCTCTACACAAGAGTCATATATTCATTTGCGCAGAGAATATTACAACACTATTATTTTAGGTCATTACTTGTATTTGGTGTCAACATATTAATATTAAAGAGATTTACGCATCCAATCAATTCACTCTAGCATTGAAGTCTCAATATGCTTTTCTACCAAAATGATGAAAAATAAGAATAGAGAAGATTCATAGGATTTTTTTTGGTTCAACAATGTTTACAATAATTATTTCTTTTAAAAGATATTATAATAAATCTTATATGGTTTATCGTGTTTCTCTCTAAATTATTAATTGGATTTATTTGGATTCAAATGATATATCATCATATCATTCGCCTTGTAAGAAATTAGGTTTTTCTCTTCTATGCTTTTAGTTGGATTTACTTGGATTCAAATGACATGTCATCATATTATTTATGTTGTAAAAAAACATATTTTTGTTTTGTATGTTCTTAATTCAATTTAGTTGAGAATTCAAATATGATAACATTCAAATTAATTGTTGAGATCATACTAATCATCTTATAAAAATACATTATTTCTTGTAATAATTTTTCTCTGAAATCAATTATGTAAAAATACAATTATTTAACGTTTCAAATCTCACTACTTAATCTATATTTAAAAAAGAAAAAGTTGAAACTATAATATTTTTATATAATCTAAATCTAAAAAAAATCTACTATATTTTATATTGTGAAAAAAAAAAAACTCAAAACATAAACTATTTCTTATGTTTCTTTAAAAATAGTGAAAGTGTAATTACAATTAATTTATTTATTTATTAAAAACTTAACAGTTTTTAACAGACAAGACCAATGAGAATCATGTTAAAAAAGCCAGCAATACAATACCTTAATTTAAAAAGCAACAAATTATCCTCAAGTGTAGAGACTCTCTTCTACACCACAAAGTTGAGCCTTCGAAAAGGGAAAAATAATAATGAGGCGGACATAAAAGGAATCATCCCCATTTGAATTTGACGGTTTGTGACTTGTTTTTAAGTTCATTTTTGTAATTGCTAACCCTAGGACTTTTCCCCATCTCTGTCTTCTTTTAGCATGTAATAATTGTTAAGAAGCACAATATGATACAAGTTGTTTACTAAATCTTGGATTGTTTACAATTCTACCTTTACTCAACACACAACATATGTATTTTGAACCATAAAAAACTTGGAGAACATTTAAATATTTTATATTAATTTTAAGAAAATTAAAAAATCCTCCCCCTACTTTGGGCTACATACATAGATGCATAAACATATATACATAGAAGTAAAAATATACACGATGGTTTATATAGAAAATAATGAAGGAAAAGATGGAGACGGAGGAGGCACGCTCCCTCCCTCCTTTCGTCGAAATTTTAATTGTAGGGTTTGCTTTTCAGTAGTGTGGTTCTGAGGAGTATGATTATAGGAGCGTTGTGTGTCGAGAAGGGATGATTAGGGAGTCAGGACTCCTCTAGAGGATCACCTAGTCGATTGTTTGCTTGGAGGTATAGGGTTTGGCCATATTGAGGTGTGGGCAGTGGCAGTGTTTGTAGGTGATCGTTCCTTACATCGTGGGTATTTGTTGTCTCTTGTTTGCAATTGTTATGGTTGCGTTTCTCTGGTTTGGTCGTCACTATAGCAACAACAATGGCTATAATAGCAGTAGTGGTGGTTGTAGCGATAACGACAGTTCTATTTATAAATGTGGTCATTCCCAGTGTCTTGGTATGCGGTGATGTTCTACTTTGGTTATTGTAGCTCTAAAGCGTCTGCTGTTAGTTTTAGGGTTTTTTTGGTTTTTTGGTTTTACTTGCTAGGTTTTGCTCGACCAGCACAGTTGCCCTGAGGATTCACTTTTTATTTTGCCTTTGTTTGGATTTGCTCGGCTAGTAAGGGGGTTATGAAGGTTGGTGTCATATTTTTACCGGTCGCTTTACTATGTAATCTTCAATTTATTATTCTTAATAATAAAGTCATCATGAAGCGTTCCAATAGTAAAAACATACATGACTTCATGTTAGGGGGCAAATCGCTACAACAAATATGAAATAAAATAAAAGCCTCTATGCCAAAACACACTATCTTTTACAAAATGATGCAAATAAACTTTTATTTTTAGCAAAAATTGTAAATCAACTCACTTGATGTAAAAGAACAAATACAATATAATGACATAAATTGAAAAGAACATACGAAAAAATTTATAATTGTTGAATTAATAGAATTAATATTGTTTGTAAAAAATGAAACAAACATTATGCTCATGTTGAGAACAATGAAAAGAGGTATGAAGAAAATATGAACAATAGCCCTTTCCAATCAATTTGCAGTACTGTAAATAGTATTTTTAATGTCCAGGGCTCTTCCCTAATATGACACTCTGTAATGAAACTCCTTAAAACAAACTACAACTGTTCAATTACTTCTCATTCTTAACTCATACTCTAATGCTATGCATTTTTTTTTATTTGTATTATTCTAAACAACAAAATTCATCTGCCCCTATTAAACAAGACAATTAACATTTAGTTCTATTACTAGGAGAACAACTCCACAAATATCTCAACCTTTCACTAACAAATGTACATCATATACAACAATGTTCAAATATTCAACTGCAACTCTCCTTCTCACAAACCACTAACATAAGTGTGCATCTTGAGTGTTCCCAAAATTCTTGGATTTTATTTTGCCTTAGGTCCCACTAGTAATGCTTTGCATCATTCTCCTTTGTCAAGAAAAATTCTAAACATTTTGGCTCAGAATTGGTTTTCCTCCATAAATCAAACTAGGACTCTTCTTGTATAAGCTCACGTATACTTACAAGGATAATCTTTGCCTTGTTTGCAACCTCACTTTGCTTAGCCAAATAAAAAATGATAAAATCCACCTTCACTATAAATCCACTTAATTCAACATTATGCCTTTCATTTTTATGCTTGCAATGGCCATCTCAAAAATGGCTTTCTCTTCCTCTTGTTTCAGGGTTTAATAATCACCTCCATGCTCTATGAGAACAATCATTGTTGCAATATGCATATCAACTTCATCTCCTAATTTACCTTTATGCATGCAACATTTACATGCCTATCTTTCTTCAAGAGATTCTCTTATCTCTTCCTCCTTTGCCTCTTGATGACACATTAAGACTACATCCTCTTCAGTTTTCTCTTCCCTTTCATTCTAATGCTCCATAAGAGTAATTTTTGTAACAAGTTGATCACTAAACCCTTAGTTGCACCATCTCTTTGCATGAAATCCATTGTCAATAAGCTTCTTTTAGGGGTCTTCTTAATATAAAAACACTCTCCTTCCACAAGAGATTCATTTCTTCCAAGGTCTTCTTTCTCCAGTAAACCTTTTTCCTCTTCATTCCAAAAATGCATGGTGTTATCCAGGCCATATTTCTCCTCTCTCTCTTCTTTATGATATTGAGAAAGATTTATTCTCACAACTGTCTCCTTCAAATCACTAAGTACCTCCATATCTTTTTCTTCTGAGACTTCATTCTTTGTTGCTTCATCTCTCTTTCCCCTTTCTCCATGTCCCTAAACCTCAAGGTTGAAACACACCTTCTTTGAAGATACTTGTCCACCCTTTCAAAAATTTCTTTAATCATTCTCTATTGCTGTCCAAATTCCATTTGTACATCCATAGCCACAACCAAAACTCTCCTTTGAGTTATTGTCTACTCTCCTCAATAACAACTAATTTTGTCCCAAAAATTCTCTACTCCCAACATCTTTGGATGTTTTGATACCAATTGTTCCAAATAATCCTTCATTTTCTGCAAAATTGTGAATCAACCCACTTGATGCAAAAGATCAAATAGAGCAAAATGATATAAATTAGAAAAAACATGCAAATCTGATACTAGAATAAATTCATAATTGTTGAATTAAAATTGTTCGTAAAAACTAAAACAAGCATTATGCTTATGTGGAGAACAATGAAGAGAGGCAAGGAAAAAATGTGAACAATCTACATTACTATAAATAATATATTTAATATTCATGACGCTTCCATGTTACAACACTCTGAAATAAAAATCCCTAAAACAAACTACAATTGCTTAATGGTTAACTCTTACTTTCCACCATTAACTCCTACTCTAATAGTATGCATCTCTTTTATTTATACTATTTTAAACAACTATATTAATCTATCCCTACTAAAGGGACAATTAACATTTAGTTCTATTATTAGAAGAACAACTCCACAAATATTATTAGGAGAACAACTTTATAGATATCTCAACCTTTTAGTGACAAATGTACATCATGTAAAGTGGTGTTCAAGTGTTCAAATACAATTCCCTTACTCACAAACCACTAACATAATTTCTCATGCTAAGTGTTCCCAAAATTCTTGGATTTTGTTGTCCTGGGCTATACCAATAATGAAATTACAAAGCAAAACCTAAAATTGAAATTTCAAAAAAAACCCAAAAAAATTCAAACAAAGCTTTACAACATGGTATGGATATCCATCAAAAGCATAATTGAAAGGGGTTATTTTATATGTTTACCAAAAAAGGAAAAAAAAAAATAGGGATGTTGAATTGGGGCCAAGCGCTCACTACCTAAATGGAAAGGGTTCAAACTTGATGGTACTTACAAAGGACTATCTCTCTTCAATGTTTCGTGCATCTTAACAATGCCAACACCATCTTCTATGAGCGCATCCAATAATGTCCTCTGCTAATGTTAAAAAAAACCCTTTAAATGGAATTCTTTCATTGCAGCTTACCAAAGACATGGGTATCCTCAGGAGGCATTGACACTATCCAATATGGAATACAAACATCCTAAGTTGCTCTGAATTGTTGATGCTGGAATCACACTGCAGGCACATGAACTTGATGCAAAAGCACCCATGAGATTGTGCAATCGTGTATCACTAAAAAAAAAGGGTAATATTTAATTTTTATTGTAATTGTTTTATCTTACTATAACAGTTGTTAGTGCAGACAATTGAGTGTTTTTGGGATCTTGTACTCCTAAAACTAAATGTTGTTGAAATTGTGTTACCTTATAGTTAATTTCATTAAATTGCATGCTTGTTTTAGGGACATTTAATTACTATAGAAGGTTGGGACTTTTGGGGTAGTAGTGTATTATTTTATTTTATGAAAAAAGGGATGACAATAACAGATATATAGAAAGGAACGCAACTCTTTTTAAAAAATAGAAAATTGTTGTGTGTTAGTAGGGGGCCTAACTATCCCTATCTTGGAATGATATACTAGGTTGTATTAGTTGTTCTCTAGTATGGATTCCATATTTAATAATGATTCAGTTGTGTTTATGTGATCCCTACTTTGCATAAAAAATCTATCTTATTGCATGATATTTGCAGGGGTTCTCTATATTTAATTTTGCAGAGACTAGTTGCACCAATTTTGGTATTATAGCCATAACTTTTCTAGTTGGGAAAAGTGTGAAGAAACTCTTACAGAGATAAGTGTGTTTGAAAGTTAAAGACTATGGAAAATAAGTTATGCAAGTTGTGAAAGACATTGGGTAACAATGAACTTTAGATGGGGGTGCTGCTAGAATCGTTGTAAGATCAAGAACACCTAGAGTTGTTGACATGACCTAAATGATGATAGAGGTCTAAGCAAGATTGGTTGCAATGGAGATAACCTAAAGAAGGGGAATTCATATTGATGATGTACCTCATGATGAAGGAGAGAGATTCTACGAAGCTCAAGAACTTGAAGAAGAAGTAGGGATTGCAACTAAGACCAATTTTCTCAAAGTCATGGCAAATATTGGAAGCAAACCCAAATTGGAAACACCTTATTATAGTGGAGGCTTGAATAGTGAATATATCATAGACTTGATTACATAGATGGAAAATTACTTGAATATGAATCAACAGAGAAGCCCAGTAGAGGAAAGTTTGCTTGCACAAGGTTAAAATGTCATGCATTTTTATGGTGGGACTTGTTGACGATGTGGATTGCACCCTTGAGAGAAAGTTGGGCTTCTCTCTTCCACGTAGCACAATGGAGACTCCTCTCTTGCCTGTGGGTCTGGCAAAACTGAGGGGAGAATCTCTAGATAAGGGCTAGCTCCCTTTGATGCATCTTTGAGTTATTCTAGTACTATTGCTAATATATATATAAGGGGGGCATTGAAAAGAGAGAAGGATTACTAAAATTAGAGCCTAAACTAAATGGTAATGCACCAAAAATGGTTGATCTACTTAGCTTGAGCATACACTCTCCACCAAGAACAAGCTAATATACACTTCATTTGATATGATAAATTCTTCTGCATCAGTGAGCTAGGGGTCCTCTAGAGATACAGGGAGGAAGAACTACCAGATGTGTTCTAAGACACACTATGGCATCCTGTTCACATGCACCTATACTCTGCTATGGACAGTTTTGGCTAACCTGCAAAAGAACTCACAATACACTAGACATGCTAGAATCATTCTGTGAAAGCATGAAGGAAAATGACTTAACACAAGACAAAGCCATAGACATATGCAAAAGTGCAAGCTCAAATGGAGGCAAAAATGCTTCTTTTTGATTCAAGGTAAATTTCGGTAGAGTTCCGCCTTACAAGCTGAGATATCTCTCTCAAATGAGAGTTTTACAATATATATAGAGAGAGAGGAAACAATGATGCCCCTTTGGAAAAGACTTTGACACCTTTTTTACAAGTGGCCCATGTGCGCTGAGAACAATGAGAAGAGGAAGTCGTTGTTGCTGATATCATCCTTCTAAAAATGGCCTGCTAGAACCATGCTGTGTAGTCGCCAGTCTTGACTTTAGCGCTTAAAATGTATTAAATGCTACTGTAGAAGCATGAGTCACCTGATTGTTTTAATGACAAGGCTGCCCACTTTGTCTGCAAACAAGACCGCTTCTTAAAGAGATTCACATGGTTGTCTACTCACTAATGCAAAATGAGGAAAAAATAGGCCACATCATTCACTGTTTGCGTTCCTTGATGACCACTTGGTGGAGACTGTTTCAACTGCTAGAATAACTCCTCTATCGACGCTTTCCTTTTGACACCTAGGTTGTTCCCATCTTTCTTTGTTATTTTTGTCTCTTCCTGGCTTTGTCTTTTCCTAGCTTTGTCTTTTCCTGGCTTTGTGAGCACTTGGGGCTATCTTCTCATCTTTTGCTAGCTCCTTAGGCTCTTTTCTTAGCAGGCTCTTCCTTTTGGCCCTAAGGCCTTTGAATTCCTTTAGGTTCACGCTCAAGCATTCAAAGATCAACATCTATTCTATTGCCCTAAATTTGACGTCTGCAGGGACGTCATCGGATGTTTGGATTCCAACGGCTAGTTCACTATGCTCAATTTTGACATCTTCGGGCCCGTCACCCCTTGGTCAATTCCTTCGGCTTCACTTTCCTTCAGCTTTCTTAGCAAAGTATTCCCTTGATCGGGCTTAGTCTTTGAACCCTCCCGAAGGGAAGGTGTCCCTTTAGACTTTGAGAAAGGTCCCTTTCACAGTCGTTGAGAGTCTCCCACAAGGGCACATGCCCTTTGGGGTCCTTCGGTCTGTCTTGGTCCTCAAATCCTTCAGACAGAATTCCTTCAGACATTTTGTCTGAAGGAAAACTTCCCATCATGTTTTTTCTGCTTGCTTTACTTGGGTCGGGCCTTTTTGTGGATAAATTCCTTCAGACATTTTGTCTAAAGGATTTGCCTTGTTCACTTTTGCCACGGGATTTGCTTTCGAAAGAGTTTCTTTTGATTCTTTGCCTTGTGAATTTCTTTAGACAAAATGTCTGAACGAATTCCTTCGGGCATTTTGCCCGAAGAAATTCAACTTTTGATTTTTTGCCTTGTCTTTTGACTGCAAGGGTTCCCTGCCCTCTACAAGGGCACTTTTGGGTCCGGAACTACCCTTCGCAGCCTATTAGAATGGTCCAGTTTGTGCCTAACTGCCCTTTGCAAGGGCACTTGTCCTTCGGGCTTTGGAAAACCCCTTTGAACCTTCCGATTGAACCAATTTGCTTGAACCAACTGATTGAACCAACTGATTGAACCAATTGATCGAACCAACTGATTGAACTGACCGATTGAACTGACTGGTTCAACATTGTTAAGTTCAAAGTTCAAAGCTCTTGGAAAGATCATGTCGTTAAACTTGGACGTCAAACCACCTTTTCCAACCTTAAGGAAAAGTGTCTTGAACATTTTTGGTCTCTTTCCTTGTGAATTTCTTCGGACAAAATGTCCAAAGAAGCTTTGTAAAAACCTTGCATTCTTTGAACTGGTTCATCTTTTGCTGGAAGACTTGTGCAAACCAAATTTGAACTGGCTTATAATAGCAAGGGGAAGGAGACTGATTTTGGCTTGTAGGACCAAAATGGTCAACAGGACTATGTGCACACTAAGAGGTAAAGAAGAAGGAAAGATAAAATTAAAAATTGGGATAGAATGGTGCGAATTCCAAATTCTTACCTTCAAACTATTAGATGAGATTATTCAAAAAGTTTCCAAATTTGAGATTAAAAAAAGTGGGTGTGAAGGAGTACACAAAAGAGTTGTACAAACTATAAGTGTGGGGGAAGATGACCCTAAAAAGGTAGCAAGGTATGTGAATGGGTTGGTTTTAATACCCAAGATGAAATTAGTTTGTTGAACTTTACAAGCATAGAAGAAGCCTATCAATGTGCACTGAAGGCAAAAGAGAAGTTGTCACAAAGGAAACAAATGAACTCTAGAGGTGGAGAAAACTTTTCAAGAGGAAGGGGATAAAACTTTGGTGGAAGAGGACAAGAAACCCATGATAGAGAGGCAAGTAGCTTGCAGGGCCAAAACTTTAATGCAAAAGAAAGAGGAGGTTATACACCTAGAGGAAGAAGGTTTTATGGAAGAGGATTTGCAAGAAAATGTTTTAAGTGCAATAGGTATGCTAGTCATATGTCATTTGAGTGACCAAAACAAACACAAAACAAAAGTAGAAGCGTTGAAGGGAAAACACATATAGCTAATGGGGATGAGAGTTTCCAACACACACATAAGAACCAAAACAAGGGGCAGCGCTTTTGATGAGAAGAGTACTCTTGAAACTAACAAATGAGACATTTTAACCAACACAAAAGAGGAACATCTTCAGGGCAATCTGCAAATCTAGAGGTAAATGTTGTAAGTTAATCATTGATGGTGATAACACAGGCAACCTAGTGACTAAGGAAATGGTAGATAAGTTAGCACTGAAAAGGTCAATGCACCCAACGCCTTATAAGTTTTCTCGGTTGCTTAAGGGACACCAAGTGTTAGTCAATGGACAATGTACAATAAAGCTTAGATTGGAGCCTATAGAGATGAAATTGTATGTGATGTGATGCCCATGGATGTGTGTCACATACTATTGGGTAGGCCTTGGCAGTTTGATAGGAGAGAAATACACAATGGTAGGGCAAACACATACTCTCGTGAAAGATGGGAAGAGATTCATGTTGATTACATTGAAAGATAAAGGAGAAGAAGTGGAAAATAGTCCAAAAGTGATGTTAGTATCTAGAAAAGAGTTCCCAACAAAGACAAAGAAGGAAGAGGCATGCTTTGCCCTCATTTCCAAACTCATGCAAGTGGAGGCAAACACCAAGTTGAGTTACTTACCTACTGAAATTCAAAGTTTATTGGAAGAATATGTGGACATAGTGCCCAATGATTTGCCTAATGGATTACCACTGATAAGAAGCATTAGTCACCACATGGACTTAGTGCTAGAAGCAAGTTTTCCAAACAAGGAATCTTACAGGGTGACACCTCAAGAGAATGAAGAGATAAATAAACAAGTCCAAAGTTGTTACAAAAGGGGTTCATTCGTGAAAATGTAAGTCCATGCACAGTTCTAACTGTTTAGCACCAAATAAAGGCATAGGATGGAGAATGTGTATGGATTCGAGGGCAATAAATAAGATCACAATAAAGTATAGTTTCCCATTGCCAAGAATGGATGATTTAATGAATTGTCTAAGTAGAACCAAATACTTATACAAGATTGATTTAAAGAGTGGGTATCACCAAATCCAGGTAAGAGAAGGTGATGAGTGGAAAACAACATTTAAAACTAATGACAGATTGTATGAATGTCTTGTTATGTTATTTGGTTTGTCTAATGCCTCGAGTACATTTATGAGGCTCATGAATGAGGTACTGAAACCATTCACAAGTAAGTTTGTCGTGGTGTATTTGGATGATATTTTAGTTTTCAGCCATTCTAAGGAGGAGCATTTGAGACATTTGAGACTTGTGTTGAGTAAGTTGAAAGAGGAAAAGTTGATGAACTTGAAAAAGTGCAGATTCATGAAAGAGAAGCTTATTTATTTGATATTTGTGATTTCACAAGACGGATTAAAAATGGACGTAAAGAAAGTAAAAGCGATAGTGGAATGGCCTTTGTCAAGGACTATGTTTGGAGCAAGGAGCTTTTATGGTTTGGCTAGTTTTTACAATATATTTATTAATAATTTTAGTGGTATTTGTGCACACATCACAGATATGATGAAACCCTAGGGACAAGAAGAAGTTCCATAATTGCAACAAAAGAAAGTTTTTAGTTATTAAAGAGAAAATTTATAAAACAATTAATTTTGCAATGCTTGATTTTGAAAAAATGTTCCAAGTTCACTGTGATGCAAGTGGGAAAGCGATAGTCGTAGTGCTCATTCAAGAAGGTAAGCCTATTGTTTATTTTAGTAAAAATTTAAATGAAGCAAAGAGGAAATATTCTATTTATGACCAAGAGTTTTATGCAATAGTTCAAGATCTTAAGAAGTGGCGGAATTATTTACTACGTTAAGAATTTGATTTGTTCACTGATCATCAGGAGCTACAGTACATAAACAAACAAGGTAAATTGAATCAGAGGAACACTAAATGGGTAGAATTACTTCGAAGTTATACTTTTGTGTTAAAACATAGATGTGACAAATGCCTTGAATAGGCGAATTCTTGTATTGAATGAACTTCAAAGACAAATGACTTAGATATTTGAATCCTAAGTTGTGAAAAAGGACAAATCAATTGAAGAGCTCACAACTAGTCCATGAGCAGGGGCTCATATTCTATTTACCTTGGGTATCTAATGCAAGAGCACCACAGGATTTTGCAACTCTGTATCATTAAAAAAAGGGGAAATATTTGATTTTTAATGTAATTGTTTTATCTTGCTATAATAGTTGAATGAATGAAAAGATTTTAATAACGTCCACGAGACCACAGTTGTTCGTCCAAACAAGAGAGTGTTTTCGAGAGCTTATCCTCCTAAAAATAGACTTTGTTGAAACCACCCTCCGTTATATTTACTTTTATTAAATTACATGCTTGTTTTAGGGACGGAGCTCGGTCACATAATGGGGGCCAACTAACTATTTGTAAGCAGGCACTGCTCAGAAATTTTAGTGTTTTTAAAAAATTTACGCTTCCATGTGTTTTTTTACTTTTTGCTACAGGGACTCTTGTTAATTTCAGATTTCCATACATGTGGTTTCATGGAACTCACTACCTAAATAATCCATTAGGGAACAGAGACATAACAACGAAATAACCCATTACCGATCAGAGACAAAACCACTGAAAAATGCAGAGAACAGTTGCATTGGCTATGAAAAACGCAGAGAACAGAACAGCTTATACAACATAAATTTGTGCAATAGAACATTATATTCCAGATGGGATGATTAATTGGTCAATCAGGTAATGGTATTGTTAGATTGTTAAATAATTTTAAAATGTTAATTGATCCGATGGTATGTTCAGAGGAAACTGAGGCAAACACATGCAAGACAGAGCAAAATTTAAACAACAGGTTGAATAAAATTTGTAGCCCCTACTGCTTGAATGGGAAAAAGGGGATGACAATAGCAGATACACAGAAAGGAGCGCAGCTTTTTGAAAGAAATAGGAAAAAACTGCCGTGTGTTAGCAGGGAACCTGACTGTTCATGTCTTAGAATGGCATTCAAGGTTGTATTAGGTGTTGTCTGTTATGGATTCCAGTTTTAATAATGATTCAGCTGTGTCTACTATGGATTCTAGATTTAATAATGATTCAGCTGTGTTTATTTGATTCTTGTTTTGTATCAAAATTATGTGTTATTGCATGATATTTGCAGGGGTTCTCTCCATTAAATTTTGCAGAGACTGACTTCACGAGAACTGCACGAAACTGTTTGACAAAATGTCTCAAGGAAATATGCACAAAACGGCTTGTACGAGGATGTTTTGAAACTCTGCGAAGGAAGCCACTAGCAACGCACACTAATCAAATGTATAATGACAAAATGGATTTGACAAACCTGAAATGTACTTTGCAGGCAACTTTTCTTTAGCCTGTGACGCTAGAAATATAAAAATTGCCACGGCTTATCACTGCCGATCACTATTCCACACGTATATTAAAAGCAAATACCTATGTTGATCAGTGTTCATGATACAATATCTGAATGCCAATGCCGATCACTGTTCATCAAGATCAATGTTGATCACTGTTCATGATACTCTGGATCAAGTTATATGGAGGTTTTCTGGCAGGCCCTACTTAGCAACTTTTTTAACCCTCTGTAGTTAAACGGCGAGGTGGAAAATATATATTTTTTAAAGATTTTATGTTTTCAGAGTTCATGAAATTGTAAAGATGGCTTTTGGTTAAACTGTGTATAGATTTTTTATCAGTGCATTTGAATCACAATCTCTACATAGTTTATCCAAAAGCCATCTTTACAATAATTTTTCTGCTAGGCTACATGTCTTTAGGAGTCTTTGAATCTTGATTTTATATTTGATCACCGCACTTCATCATAACTAAAATTGAGAGCATATGTCAATCTCAGCAACTGTTCCAAAATGGAATTGATTGATCTATCCCATTATAAACTCATTATTAGATAGTTAGTAACTGCATTTCGATTCAAATACAAACACGAGATGTCGTTGCTTTGATGGAACGCACTTTGCCCTTCATATCACCAGAGATTGAGGGCCTGCCTAATTTAGCATTGTACTTCGATCTGTCTTGGAATTCGCCACAGAGAAGCTTGCCAAAGGAAATAAGTAAAATGGTAATGGTTCAAGGAAAAGATCTATTCGGAAATCAATTATCCAGTTCTGTTGGAAGCTGTATTCGACTACAATATCTCAATCTCTCTCATAATGTGTTCAAAGGTTCGAATCCAGATTCAGATTTGAAACTGCAAAATCTCCCATGCACAAAATTGTATGGTACGATATTGAAATCTCTACAAAACCTAACGATGCTGACCTTTCTGGACTTTTCATGCAATTCGTTCATAAGAGAAATTCTTGAAACGGAACTGCTTGCAAACATTACTGCTTCATCATTCAAGGGAGACCATGGTAGCCATGTTCTGAAAAGGGGAATATGAGAGTCTTAAAAGGAGTTAAAATATATTCAAGAAAATATTCATAAGAACACCGTCTATAAATAACATCTATCATATACACTTTTCAGTTTAGGGCAGTAAAAGTAGAAAATATATGCTGATTATAGTTAGAGATAGGAGGTTTCTTTGGTACCGTGGTCTATGTAGGGGATGGATGTCATCATTAACTCCATGTCCAGAGAATAATGGTTTAACTTCTATCATATACAATTTTCAGTTTAGGGCAGTAAAAGTAGAAATATACGCTGATTATAGTTAGAGATAGGAGGTTTCTTTGGTACCGTGGTCTATGTGGGGGATGGATGTCATCATTACCTCCATGTTCAGAGAATCATGGTTTTCAAGTACAGAGAATCATGGTTTTCAAGTACAGAGAATCATGGTTTTCAAGCACATGCAATTCTGGAGACCCAATTCCAGGGAAATCCAGAGGCCACTGGCACTTCCATAAATTGTTTATATACATAACTCCACCATCTTTTCCCAAACAACTCCAGACTACGTTGTTCCAGGTAAACATTTTTATTTTACTTCTTGCCCTGTTGCTTCAATGTCATTGTTGTTGTTTTGGCTGGTGCAAACTGACATGGATTTAATGCAATTACCAAGTCAGTCCAAGCAACAAAGGGAGATGTTTACAGCTATCAAGTTGTGTTGTTGGAGGTTGGCAGCAGAAAGAGGCCAACCATCCAGATGTTTGTTGAAAGACTCAGCTTGGGAGGTGAGTTAACATGGCTTTCCCTGATAGAATTTCAGAGGTGTTTGATAATAGCATAACACCGGTGTAATGGAGCTGCTACAGATGACACAGGTTATTATCTTATTTAACTCATATGATTAGTTTTTCTGTGAATAAAAGATATGCCTAAAGACCAAGCAAGTATGGCAGAAGTGGGGAGTTATTGGAAACTATTAAGGAAATGTTTAAAGGGAGCAGACCGTGTTCCAAATGCCCATCTGATCTAAAACCAAATGGTAGTCAGAAACGGCAGGGAAGCAAATGCCGTTGAGGCACTAAAGAGTTAGTTCCACCTTGCACACAACTTCTTAAACTGGGTTTGGTGTTTTGGGACAAATTAGACTACTTTTAAAGTAGGATTATGTCGATTTTCATGATGAAACATGTTGAATATATTAAATGAAACAATTTCCAACGTTTCAAGTACCTCAAGGAAACAATAGAAAATGGTAAATGTGAAATGCAAAACAAGAACAAAGAAATTGAATCGAAATTGCAACTATTAGCTTAAAGTTTTGCCCAAAATATCATGGTCCAAATATCAAGACATGATTTAATTGCCAAGGGTGGGGTTCCATGGAGGGGGCTATGGCTCTTAGGTTCATTGCACAGGGAACACCATGAAAGCTGTGTGATTCAGCTATTATCAAGGGAAACTATGAGAAGACTCTGGAGAAGGGCAGTGCTGGAACTTTCCCACGTCTGCATAATATTTGTATTGCCATTTTTTATGTGGTTGAAGTTCAGTTTTAACATCATCACTTCAGCGTAACTTTTTAAAAAGATTCTTGGTTTTTCTCTGTCACGGTTAATAGAAAAATTGTTTGAAGTCTATGAAACTTGTTTTGTGCAAAATGTTCTGAAATTACCTCAACACGGGCTGCTACTTAAAATCTGGTAGCCCTGTCCATGAGACCACAAAGCAACTTAGCTTTGATACCACTTATTGTGGATCTAATACCGAATGTTATGATTGTGATTGCACTTGTTATCCTAACAGAAGTAAAGATATAATTACAGTATATAATTAAAGAAGGAAATGTCAACTTCAAGATTAAAAGGGTGGCACCTGTGTGCCATTGGAGACAAGTGGAGAAACCCTAAATAGAAGTACAAGTGATACTATTGCAACCAATGCAATCCTAAGGAATTCTTGCCTATAATAACAATAATTTTATTAGTGAGAGAATTTTACAACAATACAATGGATTTGAATATAATTCTACTTCAATGTCAATTACCATGTAATATGTATTAATACTTTTTTTTTGGTTCAGTAAATGCTTCTGACCTGAGCTATGAGACGGAGGAGCTTTAATCTGGGGACCAGTTCCCACTGAGACACAAACAGGGGGCCCAGTTCCCCACAATCCAACACATATGGTTATAATCAGCTTCAAATCCAACATATATGGTTACAACCGACTTTAAATGGCCTCAAATTCAACACATTCAGCCATAACCAGCCTCAAACGCCCCTTATTGGGTGGGGTTGGGTACAACTAGCCCATTGACCAACCCACCAACATCTCAACGGCACCATGGATTGGTACTTTTTGACTAGGCCTAAGTTCTATTAGATGACATTAACTCAGACCTGTATAATCACTCTTGTTACTTGCCTAAGGCAATTGTCAAGAACAAGTGCAAGTCCAATGGTAGCTGGCAGTCTCCCTTCCATTCCACCATCACAAGAAATTTTTACATTACCTACATTGAGATAATATTACTGCTTATTTGAGATAAATTGAGGATATATTACAGAAGCAACTCTTAAGAAGGCCTGTGCTTGTCTTGTAGTTCACAGCTGCACCTTTTCTTTTACTTCACAAGTAGTCTAGTTTGTCCCCGACACCAATCACAATTTAGGAAGTTGACAACAATGTGGAAGTACTCTGACCCTTTACTGCCGTAACAAGATTTCCTGCCCATCTTCTACTGGTTACCATTTGGTATAGATTGGATTGATACTTGGAATCCAGTCTACTTCCTTCAGACATCTCCTCAATACTTTCCAATAACTCCACCACTTCTGCCATGCTTGGTCGGTCTTTAGGTGAATCGTTTGTGCACAGCAAAGCTACTCGAATTAGTTGAATAAGACAATTACGTGTAGCATCTGTAACAGCTCCATTGCACTGCAGCAGGCTATTATCAACCACCTCTGAAATTCTATCGGGGAAAGCCATGTTAACCCACATCCGCAAGCTGAGTCCATCAACAAACATCTGGTGGGTTGGCTTCTTTCTGGTGAACATCTCCAATAACAGAATTCCGTAGCTGTAAACATCTCCCTTTGTTGAAATCCTTGCACCAACTCCATACTCTGCATTAAACCCATGTCAGTTTCCACCCTCTAAAACAAAATACTGAAATTGAAGCAATATGGCAAGTCATAAAAAGGAAGTCCTTACCTGGGGCAATGTAGCCTACAGCACCTTTAAGTCTAGTTGATGACGAGGATGAATGCATAGAATTTTGAGATAGTATTTGGGAGTTCCCAAAATCAGCTACATGTGCTGTCATATAGTAGTCCAGAAGTACATTGTTGGGCTTCAAATCACAGTGAACAACTTGAATTGAACAATCATGATGAAGGTATGCCAAGCCACGGGCAATGTCCATGGCTATCTGTAATCGTGTCTGTAAATTCATTTTACATACACCTCCAATGTTACACTTGCCATTATCACAATGCAAATGCTTTTCCAGGTTTCCATTAGACATGAAATCAAAAACCAAACCTTTGAAGTCAAGGTTAGAGCATGCAGTAATGACTTTTATCACATTTCGATGTCTGGCTTTACCCAGTACTTGGCATTCAATGTTAAAACTTTTGTGAGCTGCTTCATTTTGCAAATTGAGAACCTTGACGGCTATTAATGTTCCATTATCCAGAACTCCTTTATATACAGATCCAACCCCACCAACTCCTAGCAAGTTGCCCTTGCCAAATCCATTAGTTGCAGTACTAAGCTCCTTATATGAAATTCTAGGATGTGGACACTCTATAGATAGTTCGACATTCTGCTTCCTAAGAAAGTATTTGTACAAAAATGCAATATATAAGCAGTACACCACTAGAAAAGAGATGGCAGAAGTCACATACTTAAACAATTTATGGAAGTGCCAATGGACTCCAGATTTGCCTGGAAATAGGCGCCCAGAATTGCCTGTACTTGGGCCGTCAGCTGTCCCGGTATTTGGACATGCAGGTAATGATAATATCCATTCCCCACATAGATCAGGGTTTCCCCTGAATGATGAGGCAGTAAGGTTTGGAAACAGTCCCCCTTTAGGAATCTCTCCTGTCAACAAATTGAATGAAACATTCAAAAAGCTCAGCACCTTTAGATTCTGCAGAGATTTTGGTATCATACCAGACAATTTGTTGTGGGAGAGATCCATTGCTTCGAGATTTTGCAGCCGGGAAAATGTATCTGTAATTGGCCCTTCAAACATGTTGTAAGAGAGGTTGATATATTCTAGTGCAATGCAGTTTCCAACACCACTTGGAATGGCACCAGATAAATTATTTCCAGATAGATCTATTCCTTGAACTGATGCCATTTTACCAATTTCATCAGGCAATCTTCCTTGTAGTGAGTTCCAAGACAGATTGAAGTAAAATTGCAAATTTGGCAGGCCTGCAACTTCTGGTGGTATGTTTCCAGTGAATTTATTATGGGATAGGTCAACCAGTTCCAAATTCGAACAATTAGCAAGATTGACAGGTATCCTTCCTTCTAATTGGTTATGATCAAGTTGAAGGCGCCTTAGCTGAGGAAGATTGCCAATAGTCTCAGGAATTTGTCCAGAGAGCTGGTTGAATGAGAGAGAAAGTAATCCTAGCCTATTCAGGGTGCCAATCTCGCTGGGTATGTAACCCTGTAATTTGTTTTGGTCCAAATACACTCGCTCCAAGATTTGAAGTTTTACTAGTGCTGATGGGATGGGTCCAGTAAATGCATTACCAGTAAAGTTTATCAATGTCAAGCTGGTGAGATTGCCAATTTCTTTAGGTATGTTCCCTCCCATAAGGTTGTGTTGTAAGGATAATACAGAAAGTTTCGTAGACAGCATGCCAATGGAAGGGGACAAATCCTCAGCGAGACGGTTATAACCCAAGTATAAAGTTTCCAGGGAAGAGCAATTGACAATAGCTGTAAGAAAAGGTAAAGTCCTAGTGCTGGTTAGCAAATTATTATTGAGTACAAGACGTTGCAGAGAGCTCAACTTACCCAATTGGAGAGGCACTGTACCAGTGAAATTGTTGAGACTGAGGTCAAGTCGTGTCAATTTGGAGCAATTTCCTAGAGATGTTGGTATCAGCCCACTCAGCCGGTTAAAACTAAGGTCAATTTGTGTCAATTTGGAGCAATTTCCTAGAGATGTTGGTATTGACCCACTCAGCTGATTTCCCCATAGACGCAGTTCTTGCAAATTGCTGAGTTTGTCGCCCAGCTCTGGAATAACACCATGGAAAGAGTTATTGGAGATATTTAAGAGCTCTAGAAAGGAAAGATTTCCCAAGGAAGGAGAAATATAACCCACTAAACCCAAACTCCCAAGATCAATTGTAGACACTCTCGTCAATTGTTTGCAAGAAATACCAGTCCAATTGCAGAAGTTAGTATTGGCATTCCAAGTAGACAATATTTTGTTTGGATCAGAGGTGATTGAACTCTTGAAGGCAAGGAGAGCCTGCTCGTCATTAGAGGAAGCATTGTTATTGGTATTTGCAGAGGAGCAAAGCTGAAGATAAAAGAGGAGAAAATAGAGAGTGAAGGGGATAATCTCCATGGATGGTTGTATCTTAGATTTGCTCCAGAATGTAAAGCATGGGTATATATGCACTACTCTGAGGAAAATTGTTTTTTAATTTGACTTGACTGAAATATGGTTTGCTGACACTCTTCATGAGACCTGCTATATAAGAAATTAAAATTTAATTTAATTAATGTCAAGGGAAAACCCTTATCTCTTATCATATCTGGCATCTCCAGAAGGTCATATAATGTTATCAATCCTTTACCAACCAGTCTCTAACAGTAATATTATTAGTTGGGTATATGTGATTTCCTTGAAATTTCCAGATATGAGAACTATTCTCTGATTAAATAATTAAAAAAAAACGTACCACTCGCCAGCAAAGTCAAATATAGATAAGAAAGTTCTGTTTATCATCAAGTTTGGCCATTGAAGTATTTTATTTTTGTTTTTTGACGAGGTCATTGAAGTATTTTATTTTTGTTTTTGGACGATGCCATTGAAGTTTATGTAACATGTGAGATTATTTATATATATATATAATAATATAATGTTCAAAAATGATGAGAGTGAGTCAGTGGGATGAATTGGTCATTGAAGTATTTTTTTTTTTGTTTTTTTTTTATGTAACATGTAAGATTATATATATATATATATATATATATATATATAAAATAATGTTTAAAAAAGATGAGAGTGGGTCAATGAGATAAATTTAGTCATTGAAGTATTTTATTTTTGTTCTTTGACGAGGCCATTGAAATTTATGTAACATGTGAAATTATATATATATATATAAAATAATGTTCAAAAATGATGAGAGTGGGTCATTGGGATGAATTGGTACTTTTTGTGTAGAACTATGAACCAATCTTTGAAAAATAAATCTTAGTATTATGGGTGAGCATGTGAGGAAAAGTAGTTCAAGATAATGGTTGGGTTTGGTTTGAGTTGTGTTTGGAGACCAATTAGTATAATTATTGTTTAAGATTTTTAATTAACAAGGTTATTGTCTATGAATTTCAAGGTGTTATTATCAATTTGAAGAATGTTGAAAGGTATATGATGTTATCATATTTATTATTTTTGTAAATAATATTATTGTATTATAATTTTTTTTTTGGAGTAAGTCTAAAAATTAAAAAAATATTCAATTAAAATTATATAATATCAATAGTTTTAAAGGTGTATCAAAATTTATTTTCGATAATTTTATTTTATATTGTACTCACAAAATATTAAAAAATAATAATTTGATATGTTTTTGTGGAGGTGATAGTAGAAAATGATTTGTGTATATTTTTATACGATGTGATAATGCATTTTTGGAGGAGGAGATATCATGTTTCATGATGAACTTGAGTAATGATGAAGTGATGGGAAGGGCAAGGCCATATAGAGCATGCAAATAATGAAAGATTTTAAGGTGAATTAAGCGATGATGGTGAAAGGAAATCACAAAATATTTCAATGACGAATTTAAAGAAGCCCAACGAAATACATGTATAGAGTTCAATGACATATCATATATGTAAATATAATATGTAGCTTCCACTGAACTATTTCAATTACTTAATACACGATTGAAACAAAAGTTAAATATCCAATAACTCCTTTAAAAATATATTAAATGTCCTATATATTAATTTAGACAAGTCTATAAATAAATAAATAAAAATTATAATTATAATAATTATATAAAATTTAATTAAACAACTCTAAAATCAATTAAAAAAAAAAAAAAAAAAGCCTTTATCAATAAATAGATTTTATAACATTCCTTACAATCAAAATTCTTATAAAAGATAAAAAATTTAAAACAATTATAACCATTAAAAAAAAGTTTTATTTAAAATTAACATAAGCCTCTACAATGATGAATCATATATTTATTTGAGTAGAGAATATTTTAGGTGATCCGGGCAACAATTCGAGGTGACCATTCGGTGATAGTAATTCTTCGAATTTTGTATTGTTTTCGTTTTGTATTGTTGGTGACAGTTTTGTCCTCGAGCGATTATGTCTTTGAGCGTTGTATTGTTTTAATGCGAGCGTTGTATTGTTTTAATGCTGGGACGTTAAATCCTCACCCATTAATTCCTCGAGCCACGCAATCTCCCGAGGTTGTTTTCAAAAATATGTATAAATGCATTGTAACCTGAAAGGGGAAGGCAGACATCTCTTCTCAGAGATAAGCGTATGTTTTGCAAGACATCTCTTCCCAGAGATAAGCCTATTTTTGTATTGCGATCTGTAAGTAATACGACATCTCTTCTCAAAGAATTCATTGTTATTGTGTTGTTTCTATGCTATTGCAATCTTAGTCAACCGGAACTTCTGAGTTTTGGATCAGTGGTATTAGAGCGGTTTGTCTTGAGAGTGTATGTTCCCGAAGACGAGGTCAGGATACAAGAAACTTGGGTGGGAAGCGACAGAGCTTCCAAACGTTCCACCTGTGCACCCCAAACGACCTCAAATGGCGGACGACACCGAGACATCGGATCCTTTCAAGGAAATGGTGAATGAAGCCCTCCAGCAGCAACAAGCACAAATGCTCCAACAATTTGCTCAAATTCTTCAAACACTTATGATAGGAAATTCTGGCTCCGTGGCTACACATCTGGGCTCCTCATCGAGGGAGCTTCCTTTCAGTGCCTCAACACCCTTCAAGGTTCAGGTAAATTTTGATATTCCCACATTTGAAGGCAAAATCAATGCTGATGCAGTGGAAAATTGGTTGGATCAACTGTTGTCCTACTTCTCTGTAAATAAGTTCACTGATGGAGAAAAGATCACTTTTGCTCTTTTGAAATCATCATTGCCCTTGAAAAACTGGTGGAAAGTGTACAAAAAGAGGTTCAGTACGGATATCATTGGCCTTGGGGTGGAACCCACTTGGGATGATTTTATGGAAGCAGTAAAAGAAGAATACTATCCCATCGGCGTGTATGATGATTTGTACATACAGTGGCAACAACTTCGCCAAGGCAATGACCAATCTGTGCAAGATTACACAGACACTTTTCATTCTTTGTCTGCAAGACTGGGCATTCAAGAAAGTGAGAAACATAAAACTCTCAAATATCGTGGTGGACTACAATGGTACATCCAGGGGGAAATGGAACTCTTCAATTTGGAAACCATTGGTGAGGCATACAAGTGTGCAGTAAAGATTGAGCAGAAGCATGGAAGAATGGATATAAAGAATCAGTCTTCAAAATGGAAAAGTGATAAAGAAGGTCAAACACAAGGCCAAAATTGGAAGCAAAAGGAAGGAAAGACCGGGAAGTGGTGTGGTTATCACAAATTTGGAACTCACTCCAAAGAAGAATGTCGAGCTATCAAATCACTGCTTTCTGAGTCACCGTCCTCAACATCTACTGCTCTACCTCATACAGAGCCTGCAGTCGAAGAGGTTAAAGAAGAAATTATAGATGCTGATCCTGAAGCCATTGTAGCTTCATCACAGACACACGACAAGATGCTAGATGACAAGGAAAGGTTGTTTCACTCTAAGTTATGGTGAAAGGTAAGCCTCTGCATTTCATTCTTGATAGCGAAAGTCAAAAGAATTTAATCTCTACTAATGTTGTGAAAACCCTAAATCTGTCCATGAAGCCTCATCCAAAACCATACAGTATTGGATGGTTGGGCCCAGGGAGAGACCTCTGTGTCACCCACCAATGTCTTCTCTCATATGCAATAAAACCTTTCCAAGATGAGGTCTTATGTGATGTGGTCAATCTAGATGTTTGTGATGTACTCTTTGGTCAGCCATTCATGTATGATCGACATGGTATATACGAATCAAGAACTAGATGGATCACTCTCACTCTTGGAACACGGCGCTACAGGGTACCAGAAGTACCACCTTCCACATTTGTCTCTCTGCTTAGCGCCAAGAAATTTGTTTTCATGGTGGTCAAGCCACATGAATCCAAAAGGGCCGATGTTACAGCCCTGACAACACAACAATAGAAGCAAATAGATACCGCGCTGAAGAAGTTCACAACGTTCCATCCACAAGTTGATGGTCAGACAGAAATGGTGAACAATCGAGCCCTGCACAGTTCCATAAACCACAGCCCCTTCCAAGTGTGCATCGGGAATCAAATCAAGACATAGCTACCCAACCTAACGGGGAATATTGACGCAATGGGGACCATTGCTTTTCAAGGAGGGAGGAATGATCTGCGCAACAATTCGAGGTGACCATTCGGTGACAATAATTCCTCAAATTTTGTATTGTTTTCATTTTGTATTGTTAGTGATAGTTTTGTCCTCGAGCGATTATGTCCTCAAGTGTTGTATTGTTTTAATGCGAGCATTGTATTGTTTTAATGCTGGGACGTTAAATCGTCACCCGTTAATTCTTCGAGCCACACAATCTCCCGAGGTTATTTTAAAAAATATGTATAAATGCATTGTAACCTGAAAGGGGAAGGCAGACATCTCTTCTCAGAGATAGCGTATGTTTTGCAAGACATCTCTTCCTAGAGATAAGCCTATTTTTGTATTGCAATCTGTAAGTAATACGACGTCTCTTCTCAGAGAATTCATTGTTATTGTGTTGTTTCTATGCTATTGCAATCTTAGTCAACCAGAACTTCTGAGTTTTGGATCATTAGGCCACCCATACTCTCGGATCATATTCCTTTTATCACTCTTGTACATATGTGCAATTTTAGGTATCAAAGGGTCATCTATGTTTGGATCAGTGAACAATTAACAAATTGATAGCATTACTTGTATTTGGTATCAACATGTTAATATTAAAGAATTGTATGCACTCAATTAATTCATTTTGGAATTGAAGTATGAATATGCTTTTTTATCAATATATTTTTCTATCAAAATGATGAAAAATAGAAGTGAAAAAATATTATAATAAATTTTATATACTTTATCATATTTATTTCCTATGTTTATAATTAAATTTATTTGGATTCAAATGGCATATCATCATCCATCTACTTTGTAAGAAAATAAGGTTCTCTTCTATATTTTTAATTGGATTTACTTGGATTTGAATGATATGTGATCGTATTATTTATCTTGTAAGAAAATATATTTATATCTTGTATGTTTTTAATTAAATTTAATTGAAAATTTAAATACGATAATATTAAAATCAAAATAATTATATTATAAAAAAATATTATTTTTTATAATAAATTTTTTCTACCGTTTATATAATTGATTTAAAAAAATTATACAATATTTTATATTACCATAAAACTATATTCAAAATAAAAATTATTTTTTATATATTTTTTTAAAATAATGTTAATGCAATTACAATTTATTGATTAAAATATTAAAAACATAACACTTTTAACACAACACCAATACCAATTATATTTAAAAAACCAACAATAAAATACCTTACCTTAAAAAATAACATATTATCCTAATGTGCATGTCTCACATATTCAATTACTTTTACTTAATACAAAGTTTGTTAGATACTGTTATGCACCGCAAAGTTGAGCCTATGAAAAAGGAAAATATTAATGAAGTGGATATAAAAGATTGATCCTCATTTGAATTCCATGGTCTGTGGCTTGTTTTTAAGTTTGTTCCTGTAATTGTTAAATTTTAAACCACCACTGTACTTTTTCCCATCTCTGTCTTCTTTTAACGTGTAATAATTGTTAAAAAGCATAATATTATACAATTTGTTTACAAATTATTGGATTTTTTACAGTTTTACCATATCAAACATACCCAACACACAACATATATATTTTGAAGTATAAAAAATATGGAGAATACTCAAATATTTTATATTAATGTTAAAACGATTAAAAAATCTTTTTTCTGTTTTTGGTTATATATGTAGATGCAAAAACATGCATAACTCCATATCAAGTGGCAAATCATTATTACAAATATGGAAGAAAATAAAAACATTTCTATTAAATATACTTTGTACAGCAAAATGATGTTCAAACTTAGTTCAAACTTCTTGATACAAAAGAATAAACATAGTAAAATGATAAAAATTAGAAAGAACATATAAATCTAATACTACAAGAAATTTATAACTATTGTATTAATATTGTTCATAAAAAATGACATAAACATTATGTTTAAAAAAAACAATGAAAAAACGTATGAATAAAATGTAAACAACTACTTTGTCCAACCAATTTGTAGTATTATAAATAATATATTTAATATTCAAAGCTCTTCCTTAATATGATACTCTATAATAAAACTCCCTAAAATAAATTATAACTGTTTATTATTTTTTATTATAAATTCCTATATTAATACTATGCATTTCTTTTATTTATACTATTATAACCAACAAATTTCATCCATCCTTACTAACTAGGGCAGTTTACATTTAGTTTTATTATTAGGAGAACAATTCCACAAATATCCTGACCTTTCATTGACAAATGTACATCATGTACAACAATATTTGAATGTTTAATTGCAACTCTCCTATTCACAAACCACTAACATAACTGTGCATATTAAGTGTTCTTATAATTCTTGGATTTTGTTTTGCCTTAGGCCCCACTAGCAATGCTTGCATCATTATCCTCTATTAAGAAAAAATATGAACTTCTTGTCTTAGAATTGGTTTGGTTGGTCTTCTTATGTTTCTTCCATAAATCAAACTAGAACTCTCCTTGTACAAATTCATGTATACTTGCAAGGATAATTTTTGCCTTGCTTACATTCACTCTCATGTCCCCCTTTTCAACATGAGTTATGAAGACCCTTAGCTTGATTTATTTCCCAAAATGTTAAGGGGCAAATGGAGAGAAAAAGGGAACATAAGTCTTATTTGCTCTTTTCAAAAAAAGTACTTTATGTTTCTAATTTCACTTAAAAAGGGGACCTTTGAGGGTCATGAATACTTAAGTGATCTAATTGAAGATTAAAAGGAAATGGCCTTTTTAAGTTTGAATTGCTCTCCCTCCTTGTTAGACGCCACTCTTATGGGAAGGCTATAAAGATCAAAGGGGGGATCATTTGGAAAGGTTCATGTTTTTTGGATATTTTGTTTCTTTGAAGTCTAAGCATGAAAAACTTGACTTGTGCTTTGAGGATGAAAACCCTTCAAAGTAGCTGAAACAAGGACGAAAACCCTTGATTTCAATTGTGAAAAACTTCCTAAAGAGGCTTTAAAGTACTTCAATTGCAGAAGAAGGGTGTTTTTAACACCAATTTTATAATTACAGGTGGACAAACTACTTGGCGAGTGGGTTTGAACGATGTCCTAGGGCAACAAATACCTTGCTAAGGGCTGCATACATTTCCAAGGGCAACGAAGCCTCTCCTAAGGTTAGCGACTCATTTGGGAGGCCTTTTGAGCCTTGTTGACGGTATGGATCAACGACACAGATATTCAGTGATTTTTCTAATATTTTCCAGCAAATAACATTGCCAAAAATCAAGTTTTTGATTGATTTCTTTGGCTATAAATTTGGAATGTTTTAAAATAATTTTGGGAGCATTAAATAATATTTTTTATGCCATTTAAAGGCACCTACAAAAATAATAAATTATTTTTAGTTTGCCTAGGGTTTGAATAAATCTTGGAAAGAAATTATTTCATTAGGGTTTGTTGAATAATTCATTGTTTAGTATTTCAGCCCTAAAAGGGGACATTTTGGTGGTATTAGAGCTAATATATTGGCCAATTGTGGGATAAGTGAAGGTTTCATTTCAAACAATGACATAGATAGAGCTAGGTTTAAGAGGTTATCTCGAGCACAAGAGCAGATGAAGGAAGTGATGGGTGAATTCCTTCAAATAGTGAAGGATATGAAGAAAGATAGAGCACATATTATGATGAGCAGCACCATGGACACATGTATAAGATCCACGCTAAAATCCAAGGTCTTTCAAAAAGAAGAAACTTCATGGAAAGGGAAAGAACAACCCTCCTATAAATCTAATTTGTTGGCAACATATGGAGAATACATGACATACCCACCTCCTTTCAGGAAATAGATGAGTTTCAATGGGTTTGTGACTTGTAAAAGGGTAGAGGAGGCTCCAACAGGGGGTAGGATAGGCCCCTGGATCGGCATGATGAGATAGCGAAGGTTACCCTATCCATATTTGATGGTTTTAAAAATAATCCAGTTTGGGCTTGGATTAGCAAAGTGGATACTTACTTTTTGTGGCATCAAATGAGAGAAGATGAAGCTTTGAAATTGATCACCTTACACTTGGAAGTGGCTACCCATGAATGGTGGCATCAAAGGTTGATAACCCTAGGGAAAAACCTCATTAAAACTTAAGAGGAATTTTGCATAAAGATCATTGACATGTTTGATAGGGTAGATTCAGAGTTGAACATCTGAGACTTGGCACATTTGTAACAAGGACACTCATTAGGAGAGTACATTACAAAATTTCAAAGGATAGCAGTCTTGGTGATGGATATTTCAGAGAAAAAACTTATGATTTTATTCATTGAAGGGTTAGATAAATCCCTTAAGGGATTGGTTAAAGTTTTTAACCCTCCTTTCCTCCAAATGTCCATCAAAAGGGCCATAGATTTTGAGCATGCAACACCTATAGTGCAAAACCTGCCCCTTGAAAGGTAGAAAAACAACACTTGACATAATTTTGGGCATGGGCAAGAAAGAATTTCAAGGCAGCCTAGGATGGAAAGTTCTAAAATGGGAAAATTAGACCTTTGTGAGCAGAAAAAAGAGTGTTTCCAACAAAGGGAAATGCACCCAAAAGAGTTGCAAACAAATTCTATTTTTTTCAACATCAAAGAGAGAGTTTCCAACCAAAGGAAAGGCCTTGAAAAGGGTTACAAACAAATAACAACAGTATAGAAAGGACAAAAATAGCCTCTTATAGGAAGGAACAAACCATAAAGAAAGAGGGAAGCATGGTTGACACCCTAGCCACTCTAACCGGAATTCCAAATTTCCACCCCTTTAAGGTAAAAGGAGTCTTAAAAAACAATAAGGTCACCATACTCATAGATAGTGGGGCTACACATAACTTTGTGGATGAGAAGTTGGCTTCAAGATGTGGATTAAAAACTACATCTTTTGATGGGTTCAATGTGACCTTCGAAGATGGATTCTCTCTTCCTTGCCACCATAATATTCCAGGATTGAAACTCACTTTGGGGAAGCATAAAGTACAAGGAGATTTCCATTTGATTGACATAGGGCAAATTGATGTGGTGTTAGGGGTAAAATGGTTGCACTCCCTTGGAGAATACACTCAAAATCTTCCAACTATGAAGCTGAAATTCAAAACAGTAGGTAAGGAAATGGTTATTCATGGTTTGATAAATGGGGCACCTATGGTAGTGACCTCCAAAAGGATGGAAAGAGATTTCATCAAAGGGCAGGTTGTGTGGGCAGCCAAATGTTTTGTAAAATACATGAATTATAATTTAGGGCAACATCCTCTTCATAAGGATGTACAATTCTTTATTGACAAGTATGCCAAGGTTTTTAGTGACATTTATCATGGGCTGCCCTTGGATAGAGGATTTGAACACATCATTGAGTTGGAACATGGTACCAAAGTAGTGATCATTGCACCCTACTGCCACCCAAGGATTTTCAAGGAAGAAAAAGAGAAAACTATACATGAGCTTCTAGATATGGGCCATGTAAGGCCTAGTTCCACCCCCTTTTCTTCTTCAGTGGTGCTTGTGAAGAAGAAATATGAGAGCATGAGAATGTGCGTTGACTATCAGTTATTGAATAAGAATGCAATTAAGAATATGTACCCCATACCTAGGATTGATGAACTTATTGATGAGCTCCATGGATCAATTTTCTTCTCCAAGATTGATTTGAAAATAGGGTATCACCAAATCCAAGTTAGAGATGAATATGTATAAAAAATAGCCTTTAGATGTCACTATGGGCACTATGAATTTTTTGGTTATGTCTTTTAGATTAACCAATACTCTTGCCACATTCCAATCTTGCATGAATCACATATTAAAACAATAATTTAAAAAAATTGTTTTGGTCTTTTTTAATGAAATTTTAGTGTATAGAAAGACATGGGACGAGCACTTGTAGTGTTTGGATATGGTTTTGGAAGTGCTAGAACAACAAATGATCTTTGCAAAACAAACAAAATATGAGTTTTTTACTTCTAAAATTTTATATTTGGGACATGTGATCAACTCCTAAGGGGTCTATGTGGACCAACAGAAAATACAAGCCATCTTGGATTGACCACCACTTACCAATATTAATCATTTGAAAGGATTTTTGGGATTATGTATCTACTATCAAAAGTTTGTAAAGGGTTTTTTTCAGCTTGCTACCCCCCTCACAGATTTGACAAAGAAGGGTGCTTTTAGCTAATCCAAAACGACTTTGTAAACATTTAAAAAACTCAAGGGAGTCATGAGTTCATGCCTAGTGCTTGTTGTTTCAAATTTCACTAATTTGTTGTATTGGAATGCGATGCTTCAAGGGAAGGCATAGGGGTTGTCCTAATAAAAAAAGGGCACCCAATTACATTTGAAAGTAGAAAACTCAAGGAAATTTAGCGAGAATTCTTAATTTATGATAAGGAAATGTTAGCCATTATGCATGCTTTGGCTAAATTCTATCAATACTTTATTTGTGTAAATTTTATGTTGAAAACTGATCACAATAGTTTGAAATATTTCCTCACACAAATTGATTTGAATGTTAGAAAATAAAAATAGGTAAGCAAGTTGCAATTTTATGATTTTGACATTGAGTATGTGAAGGGAAAAACTAATGTGGTCGCTGATGTATTGTCTAAAAATCCTATTTTGTGTGCAATAAGTGAAATTACAGCGCAATGGAAGGCTATCATAACTGCTAAATATGTTAAGGAAACTTTGGATACAACTATAATGGAAAGAAACATGAATGATGAGAGGTATGTAGTTATGGATGGGCTGATTTCGTACAAAAATATAATTTTGTTGACACCTAAATTCAAGCTAAAGGCATAAATAATAAGATCTGTTCATGATTCACCAATGGTGGGACATCTAGGGTATTTAATGACCTAGAAAGAGGTAAGAGAAAGGTTCTATTACAAGGGTCTAAAGAGAGAGGTACTTCAATATGTTGGGGAATGCTTTGTTTCTCAACATAAGAAAGGATAACACATTTCCAACTGGTCTTATATAACCTCTACCTATTTATCACAAAAAATGAGAGAGTATTTCTATGGATTTTATCACAGGGCTACCCATGACACAAGGTAAGAATTCTATGTTGGTAGTTGTGGATAGACTCACCAAATTTGCTCATTTCTTTGCCTTAACAACCCATTGCAATGCTCATATGGTGGCTGATATTTTATTCAAATAAGTGTTCAAGCTTCATGGGTTGTCTAAAAATATTGTAAGTGACAGGGACAACAAATTTATGAGCCTCTTTTGACAAGAGCTCTTTCATTTGGCTAGCACCAAATTGTCTCCAAGTACTAGCTACCATCCCCAAATGGATGGGAAAACCAAAATTGTGAATAAGTGGTTGGAAGGATATCTTCATAATTATGTTCTAGGAAAGCAAAAGGCATGGAATAAATCATTGTACATGGTAGAATTGTTTTACAATACAACATACCATATGTCAATAAGTATGTCCCCCTTAAAGGCATTATATGGTTATGAGGCTTTTTCTTTCCTTGATCTAATTTAGAGTTATAGTAGAGTGCCCAGGGTTGCTGATTTGGTTCAACAAAGCATGAAAATTTTAGATCAGCTCAAAAGGAACCTACAACAAGTGCAAAACCAATAAAAAATATATTCAAATAAGCACCGAATGGAAAGGCATTTTGAGGTAGCTGGCATGGTTTTCCTAAGATTGTAGCCTTATAGGCAATCTTCTATCAAACAAAGTGGAGCGAAAAAGTTGAAACCATGGTTTTATGGTCCCTACAAGATTCTAAGGAAGGTGGGAGAAGTGGCTTATGTGTTGGAGCTATCAAAAAATAGCAAGATCCACAATGTTTTTCATGTATCTTGCCTAAATCTAATTTAGAGTGATAGTAGAGTGCTCGGGGTTGCTGATTTGGTTCAACAAAGCATGAAAATTTTAGATCAGCTCAAAAGGAACCTACAACTAGTGTAAAACCAACAAAAAATATATTCAAATAAGCACCGAATCGAAAGGCATTTTGAAGTAGGTGGCATGGTTTTCCTAAGATTGTAGCCTTATAGGCAATCTTCTATCAAACAAAGTGGAGCGAAAAAGTTGAAACCATGGTTTTATGGTCCCTACAAGATTTTAAGGAAGGTGGGAGAAGTGGCTTATGTGTTGGAGCTATCGAAAAATAGCAAGATCCACAATGTGTTTCATGTATCTTGCCTAAAAAGGGCACTTATGCAACACATCGCTCCATCCATGGATTTGCCACTCTTTGATGAGGAGGGTAAGTTTTGATTCCAAAATCTATTGTGGAGACTAGAGAGAGGAGGCTTAGAAATAGGGTCATCATTGAATACTTGGTTCATTGGAAAAAAAAAACTTTTAAAGATGCTATTTGGGAAGGGGAAACCATCCTTCAACATCGTAACTTACAATTGCTTGAGGACAAGCAATTTTGGGAAGGGAGGATTGTCATGTCCCCCTTTTCAACATGAGTTATGAGGACCCTTAGCTTGATTTGTTTCCGAAAAAGCTAAGGGGTGAATGGAGAGAAAAGGGGAACATAGGTCTTATTTGATCTTTTCAAAAAAGGTACTTTGTGTTTCTAATTTCACTTAAAGAGAGGACCTTTGAGGGTTATGAATACTTAAGTGATCTAATTGAAGATTATAAGGAAAGGGTCTACTTAGGTTTGAATTACTCTCCCTCCCTTTTGGATGCCACCCTTGTGGTAAGACTATAAAGGTCAAAGGGGGGATCATTTGGAAAAATTCATGCTTTTTGGATTATTTTTTGAAGTCTAAGCAAGAAAAGCTTGACTTGTACCTTGAGGATGAAAACCCTTCAAGGTAGCTAAAATAAGGATGAAAACCCTTGATTTAAGTTGTGGACAACTTCGTAAAGAGGTTTTAAGGTACTTCAATTGCAAAATAATGGTGTTTTCAATACCAATTTGATAATTGCAGGTGGGCAAACTACTTGGTGAGCTGGATGAGTGGGTTTGAGGGTTGTCCCAGGGTAATAAATACCTTGCTAAAGGGATGCATAGATTTCCAAGGGCAGCAAACCCTCTCCTAGGGTTGGCAACTCATTTGGGAGGCCTTTTGAGCCTTGTTGAGGGTGTGGATAAGTGACACAAATATTCAATAATTTTTCTAATATTTTCTAGCAAATAACATTGCCAAAAATCAGGGTTTTGATTGATTTCTTTGGCTATACATTTGAAATATTTTTTACTAATTTTGGGAGCATGGATTAATATTTTTTGTGTCATTTTAAGGCACCTACAACAGTAATAAAGTATTTTCAGTTTGCCTAGGGTTGGAATAAATCATGGAAAGAAATTATTTCATTAGGGTTTGTTGAATAATTCATTGTTTAGTATTTCAACCCTAAAAGGGGACATTTCATTCACTTTGCTTAGCTAACAAATGATAGGATACTCCTCCATTGTAAATCTACTTAAGTCAACATTATGCCTTCCATTTTCACACTTACAATGGCCATCTCAAAAATGGCTTTGTCTTCCTCTTCTTTCATATCTTTATAATCACCTCCATGCTTCATCTCCAAATTTGCCTTTTATTCATGTAATCATTTGCATGCCTATTTTTCTTCAAGAGATATCTGAGTCTCTTTCTCCTCTTGATGACACATTAAAACTACATCATTTTTATTTTTATTTTCACTTTCATCCTAATGCTTCAGAAGAGCAATTTTTGTAACACGTTGAACACCCTCAGTTGTGCCATCTCTATGCATAAAATCCATAGTCAATGAACTTATTTTCAAATGTTTTCTTAACACCAGATAACTCTCCTTCCACAAGAGATTCTTTCATTTTTTCCAATGTCTTCTTGCTCCAAGAAACATTTTTCCTCTTCATTCCAACAATGCATAGGGTGATCCATGCCATCTTTCTCCTCTCTTTCTCTTCTTCACAATATTGAAATTGCTTTGTTCTCGCAACCATCTCCTTCAAGTCTTTGATGACCTACATATTATTTTTCTTTTATTTCTTCATTCTCTATCGCTCCATTTCTCTTTCCTCATTCTCCATATACCTAAACCTCAAGGTTGAAACTCTCTTTTTTGAAGATACTTGTCCACCTTTCCATCAATTTCTTCAATCATTCTCAACCAATGGGCAAATTCCGTCTTTACATCCACAACCACAACCCCAACTCTGTACTATCCTCAATAACAACGAATGTTGTCCCCAAAGTTCTTTACTTCTAGAATCTTTGGATGCTTTGATACCAACTATTGTAAATAAACCTCCATTTTCTGTGAAACTGTAAATCAACCCATTTAATGCAAAAGATCAAACACAACAAAATGACATATATTAGAAAGAACATGCAAATCTGATACTAAAAGAAATTTATAACCATTAAACTAAAATTGTTCGTAAATGGATTTTTTTTATTGCAGCTAACCGAAGACATGGGTATCCTCAGGAGGCATTGAAACTGTCCAATATGGAATACAAAAATCCTAAGCTGCTCTGAATCGCTAATGAAGGAACCACACTGCCGGCATATGAACTGCACGTGAACTGTTTGACAAAATACCTCTACGAAATAAGCACAAAACGGCTTGTACGAGGATGCTTTGAACTCTTCGAAGGGAACCACCCCGAACACACACTAACCAAATGTATAATGACAAAATGGATTTTACAAACCTGAAATGCACCTTGACGCAACTTTTCTTCGGCCTGTGACGCTAGAAATATAAAAAATGCCACGGCTTATCACTGCCGATCACTGTTCCACATATACATTAAAAGCAACTACCTATTATTGTTGATCACTGTTCATGATACAATATCTGAATGTCAATGCCGATCACTGTTCATGATATAGTGTCTGACACACATACAGATCTAAAGAGTGGATGGTCGTCTAATCGGCGTGGCTTCTTCTTAAGTGTTGATCTTGCGCTGTGGCTACAGGACATGGAAGAAGTTTTTCATTGAAAATAAATGCCTATCGGGGTAAAAATCCAAACAAATACCCCTAGATAGACTTGGATTAGACTTGCATTATAACAACCTGATTGGGTTTTGTCCCCTCTATTGGCAAGCTATCAACTAAATTTTCTATCTGTTAGGGATCAATCAACAATATGATTACTCTTATGAAAGCAATAAACATGGAATTAAATCAGATAGATAAGTAACTAGAATCAGAATTAGCAAGAAACAAGAGATACAAGAAACCACCCTGAAAACTTGTATTCAACTCTTTACAGAAGGAATTACAATTGAAAAAACTTCTTTTCTTCCACACCTCTCTCAGATGTACATATCTCTTCTTAGATCTCTTTCCCTCAAGAGTCCTCTCTCTCAATTACAATCAACTCCACAATCTGGATTGATATACAATCTGCATTCTACTTCTACAGTATTGTCCTCCTATGAACTATGAAGATCTCTCTCTATTATATAACTATAGAGACTCATGAGCATGCACTTACAACCAATAGATGCACCTCCTAAACAAGGGCTCTAATTACAGTCCTATTCAAATTAAAAACGCGGACTTAACAACCAACAGTTCGTTCCTTAACATGCAAACATTCTGTTTACGCACGGAAATAGCTTTCTGGACGCCACAGGAAACCGACATTGGTTCCTGCCTGCTTGAACCTTGTTGGGCACCACGAACAACAAACATGCTCTGATACCACTTGTTGGAGAAATAAGAACCCAACTCTGGAAGCACACAATTGATTACCAACCTCAAGCAACTTAATATGCGGAAATAACCAGAATCAACAAGTAACTAGAATTCAGAATAACACAGAATATGAGAGACAATACACAACTTGTATTAATAACTCTTACAGAAAAGAATACAATAAAGAAGATGCCACTTCTTCTCCACCACCTCTTCAGAGGTTTCCCACACCTCAAGTGAACAGTAATTCTCTCCTCAAAGCTCTCTCTACTAGGTCCCAACACCCAACTCAAACACAGAGTTGGTGTTCACCTTACACCTGTGCTCCATGCACTCCACAAGTGCTCCACGCACTCCACAAGTACTCAAAGTACTTCAAGTAGATCTCCCATGAACCTGCAACAACTTGCAATTCAACAGACCATACTTATGGAAGGAACTGCCTTGCCTTCCTCTTAGCTCTCCATGTACTCCACGTACATACCAATGAGTACACACCGTACTCCAAGTAGATCCTGCCTGATACTGCTACCTGTTGTGTTGCTGTCCTATCTGATCTCCAACCTACAGATCAATAAGTGGTTCTGCACACCTGTGAACCTCGACCTTGCACACACACACACACCTGCAGATCAACGATCTTACTTACCATGTAGATCTCCTATAAGCCATGCTCACCTGATGACTAAGATCATACATACATGAAGAATCCAGCTGACTCTCCAATCCAGTACCAACACCCCTGGTACTGCTGTGGAACTAGGAGGAACACCCTTGCTCACCTCACACACAGAAGAAGCAAACTTTGCTCAACTCAAACTATCCCACGATTTCCAATACAACCATGAGTCTATTATATAGATCTCATCCAAACAATAATTAGACACTCAGTACAATAAGTAGATCCCCAGCTCTTAGTCTATAATTAGCACTAAGCATGCAAACACTTGGTTCGACAACCAACTTCTCGTAATAAGCTCGCAGTTGAACTACACAGGTGACCGACGTCGGTCCCTGTCTGCCTGGAGGTGACCGACGTCGGTCCCTGTCTGCCTGGAGGTGACCGACGTCGGTCCCTGTCTGCCTGGAGGTGACCGACGTCGGACGATCCCTGACCGACGTCGGTTGCTTCTCCTTGCTATCCTGCCGACGTCGGCTGATCAGACCGACCCCAGCTTCTCTGCAACTCAGCAACCCTCAGCAACCTCCTCTCCTGTTTGCATCAGTGAAACTTTTAGCTCCACAACCTAACAATCTCCCACTTGGAGATAAACAGCTGCACTGTACCTGTACCTGTACTCCGTCTAATTTATTTTCTGATTTGTATCCCTCTTCAAGCTCCCACCTGAAGACAACCCACCACACATCCCGTGGTGTACCCCCTGTCATCCGAGTACCCTGCCACATCCGAACCTACAAATCCATGTAGTGAAGTCCTGACCCTGCATAGCATGAATCCCTGTTGCTGGTCCCTCTCAACTCCCTGAGAACTCACTTCCCCGAATTGGCTTCTAACTCTCTGACAGCTCCCACTGCATGGGAATACTCAGGTCTATACCAGACCTCATGTGATTTCAGACACTGTACCTGTCCAGCCCTCAGTGTGCTCCGGCTCTCCATCCTGAGCCTCGCCAACACCTGATTCACATCAGCTCCCACTGGAGACAAAATCTACCTGTGATCTCCATGCCTCCCATGTCAAAGAATTCCGCTGCTCCAAACTCCTCCTGACATGTCACTGAACTAATCTTACCCTTAGCTCAGCAAAACCCTGTATGTACACCCTTGCTAGCTAGCATACTATCCACATACAACAACAGAATGATGTTGCAATCATCATCCCCCTGGTAAGTCAAACCACAGTAGTAACCCTGACATTGACTAGAGTCATGCTCTGTCATCCACCTGTCAAAACTTGTACCACTGTCCTGCAGCTCCTCAAGACCATATACCTGGTCTTCTGTCTCACATATCCGTTCTCTCTATTCTTCTACTAAGGAATCCATTCGTCTCTGTGCTTTCATCCAGCTGGCAAACCTACCAAATCTCCCGCTTGGTTCTGCATCATATCTTGCCATGCTCCCACCTGTTTCCTGGATCCTTCCTGCTCTACAATCAGCAACAAGTATAAAGAAGAGGAACACGAATTTGAGGGCCTACTTACATCTTCAGTCCTCCGTATGGGTGTTTGAGACTCCTTGACAACAAGCTGTCTACCCAAAATTCGTTACAGTGACCGACCTCGGCCACCCCACAGTCTACATCCGACCGACGTCGGTTTTCATGCGTCTGTCCCTGACTACCAACCTGCCAGCGCTGGTGTCCCTGCTGCCGACGTCGGTCCTCTTGACCGACATCGGTCTTACCTACTGCCGACGTCAGTCTTACTCTGCCCGACACTACCGGCTTCGGTCTGCACATGACCGACATCGGCACCTGTATGTCCGACGTCGATTCCTCCTGACCGACATCGATATCTGTGTTCGCCTGTGAGTGATGACTTTTTATCCGTGAGCTCTTTTGAATCAAAACCCATGTCCAAACTGCTCAGCTCAGAAGTATCCAGCACCATCCACTGATTTCTGTCCGCCATCTCCTCCAAGAACACCAAGGCTTTCCAGTTCTTAAGCTTGTCAAATACATCTGTCTTCCGCTTAAGAACATGCACTCCTTCCTGCTCATGTGACCAAGCCTACGAAGCCACGTCTCCGCTACAGAAGAAGAATCAGTAGTATAAACAAGTAGATGAAGAGTACTTGTTTTCTTACCACCAGCTAATTCAAGTGCACCCGCTGTGAGAGTTCTTATGCATCTCTCATCACCCAATCTTTTTGAAGAAATTAGCCATATCTCCAAATTTGGGACCTGCATGACCTTCATCAACACCTGTGTGTTGGCCGCCTGCAATTTCAGCTTCACTTCCCCTTTGCCAATTCTTTGGCAAGGCTCACCAGCTCCTCTACCTGGGGCTGCATGGAAAGAGGCAACCGAATCTTTTATCCAAGATTCAACTTTATCCAAGAAACCTGCAAACACATCCTATGCAACAACACCTGCTACATCTGTATCTTCAGTTTCTTCATGTTGATCTGCTACCAACCAAAAATCTTCTTTTACCTACTCTTTCTTTCCATGGGACCTTAAGTAACCATCTGTGCTTTTCAACTCCTCCATTCTTAGCTTACTTTGATCTGCCGTTGCTCTACTCCCACTCAATCAGAAACCCCTGAGAGTGCCCTGTAACTAAAACACAAAACCTGCTTCCTGCAACCTTAGCTCTGATACCACTTGTTGGGCACCATGAACAACAAACATGCTCTGATACCACTTGTTGAGAAAATAAGAACCCAACTCTGGAAGCACACAATTGATTACCAACTTCAAGCAACTTAATATGCGGAAATAACCAGAATCAACAAGTAATTAGAATTCAGAATAACACAGAATATGAGAGACAATACACAACTTGTATTAATAACTCTTACAGAAAAGAATACAATAAAGAAGATGCCACTTCTTCTCCACCACCTCTTCAGAGGTTTCCCACACCTCAAGTGAACAGTAATTCTCTCCTCAAAGCTCTCTCTACTAGGTCCCAACACCCAACTCAAACACAGAGTTGGTGTTCACCTTACACCTGTGCTCCACGCACTCCACAAGTGCTCCATGCACTCCACAAGTACTCAAAGTACTTCAAGTAGATCTCCCATGAACCTGCAACAACCTGCAATTCAACAGACCATACTTATGGAAGGAACTGTCTTGCCTTCCTCTTAGCTTTCCATGTACTCCACGTACATACCAATGAGTACACACCGTACTCCAAGTAGATCCTGCCTGATACTGCTCCCTGTTGTGTTGTTGTCTTATCTGATCTCCAACCTACAGATCAATAAGTGGTTTTGCACACCTGTGAACCTCGACCTTTCACACACACACACACACCTGGAGATCAACGATCTTACTTACCATGTAGATCTCCTATAAGCCATGCTCACCTGATGACTAAGATCATACATACATGAAGAATCCAGCTGACTCTCCAATTCAGCACCAACACCCCTGGTACTGTTGTGGAACTAAGAGGAACACCCTTGCTCACCTCACACACAGAAGAAACAAACTTTGCTCAACTCAAACTAGCCCACGATTTCTAATACAATCATGAGTCTATTATATAGATCTCATCCAAACAATAATTAGACACTCAGTACAATAATTAGATCTGCAGCTCTTAGTCTATAATTAGCACTAAGCATGCAAACACTTGGTTCGACAACCAACTGCCCGTAATAAGCTCGCAGTTGAACTACACAGGTGACCGACGTCGGTCCCTGTCTGCCTGGAGGTGACCGACGTCGGCCGATCCCTGACCGACGTCGATTGCTTCTCCTTGCTATCCTGTCGACGTCGGCTGATCAGACCGACCCCAGCTTCTCTGCAACTCAGCAACCCTCAGCAACCTCCTCCCCTGTTTGCATCAGTGAAGCTTTTAGCTCCACAACCTAACAAACCTACCGACGTCGGTCGATCCTGGTCTCCTCCTGACCGACGTCGGTCGCTTCTAACCGACGCCGGTGACTGTGTAACGCCTGCAACTCTGCAACTTGCTCATGGGTGAAGCTTTTAGCTCCATACCCTAACAATCTCCCACTTGGAGATAAACCGCTGCACCAGTACCTATACAGCAACATCTTCTAGCTCCTCCATCTTCAACTCAATCATGAAGACCAACGAAAGTTGAATGAATATTCAACGTCTCCTTCGTAATCGGCTTGGTTAACATATCAACAAGATTCTTATCTGTATGGATTTTCTCCAGCTTCAACTCACCATCCTCCAATACCTGTCTAATGAAGTGGTACCTAAGCTGTATATGCTTTGTTCTTGAATGAAAGGCTGAATTCTTAGCCAAATGAATTGCATTCTGACTATCACTGTATAGTCTGCAACTCTCTTGCTCCTTTCCAAGCTCTTCCATGAACTGTGTCATCCATATCATCTCTTTGCTAGCCTCTGTGACTGCAATATACTCTACTTCTGTAGTTGACAAGGCAACAACCTTCTGCAACTTTGATATCTAGCTAACCGCCGTTCCACCTACAGTGAAAACATATCCTGTGGTGCTTCTCCTACCATCCAAATCACCTGCCATATCTGAATCTACATAACCATGTAGAGAAGTTTTTGAACCGCCATAACACAAATGCCTATTGTTGGTTTCTTTCAGATATCTAAGGATCCATTGAACTGCTTTTCAGTGTTTTTTTCTTGGATTGGCCATATACTTACTTACAACTCCCACTGCTAGGGCAATACCAGGCCTAGTACAAACCATTGCATACATTAAACTTCCTACTGTGAAAGCATATGAAACTTTTCTCATGTACTCTACCTCATCATGTGAATTAGGACACTGTTCTTTACTTAACTTGAAATGGCTAGCCATAGGTGTGCTTACCGGTTTTACATCCTGCATATTGAACCGTTTCAACACCTTGTTCACATAATCCTCTTGAGACAAAATCAACCTGTGATTTTTTCTGTCTCTCTTAATATTCATGCCAAGGATTTTCTTTGCTGCTCCCAAATCCTTCATGGCAAATGTGTGAGCTAATTTCACCTTAAGCTCAGAGATATCCTGCATGTGTGATCCTGCAACCAGCATATCATCTACATACAACAATAGAATAATATATATACCATTATCCAATCTCTTAAAATACACACAATGGTCAGATTGACATCTACTGTAGCCATGTTCAGTCATAAACCTGTCAAATCTCAGATACCATTGTCTTGGAGCTTGCTTGAGGCCATACAAGCTTTTCTTCAATCTGCACACTAGCTTCTCCTCACCTTTGACCTCATATCCTTCCGGCTGATCCATATATATTTTTTCATCCAAATCTCTATGAAGAAACGCTGTCTTAACATCAAGCTGCTCAAGATGCAAATCCTCAATAGCAACTAAAGACAATACAGTCCGTATAGAAGTCATTTTAACAACAAGAGAAAAAATCTCACCAAAGTCAATCCCTGGTTTTTGTGCAAATCTTTTCACCACTAACCTGGCCTTATATCTCATTTGTCTATTCTCACCTTCTTTCAACCTGTAGATCCATCTGTTCTTCAGTGTCTTCTTTCCTGCTGGCAACTCAACCAAATCCCATGTTTGGTTCTCTCTCAAAGAATCAATTTTCTCATTCATGCCTAGCTCCCACTGACTCTTGGATTCCACCTGTATTGCTTCATCAAAACTCTCTGGTTCTCCACCATCAGTAAGCAATAAATAGAATAATGAAGGAGAATATCGAATTGGAGGTTTATTTACCCTTTCTGACCTTCTGTTGGGCAACTGAGACTCATCCACAACACGCTGTCCGCCCAAATTTTCTGACAGTGATTGACCTCGGTCACTTTCAGGCCTGTAACTGACTGTCATCAGTTCTTTCTGACCGATGTCGGTCTCTGCCTGGCCGACGTCGGTTCCTGTACGGCCGACATTGGTCTCTGTCTGGTCGACGTCGGTTCCTGCCTGACCGATGCCGGTCTCTATGTTTTTCTTTCTGTGACTTTTCTTTTTCGCGAGCTCTTTTTGGACCTTTATCTCGTCCAATTCTTCATTGCTCTGCTCAGGTTGATTCAGCTTCTTGAGCTGATCACTATACATCACTTTTTCATTGAAAATAACATCACGGCTCCTAATTATCTTGTTAGTTCCTAGATTTCAAAACCTGAATCCGAACTCATCAGAGCCATAGCCAATAAATGTGCACCTCATAGACTTAGCATCCAGCTTCTTTCTATTTTTCTTATCAACGTGCACAAAGGCTTCACAACCAAAAATTTTGAGAAATGAGAAATCTACCTTTTTCCCTGTCCATGCCTCTTTTGGAATTCTACCATTCAGCGCTGTAGAGGGTCCTCTGTTAATCAGGTAAATTGCAGTATCCACGGCTTCTGTCCAAAATTCTAAGGACAATCCAACATGCAATCTCATACACCTTGCATGCTCCATGATTGTTCTGTTCATCCTTTCAGCAACTCCATTTTGCTGAGGTGTTCTTGAAATAGTCCTTTGCCTGCGGATTCCATGCATATAACAATACCAATTGAACTTGTGGCTACAAAACTCACCACCATTGTCAGATCTCAGGCACTTCAATCTTTTGCCTGTTTCATTCTCAACCATAGCTTTCCAAATCTTAAACGTGTCAAAAACATCAGATTTTTTCTTAATACAATAGATCCATACCTTTCTTATAGCATCATCTGTGAAGGAAACATAGTACTGTGATCCTCCAATAAAAGCAACTTGGGCTGGTCCCCACACGTCTGTGTGAACAAGCTGCAATTTGTGCTTCTTCTTTGTTGACCCAGTCTTGAGAAAACTCACTCTCTTCTGTTTTCCAAAAATACAGTCTTCACAGAAATTTAGATCTATGCTTTTCAAATCTGGAAACATACCTTTTGACTTAAGAATTGTCATTCCCTTCTCACTCATGTGGCCAAGCCTTTGATGCCACAATTTTGCATCTACATCTGAAGTAGATAATACAGAAGGAGAATTGTCAGTAATACAATTACATAAATAGAGAGTACCTACTCTCTTACCTCTGGCCAATACAAGTGCTCTCTTGGTAACCTTCCAAAATTCAACTGTGAGAGTTACTGTACAACCCTCATCCCCTAACTTTCCTATAAAAATCAAATTTCTCTTCAAGCTGGGAACATGCATGACGTCTCTCAACACCCATGTGTTGCCATTCTACATTTTCAGCTGCACTTTACCTTTGCCAATAATCTTACAAGGCTCATCATCCCCTAAGTATACTATTCCAAAATCTCCATGGACAGTCACTGAAATATTCTCTATTAGGGGTTGCATGGAAAGATGCACCAGAATCTAAAACCCAAGATTCTATATTAGTATGCAAAGAGAATATAAGAGCATCTTGTGCAACAATACCTGCCACCTTTGCTTCTTCTTTATCATCCTGCTGTCTATTTTCTTTAGGCTTTGACCAGCAATCTTTGCTTATGTGCCCTATCTTTCCACAATTCCAGCATTGTGGCTTCCTGCCATTTCTGGATTTAGATCTACCTCTCATCTTTGATTTAGATCTTGATCTCCCTTTCTTGCTCTTCTCTTTTTGTCTTCTCCTGCTCTCAAAACTTAAAGCGTTCCCTGATGTCTTTTCTGTGCTTTTCCTGCGAATTTTTTCATTCAAGATTACACTAACCACATCATCTACTTTTAAAATATTTGAAGCAGAAGTAGTATTACTAACTGCCATTACTAAGCTGTGCCAGCTTTCAGGTAAAGAACATAAGATTAATAGAGCTTTAATTTCATCATCAAATACTATTTTGACTGAATTTAATTGATTCACAATTCCATGGAAATCATTCAAATGATTAGATACAGAACTACCTTCCTGCATCTGCAAATTAAATAACTGCTTCATAAGATATACCTTATTTGAAGCTGAGGGTTTTTCATATAAATTTGCTAAAGTAGTCATTAACTCTACCGTAGACTTTGCCTGTGATAAATTAGATATCACAGTAGATGCTAGACTCAATCTTATTGATCCAAGAGCCTTTCTATCAAGAACTTCCCATTCTTCATCATCCATGTCTTTGGGTTGCTTTGCAGTCCCTCCTAACGGTAAGTATAGATCTTTTTATTACAGATAATCTTCTATCTGCATTCTCCATAATTGATAGTTCTTGCCATTGAACTTCTCCATTCTAAGTTTACTTTCTTCTGCCATTGCTTCTCCCACTCAAACAGAAATCCCTGTGAGTAACCTGTAATCAATACACACTAACCAGCTTTGAAACACCTGTTAGTCAACCTAGCTCTGATACCACTTGTTGGGGATCAATCAACAATATGATTACTCTTATGAAAGCAATAAACACGAAATTAAATCAGATAGATAAGTAACTAGAATTAGAATTAGCAAGAAACAAGAGATACAAAAAACCACCCCGAAAATTTGTATTCAACTCTTTACAGAAAGAATTACAATTGAAGAAACTTCTTTTCTTCCACACCTCTCTCAGATGTACAGATCTCTTCTAAGATCTCTTTCCCTCAAGAGTCCTCTCTCTCAATTACAATCAACTCCACAATCTGGATTGATATACAATCTGTATTCTACTTCTACAGTATTGTCCTCCTATGAACTATGAAGATCTCTCTCTATTATATAACTATAGAGACTCATGAGCATGCACGTACAACCAATAGATGCACCTCCTAAACAAGGGCTCTAATTACAGTCCTACTCAAATTAGAAACGCGGACTTAACAACCAACAGTTTATTCTTTAACATGCAAACATTTTGTTTACGCACGAAAATAGCTTTCTGGACGCCACAGGTAACCGACATCGGTTCCTGCCTGCTTGAACCTGCCGACGTCGGCCGATCCTGGTCTCTTCCTGACCGACGTCGATCGCCCCTGACCGACGCCGGTCACTGTGTAACCCCTGCAACTCTGCAACTTGCTCATGGGTGAAGCTTTTAGCTCCATACCCTAACACTATCAACCACACATACCTCAAGAAACCAAAAAAAATGCATTTGCACATCATGTAAAAGGTTAGTTTTATTCTCTTATTTAGCGGTCCCATGGAGGAGGCAAATGGAGGTTTTCTGGCAGGCCTTACTCAGCAATTTTTTTTAACTCTCTGTAGTTAAATATTGTAGTGGAAAATATTTTTTTTAAAAGATTTTATGTTTTCAGTCCATGAAATTGTAAAGCTAAACACTGTGGTGGAAAATATTTTTTCAAAAGAGATTTTATATTTTCAAAGTCCATGAAATTGTTAAAATAGCTTTTTTATAAACAATATACAGATTTTTTGATCCGCACCTCAAACAAGTTGATAAAAAAACTGTGCACAGTTTATCCAAAAAGCCATCTTCACAATATTTTTCCTTTTAGGCTACAAGTTTTTAAGTGTCTTTAAACCTTGATTTTAAATATGATCACTGCGCTTCATCATAACTAAAATTGAGAGCATATGTCAATCTCAGCAACTGTTCCAAAATGGAATGGATTGACCTGTACCATTATAAACTAATAATTAGGTAGTTAGTTGGTAACTACATTTCGATTCAAACAAAAAACACCAGATGCCGGTGCTTTGATGGAAACGCACTTTTCCCTTCATATCACCAGACATTGAGGGCCTGCCAAATTTAGCATTGTACTTCAATCTGTCTTGGAATTCGCCACAAACAAGCTTGCCAAAGGAGATATGTAAAATGGTAATGGTTCAAGGAAAAGATCTATCTCGAAATTAATTATCCAGTTCTGTTGGAAGCTGTATTGGACTACAATATCTCAATCTTTTTCATAATGTGTTTAAAGATTCGAATTTAGATTCAGTTTCCAAACTGTAAAATCTCCAATGCAATTTTTTTTTTGGTATGATATTGAAATCTCTACAAAACCTAAGATGCTGACCTTTCTGGACTTTTCATATTGTTCGTTCATAAGAGAAATTCTTGAAACATAACTACTTTGATCATTCAAATGAGATCATAGTAGCCATGTTCTAGAAAGGGAAATATGAGAGGCTTTAAAGAGTTAAAAATATATTCAAGCAAATATCCTGAAGTTTACCATCTATAAATTATTTCTATGATATACAATTTTCAGTTTAGGGCAGTTAAAGTAGAGAATATAAGTTTGATTACGGTTACAGATAGAAGGTTTCTTTGTTACTGTGGTCTATGTGGGGGATGGATGTCATCATTACCTGCATGTCCGGAGAATCATGGTTTTCAATTACCGAGAAACATGGTTTTCAAACACATGCAAGTCTGGAGGCCCAATTCCAGGCAAATCAGGAGGCCATTGACACTTCCATAAATTGTTTATATACATAACTTCTATTCTTCTACCATCTTTTCCCAAAGGTACTCCAGGCTACATTGTTCTAGGTAAGTATTTATAAAACTTCACGTCCCCTGTTGCTTCAATTTCAGTGTTATTGTTTTAGCTGGTGCAAACTGACATGGGTTTAATACAAATTACCAAGTCGGTTCATGCAACAAAGGGCGATGTTTACAGCGATGAAGTTGTGTTGTTGGAGATTGTCAGCAGAAAGAGGCCAACCAACCAGATGTTTGTTGAAGAACTCAGCTTGGGAGGTGAGTTAGCATGGCTTTCCCTGATATAATTTCAGAGATGGTTGATAATAGAATACGGCAGAGTAATGGAGCTGTTACAGATGCCACAGGTTATTGTTGTATTCAACTCATATGAGTAGCTTTTCTGTGCATAAAATATTCGCCTACAGACTGACCAAGAATGGCAGAAGTGGGGAGTTATTGGAAAATATTGAGGAGATGTTTGAAGGGAGAAAACCGGATTCCAAATGCCCATCTGATCTAAATACTAAATGGTAGTGAGTAACCGCAGGGAAGCAAATGCTGTTGAGGCGATAAAGAGTTAGTTCCACATTGCAGACTACTTCTTAAACTGGGATTGGTGTTTTGAGACAAACTAAACTATTTGTAAAGTACGATTATGTAGATTTTGGGACAAATTAGCTTAAACTTATGCCCAAAATATCACGGTCCAAAAATCAAGATATGATTTAATTTCCAAGGGCGGAGTCCCATGGAGGGGGCTATGGCTCCTAGGTTCATTGCACAGGCAGCCCCATGAAAGTTGTGTGATTCAGCTATTATCAAGAGAAACTATGAGAAGACTGTGGAGAAGGGCAGTGCTGGAATTTCCCACATCTGCATAACTTTTGTATTGCCATTTTTTCATGTGGTTGAAGAATTGAAGTTCAGTTTTAACATCTTCTCTTCAGCGTAACTTTCTTAAAAGATTCCTGATTTTTCTCTGCAGCAGTTAATAGAGAAATTGTTTGAAGTGTATGAAATTTGTTTTGTGCAAAAATACTTGAAAATTCTCTCAACAGGGCCTGCTACTAAAAATCTGGTAGCCCTGTCCATGAGACCACAAAGCAACTTAGCTTTGATACCACCTGTTATAGATATAATACCAAATGCTATGGTTGTGACTCCACTTGTTTACCTAACAGAAGTAAAGATAAAATTACAGTATACAGTTAAAGAAGGGAATTTCAACTTCAAGATTAAAAGGGCAGCACCTGTGCGTCATTGGAGACAATTGGAGAACCTCCTAATTATAAGTACTAGAGATACTAGTGCAACCAATGCAAACCTGAGGAGTTCTTGCATATAGCAACAATAATTTTATTAGTGAGAATTTTACAGCAATACCATGGCTTTGAATAGAATTCTACCTCAATGTTAATTACCATGGATTAATACCTTTTTTTTTTTGGTTCGGTAAACACCTTTGACTGGAACCATAAACCAGAGGGTGTAATGTCCCTTACCAATAGAGATATATGAAAGACACAAAACTATGATACCAAAGACCAAAGCTCTGATACCACTGTAATGTCCCTTACTTAGGGGCTCTTTCCTTCCTACAAATGCTCTGATACCACTGTAATATCCCCTCCAAAACAGGAAATATAGCAACACAAAAAACTCTGAACAAGATATAACCACTGTTGAATAAATTCAGAAAGATCTCAATAATATAGTCTCTTAATAGCAAATTACAGATCGTATCACTTGTCCTTCTAAACTATTACAATTGCAGTCCTTTCTCATGCATATAAATATGAAATACAGTCTTAAAAGCCCTGACTTAGCAAAACTGGAAGTAAAAACTGGATTCTGGACGGTCTCAGCCTGCTGTGTCGAACACACAGTCACCGGCGTCAGTCGATAAACTGCCGACGTCGGTCACTGCAGGACAGATTTCTGCCGACGTCGGTCTTCAGTCGACCGATATCGGTCACTGAAAACCCTCTATCTGCCGAGGTCGGTTCCTGCACTGATCTGTACGAACCTGTACGGACTCTGTACGGCCGCCACTTAAGCACAACTTCCCTGTTTTCAACCCCTGATTTAGAAATATATGTCTCTAGCACAGTATATCTCTAGCTGTATAATTTATTGAATCAAAACATAAAGCAATAAATACCTGGAATATCTGTGATAACTTCTGTGTGAAGTTATCTCTCAAACCTGAAATTCTGTGATAACCTCTGGATGAAGCTATCTCTCACTTTGGCAATATATAAGCTAATATTCCACAGCGTCTTAATTGCACACACTGAAGAGGGAACGTTCTCCAATGCAGATGGAATCCTTGAACCCTAGGCTCAGTCTTCACAGAAGAAATTCTCAAAATCAATATCAATAATCAATAGCATATATCCTGAACAATGGCCTCCATGAGAAACCCTTATACCCTCAAAAAGATATGCTTGCCCTAATTAGGGTTTCTTAAATTAGAATTAGGGTTTCTAATTAAAATTAGGCTAAATAATTAATATTTGATTAAATCAATCAAATATTAATATCTCCCTCAATACATGTCGGATCCTCGAACCGATCGAAGCTAGTGAATTCGGGAGTGATTCCGCACATGACCATACCAAAATAAAGGCGCTTTGCTGCATATACAATATCCCTAAAAAGTAGGAGCTCAGACCAAGGGTGTCCGAAAGAGCCCGAATGAAAACCAAATGTAGAAATCCTGTGAATCAAAGTCAAGCCAAGCTCCATTATGACCCTCTATCCATCATATTAGCCTACGAAGGTCGCATAATAGGCTAATTGTCAAGACTGTCAATGTCCAGGAAAAAGGGGACATGACAATCCGCCCCTCCGAAAATTGCTTGACCCCAAGCAATCTCGGAACAATGAACTACTCAATCCGCCTGGATCCCAAGGAAAAAATTGTGTAACATCCATCATGTCACAAATCAACCCATGTGAGTAAATCATCAACATCAACAGCATCAACAGTATCAAAATCAGCAACTGAAAAACTGCACTCGACACCCAAACAACTATCTGAAGACCAACTGTAGATGCCGGTAGAAGAAACCACTCTGAGGGACTCAAGCCAACTAAAATATGAACTCTGTCAAAATTCAAGTCCCTATCTAACTGATACTCACATCCAACTGGACCGTGTATATGACAATCATGGGTCCCTGAGTCACTGACACCAAAACTAATCTCTAAATGCAAAAAAAAATAAGGAGCATACCTCACCGTAAGATCCTGGTAAGAACCCCCAAACTCTGCTACTGGCACACTATTGCCAAACTGGGACTCAATGGATGGCTCCAATCTCGGCTCAACAAACAATACCTCAACATCTCTGTAATTTAACATAGTAGAAAGGGTTCGTAAAATCTCCTCACCCAATCTGCTAATAGCACTAGAACCTCAGACAAGAACACCTTCTGTCATCTTATGTGAGTCCAGACGAACACTTGCACTATCCAGCAAATACTCCATGAATGGTTCAATGCAGTAGAAATTATATGTGGAAGCATCAACATACTCCCCCACACACCCCAACTAATCTCTCTGTAAAGGTGGCACAACCAACTGTACCACACTGTCATCCGTGTGAGAATAATCAATCTGGAGACTCGACTCCACGGGTATCTCAAACTCATCAAAATCAGGGACTCCCAAATCCTGAACATGTGTATCAGCATCAGCAACATGCTCCTCAGCAACAACTGCAGGAAGGTACTCATCACCAACCACCTCAATATACAAATGATCATCCACACTCTGTAAATCAACACCAAAGCTCATATCAACAGATGGAGTATCAACAACTATAGCATCACTGTCTAACTCTTCTATACGGAGAGAAACAACCGGTGAAACTAAGTCCTCAAAACTGTCCACTGCATTCTCTTGAGTATCATCTGCAATAATCGGATCCTGGGACTCTTCTGCAATCACTGCCATAGCTGAGAGATCATCAACCCTCAGTGCACTAACATCTGAGCACACCTGTACACTCTGAGTGCAAGCATCTAACTCATCCTCATCTTCACTATATCCTATCTCATAATCATAACAATTATGGGACATGCTGCTCTCTCGTCTAAGTGATCTGTAGTGCTCTCTCCTCAGCTTGACAAAATGATCAAAGGTCATCCTCTCTTGAACATGAGGAGGTAATAAGTCCCACTCATCATTCGCTGTCATATACCGTGCGGGTTTGTTTTTGGATGTAGGATATGAAAGAATTTCATTCATCCTCCTCTGAGTTGCTTCCAACTGCTTCAAACTGTGTTCCAGCTTCTTCATATCATTGTCCCACTGTTTCTGAGTATATGAAGGCATCATGATACTTTGCTGATTCAATCTACCCAAACTACCCAACAAGATGGCAAGACATTAGCTCTGATACCACTGTAATGTCCCTTACCAATAGAGATATATGAAAGACACAAAACTATGATACCAAAGACCAAAGCTCTGATACCACTGTAATGTCCCTTACTTAGGGGCTCTTTCCTTCCTACAAATGCTCTGATACCACTGTAATATCCCCTCCAAAACAGGAAATATAGCAACACAAAAAACTCTGAACAAGATATAACCACTGTTGAATAAATTCAGAAAGATCTCAATAATATAGTCTCTTAATAGCAAATTACAGATCGTATCACTTGTCCTTCTAAACTATTACAATTGCAGTCCTTTCTCATGCATATAAATATGAAATACAATCTTAAAAACCCTGACTTAGCAAAACTGGAAGTAAAAACTGGATTCTGGACGGTCTCAGCCTGCTGTGTTGAACACACAGTCACCGGCTTCGGTCGATAAACTGCCGACGTCAGTCACTGCAAGACAGATTTCTGCCGACGTCGGTCTTCAGTCGACCGATATCGGTCACTGAAAACCCTCTATCTGCCGAGGTCGGTTCCTGCACTGATCTGTACGAACCTGTACGGACTCTGTACGGCCGCCACTTAAGCACAACTTCCCTGTTTTCAACCCCTGATTTAAAAATATATGTCTCTAGCACAGTAGATCTCTAGCTGTATAATTTATTGAATCAAAACATAAAGCAATAAATACCTGGAATATCTGTGATAACTTCTGTGTGAAGTTATCTCTCAAACCTAAAATTCTGTGATAACCTCTGGATGAAGCTATCTCTCACTTTGGCAATATATCAACTGATATTCTATAGCCTCTTAATTGCACACACTGAAGAGGGAACGTTCTCCAATGCAGATGGAATCCTTGAACCCTAGGCTCAGTCTTCACAGAAGAAATTCTCAAAATCAATATCAATAATCAATAGCATATATCCTGAACAATGGCCTCCATGAGAAACCATTATACCCTCAAAAAGATATGCTTGCTCTAATTAGGGTTTCTTAAATTAGAATTAGGGTTTCTAATTAAAATTAGGCTAAATAATTAATATTTGATTAAATCAATCAAATATTAATATCTCCCTCAATACATGTCGGATCCTCGAACCGATCGAAGCTAGTGAATCTGGGAGTGATTCCGCACATGACCATACCAAAATAAAGGCGCTCCGCTGCATATACAATATCCCTAAAAAGTAGGAGCTCAGACCAATGGTGTCCGAAAGAGCCCGAATGAAAACCAAATGTAGAAATCCTGTGAATCAAAGTCAAGCCAAGCTCCATTATGACCCTCTATCCATCATATTAGCCTACGAAGGTCGCATAATAGGCTAATCATCAAGACTGTCAATGTCCAGGAAAAAGGGGACATGACAGAGGGGCTACCAGTTCCCGCTGAGACACAAACATGGAGCTCAGTTCCCCACAATCCAACACATACAACTATGACCAGCCTCAAATCCAACACATACGGCCACAACTGGCCTCAAACAACCTTAAATCCAACATTTATGGCCATAACTGGCCTCAAACACACCTTGTTGGGTGGGACTAGGTACAACTAGCCCGCTAAACCAACCCACAAACATCTCATCGGCACCATGGATTAATACTTGCTAACAAGGCCCAAGTCCTATTAGATTACACTAACTCGCACCTGTATAATCACTCTTGTTTCTTGCCTAAGGCTATTGTCAAGAACAAGTGCAAGTCCAATGGTAGGTGGCAGTACCATCATCAGAAATTTTTACATTACATACATTGTGATAATATTAGTGCTTGTTTGAGATTTATTGAGAATATATTACAGAAGCAACTCTTAAGAAGGCCTGTGATTGTTTTGCAGTTCACAGCTGTCTCTTTTCATTTACTTCACAAGTAGTCTAGTCTGCCCCCAACATCAATCACAATTTATGTTGACCAATTTTTGGTCCTGCAGGCCAAAATTGGGCACCCCCTCCTTTTTATTGCAAGAGTCATTCAATCCATGTTCTGGCTAGTTCATCCCTTAGCGGCCTTGTGCAAATTTTTCTCTATCAGACCATTTCCCATGAAAAAACCAAGTGTTTTCCTCTTTCGCTTGCCAAGTGCATTTCGGGTTTGACGGGTGACTTTACTTGTAAACATTCAGAAGTAAAGCCACTTGCAAACCTCGATTTGGTCTTGTAGACCAAATCGGGTTTTCCAAATGGCTTTACTCATTTGTCTTATAAGCAGGAGTCGACGTGGAATCCGATTTGGTCTTGGATGCTTCGAAAGGCAAGTGAATTACTTCAGAGGGCTTTTCAACGGCAAAATGGACCAAGTGGAAAAGCCGAAGGGTCGTTTGCAGGATTCCCGAAGGGTATGTACCCTTGCAGAGGGCACTTAGGCGGCAAACGGGACCTTTACAATTCTTCCGAAAGACAACTTTGGAGGCCAAGGAGCCCTTGCGGGCGGCAATCGATGAACAAAGTGGATCTTTTTTCAATAGTCCAAAGGGTAACTTTGGGCTTGAAATGCCCTTGCGGAGGGCAGCCGGTTGGAGCAAAGGGGCAAGACAGAAAGCCCAAAAGGAATTTGCCCTTCGGAAAAAAGTGACAAGCCCAAAAGAGAATTCCTTCGGACTTTTTGTCCGAAGGAAAACCAAAGAAGAAAAATGAAGAAATTCGAGTCATAAAAAGTCAGAAGAAATTTGAAAGATAAGAAGTCTGAAGGGTAGGTGTCTTTGCAGGGGGCACTTGGTTATGAAAGTGGACCATTTCCATTTTTTTGAAGGGTCACTTTCTTTTCAAAGTGGACCATTGCAGCTTTTCCGAAGGTATTTTTTTAAAGGCAAAAGTCATTTTCGAATGCCAAAGAGGACCATTTCAATCTTTTCAAAGGGTCACTTTCCCTTCGGAAAGGTTCGTTTGCAAAAATGCCGAAGGAATTGTCCTAGTGGGTGACAGCCCCGTGAATGTCAATTTCAGGGCGATAAGCTAGCTGTTGGGATTCAAATGTCTGATGACGGGTCCGTGAACGTCAATTTTAGGAAAGTAAGCTAGCCGTTGGGAAGTAATCAAAGGAGAATTCCTTTGGATATTTTGTCTGAAGGAACTCAGAAAAGGAAGCCCGAAGGCCCGCCAAAGGAAAGTCAAAGAGTGCAAGCCCAAAGGAGAATTCCTTTGGACATTTTGTTCGAAGGAATTCAAAGCCCGAAGAACGAATGAGCGAACAAGCAAAGAAAGGAGCCCGAGAGAGAATAATAAGTGCTGAGAGCCTGAATTGCTAGGACAAGAGGGATATAGCAAAGTAAGGGAAAACAAGGCAGGTAACCCAGAACGTGGCCACATGCAAAATAAAACAAAAGCTCAAAACACTCCAAGTGGCATAACAAGTCAAAGCGCAGACCCAAGGATGAACCAGACCAAGGCAGGTGGCACAAGTGTCGTCAGTAGAAAGAGTAAATGCACTTAGGTGAAATAGTCTCTACCAAAAACTAATAAAGCGATTGGTTTTTGACCTATAAAAGGGAGCAGCCCGTGTTTTCACACTTTGCCATTAATGCCCAGCCAGTTGCGCCCAACATTGAAGAGAGCATGGCCCAGTCAACACAACTTGGGGATGGCCTTGTCAGTTGCTAGGAGTATCCCATGCTCTTGCAGGCCCAGGATAGCAAGGGCAGTGACTTGGACACCTACAACATGTCTCTCCCATACGCAATTGGAAGGATACGACAGCAGCATGGACTTGTGGTCACTGTAGAAGTGTTTAATACAGCATGGGTTCCCATCCCTTGACTAGTCAATTGTTTGTTTCTAAGCTTTCTATATATATTTGTAACTTCTCATTTGAGAAAGATCTCTCAGCATTTGTATGGCGAAGCCTTGAAAAACTTTACCTTGAATCAAAAGAAGCATTTTTACCTCCATTTGAGCTTGCACTTTTGCATGTCTATGGTTTTCTTTTATGTTAAGTCATTTCCTTTTCATGCTTTCATAAATTTATGTTAGCATATCTAGTGTATTGTGAGTTCTTCTCTTGCAGGTCAACAAGAAGTGTCCAACTCAGAGTATAGGCGCATGTGAATAGGCTGTCCATAGTGTGTCTTAGAACACCTCTGATAGTGCTTCCTCCCTGTATCTCCATAGGATCCCCTATTGAAACACTGATGTAGGAAAGGTTCTCATTTGAATGAAGTGTATGTTTGCTTCTCTGGTGTAAAGTGTAGGTCAAAGCTGAGTAGACCAACCAATTTGGTGCATCACTGCATTAGTTAGGTTCTGTTTTTAGTATTTCTCTTTCTTTTCACCTCCCTCCATTGTTAGCAGTAGGAAATTCAAGGCCTCAAGGTGCATCAAGGGGAGCTAACCCCTAATCTAGAGATTCATCCCTCATGTTTGCAACCCACAAGAATAGGAATGTCTCCATTGTGCAACGTGGAGGAAGAGAGTTGAACCTCCCTTTAGAGGGTGCAATCCACAATGTCAACAGTTTCTGGCATGTCCGATGGGACAAATTTCTATGTCCGCAAGTTTCAGGATTGGTGCTGGTCTTGATATTGTTAAAAATCCAAAAGAAAGAGCTATAATTCAGCACCTAGCAACTCCATTCAAGAACTCAATCTCTGGTTAATGATCAGCCTAGCATCCCATGCCAAAGGTCACTACAAGATCTTCTTCTAGGGGTGTCCCTTTTGAATTTATTGAGTTGCCTTTGAACTCAATAAAAAGGCTAAGGTTTGCAAATACTCACCCTTACGTAGCAAGCCACTTTCTCAAACCAGCGATAAAGTACACCTACTCAAGGAGACCCTGGTTGAATCCTTTCATAGCCATGGCTTTCCCTTTTGTGGCCTTCAATGGTCAGAGTCCCTTGAACCTTCAGTAGTATGACCCAATTCCAGGGATGACTCTCAAAAGTGTTCCTTTAGTGGAGAGGACCCAATCACTGTTGTCGAGCATATCAGAAATATAGCCAACCTCAACAACATCCATAATATCATTGAGGAAAATGTAGCCATCAGATTGCTAGCCTTGTCCTTCAAAGGGAAAGTTTTGGACTGGTATGGGACCTTGCCTATGAACTCAGTTGGCTCATGGAATAAGTTGAGGACCCTCTTGACAAATAGATTTGAGGAAAAAAGTGACCATTTGTCTCTAGCTGAGCAATTAACCACCATGAAGAGAGCCCCAAATGAGTTTGTGCAAGATTTTAACACTAGGTTCCAAAAGACTTGGGACATAATCCCAATTTTTGTGAAGCCAACCCCAAGCTTTGCTTTTCTTTACTACTTTAAGGCCTTGAATAGTGACATTGCTGTCATGATACACTCCATGGGTGGGAATATTCTGTCCGTTGCTTATGAGATATCCATAGCTGCTGAAAATTGCCTTGTTCAAGCAGGAAAGATAGCTCCTAGACCTCATATGCCAATCTTTCTTGATTTACAACCCTCAGTTTAGCCTACTACATTCACTCTAGCTCATTTGCCTAATCAAGAGAAGCCAACTGCTACCCCTGTAAATGATCTCCATGAAGTTAAGAGCCTGTTGTAGAGTGTTACCAATGAGTTAGTTGCCCTCAAGAAACAACAAGCTCATAGTTACAGGCCAAATCAAGACTACCAATAGTTTGGGCAGACAAATAGACCTCCCTTCCAGAATTATAATCAAGGGCAAGGTCAAATTACACAAGTCAAGCCTTATCATAGCTATAATCCAAATGCCCCTTCATCTTCCAAGGCTCTTGTCCCTACTCAAAATAATTTGGTGTAGGAGCAGCCCAATTATCCACCCTTGGGGCATGGTCCAGAGCAGGTTGCTTATTCGAGTGAGCTACCAAATCAAAGCATGACCACACAAGGTGATCAGGCAGCCCAATTCTCAAATTTTGAGATATCAACACAACTTGGGATGGATAGCAGGCAGGCTCAATCTGATTCCACTCTTATGAATCACTTGGAAGGAGAGTTCTACGCAGTCAACTATGTGGGGAGCACAAGTAATCAGAATGATTATGTTGGAACCAACACTAGGTCCAAAAGGAGAGCTATGGATGAAGCTCAAGCAACCACTCAAGCACCTACAACGTCTCCTTCACCACAAGCAAATCAAAAAATTTCCAATTACAGACCGCCGATTGCAGCTTTAGCTCCTCAGGTTGCACCACAGGTTACGAATGTCCCTAAGGAGAGCTCCAAAGGGGGCAACCCTTAAATCAATGTAGTGGACCAAATGAAGAAGTTGCACATGAACATCTCTTGTGGGATTCTTTAGCACTGTCAGAACAAAAGATTATACTCCAAAAGGAATTGCACGGGCTAGATGAGCAAGCTGTCCCAACAAAAAATGATAATGTGTTGATAGTAAATGGGGCTCCTCCCATGGCAGGTCAAGCAAAGAAGGATGAGAAGGTCCCTCCCTTCTATTTGTCTCTGATTATTGGTGATTTCTTGGTCCATAATTGTATCATTGATAGTGGAGCAAGCACCTTAGTTATGCCCAAATGCATAGTTGATAAGCTAGGCCTCAAATATGAACAAATGACCAAAAGAGTTCTACAGTTGGATGGATCACCAACTAAGACCTTGGGAGTGGTAAGAGGCTTGAATATGACTCTCCATGCCTATCCAACCTTCTCAATTCCCCATGATGTGGTAGTGGTAGATGTTCCTCCTTACTTCACTCTTTGCTTGTCAAGAGATTTCACATCTAAGATAGGTGGATACTGGGCAGCCAATTGGTCTTACATGGTTTTTAGGACAAAGTATGGAACTAAAGTGAAGATTGAGTCAGAACCCATCAACAAGGATCACCTGGAGCCATACTCGCCCAAAGTGGTGAATGTGAACTACACAATCATTGATGAAGAAGAGCTCCAGGTGGACCAATCTCCATCATCTTCCCTTGTAGGAGTTGCCGACCTGCTCCTAGGTGAATGGGGAAATGACAATTTTGAGCATGATTCTTACAAGTTCATTGAAGAAGCTAGTCTTGGAGTTTACTGCATGCATGAGAAAGATGCTTTCATGCCGAAATTGATGAAGAGAGATCAAGAGGACTGTGGTTTGTGGCAGTTGTTCTTTGATGGATCTAGAAGCAAGTTGGGAGTTGGTGGTGGGGCAATGCTGGTCTCACCTTCAAAGGATAAATACTTCTCAACTTTCAGGTTTCAATTCTCCTACACCTGCAATGTGCCAAAGTATGAGGCCCTTGTTCATGGCCTAGAATGGGCAAGGAAGAGAGGAATCAAAGAATTGCAGGTGTTTGGAGACAGTGAATTGATTGTGAGCCAAATGAGAGGTCAAAGCTTGACTAAGAACTCCCTACTCAAGTCTTACAAGCACAGAGTGTGGGACCTTGTGGAGAACTTCATTGCTTTCAACATCACTTCCATTCCAAGAGAGGAGAACAAGCATGCAGATAGATTGGTAGCAGTTGGTGCTCAGTTTGATATCCCAAAGGGGGTGAGACAAAACAAGAACCAACATCATTTAAAAGTGATCGTGAGGCCCTCCATACTAGACAATGTCACAAATTGGCAAGTGTTTGAAAGTGACCAGCAAATAGCACTTTTCTTGCAGGAAAAAGCTGAGTTCACTTCCAAAATCAGTCCAAGCTGCAGCAACAGTATGATGGACAGATTGTTCAACTAAAGACCAGCAGGCTTCCCAAAGGTTTGGTAACTCTTGAGAGCATCTTCAATGAAGATGACCAATTCAAGAGAGACAAAGCAAGCATGTCAACCAGGAAAGAAAATTATGAAAGGGTAGAGATCTACAAGGATAAGCTGCTTGCACTTAAGAATGTATGTACCAATGAAGAAAAGCATGCTTTCATTATGTTATGCCAAGAGTTTGTAGATGTTTTCGCTTGGGAGTATGGTGATTTGAAGGGCTTTGACCCAAGCTTGGCCCAACACACCATTGAGCTGGAGGAAGGTGCCAAACCCATCAAGCAAAAGCAAAGGCCAATCAATCCAAAGATCGAGCCTCTCATAAGGAAGAAACTCACCAAACTGATTGAGTCCAGGATCATCTTCCCTATCAAACACTCTTCTTGGCTGGCCAATTTGGTCCTTGTTAGGAAGAAGAATGAAGAGGTCAGATTGTGTGTGAATTTCAGGGCCCTAAATAGAGTCTCACTGAGAGATCACTATCCCCTTTCAAGTATGGAGCAAATTCTTCAAATGGTGACAAGCAGTGAAAGATTCTCTCCTAGATGGCTACTCTGGGTACAATCAAATCCTGATACAAGAATGTGACCAATACAAGACAGCCTTTACTACCAAGTGGAGAACATACGCCTATAAGAAGATGCCCTTTGGATTGTCAAACGCTGGAGTTACCTTCCAACGTGCTATGGATATGGCTTTCCAAGGTTTGATCAATGACATTGTGCTGATTTATCTTGATGATGTGACAGTGTTTTCCAAGGAGGTAAGTGAACATTTGAAACACCTGAGGAAACCTTTGAAAGGTGTAGAGAGTTCATAATCTCTCTCAACCCAAAGAAATGCGTGTTTGATTTAGACTAAGTCGACAAAGTACTGTCCGAGTTCCATGATGGACCAGCTGGTGGCCACTTTGCTCCCAAGGCCACAACGGCAAGGATTATGAGGGCTGGTTATTTTTGGCCTAGTTTGTTCAGAGACACTCATGCTTGGGTGAAGAAATGTCAAAAATGTGCCTTCTTTGATGGGAAGCAACGGCTGGCTGCCATGCCTCTTCATCCTATCTAGGTGGAACAACGATTCATGCAATGGGGGTTGGACTTCATAGGGTTGATCAATCCTCCTTCTAGTGTTAACCACAAGTGGGTTTTGACTGCCATGGATTATTTTACAAGATGGGTAGAGGCCGTAGCTTTGAAAGAGGCCAATGAGAGTGTGGTTCTAGACTTCTATGAAGGCATAGTGATGAGATTTGGGGTCCCAACCACAATCATTTCAGACAATGCCTTGGCTTTCTTGAAAACAAAGACAAGTGAGTGGGCATCAAAGTATGGCATCTATCTCAGCACTTCTTCCAACTACTACCCACAAGGGAATGGGTTCACCGAGTCCATAAACAAGAATTTGATTAGGATCATAAAAAGGACAATGGAGAAAAATCAAAGGACTTGGCATGCAAAGTTGAACACAGCTCTTTGGGCAAATAGGATCACTCTAAAGAGGGCGATCGGGAATTCACCATACACACTTGTGTATGGAAGGGAAGCTAAACTTCCTATCTCATTTGAGTTATCAGCCTTGGATCTTGCCCATTAGCTGCAATTGGTGGAGAGCAACAGCTTGGAAGTCAGGTATTGTGAGCTAATAGAGCTTCAAGAAGCGAGAGACCAAGCCATGGATGCAATGACCAGCCACCAACAACAAACAAAGAAGCATTTTGAGAAGAGGTATACATCAAAGAACTTCTCAGAAGGTGACATTGTCTTTAAGTGGGATGAGGACCGAGCCAAGCCTGGAAGACACATGAAGTTTGACACCTTGTGGAGTGGCTCATATGTCATCACCCAATGCAAGCAGCAAAATGATTTTCAACTCTCCAAGTTGGATGGTGAAGAGCTATATATCCCAGTCAATAGGATATATCTTAAGCATTGTTACTAGGTTTCTTTTGTTATGTACATAGTTTCCTTATTTTTTTCTCGTTTTCCCTAAGTGTTGTTATGCATGTGTGTAGTGTTTTTAGCCTTTGTGTGTGTTTTTCCTTATTGTTTGGGGTAAAATATTTGCTGGTTCTTAGGTCTTTACAAGGTTGTTGCCAAATTTTCAAGCTGCATCCTGACTCCATGCCCAATGGACTTTTAGGTCACCAGTCTTCTCAAGCATAGCAGGGATGCTTTCCCTATGAGTCGCTAAATGTGTTGACCAATTTTTGGTCCTGCAGGCCAAAATTGGGCACCCCCTCCTTTTTAATTGCAAGAGTCATTCAATCCATGTTCTGGCTAGTTCATTCCTCAACTGCCTTGTACAAAATTTTCTCTGTCAGACCATTTCCCATTAAAAAACCAAATGTTTTCCTCTTTCGCTTGCCAAGTGCATTTTGGGTTTGAAGGGTGACTTTACTTGTAAAAAGTCATAAGTAAAGCCACTTGCAAACCTTGATTTGGTCTTGGTAGACCAAATCAGGTTTTCCAAATGGCTTTACTCATTTGTCTTATAAGCAGGAGTCGACGTGGAACCCAATTTGGTCTTGGATGCTTCGAAAGGCAAGTGAATTATTTCAGAGGACTTTTCATCAACAAAATGGACCAAATGGAAAACCCAAAGGGTCGTTTGCAGGATTTTCGAAGGGTATGTACCCTTTCGAAGGGCACTTAGGCGACAAATGGAACCTTTACAATTCTTTCGAAAGGCAACTTTGGAGGCCAAGGAGCCCTTGTGAGCAGCAAGCGATGAACAAAGTGGATCTTTTTCAAAAGTCTGAAGGGTAACTTTGGGCTCAAAATGCCCTTGCGGAGGGCAACTGATTGGAGCAAAGGGGCAAGACAGGAAGCCTTAAAGGAACTTGCCCTTCGGAAAAAAGTGATAAGCCCAAAAGAGAATTCCTTCGGACTTTTTGTCCGAAGGAAAGCCAAAGAAGAAAAATCAAAGGAGAATTCCTTCGGACAAAATGTCTGAAGAAATTCGACAGTCACAAAAAATTTGAAGAAATTCAAAAGACAAGAAGTTTGAAGGGTAGGTGTCTTTGCGGGGGCCACTTGGTTATGAAGGTGGACCATTTCCATTTTTTCGAAGGGTCACTTTCTTTTCAAATTGGACCATTGCAGCTTTTCTGAAGGTATTTTTCTAAAGGCAAAGGTCATTTTCGAATGCCAAAGAGGACCATTTCAATCTTTTCGAAGGGTCACTTCCTTCGAAAAAGTTCATTTGCAAAAATGCTGAAGGAATTGTCCTAGTGGGTGACAGGCCCGTGAACGTCAATTTCAAGGCGATAAGCTAGTCGTTGGGATTCAAATGTCCGATGACGGGCCCATGAATGTCAATTTCATGAAAGTAGGCTATCCATTGGGAAGTAATCAAAAGAGAATTACTTCGAACAAAATGTCCAAAGGAATTCTTTCGGATATTTTGTCCGAAGGAACTCAGAAAAGGAAGCCCAAAGGCCTGCCAAAGGAAAGTCAAAGAGTGCAAGCCCAAAGGAGAATTCCTTCGGACATTTTGTCCGAAGGAATTCAAAGCCCGAGAGCCCAAAGAAGGAATGAGTGAACAAGCAAAGAAAGAAGCCCGGGAGAGAATAATAAGCGCTGAGAGCCCAAATTGCCAGGACAAGAGGGAAATAACAAAGTAAGGGAAAACAAGGCGGGTAACCCAGAATGTGGCCATGTGCACAATAAAACAAAATCTTAAAATGCTCCCAAGTGGTGTAACAAGTCAAAGCACAAACCCAAGGATGAACTAGACCAAGGCAGGTGGCACAGGTGTCGTCAGCAGGAAGAGTAAATGCACTTAGGTGAAATAGTCTCTACCAAAAACCAATAAAAGAATTGGTTTTTGAATTATAGAAGGGAGTAGCCTATGTTTTCACACTTCACCATTAATTCCCAACCAGTTGCGCCCAACATTGAAGAGAGCATGGCCCAGTCAAGGGATGGTCTTGTCAGTTGCTAGGAGTATCCCATGCTCTTGCAAGCTCAAGACAGCAAGGGCAGTGACTTGGACACCTATAGCATGGCTCTCCCATACGCAATTGGAAGGATACGACAGTAGCATGGGCTTGTGGTCGCTGCAGAAGTGTTTAATACCGCATGGGTTCCCATCCCTTGACTAGTCAATTGTCTGTTTCTAAGCTTTCTATATATATTTGTAACTTCTCATTTGAGAAGGATCTCTCAACTATGGCAAAGCCCTGAAGAAATTTAGCTTGAATCAAAAGAAGCATTTTTACCTCCATTTGAGCTTGTACTTTTGCATGTCTATGGTTTTCTCTTATGTTAAGTCATTTCCTTTTCATGCTTTCATAAGTTTATGCTAGCATATCTAGTGTATTGTGAGTTCTTCTCTTGCAAGTCAACAAGAAGTGTCCAACTCAGAGTATAAGCACATATGAACAGGGTGTCCATAGTGTGTCTTAGAACACCTCTGATAGTCCTTCCTCCCTATATCTCCATAGGATCCCCTATTGAAACATTGATGCAGGAAAGGTTCTCATTCGAATGAAGTGTATGTTTGCTTCTCTCTAGTGTAAAATGTAGGTCAAAGCTAAGTAGACCAACCAGTTTGGTGCATCACTGCATTAGTTAGGTTCTGTTTTTAGTATTTCTCTCTCCTTTCACCTCCCTCGCACCCCCCCCACCCCCATTGTTAGCAGTAGGAAATTCAAGGCCTCAAGGTGCATCAAGGGGAGCTAGCCCCTAATCTAGAGATTCATCCCTTAAGTTTGCAACCCATAGCAAGAGGAATGTCTCCATTGTGCTGCATGGAGGAAGAGAGCTGAGCCTCCCTTCAGAGGGTGCAATCCACAGCGTCAACAGTTTAGGAAGTTGAATGCAATGTGGAAGTGCTCTGACTCTTTACTGCCTTAACAAGATTACCTGCCCATCTTCTACTGGTTAACATTTGGTATAGATCGGATTGATATTTGGAATCCAGTCTACTCCCTTTAGACATGTCGTCAATACTTTCCAATAACTCCACCACTTCTGCCATACTTGGTCAGTCTTTAGGCAAATCTTTTGTGCACAGCAAAGCCACTCGGATGAGTTGAATAAGACAATTACACGTAGCATCTGTAACAGTGCCATTGCACTGCAGCAGGCTATTATCAACCACCTCTGAAATATTATCGGGGAAAGCCATAGTAACCCACATCCGCAAGCTGAGTCCATCGACAAACATCTGGTGGGTTGGCTTCTTTCTTGTGACCATCTCCAATAACAGAATTCCATAGCTGTAAATATCTCCCTTTGTTGAAATCCTTGCACCAATTCCATACTCTGCATTAAACCCATGTCAGTTTACACCAACTAAAACTATAAAACTGAAATTGAAGCAACATGGAAAGTCTTAAAAAATAAGTCCTCACCTGGGGCAATGTAGCCTAGAGCACCTTTGACTGTAGTTGATGAAGAGTGTGAATGCATAGAATTATGAGATAGTATTTGGGAGTTTCCAAAATCAGCTACATGTGCTGTCATATAGTAGTCCAGAAGTACATTGTTGGGCTTCAAATCACAGTGAACAACTTGAATTGAACCATCATGATGGAGGTACGCCAAGCCACGGGCAATGCCCATGGCTATCCGTAATCGTGTCTGTAAATTCATTTTACATACACCTCCAATGTTACACTTGCCATTATCACAATGCAAATGCTTTTCCAGGTTTCCATTAGACATGAAATCAAAAACCAAACCTTTGAAGTCAAGGTTAGAGCATGAAGTAATGACTTTTATCACATTTTGATGTCTGTCTTTACCCAGTACTTGGCATTCAATGTTAAAACTTTTGTGAGCTGCTTCATTCTGCAAATTGAGAACCTTGACGGCTATTAATGTTCCATTATCCAGAACTCCTTTATATACAGATCCAACACCACCAACTCCTAGCAAGTTGCCCTTGCCAAATCCATTAGTTGCAGTACTAAGCTCCTTATATGAAATTCTAGGATGTGGACTCTCTATAGAAAGTTCCACATTCTGCTTCCCAATTAAGTATTTGTACAAAAATGCAATATATAAGCAGTATACCACTAGAAAAGTGATGGCAGAAGTGACATATTTAAACAATTTATTCAAGTGCCAATGGACTCCAGATTTACCTGGATTTGGACATGCAGGTAATGATAATATCCATTCCCCACATAGACCAGGGTTGCCCCTGAATGATGAGGCAGTAAGGTTTGGAAACAGTCCCCCTTTAGGAATCTCTCCTGTCAACAAATTGAATGAAACATTCAGAAAGCTAAGCACTGTTAGGTTCTGCAGAGATTTTGGTATCATACCAGACAATTTGTTGTAGGAGAGATCCACTACTTCAAGATTTCGCAGGTTGGAAACTGAATCTGTAATTGGCCCTTCAAACATGTTGTAAGAGAGGTTGAGATATTCTAGTGCAGTACAGCTTCCAACACCACTTGGAATGGCACCAGATAAATTATTTCCTGACAGATCTATCCCTTGAACCGATGCCATTTTACCAATTTCATCGGGCAAGCTTCCTTGTAGTGAGTTCCAAGACAGATTGAAGTAAAATTGCAAATTTGGCAGGCCTGCAACTTCTGGTGGTATGTTTCCAGTGAATTTATTAAAGGATAGGTCAACCAATTCCAAATTCGAACAATTGGCAAGATTGCCAGGTATCCTTCCTTGTAACTGGTTATGATCAAGTTGAAGGCGCCTTAGCTGAGGCAGATTGCCAATAGTCTCCTGAATTTGTCCGGAGAGCTGGTTGAATGAGAGAGAAAGCAATCCTAGCCTACTCAGGGCACCAATCTCGCTGGGTATGTAACCCTGTAATTTGTTATAGTCCAAATACACTCGTTCCAAGGTTTGAAGTTTTACTAGTGCTGAAGGAATGGGGCCAGTAAATGCATTACCAATAAAATCTATCAATGTCAAGCTGGTGAGATTTGCAATCTCTTGAGGTATGTTCCCTCCCATAAGGTTGTGGGGAAAGGACAATACAGAAAGTTTAGTAGACAGCGTGCCAATGGAAGGGGACAAATGCTCGGCGAGATGGTTATTATCCAAGTATAAAGTTTGCAGAGAAGAGCAATTTACAATAGCTGTTAGAAAAGACAAAGTCCTATTGCTGGTGAGCAAATTATTAGAGAGTACAAGTCGTCGCAGAGAGCTCAACTTACCCAATTGGAGAGGCACTGTAGCAGTGAGATTGTTGAGATCAAGGTCAAGTTGTATCAATTTGGAGCAATTTCCTAGAGATGTCGGTATTGACCCACTCAGCTGATTTCCCCATAGACGCAGTATTTGCAAATTGCTGAGTTTGTGGCCCAGCTCTCGAATTACACCATGGAAAGAGTTATTGGAGATATTTAAGCTCTCTAGAAAGGAAAGATTTCCCAAGGAAGGAGAAATATAACCCACTAAACCCAACCTCCCTAGATCAATTGTAGACACTCTGATCAATTATTTGCATGAAATACCAGTCCAATTGCAGAAGTTAGTGTTGGCATTCCAAGTAGACAATATTTTGTTTGGATCAGAGGTGATTGAATTCTTGAAGGTAAGGAGAGCCTGCTCATCATTAGAAGAAGCATTGTTATTGGTATTTGCAGGGGAGCAAAGCTGAAGATAAAAGAGAAGAAATTAGAGAGTCAAGGGAAAAATCTCCATGGGTAGTTATATCTTAAAACTTAGATTTTCTATGCAACGTAGAAGTATATATACATCTATGGGGAAGACTGTTTATTTATTTATTTTAATTGAAAATGCTGTTAATATTAATTAAATAATACAATAATCAAAATATGAATACAAGATGCAAAGGTTACGAAGGGAAAAAGGCCAACTAATACAAAAACAGGCTGGCATTTGACTTGAGCGAAGTATTTTTTACCAATATTTCTACGTACATGAAAGTTGAAACCCTTAATGCTCTACTATGTATAAAATTAATATTTAATTTAATTATTTTCAAGGAAAAACCCTTGATCATCTTTTACCATTTCTGTCATCTCAACTTATTGTCAGCAGGTTATTTAATGTTATCAATCCTTTTACAACCAGTCTCCATTGGTAATAGTAAAGACGCGCTTATTGTTTAGGCGTATATGTATATGGTTTCCTTGAAATTTCCGAATGTGAACTAGTCTGTGGTTATATATAAAAAGAGATGTGCCAGTCTCTTCAGCGAAGTCAATTACAGATGATAAACATTTTGTTAAGTTTGGCCATTGATTTTATTTAGTATGTGAGAATCTGAGATAAAAGAGAAATAAATATATTATTATTAGAGTGGGTCAATGGATGAAAAAGTACACTTTGTGTGGAATAAATGAGCTAATCTTTGAAGGGCCAGGGGTAAATATGGAAGAGCATGTGAGAAAAAGTTGTTCAAAATTAAAATTTACCATCTTGTATTCACATCAAAAGTATTTACTGAGCTGTTAATTTCAAGGATTTTTACAACATTCAGTCACAAAGTTATGTCTAAAGAATGTGGAGGCTTAGATGTTTTTAATTTTTCATCTAAACATTTAGAGTTGTCAAGTAATTAGGAGAGTGCCAAATGAAGTTGGTAAAACGAGTGTAGTGAGAATATATGGATCTATACATTCTATGATTTTGAGAAAGCAATGCTCATGACTCAATATATGTGTAAACTTCTTAACATCTTCTGAGTTCGAATCTCGATCATTACAGGGTTCTTACACTCACACCACATGCATCCAGGTTTCTTAAACTCACATCACATACATCTGACCATATGATACCAACAACTTAAGATATTCTCTAATCACAAACATGAGAATTGAGAGATCTACCACTAAAATGATCACCTTCGCTTACTAACAATATAACTTAAATTTCATCACGACACATATGATACCAGCAAGAGAGTTTGCAATACCCAATTGAACCAAAATCTAAACACCATGCTGATAATTGGCTAGCTAGAGATTAGAGTACTAAGGTAGACATATGTCTTCTCCAAACTTTGTGGTAGAGTCTCTATGTATACAGAAGAATTTGTTTGATACTTTGTACCACTAAATTCAAAGGCTAAAAGAAGGAAGTTATCACATGAAACTGTGTACATGATCTTTAACAAGTTTTCCAACTAAGAGCAATCCTCTCCCAAAGGGGTCTCAAACATTTCTGATCAAAATAATAATAAAAAATGGATAAGTTATTCCAACATCCCTAATGGAGACAAAAATTATGTTAGAGCAGCAAGGCAGTCAAGCAATAATGGAACTCATCTAATGTATTTTTTCTCCTCCTCTTCATAGTTTACTTTGGAATAAAAACAACAATGGTTTTTTTTTATGATGAGCAGGCTCTCCTTGCCTTCAAGAATTCCATCACCTCTGATCCAAACAACATATTTTCCATTGGGAATGCTAACACTTAAACTAATTGTTGCGAATCCACTGGTATTTCATGCAATTTGTGGATGTGAGAGTCCACAATTGATTTTGGGAGTTGGGACTTTGTTGGTGAAGGGAAAGATCTTCCAGACTCTGGATAAGGTGAACCCCCTGATCATGATGCCTCTTTTGCTGGTCTCTTTGTTGCTACTACTTTTTTTTTTGTAAGAGCTTTTCTAAGCTTGGCCTAGTTTGTTTCTATGTTTTTTGGCTTTAGTCTCACTTGTAGTTCTTACGTTGGAATTAGAATACTATTGGGGCATGCTCTCTTACCACCTTTTTTTGTGAATAGTCTTGTAAATATTGATATAACTATGTTAATAATATAAGCTCTATTTCATTTTTTTTTTAAAGTAATTTATTTACAATTAAAATTTAGTAAAATAGTTGAAGATTATTTTTATCATTTTCTTTGTTAATATTTTTATCAATTTCTTTATTAAATTCTTTGTTAAAGGAAGATAATTTTTCTCCTAATTATTAAGTAGGATTATATATATAACTAAGTCTAAATGGATATAAAATAATAAATAAGAATTAATTAATTTTTTAAAATAGAATAACAAGAGCCACATAGCGGCTAGTCCCTACCATTGTATTGGAAATTGTTTATGGTTCAATTTGCATATTAATTTTTAATGTAATTGTATCACAACCATTGCAGAATAAGAAGTTTGCAAGTTTTTATAGTTTAGAAATAAATTTAAACTAGTCTAGATACAACTTAAGATTTTTAATTTAGTAGAAAAGTATAAAAGAAGTGCATTATATTAAGCTGGGAAGTCTAATGGTCTCCTTACACTTTGGATATGTTGATAGTCACTAGTCAAACAAAATAAGCAATACCTTCACTATCGGTGAGTATTTTTTATTTTGATTATGTTTACTACTAGTCCAAAAAATATTTGTTCATACATATATATACATTCAAGGTTGGAAAAAGATTATCAATTCAGCATAGTTGATAGATTCTATTTAAAGACACCTATGACTATGCAAGGGATGGGAGTTGGAATTATAAAGCTGAAAAATTAAGTAGCTTTCTTCTTGTTTGTGTTAATCGGCATTTTAGATGTATTGATGAATAGTATTGAATTTGACTGATCCTAACAGATTTATTTTATTTTTAATACAGATTTTATTTACATAAAGGATAGTGATCAACTAACCCTAAAAAAATTTATCACTGTAAGTGATTTTTTTTTGAAATAGATTAACGAAATTGAGTAAGGAATGTGTAGTTATCTAAATCAAAATTTAGTAGTCATATCTTATAAACAAGGCTTATTTGAATCCTTATAGAGCATGTGATCAAGGCCTACTGAAGGACAACCTTAATGAAGCAAAAGGTATGTTTAAGCTTAAAAATATTATAGCATATTCACAAGTATTTATGTGTGGGATTGTCAATTGTCTAGAACTGTATTGTAGGAGGTAGTTGTCTTCCCATCACTGGTGGTGACTTGGAAGGATAGGATATGCCCATTCAAGTAGTTATTGCTATGCCAATTTTGGCCCCAGTTTCATGACATTGGTTGCTACCCAGTTTGAGATCCCTTGATGGAAACAACGTGGATGTCCCCTACTCCACCAATGTTGGTAAGGAGCACCAAATTGAAGTAAGGGCCGTTGTTGATGGTCAATCGAATTCCACCACTTTTTTGACATGGTACTCTACAATAATCATGTATGAAATAATTATAGTTAATTGGAAAATAATATCTTGTCAATACATTCAAACTATCAACTACTAAAAGACTCAAAGATTTAATGTGAGTTAATTGCCCAAAAAAAAGAATGAAAATACAAACTTATAGGAATTGAGTGAGAAATTAACCTTTGGTAAAGAATAGGGACAATGCCTACCTTGTGCTATGAAATATGGTCAAACATTTACTCTTCTAGATCGAAATGCTCAAATGGAGGATTGCAGAGTTAGTGGGGTGGCATTGTCTAGAAGTGCATTGTTGGGCAGGAAGAATTAAGTGGTAGTGATCACAATTGTATTAGGAAGGCACCACTAGGGATCATTGTCACATTTAATTTCAAAGCATGCTCCACAAGTGAGCCGTTGTTGAAGAGATAAGTGCTCAGAGTTGTAGTGTTGGTGCCCTATCCCTGATTGTTTAGATCACCATATCCACATGCCCTAATGTGACAGGCCCAAGAAGAAGATTGTGACGTAGCCCATTTGGTGAAGTATCCCTGACATTATTTTTGGTTTTTTATGTCATTACAATCATATTAATAATGATGAAATCGCCACCCACCTCAGATAGTTCCACATGTCTTTTCCATGACTATTTTTTGGAATGAATCACACAAATACAATGACTGTCCAACTGCCACATGTTAAATAAACATAAACAATAAAAATAGAAATTATATGTGTGAAGATCAGTGATATTTATGATAAAAATTATGAACAAAGTTGTCGCATGTGTGAAGATCAACAATAATTCTTGCAAAAAATTTCAATAACAATACCGCATGTTGAAGCTCCATTAAATGTATACGACTATTCTTGAATAACATCTAAAGAATATTTTAATATTTATAATTAGACTTTAGGTTAACCTTTATACTTGTTATCATAATATACATTTCAATTTATATAATTGTTGATAAAAAAAATGAATAATCTAAAAGTGATTCCTATTGTTCCTGTCATGGCAGGGGCAATAAAAGGCTGTAAAAGGGTTTAGAAGATTATTATGATATGTAGATTATCTAAAATAGTGATTAGGATTTGAGTGTAAAAATAGGTTAAAATAAAAAGACAAATATCATCCATAAAATTTGGAGTAAACAAAGAACTTCTCTATAATTGTAACATGACATGTTTTTGGGCCTTATTATCGTATTCAATATAGTTCTAGGAAGTGACATATAGGTGCAATTTTTTTTTTATGACTGTGTTTCTTGTTAGGATCTAGGAGCACAATTGATTACCTTTGTATAAGCAACTAAACATGGAATTAAACCAGAATCATAAGTAACTAGAAATCAAAAACAACACAGAATATGAGAGACAATACAATCTTGTATTAGCACTCTTCCAGAAGGAAATACAATGAAGAAATTACACTCTTCCCACACCTCTTGGGCATACCAGTAATTCTCCCTCAGGAGTTTTCTCACTCAACCAATTACAACCACAACTCAAACACAGAGTTGTACCCTCCACCAGTCAGTAACAATACTGCCAGTCCACCAAGTACTCAAAGTAATCCAAGTAGATCTCCCTGATCTTGCACATTTGCAAATCAACTGATCTTACTTACCATGTAGATCTTCCCTGATCTTGCACAACCTGCAAATCAACCTGATCTTAAAATTGGAAGGATCTCTTCCTTGTCCTTGATTACAATACAGCCCCATGGGTCTCTTAAATAGATCCCATGCAAACAATAATTAGACTTCTTAATTACAATAATTAGAAATGCAGACTCAAGACTAAAATTAGTCTTTTACATGCAAGCTAACTGTCCGTCTAAAATTAGACTAGTTCTAGAAGCGCATGCAAACACATGCACACACAGGTTGTCAACGTCAGATCCTGTCTGACCGATGACGGCCGACCCATAACTGACGTCGATTACTGTGAACACTGAAGATGACTGACGTCAGTTGATCAGATCGATGTCGATTGCTTTACAACTCAACAACCTCCTCCATTTGCATCAGTGAAGCTTTTAGCACCACAACTTAACAATCTTCCACTTGGAGATAAACAACTGCACCTGTACCTATACATCATCTAATTTTGTTTCCTAGCTTGTATCTCTCTTCAAGTTCAATCTTGAAGACCAACCACCACGCATCCTGTGGTGCTACTCCTTTCATCCAAGTAACTTGCCATATCTGAATCTACATACCCATGTAGAGAAGTGCTTGACCTTGCATAGCATGTATACCTGATGCTGGTCCCTCTTAGATACCTGAGAATCCACTGAACTGCTTTCCAGTGCTTCTTTCCCAGATTGGCCACAAACTTGCTGACAATTCCCACTGCTTGGGTAATATCAGGTCTAGTACACATGTACTCAACCTCATCATGTGATTTGGGACACTGTTCTGTGAACTGTCCATCCATAGGTGTGCTAACCAGTTCTGCATCCTGCATATTGAACCTCTCCACTACCTTATTCACACAATCATCTAGAGACAAAATCAACCTGTGATCTTCTCTGTCTCTAGAAATACTCATGCCAAATAATTTCACTGTTGCTTCCAAATCCTTCATGACATACCTCTGAACTAACTTTACCTTTAGCTCAGCAACTCCCTGCATGTGTGACCCTACAACAAGCATATACACCACATACAGTAATAGGATAATGTAGCTAATATTATCCAAACTGGTAAAGTAAACACAATGGTCACATTGACATTGACTAAAGCCATGCTTTGTCATACACCTGTCAAACCTTAAACACCATTGTCTTGCAGCCTGCTCAAGACCATGTAACCTGGCTTCTGTCTCACCTGTCCATTCTCTCCTTTTTTTAACCTGGGAATCCATTCATCTTTCAGTGCTTTCATCCCAGTTGGCAACTCTACCAAATCTCCCATTTGGTTCTCTTCCAAGGAATCAATTTTCTCATTCATGCCATGCTCCCACTGTTTCCTGGATTCTACCTGCTCTGCCTCTTTAAAACTTCCTATATCTTGACCATCAATGAGCAACAAGTAGTATAAAGAAGGGGAATAACTAATTTGAGGCTTACTTACCATTTTAGTCCTCCTTATGGGTGTTTGAGACTCCTTGACAGCTTGTTGTTTGCCAAAATTTGTTCTCTGACCGACCTTGGTCTGCACCCGACCAATGTCGATTCCACCTGATCACCGACGCCGGTTCCCTGACCGACATCGGTGTCTACTTGGTCACCGACATCGATTCCCTGATCGACATCGGTATCCACCTGCCCAACACCACTGACTCTGGTCTGCACATGACCGATGTCAGTACCTGTTTGTTCAACATCGGTTCCTTGATCGACGTCGGTAACTATGTTTTCCTATAAGTGATGACTTTTTACACGCAAGCTTACTTTGAATCATAACCTTGTCTAAACTAGCCTGCTTAGAATTATTCAGCGCCTTGAGCTGATCTCTGTCCATCATCTTCTCCTTGAGAACCAAGGCTTTCTTGTTCTTGTCAAAAACATCAAATTTCCTCTTTATGCAATAAACTCGATCCTTTCTTGTAGCATTAGTTTCAAGAAACCTCACTTTCTTCTATTGCTTACAAAAATCTCGATCTATGCTTTCTGAATCTGAACTCTTACCTTTTGACTCAAGAACATGCATCCCCTTCTTACTCATGTGACCAAGCCTATAGAGCCACATCTTTGCATCTACATCTGAAGTAGATAAACCAAAAGGAGAATCAGTAATACAAGTAGATAGATAAAGAGTACCTACTTTCTTACCTCTCGCTAAAACAAATGCACCCTTGAAAACTTTCCAAGATTCCGCTGTGAGAGTTATTGTGCATCCCTCATCACCCAACTTTCCTACAAAAATCAAATTTCGCTTCAAGCCTGGGACATGCATGACCTCCTTCAACACCCATGTGTTTCCCGTCTGCAATTTCAGCTGCACTTTTCCTTTGCCAACCATTTGACAAGGCTTACCATCCCCTAAATAAATCTTTCCAAAGTCTCCTTGGACATAATCATGAAAAAATTCTCTATTTGGGGTTGCATGGAAAGAGGCACTAGAATCTAAAACCCAAGATTCCACTTTATCCAAGGAACATATAAGAGCATCCTGTGAAACAATACCTATAACATATGCTTCTTCATTTCCTTCATGCTGATCTTCTTTCAACCAACAATCTTTCTTTACATGCCCTTTCTTTCCACAATTCCAGTAGATTTTACTACCATACCTAGATCTGGATCTCCTGCCTATCTTTGACCTTGATTTCCCTTGCTCGATCTTCTCTCTTTGCCTTCCCCTACTTTCAACACTTAAAGCATTCCCTGATGATTCCCCTGTGCTTTTCCTACAAATTTTTTCATTCAAGATTACACTAACAACATCATCAATGTTCAAGATATTTGAAGCAGACGCAGTATTACTAACTGCCATTACCAAACTATCCCAACTTTCAGGTAATGAGCATAAGATTAAGAGAGCCTTAATTTCATCATCAAAAGATATATTGACTGAAATTAACTGATTTACTAATCCATGGAAATCACTAAGATGACTATGTACCGATCCACTTTCCAACATTTGCAAATTAAATAATTGCTTCATAAGAAATACCTTATTCGAAGCTGAAGGTTTTTCATATAAATTTGCCAAAGATTCCATTAACTCTACCGTTGTCTTACCCTGTGATAAGTTGGAAATCACAGATGATGCCAGGCTCAACCTTATAGATCCCAGAGCCTTCCGATCAAGAACATTCCATTCTTCATCTTTCATATCCGTGGGCTTGCATGCAACCCCACCCAATGGTAAGTATAGATCTTTCTGATACAGATAATCTTCTATCTGCATCCTCCATAATTGATAATTCTTGCCATTGAATTTCTTCATTCTTAGCTTACTTTCTTCTACCATTGATGTACTCCCACTCAATCAAAAACCCCTGAGAGTGACCTGTAATCAACAAACACTAACCTGCTCCAAACCAGGCTCTGATACCACTTGTTAGGATCTAGGAGCACAATTGATTACCTTTGTATAAGCAACTAAACACAGAATTAAACCAGAATCATAAGTAACTAGAAATCAGAAACAACACAGAATATGAGAGACAATACAATCTTGTATTAACACTCTTCCAGAAGGAAATACAATGAAGAAATTACACTCTTCCCACACCTCTTGGGCGTACCAGTGATTCTACCTCAAGAGTTCTCTCACTCAACCAATTACAACCACAACTCAAACACAGAGTTGTACCCTCCACTAGTCAGTAACAATACTACCAGTCCACCAAGTACTCAAAGTACTCCAAGTAGATCTCCCTGATCTTGCACACCTGCAAATCCACTGATCTTACTTACCATGTAGATCTTCCTTGATCTTGCACAACCTGCAGATCAACCTGATCTTACAATTGGAAGGATCTCTTCCTTGTCCTTGATTACAATATAGCCCCATGGGTCTCTTAAATAGATCCCATGCAAACAATAATTAGACTTCCTAATTATAATAATTAGAAACACAGACTCAAGACTAAAATTAGTCTTTTACATGCAAACTAACTGTCCGTCTAAAATTAGACCAGTTTTGGAAGCGCATGCAAATGCATGCATACACAGGTTGCTGACGTCAGTTCCTGTCTGACCGATGTCGACTGACCCATAACCAACGTCGGTTACTGCAAACATTGAAGATGATCGACGTCGGTTGATTAGACCGATGTCAGTTGCTCTACAACTTAGCAACCTCCTCTGTTTGCATTAGTGAAGCTTTTAGCTCCACAACTTAACATTTCTCAGATCCAAGGATCCAAAAACCTCACCTAGTTTTTGAAAACTTCATGATGATCACTAAGAAATTACACTTCTTCTTCAAACCCTATTCAGGAAGATGGACTTGAAGATGATAACGAAAGGGGTTTTTGGGGGGCTTTGTGTTCATAGTTAACAAGGTTTATAAGCACTAGGTACTTATTAGGTCCATAAAAATGTAAAATAGCAAAAATAACACACTAATTAAATGTAATGATGCTTCAACCAGACAAACCAGTGTGATGCAATGTGCCACTTTTATAAAATCAGTGCTACGATGATTGCTCTCTAAAATGCTTGCTAGATGTTTAAAAAAAACTTGTAAATGTTCAATAGATTTCTATAAAAAGACATGCTCTATGTTCTTTCACATTTCCTTTAGATTCCTTCAAAATGTAGTGCAAACACAGAGATGGTATCCACTTAAGAACAACCTCTAATTCTATAATGCTGAGTTCGAACACACATACACACCAAAGACCGACTTAGATTTATGCTTGTGAACTAAAACATAAGAACACATTCTTTTTATTCATTTGGAAAACATTACAATATTTGAAAATAAAACTGATATGGATGAAATTAAAAAAATATCACAATCTAACAATAGTTGGTTCTGCTAGAGATTTTTGCATTTTAAGACAATAATCACAATCTCCAACCATCATCCCATGTCAAATGCCATTTTCCTCGTATAAAGAAGGGAATGGACTGACCCTTCAAATTATATAAGACTCTTGATGTTCCAGCATCTGTGAAAGACCTTGTCAGGTTCGTGTAATTCATACGAAACTAAAAATGTAACAACTCCACTAGGTTTTACTAGAATATAGTAAAAAAAAATTAAAAAAAAGTAATTACATTTTCATCATATAGATTTCCCCATAAGAAACCTAATTAGTGATCATTAACTAATTGTATTAATTTAGCTAACCAATAGATTATAACTAATCTACTTAGCTAAGAATCACCATGAATAGATATGACAATCATGATTAATACTAAATAACCAATAAATATTGCATCTAATCATAAATGAAATAGTACAAATTCAGCCATGGTTGATACAACATTATAAATATTGTTGTAGAAGTATAATGCATAAATGTTACAGTTTTCAGAAATACAAAATAATATATAAAATATTAAAACATGATACAAAGCTCTACAGAGCAAAGTCTCCACGGCTCATGTATTAATTTGTAGTCTCAAATGTAGTACTCCCGCTGAAGGGAGAGCATCATCTGAGCACTTTTCTACACCAACCATGGACCATAGATCCTCCACACTATCTTCCAAACAAGATGATGACCCTCCCTTCATGGATGAGTAGATAATAACAGTGCAAGAATCTAGAGTGACAAACCAAAACCTGTGTGTTGAAGATGTCTAATACATAATGTATATCATAAATAAATCCATTTTAATATGATACCATATAAATATGAAAACTATATCAACATATCAAATGATAATGTTTAATTAAAACATTATTTTGACCATTTTTTTAATAATTAATGATCTCAAGGATCAGTGAATTTCATACACACCACTCAGTCGGATTACTCCTCATCTTGCATTGATGGCACTAATTAAGCCAATGAAATCTATCCACTTCTTATTTAGTGTCATGAATGTGAGATTCGATTAAAATATAATAATATAAAAACTAATAGATTCTAACAAGATATTTCCTATTAGCATATAAAATATGCTAAGTACAGAAATATCATTTTCATTCATTTAGTCCATCAAATGAAATGCAATGAATCTATGATCCTCTAAGTTATTAAAAAATAATAAATAAAATCAAAATAATGTCCTCAATAAAATATTGTCATCTGAATAAGAATCATATCTAAACTACCAGTTACTTAATATCACTATGCAATTGTAAAAGTTATTTCCTCGACTTTTATTTATTTAGACCTAGTTTACATCTTGTTCATATTTCCCAATCAAATAATAAATCCAATCTATTATTAATTATAAAATATCTATAATTTAGCAATTATATTCTATAAACTTAGAATTTCAACCAAACATTCAACACATAACATATATCCATAAATCCTTGTTATGATAAATACTGCACATAATATACACAACAAATAAACATCTTAGTGTGGAGTATTGTTTCAGATTTACTATAATAATTGCCAAATCACATAACATAACTCATATAATATGCATTGTTTCAACTAAACTTCAATAACCAACCATTTGATACTATTTAGTATTTTCATTAAAACATATGCACAGAATATAAAGTTATCAAACCAAATATAACCAATCCAAAGCTTTACTCATTCTTTTAAAATCAAAAGACATGATAAATTTATATTTTTATCTTCTCGATTCGTGCTCAATCTAGAACCTAACCAAGACTCAAGGTTTCTATATTTAACCTAAATGAGTTCACATGAAGAAGAAAAATGAAAAACCCATAAACTTGAGTTTATAATATTTTTCAATCTCAATTGCACTACATTTATGAGAGAAACCCATTCCAAGTGAGGGATGAATAAATACTTGAAGATGTAATGTTCAATCTCATCCTAAAAATGTGATGCATAAGAATTTAGACTACCACTTCAAAATGTATTGCTAGGTATGGTGGCTTTCTCTTCAATTTTTTTTTAAAAAGTCATTGGGAGGGAAATGGATTGTGATGATCCACACTTTTTGATGCATGGGTTGTGTAAATATTAGTTAGGATTATTACTATATGGGAAAAGTCTATTATTTTTCATCTATATAATGTATCTAAGGAAATTATTGAAATGTTCTTAAGATCATGGGAATTCTTGTAATTTAAATGATGTATTTTTCTTTCATTGATGAGTAATTCAAGTCTTGGTTATGAGTCCAATTTTTGTGTCTCTTAAATGTAAGTAAGATTTGGTAGTTTATATGATGGCTATATAATTCTCCTTGGTTTTTAATATGGAAAAGACTGAACCTCAAAATATCTTTTACACTTTGGGTGGAACATCATGTAAAGGATGGTATCTTGGAATGTAAAGGGAGACAATATTTTTTAAGGTTATTCTCTAAGATGTTTAGTTTTTTGGAAAATCCCACCACTAGGAAAATTTAGTTCAAAATAACTCCAACATTCTGGTCCCATTTTTTGAGACCCTATTAATTTATGCGGTAAAACCACAAAATGGTAAGGTATATTATGCAAAGTAAACTAGAGGATTGGTTCCATGAAGTCACGTTAGTGTTTGCTGATAAGAATCCATCGAGAGGATTGCTTCCAATGTATAAGTGGCTAAGGAAGAAGATTTATTTATAGAGTTTCTAATCCAAAGGCATGTATGATTGGACATGTAGTTATTATGAAGATGATGATGATTTAACTACTCTATAGAATGGATGAAAGAGATATTAGATTATTTGAAGCTTTTTGATGAGGTTTGGAAGTGTGTCATAGATGCATTTTGGAAGGGAGAGTTCAATAATTATTTGCTATAATTTTCAATAAAACATACTCATGACCTGAAGAAGTGGAGGCTAAATAATTGGAAAGAAATAATGGAAGGTATAATGCATATTCTAATATTAATCAATAAATTTATGGTTAACAATAGTATATAACCCTTCATGATGGCCATCTAAATCTGCATGTTGTGGGGTAGCATAAGTGTAGGGTAGGATGGACAATGACATGGAGTCATAATTGTGAAGTTTAGCGAGGATGACGTTGAAGAGAAGAAACCATGAGAGTATAAATGCATTCCTATTAAAAATTATGTTGGGCTTATTTTTATTCCAATCTTGATCTTGTATAGACATTGCATTGCATAGAAAACTATGTGATGCACATATTTTTATTAAATGTGATGCACATATTTTTATTAAAGAGCTATTTGTTGTTTTGTAATGCATGGATAATGATAAAACATTAGGGGTGGATGGATCTCCTTTTGAATTTTATAGATTCACTATGTAATTTGTGAGTCTTGAATTGCTATAGTTGTACAAAGAAGCCCTACACATTAATTATTTAGGGGGCATCATCAATAAATGTTATGTCAAATGTATTCCTAATTTTTGGGACCTTGAGCTTATTACTAGTTTGCACTTGATCACCTTACTAAATGTTTTTTACAATATAATTTTGAAACCCTTAGTGCTAGACCATTGCCACATCCTCCCTAAAATCATCATATCAGAGTAAACATGGGTTTTTAAAAGTAGATACATCCTAGATGATATCATCATATTTTTGGAAGGAATGGAGTAGGCTCATGTCTCTCAATAGAGGATCATATTTATCAAGATTGAATTTGAAATAAATTATGATTAGATATAATGGCCATTTATTCTAGCCATGCTTAAAGTTTTGGGTTTTGGTAATTCCTTTCTTTTGGTAGTTTAAACTTTGTGTTCTGAAGCTTTAGCTTATCTCACCATCAATGGCCATAATTTGGATAGTTATGAGATTTTTTGGTCCATTAAACAAGGTTGTACTCTCACCCCAACTTTATATGTCTTAGTTTTTGAAGCATTTGGTTATTTGCTTCCTCATAAAGCAAATTGACGGATTATAAGGAGAATTACTCTTCTCAATCCCTCCTCTCAGCTCATAAATGGGAATTTTATAAATGTTTATTTCCTCATGCTTGATGAGCAATAAAATTATGTCCAAGAGGCAATTTGTTGCCTTGAAATTTTATATAAGACTTATGGGTCAAGCTTTAATGGGCTAAAACCTAGTGTTATAGACATAGCATAATGCCCTTGCTTGAGTGGTTACAAAATTATCAATGGAAATGGATCTAGAGAGGGGAATTTTTCAAATTTATTGGTACTCCATTTTCTTTTGATATATATTTATATGTGCTCTAACATTATGTAATTTATAAATTGGAAAAAAAAATCACTAACTATATGATTAAGCCTCTTTCTCTTGTGGGTAAGTTTCAGGTCTGCACCAACATTCTTGTAGGCACTCATGTATATTATTACTCTTGTTAGGATCCTTAAAAACCTTCATAAAAAAAATTAGCAAAGGTGCTTAGATATTTTATCTAGGCCAACACTAAACAAACTTAAGGACTTCACAAATTACTTAGGACATTTGTTGTCTTACTTGTGACAAATGAGGAATAGGTATTATTGATATTTATAGACAAAGCACTACTCTTTGTGGTAAGTGGGTTATAAGGGAAATTTATGGAAATGAGGCTTGTAAATTTCTTTTATGGCATTGCATTGGTGCAAATGCTGTTTATATCATAAATTGCTTGAAAAACATTGGATTCCACACTTCCTTGGTTACAACTATCCGTATCGAGAGAAATATATTTGTGTTGAGAACATCGAGAAATATTTCAATACAATGAAATCCTTTCTATCATGGGTTAGAGATGGATTTTTCACCGGTATATATTCTAATGATCATAAACTTTAGTGGTATCCTACCATGACCAATTCCAACCTTCCTCTAGCAGTTATGCCAGGAAAATAAGCTCTTTGGATTTTCAGAAAAGGAATTTGCACAGTTCAAAATTTGGTTTCCTATCATGATTAGATCCTATGACACACTCTAAGAGTTAAGTAAAAGATTCTTAATTTAGACTTAACTCCCATTTTATTTCAGGATATAATTAATGATGTCATTCTTCATAAGTTGGGTCTACAACCTCCACTTGTTTGGTGGAAGGATTAGTAGTGGAATTACAATACTGCCCTAATAAATTATTATCCTCATCTCTTCTATTAGATCATTAGTTTATTCTTTTTAGCTTTGTGTAAGCTTAATAGGAGATGAAATCTAAATTCCTCATCTATAACATGGCTTGCTAGACTCAATAGGATTTGGAATGCCAAACTCGAGCCCAAATTTTCTCATTTTCTCTAGTATCTAGTTTATCAAGGTTTTCTTCAAAGGGAGTGTCTCAAGCACTTTGGGATTTCTAAACCCAAGTGTCTGGCCTACTCCTAACCTGAAACATTCAAACATATTTTTTGGACATGTTTGAGAGCTCAAATTATCTAGTGATTGATTCATATCCTATTCTATCCTTCACACTAAAAGTTTATTAATTTGCACATGACATTTTTTGGGTACAAAACTCAATGGCCTCCATACATTACTTTTCTATAGAATTTCTTTAGAACACTCAATCTTTTTCAACTATGAAAGTATACAAATTCAGCTATATTTAATAGTGAATAACTTTCTATGCATTTTTGGGTAAGTGCATGGAACTATGGGGCTATAAGGGGGTCTTAAACAGACTTTTTTCTTGAAAAATGAGAACCCGAAATTTGCATGGATGATTAGATATTACTACACACACAATTTGAAGATGCAATATGAACATGAATTGTATAATTTTGAGTGTAGTTTATAAATTACTATTTTTTTAAATGGTGACATATAAGAAGGTCAAATAGCTAAAATTCTAAAAGTTAAGTTCCTATCTTTTATTAAAAACATAGTAGATAGTCAGCCATGCACCCCCACATTTTTTAGTGTCATTTAGTATTTTTTGAAATCCTTTGGTGGAAAGTTAGATAAGATCATTTCATTTGAAATTATATATATTTTTAATATTTTAATATATATATACATACATATATGTATGTATATATATATGTATATATGTATATGTATATGTATATGTATATGTATATGTATATATATATATATATATATATATATATATATATATATATATATATATATATATATATGTATGCATGTATATATATGTATATGTATATATATGTATATGTGTATATATGTATATGTGTATATATGTATATGTATATATATATATATATATATATATGTGTATATATGTATATGTATATATATATATATATGTGTGTGTGTGTGTGTGTGTGTGTGTGTGTGTGTGTGTGTGTATATATGTGTATGTATATATATGTGTATGTATATATATGTGTATGTATATGTATGTATATGTATGTATATGTATATGTATGTATATGTATATGTATATATATATATATATATTAAAATAATATATAATTTCAAATGAAATGATCTTATCTAACTTTCCACCAAAAGATTTCAAAAAATATTAAATGACACTAAAAAATGTGGGGGTGCATCGCTGACTATCTAATGTGTGTGTGTGTGTGTGTGTATATGTATGTATATATATATATATATATATATATATATATATATATATATATATGTATGTATGTATATATGTGTGTATATGTGTGTGTGTGTGTGTGTGTGTGTGTGTGTGTGTGTGTGTGTGTGTGTATATTTAAAACATTTTTTTTAGGTAATTAGGTGGGGCACATGGTTAGTTATCCATTATTTATCATTTTTTGGGTATATATATATATATATATATATATATATATATATATATATATATATATATAATTAGGCCTTGTTTGAAACCCTCTAATTTTTTCAAATTTGGGTGAATGAAATGAAAAATACATAAACATGAATAGACACATATAGTGACATATAAGACATGCTTCAAAATTAATAAAGATTAAAACATTATGTAATCAAAATATTAAAAAATATATATTTTAGAAAGAGAAGGGTGTGCTTGACATTGTAATCTTATTAATATGATTTTTTTTAATAAAATTAATAGTGTTTATAATGGCCAAAGTTGGATTTTTTCCTTTTTAGTCTAAAACACATATTTAGTTGTGTGTGTAGGTCCAAGATTTAGGCTCAGGAATCTAAGACATTTATGAGCCTAGAGGCATGTTTTTAACATTTAACATTTAACATAGTAGAAGTGTGTATGCACAATAATGCATATGCGTTATTTCATATACATGTTATTGTGTGCATATGCAATCCTGGTATTGACTTAGTGTACATATGGGCATGGTTCATCTAGTTTTTTCTAAAGCTTTAGAGTGGGAATTTTTTGTGCATAACAAGGGATGGAATTTATTATTATTTTTGTGTTCGTATTCCCTAATTAGATAAATTTTTATTGATATATCCCTTAATTATGTGCATGATTGGAAAGATAGTTGATTTGAGGGGAAGCAAACATAAATGACATTCATTTTTTCTTATTTCATTTTAATAGATCATTAATAGATTGAATTTAACCAATTTTCATTTTTTTGTTGATGAGATGTTATTTGAACTATTTTGATGACATTGAACTTCAATTAGGTGTAATTAAATAAATGAAGGTTTATTTGGAGCAAATTGGTAATATTTGAGCACCATTCATCATTTTATGTTATTGAATGTCCTTATTTTTGCAAACAAGATCAAATAATAGATTGATAAAATGTTATTTGACAGTTTAAGGGAGAAGCACACATATTTAAGCACCATATTAGGTTGTTATTTATTGATACAATATGATATGAGGCTAAATTAAGCCCAATTTCATCAGTGATCGAACCAATTAGTCGATTGACCTTCTATTTGGGATGTAATTTGGGCCAATACGAGGTTTGTGACCTAATTATAATAAGATGTGATTTATGGATCAATTTGGCCTAGTTTCATTGTAGATTGAGCCAATTAATTGATTATTTCAATAAAATGTGTAATATGGGTCAAATTGAGCCCTAAACCCAATTGAGATTGTATGATATAATTTGAGGTTCAATTTTCCACAATTACATCATTGATTAAAATAATTAGTCGACTGGTTCAATCATGAGTGTAATTTAGACCAATTGGAGCCCTATGAACTAATTATGACTATATAACGTGATTTGTAGCTCAATTAGCACTGATTTCATCATATACTAAGTGAATTGGTCAATTGATGTAATTAGTGATGTAATTTTAGATAAATTGAGCTCCAATAACCTGATTGAGACTATATAGAATGTGATTTGAGGCTTAATTAGCCTTAATGTCTTCATTGTTTAACTAAATAGTTGATTAGTTTAATCACAAATTTAATTTCATCCAATATGAGTCCCTTGAACCTAAATATGACTATATGATGTAATTTGAGACTCAATTAGCCTCAATTTCATCATAGATTGAATCAATTAGTTGATCGGTTCAATTAGAGATTTAATTTGGGATGATTAGAGCCTCATGAACTTAATTACGATCATAGGTTATGATTTGGGGCTTAGTTTCCCCTAATTTCATCATAGATTGAGTGAAGTAGTCAATTGGTACAATTAAAGATGTGATTTAGGTAATTTTAAGTCCCTAAACATAATTATGACTATATACAATGACTCAATTAGCCCTAATGTCATCACAACTTGAGAAAATTAGCCCATTGGTGCAATCAATGATGCGATTTGGGCCAAATTGAGTAATGTGAACCTAACTATAATTAGATAGGATGTGATTGGGGCTTAATTGTCCCTAGTTGCATTATTAAGAAAACCAGATATTTTATTGGTTCATTCATGGACATAATTTAGGCCAAATAGAGCCACATGATCATAATTGTGATTATAAGAGGTGATTTACTACTCAATTAACCCTAATTTCATCATAGATTGATTGAATTAGTCTAATGGTATAATCGATGATGTGATTTGAGCTAATTTTAGCCCCATGATTCTAAATGTGATGATATAGTAAGTGATATCGAGCTTAGTTATCCCCAACTACATCACTAAGTAAAATAATTTGTCAATCAATTCAATTGGAGCCCCGTGAACCTAATTGTGGATATAATATATGATTTTGGGTCCAATTACCCCCAATTTCACCATAGATTAAATAAATTAGCTCATTAGTGCAATTAGGGATGTAAATTGGTCCAATTGGATCCTCAATAATGTAATTAAGACTATAAGATGTGATTTAGGGATCAATTGGCCCCAATTTATTCATAGATTGAGTGAATTAGTTAATTGGTAAAAGCATTGATGTGATTTGGGTCAAATTGAGCTTTGTGTTCACCTAATTATGAATATGAGATGTGATTTGGGATCCAATTAATGCCAATTTCATCATTGATTGAACCAATTAGTTGATTGGTTTAATTAGGAATGCAATTTGGGCTAATTAATGCCCCATGAACATAATTGTGACCATGGGATGTGGTTTGGGGCTCATTTGCCCTAATTTCATGATATATTGAGTAATTTAATTAATTAGTGCAATCAATGATGTGATTTAGACCTAATTGAGCATTATGTTCACCAAATTATGAGTATATAAGATGTGATTTGGAGCTCAATTGGCCCTAAGTTCATCACAAGTTAAGAAAATTAGTCAATTTGTGCAATCATTGATGTTATTTGGGCTAAATTGAGCCCATTGAACCTAATTACAATTTTATAAGATGTCATTTGGGGCTCAATTGACCATAATGTATTTCTTGATTGAAAAAAATAGTTGATTTGGTTCAATGATAGGGGAAACTTAGGCCAATTTGAATTCCTTGAACCTAATTATAAATATAGGGTATAATTTGGGGCTCAATTGGGCACAATTGTATCATTGATTTAACCAATTAGTGGATTGGTTAAATCAAGGACATAATTTGGGTCAATTAGGCCTCGTGAATGTAATTGTCAGTATAGGAGGTGATTTGGTGCCCCAATACTCCAAACTTACATACTGACAGATGCACTCTTAAGAGAGACTTTTAATTCTTAATTGAATAAAGGACAACTTTATGTCTCAGTGGAATTTTCCTATGCAAGGTAGTGAACCAGTGGGGACTTATGTGTTGTTGCATCCTAATTGGGGTATTACAGTTTCTACGGATTCTTCTAAAGCCATTCAAGATGGGTGAGTGGTCTATGATCCTCATTTATCTGAGCCCTTATCTTGGGGTGTTTAGCCACCTAAAGATGATCCACCTTCAAAAATTTATGGAAATGCAACCTATGCCTGGATTTCTTATTTTGTGATGCTTATGGGTTACCATGTGTAGCCTATGGTTTTTTTGTTTTGAGCCGTGTCTTTTTACCGACATTAAGATTGAGTTGTGAGTACCAGTTAATCACATTTTTTTAACCATACATGTATTATATATTTTTTTAATATATATATATATATATATATATATATATATATATATATCAATGAGTTCCAATAAAAATGGTTTAACTTAATCTTTTCAAATGGATGATAAATTCCTTACATTTGTCTTGGATATTCTATTAGCTTATCCCTCCTAGTAATATAATGAAGCTTGAAAATCAAATAGAATGAAACCAAAGAAGCATTTGTAGGAGTAGTAAGATTCGCCTATATAGGAGTGATAGGATAAGTTGGGGTCACAATCTAGATGATCATCTTCTATTAGTTTTATGATCAGAATTGAAATAATCTAAAATTGCAACACAATGAATAGTGAACACAAGATATATCTGATTTATTGTTTAGAAGTCTGCTCTATCTTATAAATTATACTTATGATTTAATATATGTTTGTCTTGAATAATGAAGAATCATTATATATATAAGTGAGAGGAAAGAGATACATCTCTTCAATCTCCCTATCAGAAAAGAGCCATATCTCTTCAATCTTCCTATTGGCTTCCACCAAAAGTGCAAGATGTTGGGCTGGAAGTGGGAACCAGACGCTGCTCCTCCAACATCAACACTCCCTCTCAGCTAGGGAGGATACTTCCAGCTACTCGTGATGTCAACCACAATGGATGGCATCCATCATGGCTCTCATAGAGTGTGGACTCAAGGGATTTCACCTCAAACTTCTCTCATAAGAAGAACTCATTATCAAGGGATTTCACCTTGAACTTCTCTCACAGAGAAGAACTCATTATCAAGGGATTTCAACTTGAACTTCTCTCACAGAGAAGAACTCGTTATCAAGGGATTTTACCTCGAACTTCTCTCACAGAGAAGAACTCGTTATCAAGGGATTTCACCTCGAACTTCTCTCACTGAGAAGAACTCATTATCAAGGGATTACTGATACTGAGACTCTTTCTTAGTTAAGGTTGTATTATCCACTATACCAAGCTTATATCTAAAGTACACAAACTTTAACTTGGAGAGAGGCTTGGTGAGAATGTCTGTCATCTGCTCATCAGTGTTGATATACCTTAACTCAATAGCTTTCCTCAATGCCATATCTTTGATATAATGGTATTTGATCTCAACATGCTTGGTTCTATCATGAAACACTGGATTGACAAAAATCTTCACATAGCTCTGGTTATCACAATGAATGATGGTAGGCTCCATTGATTATTCAAAAAATCTTGCAAGGAGCTTACGAAGCCATACTGCTTCCTGAGCTGCCATACAAGCTGCAATATACTCTACCTCTATTGTACTCAATGCTATAGATGACTATTTCCTACTGCACCAAGAAATCACAACATATCCCAAACTGAAGTAACAAGTAAAGGTTCTCTTCTAATCAAAGACACACCCTACCCAATTAGAATCAGTATATCTATGCAATTTCAAGTCTACACTAGAAGAATATCTCAAGCCATATCCAACTATGCCACACAAGTATCTTAGGATATGCTTCACTGCAACTAGATGTATTTGCCTTGGTTCACACATGAATTGAATAATTACACTCACTACATAGCAAATATCTGGTCTAGTATTAACTAGATACATCAATGAACCAATCATTTGTCTATACATGCTAGGATCCACCAAATTTGAACTAGTTGCAGCCTCTTTTAACTTTAACAAATTTGACTCCATTGATGTAGACATCGGTTTGCAATTCATCATACCAAATCTCTCCAATATGTCAATAGAATACTTCCCTTGACTTAGAATGATCTCATCTAGTTTCTGCCATACTTTTAAACCAAGGAAGTAATGTAAGAGATCAAGATCCTTCATTTCAAAATTTGAAGCTAACTCCTTCTTACATTTGAAAATGAGTTGATCTTCTCCAGTAATAAGAAGATCGTCAACATAGAGAACCAAGATTAATGCTTCGCCATCAATTAACTTGAAGTATAGGTTTAAATTAGCATCATTCTTGGAGAAATCCAAGCTCATCAAGTATCAATTAATTCTTTCGTATCAAGCACGAGGAGCCTGCTTAAGGCCATACAAATCCTTCTTCAGCTTGCAAACATGAGACTCCTTCCCATGAACCTCAAAACCATCAGGTTTCTCAATATATACCTCCTCCTCAATTACACCATTTAGAAATGTTGTCTTCACATCCATTTGGTGTAATTTCCATCCTTTAAATGCTGCAATAATAATGATGGTTATGGTGGATGTATAATGAGCAACTGGAGCAAAGGTTTCCTCATAATCTACTCCCTCTTTCTGAGAGAAACATCTAGCCACAAACCTAGCCTTGTACTTCTCAATGCTTCCATCAGCTGCATGCTTGATCTTGAAGATCCACTTAGAAGAAACAATAGATTTTCCTTCAGGTCTAGGTATGATATCCCAAACATCATTCTTGAGGATGGATTGATACTCTTCAGCCATAACATCTCTCCTTACTTGTTGACTAGTATCTTCCTCAACACTAGAAGGCTCAGACTCAATAATTTGACTCATTAATAACACATAATCTGAGAACTTATGAGGTCTCTTACTTTCTCTAAGAGATCTTTGGGGAGCTATATATTTTCTTGCCTCTTGAATGTTTTCTTGAGTCCAAGGCCTTTTTCGTACTATAACAATGTCACTAGGTCCATTAGTTGGTTCCAAAGGCTTAACTGGAACATCATCTTCTTTTGAATCAAAAACCTCCCTCTGAATCTCAGGAGTATGGTCAACTTCCATATCCTAAGGAGACTCTTGATCTTCATTATATATCTCCATATGAATGCTCTTATATCTTTTGAATGTAACATCCTCTTCAAATGTAACATCCCTACTGATCTCAATCAACTTCTGACCTGAAATGTAAATTCTATAGGCTTTTGAAGTTTCACTATAGCCTACAAATATTCCCTTCTTGCTATAAGGATTCAACTTAGTCCTTTTATCTTTTCATATGTGAAAATACACTGGATAACCCAAGATCCTCAATTTACTTACTTCTGACTTCACCCCTGTGAAAGCTTCTTTGAGAGTCATGTTCTCTAAAATGCGGTGAGGGCTTCTATTTTGAACATAAATAGATGTCTTAGATGCTTCAGCCCAAAGGAAGGTTTGCGGATCTTGGTCATGAATCATAGCTTTGGCGGCTTCTACAATAGATTTGTTCTTCCTTTCTGCAACACCATTCTGTTTAGGGTTGTAAGTAACATAGAACTCCCTCTTAATCCCTGCTTCAATGCAAAAGTTACAGAATCCATTAGAGGTATACCCCCCTCCATTGTCAGATCTTAGAACTTTGATCCTCTTCCCAGATAAGTTCTCTACCTGAGCTTTAAACTTTTTGAACCTCTCAAGTACTTCTTTAGATTTCAAGAAATAAATCCAAGTCTTTCCATGGCACAGCCTTTGTAGGTACCTTCATGCTCCTGGTTGAATTTTGGAAGACCCGTGACCATCTTCTCCATGATAGGTAGAGCCCAAAAGTGTAGGTGAGCCAATCTTCTATGCCAAAGATCACAAAAGCTTGAAGAATCATGTACTAATGCCTGAAGTGGATAAGTGATTAGCCTATAGAGGCTTTCATGTCTAACTCTAATTATTCAAGCAATTTTGAAGTTAGAATTATTCATCCACACAAGAACTTTACCTTCGGAGAAGGCAACTTGATAACCCTTATCTTCTAAGGCTAAAATGGAAACCAGATTTCATTTGATGCCTGGAACATAGAGAACATCACTTAGCCTTAGAGTAATGCCAGATTTTAGGTGGATAGTAGAGATCCCAATCCCTTTCACTGAATAGCTAGCATCATCTCCAATGATAACTTGTTCACTATAATTTATCTCCATCAAGTTTGATAAATGCTTCTTAAAACCATTGATGTGTCGAGATGCACCACTATCAATCAACCAAGTGTTGGTGTTGGTAGGTGCATTGCTTGACAATGTGGAATAGAACAAATATTCACATGATTCCTTCTAAGGAGAGGCATCATCAACATCTGCAATGGTGGCTTGTTGCTTAGGCCTAGAGGGACTATGTTTGGCAATGTGACCATACTTGTCACACCTAAAGCATTGGATTTTGTAGAGGTCCCTCTTCTTCTTGAAAGCGGGAGCACCATCAGTTCCATTATCTCTGTTCCTCTTGAAGAATCCTTTCTTCTCATTCTTGATTTTCTTCTTAAATGATTGAGAGGCAAGGACATGAATGTATTCATTGGTAGAGCTTTGACCAATTCCTCTAGTGACCAATCTAGACTCTTCTTGAATGCAATCTACCCTCAATCGATCAAACTTGGGAAGTTTTGATCTTGCACTAATTCCTTGAATGTAGGATTCCCATGATGAAAGAAGGCCATTGAGGGAAAGCATGGTCAAGTCTTTGTCATCAACTACATGACCAATTGTAGACAGCTAATTTCTTAATTCAAAAATCTTCATAAAGTAAGTAATAATTGTTTCCCCTTTCACCATTTTCACATGATGTAGTTGTTGCTTTAGTGCAAGAGCTTGACTGGTGTTGTTGATTTCGTACATCTCCTCCAAGGTTTTAAACATGTCCCTTGCCATCTTCAACTTGGAGACAATCAGAACAATATGATCTTTAACAGAGTCAACCAATATCTTCTTCACCTTGATGTCTTTCATTTTTCCACTGCAACTTCTCTTCTTCCTCCAATGGTTCGAGAACTTCGGTTTCCACAAACTCAACCAAGTCATTTTCTTCCAAGGTGAGCATGAATCTAAACCTCCATGATGTGAATTTGGATGCTCCTTTGAGTCTATCCTCAATTTTAAGACTGTTCACCATCTTGACTAAAATAGGGATAGACAAGAGATATAAAGAACAATAGAGAGTATTGCTGTAATGACAAATCTGATCACGATCTTCTTCAAACCCGCTCTGATACCATGTTAGTTTTATGATCAGAATTGAAACAATTAGAAATTGCAACACAATGAATAATGAACACAACAAGATAAATCTAATTTACTCTTTAGAATTTTGCTCTGTCTTATAAATTATACTTATGATTGAATATCTATTTGTCTTGAATAATGAGGAATCATTATATATACAAGTGAGAGGAAAGAGACACATCTCTTCAATCTTCCTGTCAGCAAAGAGACACATCTCTTCAATCTCCTTGTCGGCCTCCACCAAAAGTGCAAGACATTGGGCTGGAAGTGGGAGCCCGACGCTGCTCCCCCAACATCAACATCTTCCACCTTTGTGTCCCTATTATTTAAAATATTATTTTAATTTTATGCGCTAAGATAATTTTATAACTTTTCTCATATCTTTGGTATAATAAATATTGTTTTACTTATTTTTTTGTTGTTATAGTATTTATATTTGAGGTGTGTTCCCACTTGAAGATATGAATTATAATGTTTTTTTAAGTGTGTGCCAATCTAAATTTGAAGAATGTGATACCTTTAGAGTTAATATTGTTTTATGTAAATTATACTTCTTTATTTTTCCTAAAGTTAATATGAAAAGTTCAAAACAAAAAATTGAAAAAAAAAATCTTAAGATAAAAGACTTATATAATTACAATAAAAAGGTGTTGGTAGAACTGTATTTAAATTTATAAAAAAATAATTTTAAAATTATACCACAACAATTAGAATTTATGTATTTTGTGTAATTAATAGATAATAAAAATAATATTTGTTAATTGAAACATGCAATAAATTCCCATAGAAGTTAACAAAAACATAATACATGTTTGATAAAAAAAATGAATGGTATGAAAGCACATCTTGAGCCAAAGCACAATTAAAATAAAATTGGAGTAAAACCTAAGATAAAAATAAGAGTCATTTCCCCAGGACAATCAAAACCAAAACTAAAAAAATATATTATAGTGACATCAAAAACACAACAAGAAAAATTAAGTCACTAAGCCACATGTGTCACCAAACCTGTAGAAGGAGGATAAAGTGGTGGATTGTTATGATTATCTCTCCATCTACCCCCATGGGGGTGTGGCTAATTAGGTATCGGTTCCCAACCATCTTGTTCTTTATTTTTAATCTCAGCTTCCTTAGTTTTCTAGTGGGGTAAAAAATGGTATAGGCCAACTTGAATTTTTTTTTTTAACTATCTCCTCTCGAAGACACAAACCAAGAATGTCCATATCCTTCTTGTGGTGAGGGCCACCCTCCATGACCTCCAAAGGTGAAAATTTTTGACAGGGAAAGTGGGGAGAGATAAATAAATCAAAGTGGCTCCATGATATGCAATGGCCTCTACCATGGACTCATTACACTTGGTCCCTTTGTGGGAGGTCTTGGTAAGGTGCATCTAGAGGAACCCTACTAATAGTACAAGGGGTGTTTCTCTAGTATCCAATGAATGTTTGTAGGTGCTCCATCTCTAAGGCCATCTTTTCTACTTGCACTTGTATCTGTAACATAACATTAGACAAGATAGTAATTTTTTTAGTAGTATAAAAAAATTATCAAGATGTTCTTTATTAAATATAATAAAATTTATTTATTTCCAAAGTTAAAATAGAATTTAAATATGAAACATGTACCAAATTTTCTTAAATATTGTAGGAAGCAGAGTAGAGTTCCCCTAAAGAACCATGTTCTAGGAGAAGTGTTCAGGTCTTAAGTAATATAAGAAAGAATGAATCCATTTCCATGCTTCCTAGGCTCTAGCACAAAACCAAAACATGTGTTTTAGAGACCTTGTTTGACCACAGGCAAGGCATATAGGAGAGGGGATTCTCGTATGTAAAAACTATCCCTTGCTGGAAGACATTGGTAAAGGATACACTAAGCAAAAATGACCTTTGTGGGATCTACAACTAAAAACCAGATGGTTAGAAATCTCTCACTCCAAAGACCAGAAGAGATATTGAGGTTTCACCATTTTTTTAGCATCTCCCAAGCCACATTATTGAGAGATAACCATTGATAACCAAGTAAGGGTTTTTACCAAAACATGGGAGTGGACACATTATAATTCTAATCTTTCTACCATCTAGGGGATCCTTTAACTCCAATGTTATGGAGGGCATAGTCTAGTACCACCATCTACACTTCTAAAATATATCAAAAATCTTGGCTATTGAATTTGAATTCAGATTTTAGATCTTTCCAATTTTCCCAAGATCTAGATCTCTTATCAAAAACATCCCATATGCACTGAATACCTTTTCAAAAGAGTTGAAGGGTTTTGACTCTAGGGACCTGTTCCAAGGTTTTTTCATTAATGGTAATAAATAGGGACCACCATAGAGAGTGTGAGTTGATGGAGATGCTAGATCTAAATCCCTTCCCTTTCCACACCGACGATGGCTTAATGGTTGCCTAGGATTTTCATAAACTCTTAGCCACAAAGGTGCATGTGATTTTAATATGGGAAGGAGTAATAATTAGAGTTTGAAACCCAAGATTATTCTAAGCACCTCTTCCATAAAATATGTTAAATTAGATGTTGTACCTAAGGATAATTTCCAAATATTCCTACCGTACAATGGCCTTGGAGATCTATTTGGAACAAAGGGCATTTCCCTATTCCTTGGTTTTAAAAAAAAGGTCCTAAAAAACTCTATGAAAGCCCATGTTACCTTTCGAATTAGCCTAGAGGAAACCTTTTAACAAATTTCAAGCTTCTTGTAGGCCATCTTAGAGGGAAACTAACATGATAAGTAATAAACATGAGTATCATCTAGGACTTTGGATTATATTTAAATTTTTACGACAAGAGATAAAAGCTTAATGATATAATACACAAGATTCTTTTCCATTCTTTGGAAAACATAGTTCCGTAGTTCAACCTGGAAAGCTTGAAAATAAAAAGGAATGCCTAGGAATTTAAACATATCCCCATAGGCAATTCATTTTGGTTGTAAGCCCCTAGCCAATTGGGCAAGGGCTATGTGATTTCCTATAGCATTGAGTCTTAGCCCATTGTATATTAGAGCTAGATGCCAATAAAAAAAATTGAAGATATTCCATGGCATTGTGGATCACCATTTTGTCTTCTAATAAAATAAGGAAAGATTCATCTACAAAGTTACCATTTAGGAGTTGGTCAAAATATGGTTAGGGGAGAATAACATCCTTGACTAACCCTCTAGAGGCATGGTTTTCCAATAGATAGCCAAAAATTTCCTTGGGGAGGGAGATAGAGGGCATCCTTACCTAATGGATAGAAAGATCCCAAAATTCTTTGTTTAATGACCATTAATAGTGAAATAAGAGGCATCTTGAAATAAAGTGTTGATAGTGTGAACAAACTCAGCACCAAAACCCAGGGCTTGTAGCATAAAAGGAATAAAAGGCCATTCAATCATATCATAATATTTTTCAAAATTGATATTGAAAAAAAAGGCCTTATTTTTAGAGGTGTAGGTCCAATCCATCCCATCCCAAACCTTTATAATGTTAGGCCTTATTTCCAATGGAAGAAGTTATATAATTTTTAGTGCTAAGGCCTCAACAATAATCTTGTTTAGAATACATTGATAAATATTGTATGCTTCCATTTGGAGATTAACTTAGTGTCCACAACATTGGGGATGAATTTTATGTTGCATTTGTTAATAAAATTTCCAAGAGAACCATTGGCCATGGATTCTAGATAAACATTGTACTAATACGGTCCTACATAATCCCACAAGGTTTGGTAGAACTCACAAGGGAAGCCATCAATGCATGGGGTTTTGTGTTGAGCCATGCCTACCATTGAATTGTAAAGTTTTTCCATAGATAGATGCCTTTCACATGACATTCTTTGGCTTGGTGTGAGCATACAGGGGATGACATCAAGGCACTTCTAAAAGATAGAGTCCCTTTCTTCGTAAGGGGACTGAACTTGGAAAAAAAATTATAGTGTTGAACAATGGCTTGTAGAATGCCTATGAGACTATTGACATCGTAATAAGCCTCTTTTATAGCCTTGATTTGCATAGATGAGTGACAAACTCTTAGATTATTGTAAAATACCTTGGAAACTCGATCCCCAAACTTGAGCCAGTGAATACAGGCTCAAATTTGGGCTTCATGAGCTTGTGAAACTCTATTAGCTTAATTTTTTGCCTCAATTCAACAAATTAATTTTTTAGTGTTTCATTCAATGGGGATTTTTCAATCTCCTAAGAAACTCAATTTAATTCCATTGGATAAGTAGAGTTAACCCTTTTATTGAACAAGGCTAATTATTTTCCAAACACTATAAGAAAAGTAGTTGTGCATAATATGGCAACCTCCCTCTAGTCAATCCAACCAGAGGCATTAATGGGGTGAAATAAAAAATTCCAAACCCATTAAATGTGAGTGAGGGTTTTACCATCCTATAGATATAAAGTGTTGAGATAAAACTAGTTATTAAAAGTCTTCACTAGTAGAGTAGACCATTCAATGCAAAATTTAATAGGTTGGTGGTCTGACATAAGACTATATGAGATCAAACTAAATATTCTATCATACTTATGGATAAATGAGAAGGCATTCTATTAAAAAAAGAGGGCTATGTCTAGTCTCTTGATAACACTTTCATTCTCTTGGTATAAGTTGGACAAGGGGAGCCAAGGGGTGGGGGAAATGATCTATGATGATGATTAGGGTCAAATAACCCTAATTTATTCCAAATGTAAAACCAAGCATCTTTATCAAGAAAACCACCTTATGGGTAGTGTTCCTTCTTTATCTTCCACCAATTCAACCATAAATATAGAATATCCATAAATTAATTAGTGGGTGATAAGAATTGATCCTCTAGCCACCACAAAAGAGCCATTCCTTCAACGACACCATTGGAGGCATAAAGTTCTATGAGCCCAAGTATTTTTCTGTCAAAATAAAACACCATCCAAAGAGCATGGGTCAAATGGGTCCACTCCCCAATCCATTACAAATAAGATAAAAAGTGGTGCTATCATAGTGATGACCACACCACATCTCATGTCATGGTCAAACATGTGACATGTAGCATCAAGCTAGATGGTTTAGCTTCCATCTAAAGAGAAAAATTGTTATTATTCACTTCATGTAAATAGACAATATGAAAATCTACACAAGTCTGATGGCAAGCTCAAACCAAGTACTTACATCTTAGGTTAGTTAAACCATTGACATTCCATGAATAAGCATTCAATGAAAACCATCAAGATTCATGGTTTCTCCATCTTGGCCTTCAAGTGTTGCACAAAATTTATTTAGGAACTTATGTTGTTGACCTTTGGAAAGAAAGTCTAAAAACACAAGAAACAATCACTTATTTTGCAAGAAATCTTCCTTATTTTTACCAATAAGAGGGCTCCATGAACGTCACATCGCCTGGCAAGGAGGGGCAAGCGGAGTTTCACTAGGCTTTATAGCCATGAGAGGGGCCTTCTATGGCAAGGAATCTTGTGATTGAAAATAAAAAAAATCAGGAGTCAAAGACTCTTGCATCTTAAATATCCCACTGATGAGCTTTGGAGTACTTGTCACAAGTGAGTTAGGGTTTGCTTGAGGAGATCGAGTAATTAGGGGTTATAAATTTGGTTTTAGGTTTTCCAAAATGGTGGTTGTATAAAACTTAGGGATGGTAGTGGGTGCCTTGTTATTGTGGTTAGTTTGATTATTTCAAAGACCCACCACTTTCCATCCATAATTATCTTCAACAGGGGGTCAAGTGGGTTCAACTATGGATTTTTTTAGAGGATTCACAATGGCCATGAGCGAATAATCCTTGATCTTTTGGTCCAAAACATAGCATAGAAAGTAGGTCTTGGGAAGGTTGATGTACATAACCCATTGGGTGAAACATTTCCCTCCAATTTGGATATCGATGGTCTCAAAAAGGTGTTATATGAGGTCAATCTTGACATAGACTCGCAATTGTAGTATGGCATTGTAAAATTTGTTGGTTTTGAAAAAAATGAATTGACCTAGAGGCTTAACCAATTGTTTTATAAAGGGATAAAATTGAATAGGTGAGCCAAGGAACTTGACCCAGACTGGGACCCTCATCTTGGCCTTATCAAAGATGAAAAAATTGTGATGCCAAGGAATAAACACAAATAAATAGCTTCTAACATAACATGAACCATGTTTGTGTTGGTTTAGGGTTTTCAAACCTAAAAAGGAAGAAACCTTTGGTCAGGTTTTGCACCCTAATAGCATTAAAACCATGGGGATGCCATTAAGCTTATACCTTGATCTTAAGCATGGATTTAGTAGGGATGCATCCTCCAAAGTAACCAATAAGGGTATGAGATATTGTCCTCGTTCTATTTTATTGGCTTGATTAGTATTTAATAACCCATAGTTTGGAAATCCACCATTTGGACTGTTACTTTTATATTTAATGGGCTCCCCACAAGAACTTACAATATTGAATGTAGATCACTTTGATGGAAGCAATAATAACATTAAAAAAGGTATGTAAGTTATATGCAAGATCTTTCATGAAATAATAAACCCCCTTCTCAAAATAATCCTCCTAATTTTTTACTTAATTTCTTTAAATTAAAATAACATTAAATAATAATTGCAATAATAAATATAATTAATATACTTAAAACAATGCTTATTTTCATTATTAATTTTATTTTGAAAAATTTATTTCTTTATTTATCATGTTTCCCTCCCTCTCAATAACGAGTCAACCACGTTGAGAAGATTGAAATGTAGATTATTATTATAAGCAACATGTCTTTGTTATTACTTTTTATTAGTTGATGGGCGTGGATTAACTTTAGGACATCATTTAATGGGAGTGTTTTAAGATATAAAAAACATCTAATATGAGAAAATTATTTTTAGGAATAACATTAAATCATAATTATTCTCAAAAACATTTAAGATTCAGCATGTCTAAAGTGAGTTAAAACCTTAATCTCTTTAAAAGAAAATTTATATGATTTTAAAAAAAAAAAATCTATCGAAGAGTGTGAAAGGCATCCTTTACATCTAATACTATCAAATCTACTTTTACTTTTACTTTTAGGAATGTGAAATTCTCATTTAAATGAAATATCTATATACATAAAATTTTGAGATTAGTTTGGGTACTTGATTTGAAGTACTATAAAATGTAGATTTAATCAACCTACAATTAACAAACAATTAGGTTTCAACTAAAAATCAGCTTTTAAACAATAAAAAGGTGGCTAAGAGCCAATAAAAAACTATTCACAAAACTAATCATTACAATTATAATTATTAATGTCAAAGTTACAAATATAATAATGTATCACTTAAATATAAAAGCTAAGGGGTAAACAAAATTAACCAAAGGTTGGGGTTAGTCTTCTTTTTCATTGGGAGAGGAGGTCCTCCGTCATCCATTGAATACCATTCTTCACTATTTTCTCTATTTTTAATCTTCATCCTTTCTTCTTAATCGACGAATGCATAAGAGCTTTAGGTCTCACTGCCAAAGGATGAGAAGGGGAAGCAACTGTCTTCATCAGAAGAAGAGGGATCAAAGTCACAACAGATTAAGCTCCATCCTGAGGTAGACCTCCATCCTAGGGAGGGAAAGAGGATCCCTAGGTAAAGAGAGAAGAGGAAGGGGTGGGGCGAAGGGGGTGGACGGGGTGGAAGGTGGATGGTGGAAAGACTAGATGAAATAAATAATTTATTGTGATTTCACCAAATAAAATCTTGATCCAAAGCACCATCTTTCTTCCTCCAAACCAGTCGAGAATAGAAAGATGAAAGCTAAAGGCCCTTTGAGGAATATCCATCAATATGATGCCCAATGAGTTACAATAGACCTTCGAAATTGAGACATTGAGTCCATGAACCATGAGAAGAATAAGGTTTAACCGGAGATAGAGATTTGAAAATATCAACAATAACACATGTTCTCACAAATTTGCTTCCCACAAAACTTTCATCCAGTTTCACAAAAAATACCATCCGATTGACCAACAATTTAATGTGTTCCTCTTTTCAATAAAACTTATATAATATCAATAATTAAATATAAAAAAATTAATACTAAATTGAAGATTAGTTCTTACCAAAAAAAATTGAAAAGTGTTTTGCATTTATAATATAAAGTTTCTTTTGTTAATCATATGAAAAATGAGTCGTATGATATTATACTCTAATGTATTATATCAATCTTTAGTAATAGTTATTGATGGTTTAAATAAATTTTTAAAAGGTTAAAATTATCAACTTTTCAATTAAAAAAGTTTGAACTTATCCTAAAAATCATGATAAATAGTCTGATAGGCACCAAGATAATAAGGCCCAAGAATTCTAAGTGACGGGAGAAATCATCAAAGTTGATGAAGGTAAAGGGTCATTTGAATCATCAACCTAGCCTTAGCCACTAGCAATAGGTAGAACTATTGTATTAGGTACTAAATCTCACCCATCATTAGATTGGTCTTTATTTTCATCATCACTTGGATCTTGTCTATGAGGTAAAATGGCTAAGGCCAACAAAATAAATTTTCCTTATTGTTGCACCCTCCATCTAGTAGTGTTTGGAAATGCAAGCTTGCCACTATCACAGAGCTATGGGTTGGTGAGAATAATCACGAGGGACCCAACTAACTACATAGGGACCACTCCCCCACTAGTCCAACAATGTCTAAAGGTGCTCCACCTCCAATCATATCTTCTTTGCTTGAACTTACATTTGTAGTATTACATTAGAGATCACTTGTATTTTATTAGCAATGAAAAAAAAAACATTTAGAGATAAATGATTAAATATTATATTGTTCATTTCTTTCCATAAATGAAAGATAATTCATAACAAAAAATATTTCATATTTGGTTCAATTGTGCAGGTATCATGGTCGCATCTCCTAATAGTACCATTTTCTAGGAAAATAACTCTACATAAATAACTGAAAAAAGGTATGAATCCACCTTCAGGGTGACTAAGTTTGCTTGAAAAATAAAAAATATGATACTTGAGAGACTCTAGGTGTTAGAAAGATGGGCACAAGGAGTTATCCACACCTAAATGAACAAGGTAGCTACCAATAATCAAACCTTAGTGTAAGATGCACCAAAGGAAATTTGTCTGCCTGGGTTCAATAATTACTTTCCAAACTTTGGTTAACCATCATCTCCAAGTCTTTGCAAAGGAATTGAATTTCTGAAAAGCATTCATATTATCCACTTGAATGTGATAATGAGAGAGAAAGTAATAACCATGTTAGGGTTTGTTTTAGTGGAAAGGGTCCTCAACAAGCCACTTCCAGCCAATCCACCATCTAATAAGTATTTGGACTCCAATTTTGTGGAGGTGCTTATGAGGGATATTTTTTTGAATCTCATAAATTTAGGCCATAAAATTATAATTAAAATGATACTTGTCATGGAGGATAGGCCAAGGAAGCCAATCACGAGATCGTTTACAAAAAAGTATGAAATTACCTCAATCCAATTCTTGAAAATTCTAAAACTATTACCCCAGGGGACCATGGCAATGGGGATGCCATAGTATGAAAGGATTGAAGATTGCCAAAGGGAGTGAGAATTAAAATAGAGCCCTATTTTTAAGACATATCCATCCTATATTGAGTGATATTTAATCAATTTCTATACTTTCCAAATACATTAAGCCACAAATAACCCTAAAATCTTGCTAAAAATCTTGAGTGAGAAAAATGATTGAATATAGAGACCTTTCCATGTGTCTTCCTGCCAAAAGGTTTGCCTTGAGTAATGTAATGGTGAAGCAAAATATTTCAAGCCTCCTCTCCTTCAAGGGAATGAATGATCCAATTGACACAAAGGGCAGTACCTTAGAGTTTGACATCAAGAAGGCCAAGGCCTCATGTTTCTTTAGGTCTACAATAAACATTCCATACAACTTTTTGGAACCTCTTGAGTCTTTTGAATTGGCCCAAAAAAGTCTCTAAGAATATGTTTGAGTTTAGCATATGTTGCCTTGGATGGAGCCCAACAAGAAAATTCATAGACATGGGTTGAAATAAAGACCTTATATGAAACATGAATTTTACAAGCTAGTTAGAGAGGTTTAATAACCCATAAGGCTATTTTCTTCTTCACCCTCTAAACCGCATAGTTCTAAAAATCTAAGGGGGTTGCTTGAAAAGCAAAGAAGGTGCCCATGAATCTGACCTTTTCTCTAAACTCAACCCAATATTTTCTAACCAAATAGGTAGGGGTGTGCCATTTTTTTGTTGCATTGTATTTTCTTCTATTGAATAGAAGAACCACATGCTAAACAAAAAAAGTCCAAACATTCCATGGCATTGGTGACATATGCCTCATCTTTAACAAGAGTGAGAAATGAATCATTTTAAAATTGTCCATTGACTATTTGATTTTGAGATTAAGCGAAGATAATACCTTTAGCCAAACCTCTAAATGTGTAGTCAACAAGAAGGTAATTGAGCTCTTTTTCTGCTAAAACATAGGAGAGCGATAGAAAGAAACCTTAATAAATTTCAAAAAACCAAATTGTTCAAATTGAATTATATAAATGGTGATACACACATCAATGTCTTAAAAAAACATATTAACTATTTGAACAAATATTACCCCAAACCCTAACTATCGATGTATCTTATAAGATTTTTTTTAGTACGTGTTGACCATTTTGTTAATCTTGCATGCCAAAATGGGCACCCCACCTTATTATTCCTTGAACCCTTATTCTTCATGCCCTTTTGCCCTAAAACTAGTTCTTAACCCTTTGAAAATTAAGGAAAATTTTGATTTTATGCAGGTGTAGGTGTTGTCTCATCAAGCATTAGTCTTTTCCAGCACTCACAGAGCAAATTGGGTTCTCAGAATAGTGTTACTTGTAGGATTTACAAGTAATAAGTAGGAGCACTTGACAAACCCGAAGGGGTCTATGGCTAGTTACAGTGCAAGTCAGGTTTTGCAAGGTCCTTTACTTGCCAATTTTCATGAGTTGGAGTCATTCACAAACCTGAAAGGGTAAGGAAGAAGCAATCAATTTTTGAGACATCTTTACTTCAAATATTTTAAAGTCATTTGAAAGAGCCCAAATTGGTCTTAAACGCTTCTCAAGGAAACTATTTTTCCATGGAAGGCACCTGGGCATTCTGTAGGGTCATTTTCAATTTCCTCGAAGGGTATGTGCCCTTGCGGGAGGCACTTCAAAGATAAAACAGACCTTTACAAAACTTCTAAAGGGTATGTTGGAAGGCAGAATGGACCTTGTAGAGGGATTTTCATCGATGTGAGGACCAGTAAAAAAGTTTTAAAGGGAACTTTTGGCTTGAAATGCCCTTATAGAGGGCAACGAGTTGAAGCAAAGGGGCAAAGACAAGAAGCCCGAAGGGAACTTGACCTTTGTAAAAAAGTGACAAGCGGAAAGAAATCCTTCGGATAAAATGTTTGAAGAAATTCCTTTAGACATTTTGTTTGAAGAAATTTGATAGTCACAGAAAGTCTGAAGGGTAGGTGTCTTTGAAGGGGGCACTTGGTCAAGAAAGAGGACTCTTTTCACTTTTTCGAAGGGTCATTTCAGAGCAATCAAAGGGTCACTTTCATTTCAAAGTGGACCATTGCAACTTTTATGAAGGTATTTTTCTAAAAGTAAAGGTCATCTTTGAATGTCGAAGGACCATTTCAATCTTTTCTGAAGGGTCACTTTCCCTTCAAAAAATTTCATTTGCAAAAAGGCCAAAGGATTATTTTAGAATTTATTAAGGGCTCTTTCCCTTCAGGAAAGTTCATTGTCAAAATTTTGAAGAGACACTTTAAAAATCCGAAGGGTACCTTCCCTTCAGAAAAGGACCATTTCCTTCAAAAAAAAAGTGTCTGCAAGGAAATTGTTTGGGATAAGTGTCAAGCAAAGACCCAAAGCAATAAGGGACCCGAAGGAATTGTCCTAGTGAGTGACGACTGTATGGACATCAATTACATGATGGAGGAATAGCCATTGGGATTTAAATGTTCAATGATGAGCCTATTAATGTCAACTTTAGGGTGATAAACTAACCATTGGGAAGTAATCAAGATGGAAGAACCTAAAAACATCAAGCTAGAAAAGCTTGAAGGCCTGCCAAAAGAAAGCTGAAGAGTACAAGCTCAAAAGAGAATTCCTTCAGACAAAATGTCTGAAGGAATTCCTTCAAACATTTTGTCTGAAGGAATTCACATTACCAAAATCCTGAAGACCCGAGAAATAACAAGTTCTCAAGAGCTCGAATGGTTAAAGACAAATGGGAAAAGGCCAATGCAAAGGGAAATAACAAAGTCAAAGAAAACAAGGTGGGTAACCCAAAATGTGGACACACAATGCAATAAAGTAAAAGCTCAAAATGTTCCAAGTGGTGTGACAAGTCAAAGCATAGACCCAAGGATGAACCAGATCAAGGTAGGTGGCATAGGTGTCATTAGCAGGAAGAGTAAATGCACTTAGGTAGAATAGTCTCTATCAAAAACCAATAAAAGGATTGGTTTTTGAATTATAGAGGGGAGCAGCCCATGTTTTCACACTTCACCATTAATGCGTAGCCAGTTGCACTCAACATCGAAGAGAGCATGGCCCAGTAAACACATCCTGGCGATGGCCTTGTCAGTTATTATAAGGAGTATCCCATGCTTTTGCAAGCCCAAGACAGTAAGGGTAGTGAATTGGACATATATAACATGGCTCTCCCATGTGTAATTGGAAAGATATGGCAGTAGCATGGGCTTGTGGTATCTGCAAAAGTGTTAACTCAGCATGAGTTTCCATCCCTTAACTTGTCAATTATCTATTTCCAAGCTCTCTATATATTTGTAACTCCTCATTTGAGAAAGGATCTCTCAGCATTGTATGGCGAAGCCTTAAAGAAATTTACCTTGAATCAAAAGAAACATTTTTACCTCTATTTGAGCTTGCACTTTTGCATATGTCTATGGTTTTATCTTATGTTAAGTCATTTCCCTTTCATGCTTTCATAAGTTTATGCCAACATATCTAGTATATTGTGAGTTTTTCTCTTGTAGGTCAACAAAAAGTGTCCAACTCAGAGTATAGGTACATGTAAATAGGTTATCCATAGTGTGTCTTAGAAAACCTCTGTGTCAGGATCTAGAACACAAAGCTCTAATACCAATTGTCAGGTTCCTCCTTAGAGCACAATTTATTACCTTTGTATAAACAACTAAACACGGAATTAAACTAGAAGTAACATGTAACTAGAATTTAGAAATAGCACAGAATATGAGATACGAGAAACAATACAATCTATATTAACACTCTTTCAGAATGAAATACAATGAAAAAACCACACTCTTCCCACACTTCTTGGGTGTACAGTAATTCTCCCTCAAGAGTTCTCTCTCTCTCAATCAATTACAAACCAACAATCAACTCAATACTGAGTTGTTGTTTCCACCAGTCAGTGACAATCAACCCAATGGTTGTTGTTGCCTACTACCAGTCCACCAAGTACTCCAAGTACTCCAAGTAGATCTCCTTGATCTTGCACACCTACAGATCTAACTAATCTTACTTACCATGTAGATCTCCCTGATCTTGCTACCTACAGGTCAACTGATATTACACTTGGAAGGATCTTGTCCTTGCCTTTGCAAGTCCTTCTATCCTCCACATTACAATACAGCCCCATGGGTCTCTTAAATAGAACCCCAAGCAAACAATAATTAGAAAATTAGACTCAAGACTAAAATTAGTCTTTACATACAAATTGACTGTTCGTTTAACTAACTATTCGTCTAACTAACAGTTCTAGAAATGCACAGGTGATCGACATCAGTTCCTATCTGTCTGGATATGATTGACATCGGCCAATGCCTAACCCATGTCGGCAACTTCCCGATCGACCCCTGACCGATGTAGGCAGTATGACCGACGTCGACGACTGTCTAACTCCAACAACCTCCACCATTTGCATAATAGTGAAGCTTTTAGCTCCACAACCTAACAATTTCCCACTTGGAGATAAATAGTTGCCCCTGTACCTATATAGTAACGTCCTCTAATCTATTTTTGGCTTGTATCACCATCTTCAAGTTCAATCTTGAAGACCAACAAAATTTGAATGAAGATTCAACTTCTCCTTTGTTCTCAGCTTTGTTAACATATCAGCAGGGTTCTTATCTTTGCTAGCCTCTGTGACTACAAACTTCTGCAACTCTAAAAACCAGCTAACTGTCATTCCACCAATAGTGAACACATATCCTGTGGTGCTTCTCCTATCATCCAAGTCACCTGCCATATTTGAATCTACATACCCATGTAGAGAAGTGCTTGACCCTGCATAACATAAATACCTACTGTTGGTCCCTCTCAGATATCTGAGAATCCACTGAACTACTTTCCAGTGCTCCTTCCTTGGATTGGCCATAAACTTGCTGACAACTCCCATTACTTGGGTAATATCAGGTCTAGTACTCATGTACTCAACCTCATCATGTGATTTAGGACATTGTTCATAGCTCAACATGAATTGTCTAACTATAGGTGTGCTTACCGATTTTGCATCCTACAAATTGAACCTCTCCATTACCTTTTTCACATAATCCTCTTGAGACAAAATCATCCTGTGACTTTTCCTGTCTCTAGAAATACTCATGCCAAGGATTTTCTTTGCTCCTCATAAATCCTTCCTGGCAAATGTCTGAGCTACTTTTACCTTTAGCTCAGCAAATCCCTACATGTGTGACCCTGCAACAAGCATATACACTACATACAGTAATAGGATAATGTAGCGACCATTATCCAACTTGGTAAAATAAACACAATGGTCACATTGACATTGACTAAAGCCATGCTTTGTCATAAACCTGTCAAACCTATACCACTATCCTAGAGCTTGCTCAAGACCATATAACCTGGCCTTCTGTCTCACCTCTTCATTCTCTCCTTTCTTTAACCTGTAAATCCATTCGTCTTTCAGTGCTTTCTTTTTGGCTGGCAACTCTACCAAATCCCATGTTTGGTTCTCTTCCAAGGAATCAATTTCCTCATTCATGCCATGTTCCCACTATTTCCTAGATTCTACCTGCATTGCCTCTTCAAAACTTCCTAGTTTTCCACCATCAATGAGCAACAAGTAGTGTAAAGAAGGGGAATAACAAATTTGAGGCTTACATACCCTTTTGTACCTCCACATGGGTGTTTGAGACTCATTGACAGCTTGCTATCCGCCCAAATTTTGTTCTAACAGTGACCGATCTCGATCACCTCTGGCCGACCTCGTTCTGCACCTGACTGATGTCATTTCCTCCTAATCACCGATGTCAGTTCCCTGACCGACGTCAGTTTCCACCTACCCAACATCAACGACTTTGCTCTGCACATTACCAACATCAATTCCTGCTTGTTTGACATCAGTTCTCACCTGATCGACGTCAGTAACTGTGTTTTCTTGTGAGTGATGATTTTTACCCGCGAGCTCATTTTAGATCATAACCTTGTCCAAATCAACACTGCCCCGCTCAGAATTATTTAGCCTCTTGAGCTGATCTCTGTCCATCATCTTCTCCTTGAAAACCAAGGCTTTTCAGTTCTTAACTTTGTCAAAAATATCAAATTTCCTCTTTATGCAATACTGTGATCCTCTAATAGAAGCCACCTTCTTCTTTGTTGACCTAGTTTCAAGAAACCTCACTTTCTTCTATTGCTTACAAAAATCTCGATCTATGCTTTTCAAATCTGAAAGATTTCCATTTGACTTAAGAACATCCATTCTTTTCTCACTCATGTGACCAAGCCTACAGAGCCACATCTTTGCATCTACATCTGAAGTAGATAAAATAAAAGGAGAATCAGTAATACAAGTAGATAGATAAAGTGTACCTACTTTCTTACCTCTTGCTAATACAAGTGCACCCTTGGAAACTTTCCAAGATTTTGATGTGAGAGTTATTATGAAACCCTCATCACCCAACTTTCCTACAGAAATCAAATTCCGCTTCAGGACTGGGACATGCATGACATCCTTCAACACCCATGTGTTGCCATTCTGCAATTTCAGCTACACTTTCCCTTTGCCAACCATTTGACAAGGCTCACCAACCCCTAAATAAATCTTTCCAAAGTCTCCATGGACATAATCATGGAAAAATACTCTATTTGGGGTTGCATGGAAAGAGGCAACAGAATCTAAAACCCAAGATTCTATTTTATCCAAGGAACATATAAGAGCATCTTGTGCAATAATACCTGCATCATTTGCTTCTTTATTTCCTTCATGCTGATCTTCTACCAACCAACAATCTTTCTTTACATGCCCTTTCTTTCCACAATACCATAATTGATAATTCTTGCCATTGAATTTCTCCATTTTTAGCTTACTTTCTTCTGTCATTGCTTTACTCTCACTCAAACAGAAACACATGTGAGTGACCTGTAATCAACAAACACTAACCTGCTCTGAACCAAGCTCTGATAACCTTCACCCTGACTCTGATGAACCAGTAACCTGGCTCTGATGAACTTGCTCACTTGGCTCTGATACCACTTGTCAGGATCTAAAACACAAAGCTCTAATACCAACTGTCAGGTTCCTCCTTAGAGCACAATTGATTACCTTTGTATAAGCAACTAAGCAAGGAATTAAACCAAAAGTAACATGTAACTAGAATTCAAAAACAACATAGAATATGAGATACGAGAAACAATACAATCTGTATTAACACTCTTTTAGAAAGAAATACAATGAAGAAATCACACTCTTCCCACACCTCTTGGGTGTACAGTAATTTTCCCTCAAGAGTTCTCTCTCTCTCAATCAATTACAAACCAACAATCAACTCAATACCGAGTTGTTGTTTCCACCAGTCAGTGACAATCAACCCAATGGTTGTTGTTGCCTACTGCCAGTCCACCAAGTACTCCAAGTAGATCTCCTTGATCTTGCACACATGCAGATCTAACTGATCTTACTTACCATGTAGATCTCCCTGATCTTGCTACCTACAGATCAACTGATCTTACACTTGGAAGGATCTTGTCCTTGCCTTTGCAAGTCCTTCTATCCTCCACATTACAATACAGCCCCATGGGTCTCTTAAATAGAACCCCAAGAAAATAATAATTAGAAAAGTGGACTCAAGACTAAAATTAGTCTTTACATGCAAATTGACTATTTTTTTAACTAACTGTTCATCTAACTAACAGTTCTAGAAACGCACAAGTGATCGACATCAGTTCTTGTCTGTTTAGATATGACCGATGTCAGTCGATGCCTAACCAATGTCGGTAGTTTCCTGGTCGACCCCTGACCATGTCGGCAGTATGATCGATGTCAGCGATTGTCTAACTCCAGCAACCTCCACCATTTGCATAACAGTGCAACTTTTAGCTCCACAACCTAACAATCTCTCACTTGGAGATAAACAGCTATGCTTGTACCTGTACAACAATGTCCTCTAATCTATTTCTGGCTTGTATCACCATCTCCAAGTTCAATCTTAAAGACCAACAAAAGTTGAATGAAGATTCAACTTCTCCTTTGTTTCTAACTTTGTTAACATATCAGCAGGGTTTTTATCCTTGCTAGCCTCTATGACTGCAACAACCTTCTGTAACTCTAAAAACTAGCTAACCACCGTTCCACAAATAGTGAACACATATACTGTGGTGCTTCTCCTATAATCTAAGTCACCTGCCATATCCGAATCTACATACCCATATAAAGAAGTGCTTGACCCTGCATAGCACAAATACCTGTTGCTGGTCCCTCTCAGATATCTGAGAATCCACTGAACTGCTTTCCAGTGCTCCTTCCTTGGATTGGCCATAATCTTGCTAACAAATCCCACTGCTTGGGAAATACAAGGTCTAGTACTCATGTACTCAACCTCATCATGTGATTTAGGACACTGTTCATAGCTCAACTTGAACTATCCAACCATAGGTGTGCTTATCGATTTTGCATCCTGCAAATTGAACCTCTCCACTAGCTTATTCACATAATCCTCTTGAGACACAATCATCCTATGACTTTTCCCTATCTCTAAAAATACTCATGCCAAGGATTTTATTTGCTCCTCCTAAATCCTTCTTGGCACATGTCTGAGCTACTTTTACCTTTAGCTCAGCAAATCCCTGCATGTGTGACCCTGCAACAAGCATATACACTACATACAGTAATAGGATAATGTAGTGACCATTATCCAACCTGGTAAAATAAACACAATGGTCACATTGACATTAACTAAAGCCATGCTTTGTCATAAACCTGTCAAACCTATACCACTATCTTAGAGCTTGCTCAAGACCATATAACATGGCCTTCTGTCTCACCTGTCCATTCTCTCCTTTCTTTAACCTGTAAATCCATTTGTCATTTAGTGCTTTCTTTTTGGCTGGCAACTCTACCAAATTCCACATTTGGTTCTCTTCCAAGGAATCAATTTCCTCATTGATGCCATGTTCCCACTATTTCCTAGATTCTACCTGCATTGCCTCTTCAAAACTTCCTAGTTTTCTACCATCAGTGAGCAACAAGTAGTGTAAAAAAGGGGAATAATGAATTTGAGGCTTACATACCCTTTCGTACCTCCACATGGACATTTGAGACTCATTGATAGCTTGCTATCTGCCCAAATTTCATTCTAACAGTGATCGATCTCGATCACCTCTGGCTGACCTCGTTTTGCACCCAATCGATGTCGTTTCCTCCTAATCATCGACATCAGTTCCCTGACCGACGTCGGTGTCCATCTGCCCGACACCACCGACTTTGGTCTGCACATGACCGACATTGGTTCCTGCCTATTTGATGTCAGTTCTCACCTAATTGACGTTGGTAACTGTGTTTTCCTGTGAGTGATGATTTTTACCTGCGAGCTCATTTTGGATCATCACCTTATCCAAATCAACACTGCCCCACTCAGAATTATTTAGCCTCTTGCGCTGATCTCTGTCCATCATCTTCTCCTTGAAAACAAAGGCTTTTCAGTTCTTAACTTTGTCAAAAATATCAGATTTCCTCTTTATGCAATACTGTGATCCTCTAATAGAAGCCACCTTCTTCTTTGTTGACCTAGTTTCAAGAAACCTCACTTTCTTCTATTGCTTACATAAATCTCGATCTATGCTTTTCAAATTTGAAAGCTTACCATTTGACTTAAGAACATCCATTCTTTTCTCACTCATGTGACCAAGCCTACAGAGCCACATCTTTGCATCTACATCTGAAGTAGATAAAATAGAAGGAGAATCAGTAATACAAGTAGATAGATAAAGTGTACCTACTTTCTTACCTCTTTCTAATACAAGTGCACCCTTGGAAACTTTCCAAGATTCTGATGTGAGAGTTATTGTGCAACCCTCATCACCCAAATTTCCTACAGAAATCAAATTCCGCTTCAGGACTGGGACATGCATGACATCCTTCAACACCCATGTGTTGCCATTCTACAATTTCAGCTGCACTTTCCCTTTGCCAACCATTTGACAAGGCTCACCAACCCCTAAATAAATCTTTTCAAAGTCTCCATGGACATAATCATGGAAAAATACTCTATTTGGGGTTGCATGGAAAGAGGCAACAGAATCTAAAACCCAAGATTCTACTTTATCCAAGGAACATATAAGAGCATCTTGTGCAACAATACCTGCATCATTTGCTTTTTTATTTCTTTCATGCTGATCTTCTACCAACCAACAATCTTTTTTTACATGCCCTTACTTTCCACAATACCATAATTGATAATTCTTGCCATTGAATTTATCCATTCTTAACTTACTTTTTTTTGCCATTGCTTTACTCCCACTTAAATAAAAACCCCTGTGAGTGACCTGTAATCAACAAACACTAACCTGCTCCAAACCAAGCTCTGATAACCTTCACCCTAGCTCTGATGAACCAGCAACCTGGCTCTGATGAACCTGCTCACCTGGCTCTGATACCACTTGTCAGGATCTAAAACACAAAGCTCTAATACCAACTGTCAGGTTCCTCTTTAGAGCACAATTGATTACCTTTGTATAAGCAACTAAACACGAAATTAAACCAAAAGTAACATGTAACTAGAATTCAGAAATAACACAGAATATGAGATACGAGAAACAATACAATCTGTATTAACACTCTTCTAGAAGGAAATACAATGAAGAAATCACACTCTTCCCACACCTCTTGGGTGTACAATAATTCTCCCTCAAGAGTTCTCTCTCTGTCTCAATCAATTACAAACCAACAATCAACTCAATACTGAGTTGTTGTTTCCACCAGTCAGTGACAATCAACCCAATAGTTGTTGTTGCCTACTGCCAGTCCACCAAGTACTCCAAATACTCTAAGTAGATCTCCTTGATCTTACACACCTGCAGATCTAACTGATCTTACTTACCATGTAGATCTCCCTAATTTTTCTACCTGTAGATCAACTGATCTTACACTTGGAAGGATCTTGTCCTTGCCTTTGCAAGTCCTTCTATCTTCCACATTACAATACAGCCCCATGGGTATCTTAAATAGAACCCCAAGCAAACAATAATTATAAAAGCAGACTCAAGACTAAAACTAGTCTTTACATGCAAACTGACTATTCATTTAACTAACTGTTCATCTGACTAATAGTTTTGAAAATGCACAGGTGACCGACGTCAGTTCCTATCTGTCTAAATATGACTGACATTGGCTGATGCCTAACCGATGTCAGCAGCTTCTCGATCGACCCCTGACTGATGTCGGTAGTATGACCAATGTCAGTGACTATCTAACTCTAGCAACCTCCACCATTTGCATAACAGTGCAGCTTTTAGCTCCACAACCTAACAATCTCTCACTTGGAGATAAACAGCTATGCTTGTACCTGTACAACAATGTCTTCTAATCTATTTTTGGCTTGTATCACCATCTCCAAGTTCAATCTTGAAGACCAACAAAAGTTGAATGAAGATTCAACTTCTCCTTTGTTTCTAACTTTGTTAACATATCAGGAGGGTTCTTATCCTTGCTAGCCTCTGTGACTGCAACAACCTTCTGTAACTCTAAAAACTAGCTAACCACCGTTCCACAAATAGTGAACACATATACTGTGGTGCTTCTCCTATAATCTAAGTCACCTGCCATATCCGAATCTACATACCCATATAGAGAAGTGTTTGACCCTGCATAGCACAAATACCTGTTGCTGGTCCCTCTCAGATATCTGAGAATCCACTGAACTACTTTCCAGTGCTCCTTCCTTGGATTGGCCATAATCTTGCTGACAACTCCCATTGCTTGGGAAATACAAGGTCTAGTACTCATGTACTCAACCTCATCATGTGATTTAGGACACTGTTCATAGCTCAACTTGAACTGTCTAACCATAGGTGTTTTACCAATTTTGCATCCTGCAAATTGAACCTCTCCACTACCTTATTCACATAATCCTCTTGAGACAAAATCATCCTGTGACTTTCCCTGTCTCTAGAAATACTCATGCCAAAGATTTTTTTTGCTCCTCTTAAATCCTTCTTGGCACATGTCTGAGCTACTTTTACCTTTAGCTCAGTAAATCCCTACATGTGTGACCCAACAACAAGCATATACACTACATACAGTAATAGGATAATGTAGCGACCATTATCTAACCTGGTAAAATAAACACAATGGTCACATTGACATTGACTAAAGCCATGCTTTGTCATAAACCTGTCAAACCTATACCTTATCCTGGAGCTTGATCAAGACCATATAACCTAGCCTTCTCTCTCACCTGTCCATTCTCTCATTTTTTAAACCTGTAAATCCATTCATCTTTCAGTGCTTTCTTTTCAGCTCGCAACTCTACCAAATCCCGCATTTGGTTCTCTTTTAAAGAATCAATTTCCTCATTCATGCCATGCTCCCACTATTTCTTGGATTCTACCTGCATTGCCTCTTTAAAACTTCTTAGTTTTCCACTATCAGTGAGCAACAAGTAGTGTAAAGAAGGAGAATAACGAATTTGAGGCTTACATACCCTTTTGAAACCTCCACATGGGCATTTGAGACTCATTGACAGCTTGCTATCTGCACAAATTTTGTTCTAACTGTGACCGATCTCGGTCACCTCTGGCCAACTTTGTTCTGCACCCGACTGATGTTGTTTCCTCCTGATCACCGACATCGGTTGCTTGATCGATGTCGGTGTCCACCTACTCGACATCACCAACTTTGGTTTACACATGACGAACGTCAGTTCCTGCCTGTTCGATGTAAGTTCTCACTTGACTGACGTTGATAACTGTGTTTTCCTGTGAGTGATAATTTTTACCTGCAAGCTCATTTTTGATCATAACCTTGTCCAAATCAACACTACCCTGCTCAGAATTATTTAGCCTCTTGAGCTGATCTCTATCCATCATCTTCTCCTTGAAAATCAAGGCTTTCCAGTTCTTAACTTTGTCAAAAACATCAAATTTCCTCTTTATGCAATACTGTGATCCTCTAATAGAAGCCACCTTTTTCTTTGTTGACCCAGTTTCAAGAAACCTCATTTTCTTCTGTTGCTTACAAAAATCTCAATCTATGCTTTTCAAATCTGAAAGCTTACCATTTGACTTAAGAACATCCATTCCCTTCTCACTCATGTGACCAAGCCTACAAAGCCACATCTTTGCATCTACATCTGAAGTAGATAAAATAGAAAGAGAATCAGTAATACAAGTAGATAGATAAAGTGTACCTACTTTCTTACCTCTTGCTAATATAAGTGCACCCTTGGAAACTTTTCAAGATTTCGCTATGAGAGTTACTATGCAACCCTCATCACCCAACTTTTCTATAGAAATCAAATTTTGCTTCAGGACTGGGACATGCATGACATCCTTTAACACCCATGTGTTGCCATTCTGCAATTTCAGCTACACTTTCCCTTTGCCAACCATTTGACAAGGCTCACCAACCCCTAAATAAATTTTTTCAAAGTCTCCATGGACATAATCATGGAAAAATACTCTATTTGGGGTTGCATGGAAAGAGGCAACAGAATTTAAAACTCAAGATTCTACTTTATCCAAGGAACATATAAGAGCATCCCATGCAACAATACCTGCATCATTTGCTTCTTTATTTCCTTCATGCTAATCTTCTACCAACCAACAATCTTTCTTTACATGCCCTTTCTTTTCACAATACCATAATTGATAATTGTTGCCATTGAATTTCTCCATTCTTAGCTTACTTTCTTCTGCCATTGTTTTACTCCCACTCAAACAGAAACCCTGTGAGTGACCTGTAATCAACAAACACTAACCTGCTCTGAACCAAGCTCTGACAACCTTCACCCTGGCTCTAATGAACCAACAACCTGGCTCTGATGAACCTGCTCACCTGGCTCTAATACCACTTGTCAAGATCTAGAACACAAAGCTCTAATACCAACTGTCAGGTTCCTCCTTAGAGCACAATTGATTACCTTCGTATAAGCAACTAAACACATAATTAAACCAAAAGTAACATGTAACTAGAATTCATAAATAACACAGAATATGAGATACGAGAAACAATACAATCTGTATTAACACTCTTCCAAAAGGAAATACAATGAAAAATCACACTCTTCCCACACCTCTTGGGTGTATAGTAATTCTCCTTCAAGAGTTCTCTCTCTCTCAATCAATTACAAACCAACAATCAACTCAATACCGAGTTGTTGTTTCCACCAGTCAGTGACAATCAACCCAATGGTTGTTGTTGCCTACTGCCAGTCCACCAAGTACTCCAAGTACTCCAAATAGATCTCCTTGATCTTGCACACCTGCAGATCTAACTGATCTTACTTACCATGTAGATCTTCCTAATCTTGCTACTTGTAGATCAACTGATCTTACACTTGGAAGGATCTTGTCCTTGCCTTTACAAGTCCTTCTATCCTCCACATTACAATACAGCCCCATGGGTCTCTTAAATAGAACCCCAAGCAAACAATAATTAGAAAAGCAGACTAAAGACTAAAATTAGTCTTTACATGCAAACTGACTTTTCGTTTAACTAACTGTTCATCTAACTAATAGTTTTGGAAACACACAGGTCACCGACATCAGTTCTTGTCTGTCTGGATATGATCGACATCGACTGATGCCTAACCGATGTCAGTAGCTTCTCGATCGACCCCTGACCGATGTCGGCAGTATGACCGACGTCGATGAGTATCTAACTCCAGCAAGCTCCACCATTTGCATAATAGTGAAGCTTTTAGCTCCAAAACCTAACACTCTGATAGTTCTTCCTCCATGTATCTCCATAGGATCCCCTGTTGAAACATTGATGCAGAAAAGGTTCTCATTTGAATGAAGTGTATGTTTTCTTCTCTCTGGTGTAAAGTGTATGTCAAAGCTGAGTAGACCAACCAGTTTGGTGCATGATCACATTAGTTAGGTTCTATTTTTAGTATTTCTCTTTCTTTTCATCCCCCCCATTGTTAGCAGTAGGAAATATAGGGCCTCAACGTGCATCAAGGAGAGCTAGCCCCTAACCTAGAGATTCATCCCTCACATTTACAACCCACAACAAGAGGGATGTCTCCATTGTGTCGCATGGAGGAAGAGAGTTGAGTCTCCCTTCAGAGGGTGCAATCCACAATGTTAATAGTTTTTGGCATGCTTGATGGAACAAATTTTTATGTCCTACAAGTTCCAAGATTGGTGTTGGTCTTGATATTGTTGAAAAATCTAAAAGAATGAGCTATATTTAGCACCTGGTGACTCCATTCAGGAACTCAGTCTTTGGTTAATGATCAGCCTAGAATCCCATGCCAAAGGTTACTACAAGATCTTCTTTTAGGGGTGTCCATTTTGAATTTATTAAGTTGCCTTTAAACTCAATGAAAAGGATGAGGTTTAAAAATACCCACCCTTACATAACAAGCCACTTTTTTAAATCAGCCATAAAATACACCTACTCAAGGAGACCCTAGTTGAATCCTTTCATAGCCATGGCAACCCTTGGGGCTTTCCCTTTTGTGACCTTCAATAGTCAAAGTTGTCAGGAGACCCCTTATCCAATGGAAGCACAATTGATTAAACATGGAATTATACCAGAATGATAAAATAACTAGAAACTTGAGACAACAAATAATTTGAGAGACAATACACACTCTTGTATTAGATATTACTAGAAGAAAATACAATAAGGAAGATGCCACTTCTTCCTCCACCTCAAAGGCTTGCCACACCTCAAGACCTTCTTCCCTCTCTCTCTTGCTCAACACAAACCAACTCTATAGCCTGAGTTATTATCCCACCTTAAATGCTTCAGCTGATCTCCTTGACCTTACCCCTGTAGATCTCCTTGACCTTGCTTGCTTCAATGCTTTTACTTGCCTTCTTGGTAATTACAATACATGCCTCATGGGTATTTAAATAGAATCCCATGGTTATAAAAATAGAAATCTAACTACAATAATTAGACACGCAGCTCGTGACTATAATTAGTCATTTGACATGCAAACACTCGCTTCACTTAACTGACTATTTGTCAACAGCAGTTATGGAACACACAGGCGACCGACGCCGGTCCCTGCTTGCCTGGTGCTGCCGACGTCAGCCGACTAGCTGTCGTCGTCGGTTGGCTTCTGCACTGCATCTGACCGACGTCGGTCAAGATGCCGATGCCAGTGCTTCTGGTTCTTTAACAACCTTTTCTTCGTGTCTACAAACAGTTGAAGCTTTTAGCTCCACACCCTAACAATCTCCCACTTGGAGATAAACAACTGCTACTGTACCTGTACCTATACACCATCTATTTTGTTCCTTTGGCTCTATATCCCTCTTCAAAATCACTCTTGAAGACCAACCACCATGTAAACCTGTGATGCTATACCTGTCACTTATGCCACAAGAATTTTGCTGCTCTCAAATTCTCCATGACATACTTCTGAACCAACTCTACCCTTAGCTCAGAAAACTCCCTGTTTATGAAACCCTGCAACAAGTAACACAATACAGTAACAGGATAATGTAGCTAATATTATCCAACCTGGTAAAGATAAATACAATGGTCAAACCTCCATTGTCTGCAGCCTAATCAAGACCATATACCATAGCCTTATGTCTCATGTGTCCATCCACTCTTTTCTCTAATATGGGAATCCATCCCTCTATCCAGTGCTTTCTTCCAGCTGACAACTCTACCAACAAATACCTATTTGGTTCTTCTCCAAGGACTCACACTCCTCATCCATGCCAAGCTCCCACTGTTTCTGGACTCTACCTGCATTGCTTCTTCCATCTTCCTAGTTCTTGACTATCAGTAAGCAATATAAAGAAGGTGAACAATGAAAATGAGGTTCACTTACCATTTCTGACCTCCATATGGGTGTTTGAGACTTCTTGACAGCTAACTGTCCACCCATCATCCGTTCCAGTGACCGATCTCAGCCATCTCCCAGTCTGCTCCCGACCGATGTCGGTTCCCTGCACTGACCCTGACTGCCGACGTCATTTCCCTGGCTGACGCCGGTGTCTCCCCTATCGACGTCGGTCCCTGATGACCGACATCGGACTTCTCCTGCCCGACTCTATCGATCCTGCTGGTCTGCACATGATCGATGCCAGTATCTGGCTGACCGACGTTGGTCCCAAGTGACTGACATCGGTGTCTGTGTGTTCTTGTAAGTGATGAAACCTTCATCCGCGAGCTCATCTTGGATCAAACCTCTGTCCATACTGCCCTACTCAAATTTATTTAGCCACTGTGACTGATCTCTGTCCTTCATCTCCTTCATAAACATCAAGGCTTCTTTGTTCCTATCAAAAGCATCAAATTTCCTTTTCCTGCAATGAACTCTATCTATACTTTCTGAATCTGAACACATACCTTTTGAATCAAGAACATCCATTCCCTTCTTATTCATGTGACCAATCCTATTAAGCCACATCTTCGAATCTACAACTGAAGTAGATAAACTAGAAGTAGAATCAACAATACAAGTAGACAGATAAAGAGTATCTACTTTCTTACCTCTTGCTAGAACAAGTGCACCCTTGGTAACCTTCCAAGAATCCGCTGTGAGGGTTATTGTGCATCTCTCATCACCCAACCTTTCAACAGAAATCAAACTCTGCTTCAGAATCGGGACATGCATGACCTCCTTCAACACCCATGTGTTGTCAATCTGCAATCTCAACTGCACTTTCCCTATTCCAACTATCTGACAAGGCGTACCATCCCCTAAATAAAGCACTCCAAAGTCTCCCTGTTCATACTCATGGAAAAAATCTCTGTTTAGGGATGCATGAAAAAATGAACCAAAATCTAAAATCCATGATCCTACCTGACTATCCAAAGAAAGTATGAGAGCATCCTGTACCACAATATTTGCATCCTTTGCTTCTTCAATACCTGCATGTTGATTCTCTTTATCTCTCAACCAACACTCCTTTGTATGTCCTTTCTTTCCACAAAACTAGCAGGTAACACCTTTGGACTCGGATCTCCTTCCCGACCTTAATTTCCCTTGCTCAACCTTCTCCCTTTGCCTTCCCCTGCTTTCTGCACTTAGAGCATTCCCTGATGATTCACCTGTGCTTCTCTTGCGTATTTCCTCATTCAAAATCACACTCACAACATCATCAACTTTTAAGATTTTAGAAGCAGATGCAGAATTACTTACTGCCATAACCAAACTATCCCAACTTTCAGGCAAAGAACATAAAATCAAGAGAGCCTTTACCTCATCATCAAAAACAATATTGACTGAAGCTAACTAGTTTACCAAACCATGGAAATCACTGAGATGAGTATGTACCAATCCACCTTCCTGCATTTACAAAGTAAATAACTGCTTCATAAGATATACCTTATTAGAAGCCGAGGGCTTTTCGTATAAATTCACCAAGGACTTTATCAACTCTTCCGTTGTCTTGCACTGTGATAAGCTGGAAATCACAGACGATGCAAGGCTCAGCCTTATGGAATCAAGAGCCTTTCGATCAAGAACACTCTATACTTCATCCTTCATATCTATGGGCTTGCATGCAACCCCACCCAACGGTAAGTACAGATCCTTCTGATACAAATAATCCTCAATCTGCATCCTCCAGTGTTGATAATTTTTGCCATTAAACTTCTCCATTTGTAGCTTACTTTCTTCTGCCATTGCTGAACTCCCACTCAATTAGAAAACCCCGTGAATGACCTGTAATCAAAAAATAACCTGCTTCCTGCAAACCGTAGCTCTAATACCAACTTGTTAGGAGACCCCTTATCCAACGGAAGCACAATTGATTACTTTCTTATAAGCAATTAAACACGGAATTATACCAGAATGATAAAGTAACTAGAAACTTGAGACAGCAAAGAATTTGAGAGACAATACACACTCTTGTATTAGATATTACTAGAAGAAAATACAATAAGGAAGATGCCACTTCTTCCTCCACCTCAAAGGCTTGCCACACCTCAAGACCTTCTTCCCTCTCTCTCTTGCTCAACACAAACCAACTCTATAGCCTGAGTTATTATCCCACCTTGAATGCTTCAGCTGATCTCCTTGACCTTACACTTGTAGATCTCCTTGACCTTGCTTGCTTCAATGCTTTTACTTGCCTTCTTGGTAATTACAATACATGCCTCATGGGTCTTTAAATAGAATTCCATGGTTACAAAAATAGAAATCTAACTACAATAATTAGACACGCAGCTCGTGACTATAATTAGTCATTTGACATGCAAACACTCGCTTCACTTAACTGATTATTCGTCAACAGCAGTTCTGGAACACACAGGCGACTGACGTCGGTCCCTGCTTGCCTGGTGCTGCCGACGTCGGTCGACTAGCTGCCGTCGTCGATTGGCTTCTACACTGCATCTGACCGACGTCGGTCATGATGCCGACGCCGGTGCTTCTGGTTCTTCAGCAAATTCTTCTTCGTGTCTGCAAATAGTTGAAGCTTTTAGCTCCACACCCTAACAAAAGTCCCTTGAACCTTCAATAATATGACCCAATTCTAGGGACAACTCACAAAAGTTTTCCTCCCTTTAGTGGAGAGGGCCCAATCACTATTGTCGATCATATTAGAAACATAGCCAACCTCTACAACATCCATAATATCACTGAAGAAAATGTAGCCATTAGATTGCTAGCCTTGTCTTTCAAAGGGAAAGTTTTGGATTGGTATGGGACCTTGCCTATGAACTCAGTTGGCTCATGGAATGAGTTAGGGACCCTCTTGACCAATAGGTTTGGGGTAAAAAGTGACCATTTGTCTCTAGCTGAGCAATTAACCACCATGAAGAGAGCCCCACATGAGTTTATACAAGATTTTAACACTAGGTTCCAAAAGACTTGGGATATAATCCCAATTATTATGAGGCCAACCCCAAGCTATGTTTTCCTTTACTACTTGAAGGCCCTCAATAGTGACATTGCTATCATGATACAGTCCATGGGTGGGAACACTCTGTCCGCTACTTATGAGATAGCCATAGCTGCTAAAAATTGCCTTGTTCAAGCAGGAAAGATAGCTCCTAGACCTCATATGCCACTCTTTCCTGATTTATAGCCCTCAGTCCAGCCTATTGTGCCCAACCTAGTTCCTCTGCCTAATCAAGAGAAGCCAGTGACTACCCCTGTAAATGATCTCTATGAAGTTAAGAGCCTACTATAGAGTGTTACCAATGAGTTAGTTGCCCTCAAGAGACAACAAGCTCAAAGTTATAAGCCAAATCAAGGCTACCAGTAGTTTGGGCTAGCAAATAGGCCTCCCTTCCAGAATAATAATCAAGGGTAGGGTCAAGTACACATGTCAAGCCTTATCAAAGTTATAATCCAAATGCCCCTTCATCTTCCAAGGCTCTTGTCCCCACTCAAAATAATTTGGTGCAGGAGCAACCCAATTATCCACCCTTAGAGCATGGCCAAGAATAGGTTGCTTATGCCAGTGATCTACCAAATCAAAGCATGGCCACACAAGGTGATCAGGTAGCCCAATTTTCAAATTTTGAGATATCAACACAATTTGGGATGGACAATAGATAGGATCAATATGATTCCACTCTTATAAATCACTTGGAAGGAGAGTTCTATGTAGTCAACTATGTAGGGAACACAAGTAACCAGAATGAATGTGTTGTAGCCAACAACAGGTCCAAAAGGAGAGCTATTGATGAAGCTCAACTAACCACTCAAGCACCTATAGTGTCTCCTTCACCACAAGAAAATCAAAATTTTCCCAATTACAAGCCGCCAGTTGTAGCTTCAGCTCCTCAGGTTGCACCATAGGTTACAAATGTTCCCAAGGAGAAATCTAAAGGGGGCAATCCTTCAATCAATGTAGTGGACCAAATGAAGAAGCTACACATGAACGTCTCATTGTGGGATTATTTAGCACTGCTAAGACAAAAGGATATACTCCAAAAGGAATTGAATGGGCTAGGTGAGCAAGCTGTCCTAGCAAGAAATTATAATGTGTTAATAGTAAATGGGGCTCCTCCCATGGGAGGTGAAGCAAAAAAATATGAAAAGGTCCCTCCCTTTTATTTGTCCCTAATTATTGGTGATTTCTTGGTCCATAATTGCATCATTGATAGTGGAGCAAGCACTTGTATTATGACCAAATGCATAGCTGATAAGCTAGGCCTCAAGTATGAACAAATGACCAAAGGAGTTTTACAATTGAATGGATCACCAGCTAAGACCTTGGGAGTGGCAAGAGGCTTGAATCTGACTCTCCATGCCAATCTAAACTTCTCAATTCCCCATGATGTGGTAGTGGCAGATGTTCCTTCTTACTCCGCTCTTTGCTTGTCAAGGGATTTCACATCCAAGATAGGTGGATACTTGGTAGCCAATTGGTCTTACCTAGTTTTTAGGATAAAATATGGAACTAAAGTAAATATTGAGTCAGAGCCCATCCATAAAGATCACCTGGAGCCATACTTGCCCAAAGTAGAAAATGTGAACTACGTAATCATTGATGAAGAAGAGCTCCAGCTGGACCAATCTCCATCATCTTCCCTTGTAGGAGTTGCTGACCTGCTCCTAGATGAATGGGGAAATGACAATTTTGAGCATGATCCTTACAAGTTCATTGAAGAAGTTGGTCTTGGAGTCTACTACATGCATGAGAAAGATGCTTTCATGCTAAAATTGATGAAGACAGATCAAAAGGACTATGGTTTATGGAAGCTATTATTTGATGGATCTAGAAGCAAATTGGGAGATGGTGGTGGGGCAATGCTGGTTTTATCTTCAAAGGATAAATACTTCTCAACTTTCAGGTTTTAGTTCTCCTGCACTTGTAACATAGCAGAGTATGAGGCCCTTGTTCATGGCCTAGAATGGGCAAGGAAGAGAAGAATTAAAGAATTACAGGTGTTTGGAGACAGTGAGTTGATTGTGAACCAAGTGAGAGGTCAAAGCTTGACCAAGAACTCCTTACTCAAGTCTTATAAGCATAGAGTGTGGGACCTTGTGGAGAGCTTCACTACTTTTAAGATCACTTCCATTCGAAGAGAGGAGAACAAGCATGCGGATAACTAGCATCAGTTGGTGCTCAGATTGATATCCCAAAGGGGGTGAGACAAAGCAAGAATCAACATCATTTAAAGGTGATCGTGAGGCCCTCCATACTAGACAATGCCACCAATTGGCAGGTGTTTGAAAGTGACCAACAAATAGCATTTTTCTTGCAGGAAAAAGTTGAGTTCACTTCCAAAAATTAGTCTAAGCTACATCAAAAACATCATGGGCAGATTGTTCAACTAAAGACCAATAGGCTTCCCAAAGGTTTGGTAACTCTTGAGAGCATCTTCAATGAAGATGACCAACTCAAGAGAGACAAAGCAAGCATGTCAAGCAAGAAAGGAAATTATGAAAGGGTAGAGATCTACAAAGATAAGCTGCTTGCACTTGGGAAGGTATGTATCAATGAAGAAAACTATGCTTTCATTATGTTCTGCCAAGAGTTTGTTGATGTCTTCACTTGGGAGTATAGTGATTTGAAAGGCTTTGATCCAAGTTTGGCCCAACACACCATTGACCTAGAGGAAGGTGCCAACACCATCAAGCAAAAGCAAAGGCCAATCAATCCAAAGATCGAGCCTCTCATGAGGAAGGAACTCACCAAATTGATAGAGTCTAGGATCATCTTCCCTATCAAACACTCTTCTTAGCTGGCCAATTTGGTCCCTATTAGGAAGAAGAATGGAGAGGTCAGATTCTGTGTGGATTTTAGAGACTTGAATAGAGTCTCACTAAGAGATCACTATCCCCTTCCAAGGATGGAGTAAATTCTTCAAATGGTGACAGGTAGTAAAAGATTCTCCCTCCTAGATGGCTACTCCAGGTACAATCAAATCTTGGTACAAGAATGTGACCAATACAAGACAACCTTCACCACCAAGTGGGGAACATATGCCTACAAGAATATCCATTCAGATTGTCAAATGCTAGAGCTACCTTCCAACATGCTATGGATATGGATTTCCAAGGTTTGATCAATGACATTGTGTTGGTTTATCTTGATGATGTGACAGTCTTCTCTAAGGAGGCAAGTGAACATTTGAAGCACTTGAGGCAAATCTTTGAAAGGTGTAGAGAGTTTGGCATTTCTCTCAACTCAAAGAAATGTGTGTTTACCATCCACAAAGGCAAGATTTTGGGCCATGTCATTTCAAAAGAAGGCTTGTCCATTGATCTAGAGAAAGTGTGTGCCATCTTAGCATTGTCCTTGCCTAAGCACAAGAAGGGCCTACAAAGTTTCTTTGGTAAAATAAATTTCATTAGGAGATTCATTCCTAACTTTGTTGAGCTAGTCAAGCCACTAACTTACATGCTAAGGAAGGATTAGACATTCACGTGGATAGCAAGAAGAAGAGAAAGCTTTGAAGACATCAAGCAAACTATCACCCAAGCTCCTACCCTGACTAGTCCAAACTTCTCCAAGGACTGCAATCTATACACCTTTGGAAATGAAGAGGTAATCTCTGCTATGCTCACTCAAGCAAATGGTGAGAATTTAGAATAGCCTCTCACTTTTTTTAGCCAAAGTTTAGAAGGCTATGAGGTTAGATACAAGTATGTTGAGAAGCATGTGCTTGTAGTCATATGAAGTCTGAAGAAGTTCAGACATATGTTGTCTAACAACAAAATTCACATCATGGTGCCACATCTTAGTGTAAAAGACTTCTTGCTAAGCCGAGACTTGAATGAGAAAAGGGCAGGTTAGATCACCAAAGTAATGGAGTATGATGTAGAGATCAAGATCACCAAGCTGGTAAGGGGAAGAGGGCTATGTGAGCACCTCACTATCAACTTGAAAGAGCCAAAGGAGGACGTTTTGGTACTCCATGATGAACCTACAATAGTTTTACCTAGTGTCATGAAGAGTTGGGCATAAGACATGGTTCATTTCCTTCAAACTGGTGAGTGTCCACAAGGTCTTGATAAGACCAAGATGAGGTATTTTAGACTCCAATCTCTTCCTTATGTTCTAGTTTATGGAGTGTTGTTTAGGAAAGACTTTTTAGGGGTACTCTTGAGATGCATTGATTTAGACCAATTCGATAGGGTACTATCTGAGTTTCATGATGGACCAACTGATGTCCACTTTGCTCCCAAGGCCACAACTACAACGATTATGAGGGATGGTTACTTTTGGCTAGTTTATTCAGAGACACTCATGCTTGGATGAAGAAATGCCAAAAATGTGTCTTCTTTGATGGGAAGCAATGGCTGGCTAACATGCCTCTTCATCCTATCTAGGTGGAACAACCATTCATACAATGGGGGTTGGACTTCATAGGGTTGATCAATCCTCCTTCTAGTGTTGACCACAAGTGGGTTTTGACTACCACGAATTATTTCACAAGATGGGTAGAGGCCGTAGCTTTGAAAGAGGTCAATGAGAGTGCAGTCCTAGACTTCCTATGAAAGCATAGTGATGAGATTTGGGGTCCCAACCACAATCATTTCATACAATGCATTGGCTTTCTTGGGAACAAAGACAAGTGAGTGGGCATTAAAGTATGGCATCTATCTCAGCACTTTTTCCAGCTACTACCCACAAGGGAATGGGTTGGCCAAGTCCATAAACAAGAATTTGATTAGGATCATAAAAAGGACAATGGAGGAAAATTAAAAGACTTGGCATGCCAAGTTGAAGACAAATCTTTGGGCAGATAGAATCACTCTAAAGAGGGCAATCGGGAATTCACCATACACACTTGTGTATGGAAGGGAAGCCAGACTTCCTATCTCACTTGAGTTACCAACCTTGGATCTTTCCCATCAGCTACAATTGGTGGAGAGCAACAGCCTGGAAATCAGGTATTGTGAGCTAATGGAGCCTCAAGAAGTGAGAGACCAAGCCATGGATGCAATGACCAACCACCAAAAACAAACAAATAATTATTTTAACAAGAGGTCTATGCCAAAGAGCTTCTCAGAAGGTGACATTGTCTTAAAGTGGGATGAGGACCGAGCCAAGCCTAGAAGACACACGAAGTTTGATGCCTTATGGAGTGGCCCATATGTCATCAACCAATGCAGGCAACACAATGCTTTCCAACTCTCTAAATTGGATGGTGAAGATTTACATATCCCAGTCAATGGGATATATCTTAAGCATTGTTACTAGGTTTCTTTTGTCATGTACATAGTTTCCTTGTTTTTTCCGCAATTTCCCTAAGTGTTTTTATTCATGTGTGAGTGTTTTCAGCCTTTGTGTGTGTTTTTTTTCCTTGTTGCTTGGGGTAAAACATTTGTTGGTTCTTAGGTCCTTACAAGGTTGTTGCCAACTTTTCAAGTTGCATCCTGACTCCATGCCCAATGGACTTTTAGGCCACCAGTCTTCTCAAGCATAACAGGAATGCTTTCCCTGTGAGTCACCAATTTGTACCATTTTGTGAATCCTGTATGCCAAAATGGGCACCCCCTCTTCTTTTTCCTTGAAGCTTTGTTCTTCATGCCCTTTTGCCTTGAAACTAGGTCTTAACCCTTTAAAAATTAAGGAAAAAATTGCTTTTGTGTAGGTGTAGGTGTTGTCTCATCAAGCATTGGTCTTTTCTATCACTCACAGAGCAAATTAGGTTCTCAGAATAGCGTTACTTGTAGGCTTTACAAGTAATAAGTAGGAGCACTTGACAATATGGCTAGTTCTAGCGCAAGTCAGGTTTTGCAAGGTCCTTTACTTGCCAATTTTCATGAGTTGGAGTCATTCACAAACCCGAAAGGGTAAGGAAGAAGCAATAGGGTTTTGAGACGTCATTACTACAAAGCTTTTTGAGTAAGTCCTTTGAAAGAGCCCAAATTGGTCTTAGATGCTTCTTAAGGTAAGTGTTTTTCCATGGAAGGGACTTGGGCGATCTGTAGGGTCATTTACAATTTCCCCGAAGAGTATGTGCCCTTGCAGGAGGCACTTCAAAGATAAAATGAACCTTTACAAAACTTTCAAAGGGTATGTTGGAAGGTAGAATAAACCTTGTGGAGGGCGTTTCATTGACATGAGGACTAGTACACAAGTTTTGAAGGGCACTTTTGGCTCAAAATGCCCTTGCGAAGGACAGCTGATTAAATCAAAGGGGTAAATACAAGAAGCCTGAAGGGAACTTGCCCTTCAGAAAAAAGTGACAAGCAAAAAGAATTCCTTTGGACATTTTGTCCAAAGAAATTCGACGGTCACAGAAAGTCTTAAGGGTAGGTGTCTTTGCGGGGGGCACGTGGTCAAGAAAGAGGACTCTTTTCACTTTTTTGAAGGGTCACTTTAGAGTAACCGAAGGGTCACTTTTGTTTCAAAGTGGACCATTGTAGCTTTTTTTAATGTATTTTTCTAAAAGCAAAGGTCATTTTCGAATGCCGAAGGATCATTTCAATCTTTTTAGAAGGGTCACTTTACCTTTGAAAAAGTTCATTTACAAAAAGACCAAAGGATTATTTCAAAATTTTCGAAGGGCTCTTTCCCTTTGGGAAAGTTCATTGTCAAAATTCTAAAGAGACACTTTAAAAATCCGAAGGGTACCTTCCCTTCGAAAAAGGACCATTTCCTTTGGAAAAAAGTGTCCGTGGGGAAATTATTTGGGATAAGTGCCAAGCAAAGACTCGAAGCAATAAGGGACCTGAAGGAATTGTCCTAGTGAGTGACAATTGTATGGACGTCAATTACATGATGGAGGACTACCCGTTGGGATTCAAATGTCCAATGATGGGCCCATGAACATCAACTTTGGGGTGATAAACTAGCCATTGGAAAGTAATCAAGCTGGAAGAATATGAAGATATCAAGTTAGAAAAGCCCGAAGGCCTGCCAAAAGAAAGTCGAAGAGTGCAATCCTAAAAGAGATTTCCTTCAGATAAAATGTCCGAAGGAATTCCTTCGGACATTTTGTCTGAAGGAATTCGTATTACCAAAAACCTGAAGGTCCGTGAAACAACAAGCACTCGAGAGCCCGAATGGTTAAAGATAAAAGGGAAAAGGCAAAGGCAAAGGGAAATAACAAAGCAAAAGAATACAAGGCGGGTAACCCAGAACATGGCCACACAGTGCAATAAAGTAAAAGCTCAAAATGTTCCAAGTAGAGTGACAAGTCAAAGCACAGACCCAAGGATGAACCAGACTAAGGTAGGTGGCATAGGTGTCGTCAACAGGAAGAGTAAATGCACTTAGGAGAAATAGTCTCTACCGAAAACCAATAAAAGGATTGGTTTTCAAACAATAGAGAGGAGCAGCCCGTGTTTTCACGCTTCACCATTAATGCACAACGAATTGCGCTCAACATTAAAGAGAGCATGGCCCAGTCAACATAACTTGGGGATGGCCTTGTCAGTTGCTAGAAGGAGTATCCCATGCTTTTGCAGGCCCAAGACAACAAGGGCAACGACTTAGACATCTATAGCATGGCTCTCCCATGCACAATTGGAAGGATACGACCGGAGCATGGGCTTGTGGGGTCTGTAGAAGTGTTAACTCAGCGTGGATTTCCATCCCTTGACTTGTCAACTATCTGTTTCCAAGCTCTATATATTTGTAACTCCTCATTTGAGAAAGAATATCTCAGCATTGTATGGCGAAGCCCTGAAAAAATTTACCTTGAATCAAAAGAAGCATTTTTACCTCCATTTGAGCTTACACTTTTGCATATGTCTATGGTTTTATCTTATGTTAAGTCATTTCCTTTTCATGTTTTCATAAGTTTATGCCAACATATCTAGTATATAAGTTTATGCCAACATATCTAGTCTATGGTATATTGTGAGTTACAACAAAAGCGATGTCTCCATTGTGTTGTGTGGAGGAAGAGCGCTGAACTTCCCTTCAGAGGGTGCAATCCACAGCGTCAATAGTACTCAAACTCTTAAAATGAAATACTTACCTCTCATTATCCACCGAAAACAAACTAATTTTATTCACAATATATATATTTTAGATAATATTATTATAATCTACAAGAAGATGAAATAAGATCGCTCTTTAAAGTAAAAAATCTTTATTCATTGAAACTTTCATTATTTCAAAAAAAAAAAAAAAAAAAAATTATTTATTTTACATTAAAATAAATTATATAAAATAACATTTGAACTAACTCCTTAATCAATTTCAACCTCTTGCCTCTTTAAAAAGGATAAGATTTGAGAAAATTAGAGAACTCAAATTCACCAACAACAAAAAGTAGCATCATCAAACTAAAACCTAAATTCCACAATTTTCTTCCTCCCTTTGCCCTAAGTAATAAAAAATTCATGAATCTTTCTATATCCTCCACATTGAAAAGTGTGAAAGCCCCTTTTCCATAGAATCAGTCTTAGTTGTGTACGAGGGACATGGGGAGTTGCATAAATTAATTGGGGACGTAATGTTGGGAGTTGCAGACGGGCCACCTTGGGAACCTAATAATAATATCGAGAATATATAGCTTAATTGTGATGAGATTTTTATTTTTTATTTTTAAATATAGCTATTAAAGAATTGAAATGTGTTTATTTCTTCAAATTTACTTGGAATTTTGAAATTTAAATATTTTTTTATTTAATATTTATGATATATTATTATTTATATTAATTAAAAATATTTATGAATTAAGTTTTAGGTTTAATTTTTTAATTAATATTTTAGTTATTAAAATTAAATTTTACTCTTAAAAATTATATTAAATAAAAATTTGATTCAAATATATTGTATATTAAATTTATTTTTTATAAATTAAAATTTTATATTAATTGTTTTAAATCAATATATAATTATGGATTTAATTGATTTATAATTAAAATTATATATCAAATTTATATATATTTAAAAAAATATATTTTTCTCTTATTTTTATTCAATCTTAAAATATAGATTTGAGTATCCAAAATAATAACTCTTTTATATCAAACATTACTATCCAATCTTCATTTGTTAAAATTTTAACTATCAAATGTTCAAAACTCTATTTTAAAAATTTAATTTAAATATATATTATAGAAAACTTTAATATAATATATAGTTAATTTAACTAATCATTATTATAACCCATATTAATTATACAAAGACTTCCTTTAATTATAGTATGATACTTTTATTTATATTAAAAATATATATATTAAAATATTTTTATATTTTAAATTAAATAAAATTTTAAATTATTATGAGTAAAATAATGTAAGTTTTATATAAAATTAAATAATATTGTAATTGGTCACATATATATTCAATATTCATTTACAAGATATTTTATTTTCAATAAATAACTATTTATTAAAATAAAAATAATATTAAATATAAAAAAAATTGATTTAACTATTATATCAAACAAAACATTTGTTTCTAAGTTGTAAATGGATTAGATTTTCAAACTTTCAAATAGAGACATACAATTTTTTTTAATGTTTTATTTAAATTATTTTATAATTTTTTAAATAAATTTTTATTCAAAATTTTTAATTTCTCCTTTTTAAATAAATCTTTTAGATTTGTCTCGACAAGAAGCTTATATAAGGGTAATATGAGCTTGTTTATAAGAGTGATAGGATCAAGTAAGGTCATATGGTTGATGTTTTTTCTGTGTTAGTTTTGGTATGTCTATTGTTTAAACTGTTCTATTAATTTTAAGCTATTTCAAAATTTTAGTTATTTTATTCATTCTTGAAATGGATGCTTACTTAAATATTTCATTTATCATATTTAATATTTAAGTATACGTCAATTTAATTTTGAGAAATGTGATATATTTAGATTTCATTTTATTCAGTGTAGAGTGAAATTATTTATCTTGTTTAAATTTAATATAAAAAGTTGAAAAAAACAACAAACAAAAATAATCTAATTAATAAAACTTCTCTAAAATTTTAACTTGATATATTTCAAATATTTTTAATTTTATATTAAAATGCAGCTAAAAGGGGTAAAAATTTATTGAAAGAACAAGCAAAAACGAGAAATTACATGCCCAAGTCCTGTTCAAGAAGCTGAGCCAGAACAGAGGTTAAATCATTTGGAATCATCTGCTGATCCTGAATACACCAGTCTGGCCCATTCTCCGAAGCCCATTTGGCTAAACCATCTGCAACTCCGTTCCATTCCCGAGGGATATGCTTAAAGGATATAAACTCAAAAGTAGCACTCATCTGACGAATCTGTTTAATAATCAAAGCCAACTGCCAATCCACGCTATCCAAGTTACCACTATTCAACAGGTTAATAATGACCTGTGAATCGGACTCGCAAATAACACTAAGGAAGGTCTTTTTACATCAGCACTGAACCGCTTCCAGAATTGCAAGAGCCTCCATCAAATTATTGGTATATTGTCCTTTATAGATGGAAAATAAAAATAGGGTCGAACCACTGCTGTCTCTGCCCACTCCGCCAATCCCAGCAGGCCCCGAATTGCCTCTTGAGGATCCATCAACATTTATTTTAATAAAACCTTCCTCACGCTGAGTCCACCGTCCCAGGCGGTTGGTCGGCCGCAACTGTTGCTTATTCCTTGGCGCAGGCCGTGGAATGTGAGGGAGAGAGTTCACGGTACCCAAAACAGGGGATATCCGTCTAAAGATATTCAACGCAGCCGGGTCTAAGTCTGCCGCCTTACCACATTTTGTCACAAGCGTTTCATGAAGAGCATTTAAAATTTTCAACCAAATTTGTCTGTTGTCTCTACAACTCTCCCGATAGATCCTTCCATTTCTTTCAACCCATATATTCCACAGTATAAAAACCAGTCCAATAAACCAAGCGGTCTACAATATAGACGCCTTAGAGGGAGGCCGACCCAGGCATTGCCAGAATTTTGTTAAGGAAGAAATGTGCCAGCATGGTCTTTCCCAGGCGTCCCACCACAGGTGCCATAATTTCTTTGCAAAGGAGCATTGGAAGAACAGGTGTGCCCCATTCTCCTCACTGTTGTGACAGAGAAAACAAATTGAAGGACCCTAATAGCCTCTTTTACACAGATTATCCCATGTCAAACACCTGTTGTAGAAGAGGGTCCAAATGAAAAAATTGCATTTCGGCCATGAGGCAGCGTTCCAAATTTGCTTTCCCCAAACAAAATCCACTCCTCCAACCTCATTCTTTAAGAGCTCATGATATCCCGAAGAAATAGAATACTGCCCGTTGGCTTCCCTCCCCCAGGCTAGGATATCATTCTCCCTCAAGGCGCTACAAGTTCTACCTGCCAGAATTTGAGAGAGCCCCTGTCTAGTTTCAACCGTACCTCCCTGCGGCCAGTCCAGTTGATCCTTCCATTTATAGGCGATACAGGGCCCCACCCTATAGGCTTCTTTATAGTGCTCCACAGTAGTCCAACCAACATTGATAAAGGAGTCACGCAAAAGATGGAGCTGAGGATGGGAGGATCGGAGGGGGGGTCTCCATTCCAAGAGTCATCCCAAAAAAGTGCTTCAGAACCTCGGTTATAGATCCAAAAAAGGTTCGGCTGCACCAGTTGCGCTCCAAGCTTAAGGGTGTTCCACACCATGGAACCTCTACCCTCAATCTTCATTCTGGGAATCTCAGTCAGGTTAACACCAGTGAAGTACTTGGATGCGAGAATACGGGCCCAAAGCTGAGATTGGTTGGTATACCACCGCCAATATAGCTTAGCCGCAAGAACCTGACTAGACAAAATAGCCGATCTCAGCCCAAGACCACCCTCCTTCTTGGGTCTGCAAACAATGTTCTAGCTAACAAGGCTCCATTTCAAGTTCCTAAGATTGCCACTCCATAGGAATTGCCGAGCCAGAGCATCAAACTCCTTAAGGAAATACATCGGAGCAACCTGAACCATGCTTCTATAAATGGGCAGTGCTTGAATCACGGATTGCAAAAGAGTCACCCTTCCTGCAGTCGTGAGCCAATGATGAGTCCAATGATTAACCCTCTGCCTCAGTCTATCCAGAACATTTTGCCAAAAAAGTCTGGGCTGCCTACCAATCACAATAGGGACCCCCAAATAGGTGACTGGGAGAGTCTGAGCCTGAAATCTAAGGATAGCCACAATCCTCCTCTGGATAGCCTCAGGAGTATTAAAGAAAAAGATGGAAGACTTATGATCATTGATTTTCTGACCGAAAGCTGTAAGATAGAAATCCAAAGTACTTTGAAACGCTCTCGCCTCCTTAATCTGGGCTTTTCCAGCCAGTATAGTATCATCCACAAATTGCAGGTGAGTTAGCTTATCCAGTCCAGTTCCCCACTGCCATCCCTGAATCATGTTCTGTGAAGCTCGCTTCTTAATAAAGCGTCCCAGCCCCTCAGCCAAAATTATGAACAAATAAGGCGAAATCGGATCCCCTTGGCAGAGTCCTCTAGAAGCACCAAACAATCTGGACGGCGTCCCATTAATGAGGACTGAATAAGAGGGCGTTGTAACACAACTAAACACCCAATTTACCCAGTCCTGCCCGAAGCCAAACGCCAACAGAATTTTCCTCAATAATTTCCAATCAACCCTGTCATAAGCTTTCACCAAATCCAGCTTTATGAACATAGCCCTCTCTTGAGACTTGAACATCGAGTGGATTGCTTCCGAAGCAATCACCACTCCATCCAGAATTTGCCTCCCAGCAACGAAGCCTCCTTGTTCCTCTGAAATGATCTTTGGGAGCCAAATTTTTAGCCTTTCAGAAATAAGCTTAGTGATAACCTTGTAAACCATATTGCAAAGCGCTATAGGTCTGAACTGGTCCAGTTGATTAACCTGTTTCTCCTTCGGAATAAGCATCAGGAAAGTCACATTAAGCGCTCTGAGCATTTCTTTGTTATGGAAGGACTCCTGAACAACTTCCACTAAGTCTGGGCTGATAATGCTCCAGAATTCTTGGAAAAATTTAGTTGGAAACCCATCCAGACCGGGAGCTTTTCCTCTGTTCATACTAAACACCACTCGCTCTACTTCCTCCTTGTCAATCGGTCTCAATAAAGCATCATTCATTTCTGGCGTTATGATAGAAGGTATGCATGCCAAAATCTCATTTTCCTCTAAACCAGCAAGAAGTGTAGCACCAAATAGGAGTTCAGAGTAGAAACTAACAGCCTCCTCAGAAATGTCTAGAGAGGAAGAGACTCGAGTACCCACCGAAGTCACAAGAGAAGGTATAAAATTTGTATTACGCTTCGCCTGGACTGATTTGTGGAAGAATGATGTGTTCCTGTCCCCCTCTTGAAGCCAGTCAATACGGGCCTTCTACTTCCAAAAAATCTCTTCCCGAAGTTCCCATTTCGAAAGGTCATTCAAAGTCAAAAATTTAGCCTTATGCAAATCCTCTATCAAACCATAATCCTGAATTTGTCTGGTGATAAAATTCAGCGTTTCTTGCGCCTTATTCTTCATTACATAGAGATTCCCAACGCTGTTTCTATTCCAGTCCTGCAGCTTACGTTTCACAAATTGGAGTTTTTTAGCGAAGGAGTACATTGCCGTACCATATGCCGGTCCTCCCTGCCTCCACTAGCTGATCATGAGGTCATGAAGAGAGGAATCCCGAAGCCACATAAGCTGGAATTTAAACGGCAGTTTCTTAGGTCTGGATATAAATCTGGTTGTCAGCTTAATAGGCCAATGATCCGACCCATGCCAGTCCAAGATTTCGGAAGCCAGGGAAAAAGCACTAGAAAGCCAAAAACAAGACACTAAAAATCTATCTAAGTGCTCAAAAATAGCCTCCTTACCTGATCTTCTGTTGTTCCAGGTGAAGAGCCCATTAATGGGCTTAACATCCTCCAGGCGCATTTTGTCAATATTATCTCTTAGCAGTTCCGTCGAAGAGCCAAGGCATTGTAGTCCACCTCTTTTCTCCTCCAGATTCAGAATAGCATTAAAGTCTCCACTCACTATCCAAGGCAAATAAGGAAAGCAGCTCCGCACATACTGTAAATGATTCCAAAGCTTGTTCTGTCCAGAGAAATCCCCTGGTGCGTAGACATTAGTGATTAGAATCAGCTCCCCACACTCAGGGGAGGAAGCCACCATAGTCAGCGCCGAGAGATTCGCCACCCATAAATGTGGAGTGACCTTCATCGGATCCCAGCAAATAGCAAGTCCTCCTGCACTACCTAAGGCCCCCACACACTGGCATTGCCCTCGAGCCCAGAACTTTGACAAACAGTTGAACATATCATCCACAGGAAGTTTGGTTTCTTGAATGCAGATGATATCTAGAGAATGTTCTCTAAGCAATTTTCGCATAGCTTTTTGCCTGGGGAGACTATGCAATCCCCTTACATTCCATGACAGCATTATCATTGGGTGGACTGGGTGAAATGTTCATCCAGGGTCTTGACCGCCCCTGTCTCCACCAATAAATCTCCCATCCACTGAATTTTCTCCTGATCCTTCTTACGCCCTGCTTTAGCCGGGGTGGTGAAAGATACTTTCTTAAGTGGCCTCTGCATAATGCCCAGCACTGTCAATGGACCCTTATCTTTCCAGGTTGTATCCTTCTCTTTTACCAAATCAGCCCAACTGGTATCATTATGCTGCTGCTCTGAAATTACTGCCAATGCCCCTTCTTTTGGGACATCCTCTATCTGTCTATTTGTCTGGATAATCATATCTTGAGGCTCCATAGGGATGGAACCCATCTCCTCGCCCTCCATCGGTCCTGCCAGCTCCTCCGGAGGAATGCCATCCTCAAGGGCCATACACTCCAAGGTTTCAAACCGATTAAACCCCCCCTCAAGAGGTCTGTCTTGGTTCCTGCGTTTTTGTCCCCGACCTTTAACTCGCCGTCTTACAAGGGTGAAGCCCTCCTTATCAGGTCCATTGGCTTCTGACTGCCCAGTAGCCGAATTATCCATATTCCCCTGAGGCTTACCTCTTAGCGTCCTATCCGGGCCAGGTTTGGATGGAGCCCATTTTGTCCGCCTGTTCTGAATCCTTACCTCTATTAGCCTCCATCCCAGATAATCTCCTGCCCTGAGGGCATTGGCGATGTAAGTGACCATAAATATGACACACTCTGCATCGAAAAGGGATGGCTTCGTAATCAATTTGCTGAACCCAAGAAGAGCCTCCCGGGCAAATTTCCATAGCATCCAGAAGCGGGTTATTCAAGTCCATTTCCACACAGATTCGGGCATAGGAAATGAGTTTTCTGTCCAATGATTGGTGCGCTACAGCAATTGGGGCCCCCAACAGTGCAGCTATTTGACGGAGAATGTCCTCTCTCCAAAATTCCAGGGGTAATCTGGGAAGACAGACCCACACCGGTACCTTCGTTGGTAAATCCTCCGCCAAGTTGAAGCCTGAATGCCAGGGTTTGATGAACAGTCCTACTCTATCATAGAAATAGGGTCCCCCTTCAAAGATTCGATTTCTGTCCGAAATAGAGGAGAAATTTACCAGAAAGTAACTGTTTCCAGCCAACATGATGTCCATGTCGCCCTCTATTTGCCAGGAGTTGCGTAGCCAGGCTTCCAAAGCCATCTAGGTGATTCTAATTCCCATAAACTTGCATATGAGGGTGTGCGCTGCCAGATAGTCTACTTCTTCCTTGACAACGTCTTTCGAAATCACCAGGACAGGTCTATTCTGAGACCGTGGAAAACATCCATTGACTTTCAGCAATCTGGGTCGCTCATTCTCAGAAACGTGTTCCTTTCCTCTCCGAATCTCCTCCTGTCGCGTCCTCACACTGCCAGATCCCTCGCCCGGGCCGTCTCCTTCCTTCCCGCCGCTCCCAGCCATCGCTCAATCCACACTCATACATAAACAAATTTTAACATCAATTTTATATTAAAATGAAAACTATAAAATTATAACAATTATATACGTAAAATTTATTTTTAATTATTAAATATTTAAAAAATTTATTTATAAATAAAAAACTTAAATCAATTGACGGTAATAAAATACTGTAAAACTCTCCACTCTATATTAAATTTTAGATATGAAAATGAGACATTTTTATCATTTACTTAATTTTTTTATATCATATCGATTAAATATTGTGAAGATACTCTTTACATCAAATATTAAAACTTAGATTTAAAGCGACTACGAAATACACTTTTACTTAGAGGAATCCAAACTTCCCATTCAAATGAACACATCTATATACTTTAAAATATGAGATTGATTAAGATTTTTATTGTTTGAGATCTTTAAAAAATAGATTTACCTTGCCACAAAATTTATAAATGAGAGCATTGAAAAATATTCCATCCATTTCCCGTATGATCACACATACGATCAGCCCAATAGTTCAACACAAATATATTAAATATTTTGTCATGAGTAATAAAAAATCCCATTGACTTGAATATCTACATTGAAAAGTGTGAAAGGATTGCATAGAATCAGTCTTAATTGTGTACGAGGGACATGGGGAGTTGCATAAATTAATTGGGGCGTAATATTATTTGGGGACTGCAACTTATGGGTTAAAGAATATTGAGAGTAAAATAATTTATATAATATATTTGGAAAAAAGTATATAATAAAAGTAAATATTATTTTAAAATTATGATTTTAGAAAATAATTTTAAAAAAATTGTAAAGTATTGAAAGTGTATTTATTTCTTAATTTAAAAAAAAAAAAAAAAAAAATCTTTCAAGATTTAATTTGAGAGTTTGAGGTTACTTTCTGTTGGGATTTTTTTTTGGAATATAAAAAAAATTATAACATAATAAAATTTTCAATAATTGAATTATAATTTTTTGAATAATAAAATTATATTATATATATATATATATTTTGCTTTTTAACAGTTATATAAAACAGTGAACTATTAGAGTCTAGATTCATGATATTGCAATTACAAAAATAGTTGCAGGTGAAAAAATTTCATGAATTTTTAAAAGTGCAAAATTTATTCTTGTAGAGGAAATCTTCTCTGCAATTGTTTCGAGGAAAAATTCAATATTTTACAATTCAAAGAATTTACCGTTACATGGGACAACCTACAACTGCAAAATAATTACAGTTGCCACCTCCATAAAACCACAACGTTATGCAATTAATACCCATATCCACAAATAAAACTAACCTAACCAAGGGAAAAAAAATATTAACTAAACCTTATCTAAAGCTAATATTCGTTCGTTTGAAGTATTATCATGGAGGGAAGCTTCCAGTTTGTTGCTTACCAGATACTGGTCAGAAAATTTAAGAATTTTTAGCCTATAAAATGTTTGTCATCAAATAAATCTATAACGAAGGAAGCTTCTGACAATCTTTTTTTCTCGGTGAATGTTGGTCGGAAAATTTAAGAATTGTCTGCCGATAAATGGTCACGTGAACCTTTTGAATTTTATAGTGTTGCAGGTGAGAAAAATTAGGAAGATTTTTGCAGAAAAACTAGCAGAATATGTTTTCAAGGTACATTAATTAAAACAAAACTGTCATGTGTCTCAAATATCTTAAGCTTTCAATGCTCCCCTCGTAAATATTAATCTTCCTGGTTTTTTGTTGAAGTTTTTTTTTAATAAGGGATCATTCAAAAAATGAAAAACAAGCAACCTCCATCGGCTGCACTAATTTCTTAATGGTTTTACAGGACATGTTTGGTTTTAACATTGGTTTTGCTCGAGTTTATTTAGGAGTTGTCTTTTGAATGCAAAGTTATTTTTATTCTACAAGTCCATAGTAAAAAAATGGTATACATTTCTGTCTATTTTGTTTAATGTCGATGATTGATTTTTTCTGCTACATATTTTCATTTTTATCTGTTGTTTTATAGGGAAATCTTGGGGAGTATATTGATAACAGTGATTCTGAACCTGAATATTTGGAAAGCGATCCCATCCAAATATCGGCAGCAACACAAGTTGTTCGAGACAAAAAACAGAAGTGTGTTTCTAATGTTATATGGCAAGACATCTCTAGCAATCAGGTAACGTAAATTAAAATTCTGCTGCATTATAGTTACCACCATAAGTGTGAATCTCATGTTGTATTATACAGCAATGGGTCATGGATTCTGGATCCAGGTTAGTTGAAGGGAGCTTAAACCCCTGGTGCATTAGTGTTTAAAAACTAGGATGGATGTTCAGTACTTTTAGGTGTGTTTGAGTGTTGAAACCTGGCCATTCAATATCAGTTAGAAGATTACTTTGAGTGGGTTAGAAGGATCACTGTCAAAATTTGCCTTTTGGAATTGTATTGAAGAAATAAAATAATGAGCTGTAGGTAGAAAAAAATAGAACTATAATGGAAATTGAATAATAGAATTCAGAAAAAAAAAAATGTGACACATTGTAATGGAAGGATGCAAATTATAATAGAATAGTGTTGAAGAATAATTTGAGTTGCAGTTAATAAGTTGTATTTAAGCTTCTTATATTAGATATTTTATGTTTTCACAATCCATATAAAATTTAATGTATTATATTATTATCTATTATTCATTCAAAAAATATTATATTATTATTTTTATAGAATTAACTGATGGAGAATACACTTACTTAATTGTCTCCCTAAATAACAAATGAAAACACACCTAATCAATATACATCACAATAAAATACATTTGTAAAAAGAAAATAAAATTATAAAGTAAATAAAATGTAGCCCTGAAATCTTAAATTAGAAAGGTGGTAAAGAAAATATATCCCTCAAATCTTAAATTCAGAAAGGTTGTAAAGAAAACGTATTCCTCAAATCTTAAATTAGAAAGGTTACATTTCACTTATTGATCACTGCACCATATAAATCAAAATATAATAGAGGTACAGAAAGAAAAAACAAATAAATCTGATGAAAATAACAAGATGTACCCTTCACCTGGATTATAACGAAAGGATTTATTTTCCCTATCTACTCCATATACATCACAATATAACATAATGTTGTAAAAAGAAAAAGAAAATAGCAAAAGAGATTTTACATTGGCAAACAGATGTAGGTTTGTTTGTGTCAACAGGGCACCTGTTTGTTGCATCATATACATTATGAGAGATTGGTGTTATACAAACAAGAAACTTAAATGTCATAAAAAGGATTTGCCTATTCATTGCACCATATACAACATAATAGGATGGACTACTTAAAGTAGAAAGAAAAAACAAAACTATTATCTAAATAAAAATATTTAGGAACTGATTTTCTTAGCACTTATTTATTCATATCAATTACATTGGAAATGATAAGGTATAACGCTTTGATGTCACAAACAAAGGTTGTATTTCACTTTTTTATTACCCCACAACAGAATGGATTTTAGGGAAAAAACTATTGTGGGAATGGTTAGATGTAAGCTTCCAAATCTTACTATAATGATTTTTACAGCTACTTACTGCATCCTATACATCATAATAGAATAGAATATTGGTGTTGTAGAAAAAATGGAGTTGTATCTTCAAAGAAAGGGAAAAAAAAAAAACTTTTATAAAAACGACAAGGTATAAGTTTTAGATTTGAATTTCATTAATATTTAAGGTATATATTTTACTCAATCTTAAACTTAAATATTTATTACAATCTTTATTAATCTCAATTTTTACTAATTTAAATATTAATTACAATCTTTTATTAAGATCTACATTGCAGAGGTACGCCCTCTTCCCTTACGCCTTCGGCACGAGGACGTTTCCGGCACTCTCGGAGGCGTCCGTGGCTATGCCGAAAACTTCTGGCATGGCCACAGACGCTTCCGGGAATGCCTGGGACGTCTCCGGACGTGCCCAAGGGATTTCGATAGAAAAATGGTGAAAAACTTTTAAAAAAAAAAAAAAACCCTAAAAACTAAGCAACCCTAAATGCCACTGATGGCTTATAAAAGCAACCCTTCCCTCTTAAAAAATTTAAGTATGGCGAAACAATGGAAGTGAACAAATTTTTAAAAAAAAATGTAAACCCAGTCCGAACCCAACAATATATAAATAAAATAAATATTTAAGTATATAAATAAAAGATTTATACTTTAAGTTATATTTTATTTATATATTTTTAGGATGTTTGAGAGGGGTTTCGGACCGCTAGGAGCTATAATGCAAATTCTAGGTTTTGGAGGATCCTATCATATTTCAGAGTTAGTCAGATTCCAGGGTTTCAAACTTAGCTATATTTTAGGGTTTCAAGATTTCAAGGAGACATCATAGGAGGTATTAAGATTGCATGAAGGGATGTATGCGTGATAGAATAGTATGAGAATATCTCTCGCAAAGTGCCACAAGCCTATCCCACCCCATTCCTTGTGCACCCCTTAAGGCATGCACTCTGTGAGATTCAATGCACCGATGAGCCCTTGTGAGAGAAAGTGTCAGTAAATGATAAAGTTGAAAAATAATGGGAATGACATTCATGATTTTGTGGGCAATCGAGATGATTTATTCTAGATTTGAATGTACATTTTGTCTTTAAAGTAATGAATGAATAAATATTATATATATTTTAAGTGTTTTATCATTTATAGACAAATATTTTCATACTATGTAGTAAAAAATCAGTGTAATATATATATATATATATATATATATATATATATATAAACGTACCCACGACATATCCAAATCAAGGTTTTTGAAAAATGACGTACTCTCGTATCCGAGACGTCCTCGTATCCGTACCCGTACCCATACCCAAACAACATAGATTAAGATATATAAGTTGTAAGATTTAAGTGTAATAATTTAAAAAAAATTTAAGTTGTATAACAAGTATATGAAACATTTGAAATTTAAAAAAAAAACTTAAAAAAATACAGATTTATATTAATAAAATGATTTACAGAGCTATCTTAATAAAATGATTACATCTAGGTTTTCCTCCAAAAACTTTTTCTTGCACCTATTTACTGCACACCATATGTCAAAATAGAGTCGTGTTGTAGAAAGGATGAAGTTATAAAACAATTTCTTTATTTTCATTTCAGTTTAAGTTTATTAAATTATATATACCACCAATATTACCAGCATTGGTGTTATTGTCAGATTTCACCATACTTTCCCGTATCTTTTTGTGTGACTAAAGAAATAAAAGGGAAAAATAGTGTTAGTTAACTTAAAAAATTATTTATTTTATATATATATTATAAAATTATATCTACAAATTATTAACAAATATTTATTGTAACATTGATGTGATACGTTTGAAGTATTCAAAAAGATTATACCAATTTTTATGTGCTTACACTTATTTTGTAGTGAGAGTTCCATTTTAAAAAAAACCTCTATGCACATATTAAACTGATGTTAATTTTAGAATATGCTACCTTCTAATAAGCACAGCAACAGTTTGAGCTCTGAAAACTAAGAGATCAAAACAACATTGGTGAAAAATATTATAATAATATTTACAATTTTTTATTTAATCATTTAAAATATATTTTGATTTAAAATGTGTTACCTTTTAAAATCTCATGTATCTACTGACATACCAAAATCTTTGATAAAAAATTTAAAATATATTTTGATTTAAAATGTGTTACCTTTTAAAATCTCATGTATCTACTGACATACCAAAATCTTTGATTGATGTAGAGAGAAGTTCATTTAATCATCTATAATATATTTTGATTTAGAATAGGTTAACTTTTTAAATCCCACTCATCTATCTACACACCAAAATCCCTAGTTGTTGTAAGCTATAGAATGTGCATCTGTTAATTCGTTTTGAGTAGAATTCATATATTTAATATTAAATTATCATACTTTTTAATATAATTTATTGTATTTTTTTTTGGATCTTATTAAATTTCAGTAAAAATATATATAGAGGGACGGTATTTTAGTTTTGAGATACTCTGTACACTATTATAGGATGAAGTATTGGGAGGAAAAAAGAATTGTTATAGAAATGATCAAATTTAAGATATTTTATACATTATTATAAAATGAAGTATTGAAACAAAAAAAAAAAAAGTTATAGAAATGATTAAATATGAGCTTCTTATTTTCATTTATTTATTATATTTTAGAAAGAAAAATAGAACTATATAATGAATATATATATATATATATATGAAAAAATGACAAGATGTAAGCTTCAAAACATTAGTGAAAGGTTGTATTTCACCTATTTACAAAATCGTATAAATGAATGCATCATATAAATGGTATTGTAGAATTAGAACATAGAACCATAATAGAAACAATAAAATGCAGGCTTTGAGAAATAATTGAAAGGTTGTCTTCCACCTATTTATTGCATTATATTCACCATAATAGAATGTTGTACAAAGCAAAAGCAGAACTATTTTTACAATGTTAATATATAAGCCTTGAAATTTTATGGAAAGATTATCTTGAGTTTATTTAATGCTACTATATATGTTACGCTAGGATGGTGTTGTAAAGAAGAAACTAACTTATTATAGAAATAAGAAGACCATGTTTAAATTTTTTTGTAAAAAGTGTTTTGCACCATTTTAATTCAATAATTAATAAAATAAAAAAAGTTGTAACATAACTCTACATCAAATGACTTCCAATAAATATAATATCTATAAATATAAGCTCTTATTTATACCTAAGACTAAAAACCCCAACCCCCAAACGCTGAGAAGGCCAGCCCTCTTTAATCAATTAAAAAATATAAAAACCCCTATTTGTACCCAACGCTAAGGTCCCAAACCTCTTTGATCAATTAAAAAATAAAAAAAAAATCTAAACGGTACAAATAATTTTTATTTCATTGCCCTTAAGTAGGCAACTTACTCTTATCACTTATTACCTTTTCAATGAAGATTTCCGTTAATAATCTTACAAATTGAATTTTATAAATATAGAACTCGATTAAGTATAAGGAAAGTGAGCTGCAATAAAAACATCCACTGCACACCTAAATATGGGGGCAGGTAATTAACATTCGGAAACACTGAATATAATCTTAGACAGCATTTATGCACACTATTAATTCCCTCTAATTTTACACGCCAAAGGTTACTCTACTAGGAGGTTTTTCTTCTACAGCGGGATGGTTTGCATCAACAGGTTCATACATCAAAAATCTAAAACTGGCTTTCCAATTCTGAGAATCAGAGCATGCATTCACCTTCACTGTACTCGTCTTCCTCAGCCAATCAAAATTTGAATTATCGTCTACTCGCACAACACGCACTTCCAACACGTCTGCATCTCCGCCATCCATCTTTGGGTGCATCACTTCCATTGGACGTAACCCATCCCTTTGAATGCTGTAGCACAGCCTGCAAGCAGTTGCTTCCAATTCATTATCTGGCGGTTCAACATTCTCATTTCTGGGAAAGACTCGGCCAAGTGAAAGACAACAAACAATATATCCTGCACAGCAGTTAACTCTATTCTCAACAGCACGGTAATCCACACAGTTGATTTCCTCGCCATTCCTTCCACCCGCCTCGCCATGCACCCAATTTGATGTCATATCTCCAGTAGCCAGTAGACACTGCTTATTGAAAGAGATGCCCTGCGAAAAACGAAAAAAAGGAAAAAACAAAAGCCCACGTCTACGCGTTAGATTATGGATTCCATTGCACATGGCCTGGTGTGTAGTGGTCGGTTTGATCGTACGTACCTTAATCGAATCATATAAAGACACTAATCTGGTGGGTGACATCCCGGCCCCCCCGATATAGAGACTCTCCAGAGATTTGAGACCACCCAAGGATCTTTCCAAATCGCCGCCGGAGATATTTTTACATCCCACCAAATTCAAGTTGGTTAATCTTTGCAACGCTTCCAATCCGTGAAACTCCGTCAGACGAATTGAATTTCTCAAGTCTAATCTCATTAGACTGTTCAATTCTGACAAGGAGCCGACGCTATCTAAACTTAAACACTCGCTGGCCGAAAGAATCTGCAGAGATGGCGGGAGCGCTTGCAAAAGGGAAAGATCTTTGCAGCCGTCCAAATGCAGCTCCCAAAGTGCACTTAACTTTTGTAAGTTGCCAGAAAGAACGCGAAATCGATTATGCTCAAGATGAATGATTCTTAAAGAAGACAATTCGGATAATCCGGCTGGAAGTCCGTCAGACAGTTGGCAATAGCCGGCATTCAGATAGAGCAAAGCTTTTAGGCCTCCAAAGCTGTGGGGTAGTTCTGTCAGCTTGGGATTGTGGTGAATTTGGAGTCTTAACAGCTGAGTCAAATTCCCAAAACTAGCGGGAAGTTTAGAAAGATTTTTACACCGTGACAGATTCAGTTTCCGCAGACTTGAAAGCAGACCAAAGTCCTCCGGCAATGAAGAAACGCCACACCCTTCCATGTCGAGAGAAACTAAGCTGCTGAAATTTCCGATTGTATGAGGCAGACTTCGCAGTGAATTGCAATCGCTCAAGTCTAAGATCCGCAACTGTGTATACACAAGAGTGGCAGGAAGTCTCTCCAGTGACGCGCATCCACTTAAAATAAGCACTTTAAGTTTCAGAGGCCGTATCTGTTGACACAAAGCATTCATGTTTTGCTCGTTTATAGAAACGATAAATTTACTTAGTGTGAAAATAAGCGTAACTTACAGTTGCATCTTCTTCTGTTGTTTCGTCCAAGAGATGAGTGATTTGACTATCTATCACCTCCAGAATTACTAAGTTGCTCAAGTTCATTCCCGACGGTAGCGATTTTGAGGAACATGACCTCCATCTTAGCCATCTCAAATTCTGAAAGCATGCCTCGGGAAAGTGTCCCTCTATCGCAACATTTGTCAGCCAAAGCAGCTTCAAATTGCAGAGTGATATGAAATTTTCTGCCTTCACTGTCTTCCGCTCCTTGGGCACAAAGAAAAAATAACGGACACGCTTTGCATTTTCCTGATTCCACCCAAATAATTGTCAGTTCCACAGTTGCTAATCGAAATGTAGTCGCCATCTAATATATAAACAACAAATAATCCCTCAAAAGGTTTGTTCAACGTACAGTATCTAAAACATAGTAAAATATGCGGAAGTTTCCATACCTGAGGCCGCCGTAGGATATGCTGCACATCCTCCTCCTCGAATAATCTTGTGCGTTTACGCCGCTCCGGAGACATTTGATTTGCTATATTTTTTCCTAAATCTCGGAGACACGAAAACATTAGCAATTCGTTACTAGGCCCCAGACTTACTAAGGATTTTTGCAAGAGATGCCTGAGAGATGCATCTGGGTTCTCAATCTGCTTCTGCTCGGCCCAAAACATAACAGCAATTTCTTTGTCCGTCCATGTAAAATAACATGCTATATCTTGAAAAATTTCCTGTTCATGGAAGTCAAGAGTATCGTAGCAGGTTCTGAGTTTCGTTTGTAAAGAAGGCTCGCGCCTGAGCTTTTCTACCATATCTGTCCACACATCTCTTTCACGTTCCCCTGCCAAGGTTTTCCCAACAATTTGGAGGGCGAGAGGAAGCCCGTCACAAGCACTCACAATATTGTTGCATGGAGTTTCCAGCTCTTGATCTGGACAGATAGAATTAGGAAATGCGTAGAAATTAAAAAGCTGCAGGGCATAATTGTGAGGAAGCCTCTTTACCTCGTACAATTCATCAGTGTTGGCGACTTTAAAAATTTGTCGGTCGTGCGATGTAATGATCAGACGGCTGCCTGCTCCGAAATCACTGTAATTCCCTGCAAGAGCTTCAAGCTGCTCAGGGCTTTGAATATCGTCGAGGAGGAGGAGAACTTTCTTACCTCTGAGACATTCTTCTAAGAGAGCCTTCCCTCTATCAACATTGTCTACTTCATCTCTGAAATATGAGAGATCCTTGAGCATGTAATTCTGGATTTTTACAAGCTCATTTGCCTCTTCACATCTGCCTCCCACATCGAGAACAAAATAAAACACATCGAAGTGAGAGTACAAGCGTTTGCAAACAACTTTGGCCAGGGTCGTTTTACCGATCCCGCTGCTGCCACATATACCCACTTTCATCATCTTCTTCTGGTCATTTTGGAGTAGTCTCATGACACGTTCCACGGGGAACTCCACACCAAAACATTTTGGAGTATCGAGATGCACCTTATGCAAGACTCTCACAACATGGGCCGAAACAGCTTGAATCAAATTGTCCTCCCTGCAAAAGAGTGAAACAATATTAACGCTATACTTTATTGAGACAATTATAATGACAAAAATAATAAACTTTAGTGGAGTCTTACCCGGAATATTGATTGAAGCACCAGCCAGGCAAGTCGGAAGCAAACCGTAATGCGCGTTTGCATTCAATGATCATATCCGGGCTTAATGTTTGCGGAATTTTATGCTGGTATTTACCTCCATCACGAAGGTCTGAAGGCAAAACATCGTAAAATATTGGGCAGATTTTGACCTCAGGAAAAGATTCAACCATCCACAACAGTTCTCTTAAGCATGGTTTGGAGTTGGCATAATTTTGGGAGAAAATAGGAATGCAGATCCTACTTGCTCTGATACCTTGATTCAAGGAAGAAAAGATATGCTCGCCCTTCTCTAAGCTAATTTCGTCGAAGAAAGTCTGAATGCCTGCTCTGTCAAGTGCAGGGTATAATAGTTTTCGAACAAACTCTTCACGGGTGTCGCCGCCGTGAAAGCTCAAGAAAACATCATGTCTTTTGTCAGGTGAAGAGCAGGTAGAGAGAGACATATTGCACCCCCAATTTTTCTGTAAAAAGCAAAGATTGGGCTTGCTCAAATTTAATGTTTTGCACTCTACTCTGCAAGTTGCGGATATTCCTTTTGAGAGTAATTTTTTTGGGTTCCAATTTTATCTAAATATTTTTAAAGTTCCACATTTTATCTGGAACGTCCATCATTCAAAAGTTATTTGTACCAATATCACTGGTTTGCATAGCTTTGTAGGAGTCTACCATAGTGTGGCTCAACAAGGTGCGTAATGATGAGGTGTGAAATGTCCGTAAGGATGAGGTGGGCATTGTCCGTAATGATGAGGTTGGGCATGGTAAATTTAATTTCTGTTATTTCATCTTTATACATTAATGTTAAAGAAGAATATATATATATATATATATGAAAATGACAAGATGTAAGCCTCGAAACATTAGTGAAAGGTTGTATTTCACCTATTTACAAAATCATATAAATGAATGCATCATATAAATGGTGTTGTAGAATTAGAACATAGAATCATAATAGAAACAATAAAATTCAGGCTTTGAGAAATAATTGAAAGGTTGTCTTCCACCTATTTATTGCATTATATTCACCATAATAGAATGTTGTACAAAGCAAAAGCAGAACTATTTTTACAATGTTAATATATAAGCCTTGGAATTTTATGGAAAGATTATCTTGAGTTTATTCAATGCTACTATATATGTTACGCTAGGATGGTGTTGTAAAGAAGAAACTAACTTATTATAGAAACGAGAAGACGCATGTTTAAGAATTTTTGTAAAAGGTGTTTTGCACCATTTTATGACATCATATAGACTAATGAAAATGGTGTTGTATTGAGCCCCAAAAAGCCCATTTCCTTTAGTTATTCTATACCAGGGTTTGGCCATGGGGAATAGGCTCAAACACATGGGGATGTTAAATCCCACTTGCCTGGCCTGTCATCACCAAAAAATTATCAAGCATTTCTTTTGGTTTTGCTCTCATGCCCAGTTAGCCTAGAGATGGATCCATACCCTTTTCAAACCCTTCAACTCTGAAATGTTCACTTAGAAAACGGCTCTCCTGGGGGACTTTGCCTTGTTACCTACAAGATATAATAGATTTTGTAAATTTTTTTGTATTGATATTCTGTTTCAGATTTGGAAATCTAGAAATCAAGTATGTTTTAATAATGAAATTATGGAAAAAAAATTGTAATTAATAAATTTACTGTAATTATCACCCTTCAGATTCAGAGTCAAATAGACAAGGTCCAACTCGAGCTTCATCCTCTGTTGCTTCTCTTGGACCTTTGTGTGAATGCTCCTTATGCGATCAACCAAGAACCAGTTGATCCCCCGCCTCACCACTTCCCTCTTGGAGGTCGTGGGTGTGAGGGGAGGCACCATCGCTCTTGTCACCAAAGGTGTCAAAGTTGGAGGAGCTCCTCTCGTTGCTCTCATTGGCCATCTCCTCCCAGAGGATCTGACATAGGCAACAAAGATAATGGTGGTATGGGGTGGGGTGGAGACCCCCTCTATAGGACAAGTACCTGTGGTTGGTGTTAGCCATCTCTCCTCCACGTCAGGATTCTCAAGTGCAACATGATTCTAAAACCAAATAGTAGGCTGATGTTGGGACCCCCTCCTAGTTGATGAAGATCCTCGGCCCAGGATGGCTGAGGAGGAAAGCCTCAAGATCCTCCGCCTCCATCTCCTTTATACATTGCCATGTTCACAGCTACTGCTTAGTTATTTCCTTGTTGTTTGTGTTATTTCATTATCTTGTTTTGATTGATGTGTACTTAAGTTAGTTTAATTATAGTTATTGGCTAGGTTGTAGCCTTTGTTAAACTTTTATTTCTCTCGAAACTGTCTTAACTCGACTTAATTTCAAAGATGTGACTTTTCCATTTTTTATATAATTAACATTGTTCTAGATATTCTTTTTTTAAATTAATAGAAATGTGCTTCTCAATCTATTTATATATAAATAAATAATAAAAAATTTACTTAAAAATTTTGATTCAATAATTAATTATATATATATATATATATATATATATATATATATATATATAACTCGACATCAAATAACTCCCAATAAATATAATATCTATAAATATAAGCCTCAAACGGTGAGGGGGCCAACTCTCTTTAATCAATTAAAAAATATAAAAACCCCTATTCGTACCCAACGCTGAGGTCGCAACCCTCTTTGATCAATTAAAAAGTTAAAAAAATTCTAAACCGTACAAATAATTTTTATTTCATTGCCCTTACGTAGGCAACTTACTTTTATCACTTATTACCTTTTAAATGAAGATTTCTGTTAATAATTTTACAAATTGAATTTTATAAATATAGAACTCGATAAGTATCAACATTCACTGAGATAAAAACATCCACTGCACACCTAAATATGGGGGCAGCGAATTAACATTCGGAAACACTGAATATAATCTTAGACAGCATTTATACACACTATTAATTCCCTCTAATTTTACACGCCAAAGGTTACTCTACTAGGAGGTTTTTCTTCTACAGCGGGATGGTTTGCATCAACAGGTTCATACATCAAAAATCTAAAACTGGCTTTCCAATTCTGAGAATCAGAGCATGCATTCACCTTCACTGTACTCGTCTTCCTCAGCCAATCAAAATTTGAATTATCGTCTACTCGCACAACACGCACTTCCAACACGTCTGCATCTCCGCCATCCATCTTTGGGTGCATCACTTCCATTGGACGTAACCCATCCCTTTGAATGCTGTAGCACAGCCTGCAAGCAGTTGCTTCCAATTCATTATCTGGCGGTTCAACATTCTCATTTCTGGGAAAGACTCGGCCAAGTGAAAGACAACAAACAATATATCCTGCACAGCAGTTAACTCTATTCTCAACAGCACGGTAATCCACACAGTTGATTTCCTCGCCATTCCTTCCACCCGCCTCGCCATGCACCCAATTTGATGTCATATCTCCAGTAGCCAGTAGACACTGCTTATTGAAAGAGATGCCCTGCGAAAAACAAAAAAAAGGAAAAAACAAAAGCCCACGTCTACGCGTTAGATTATGGATTCCATTGCACATGGTTTGGTATGTAAGTGGTCGGTTTGATCGTACGTACCTTAATCGAATCATATAAAGACACTATCCTCGTGGGTGACATCCCGGCCCCCCCGATATAGAGACTCTCCAGAGATTTGAGACCACCCAAGGATCTTTCCAGATCGCCGCCGGAGATATTTTTACATCCCACCAAATTCAAGTTGGTTAATCTTTGCAACGCTTCCAATCCGTGAAACTCCGTCAGATGAATTGAATTTCTCAAGTCTAATCTCATTAGACTGTTCAATTCTGACAAGGAGCCGACTGTATCTAAACTTAAACACTCGCTGGCCGACAGAATCTGCAGAGATTGTGGGAGCGCTTGCAAAAGGGAAGATCTTTGCAGCCGTCCAAATGCAGCTCCCAAAGTGCACTTAACTTTTGTAAGTTGCCAGAAAGAAAGCGAAATTGATTATGCTCAAGATGAATGACTCTTAAAGAAGACAATTCGGATAATCCGGCTAGAAGTCCATCAGACAGTTGGCAATAGCCGGCATTCAGATAGAGCAAAGCTTTTAGGCCTCCAAAGCTGTGGGGTAGTTCTGTCAGCTTGGGATTGTGATGAATTTGGAGTCTTTCCAGCTGAGTCAAATTCCCAAAACTAGCGGACGTGGACGTCCCTGCAACACACCTGCACGCTCTCTAACCTGGTCAGTGATCTCCTTTCTTGCTGGGCGCCTCTTTGCTGGCTCTGATACCAGATTGTAGGTAAGAGAACAGAACAAAAAACAAGAAAACAAGAACTGAAACCCTGATTGCTACTGCAATTTTTTGAAAACAAAATTTTATTGATCTTCTATTTTTCTTGCTTACAAAGCTGCGCCCAAGGCATCTATAAATAGATTTTCTTGGCAAATTAAACTGAAAATAAACTGATTGTTTAACTAATCCTTAACTAATCTTCTAATTGTTTAAACTAACTGATTGTTAACTGCTTGAACTAACTGATCTCTAACTGTCAGTTAATTGATGTGCATGCATGAGAAAAAGTGAAATACAACAAACAGTTAAATTGTGGATGGAGAAATTATCTCCAATAAATCTTTAGTTTTCTAACACACCATAAATACCACATTGGAATGATATTATAGATGATTAGAAATAGAACTGTGATGGAAATGGCTAGATGTAAGCTTTTAAGTCTTGGGAGAATGTTCTTGCACCTATATACTACATTATGTATATACATCACAATAGAATGGTGTTCCACAAAGGATGGAATTATAAGAGAGAAGAAAACTATTGTGAAAATGAAAAAATATAAACTTCATGTTTTTTAAAAAGGTTGTATTTCATTTACTTAATGCACCGTATGCACCATAATAAGATGGTGTTGTAGAAAGTATGGATTGACAAAAAAACACTATTATAAAAAGCGAAACCATAAAATATGAGCTTTATGATTTTGGAGAAAGGTTGCATTTTACTTGTATACTACGTCCTATACACCATGATAGAATGGAATTATATATATATATATATATATATATATAATATATATATATATAGGAAATAAAAAGAAGTAGGATTTGGGTCTCATGTTTTTCACCTATTTATTGTACCTTAATTGATGTTATATAGAATTAAAAATAGAACTATCATGGAAATAACAAGATGCAGGCTTCAATATCTCAGTAAAATTCTGGCTTGCACCTATCTACGGCATCGCATATACACCACAATACATTGATGTTGTAAGAAGAAAAACAAAAAAATATTATGAAATGGCAAGATGTAGGCCTTGAGTCTTAGTGAAATATTGTATTTCACCTATTTATTGCATGCACACCACAGTAAAATATTGTTGTAGAATGAAAAAATAGAACCATAATAGAAACAAGAAGATGCAAGCACCAGAATATAATCGAATGGTTGGCTTGCACCTATTTCCTGAATTATATTCAGGACAATAGAATGTTGTTTTAGAAAGCAAAAACAGAACTATTATGACAGTGTCAATATATAGGGCTTGGAATCTCAGGGAAAGATTATCTTGCACCTATTTAATGCCACAATATATATAATTGTGTTGTAAAGAAGAAACAAAACTGTTATGGAGATGACAAGATGTAGGTTTAAAAATATCTCCGAAATGTCTTGCACCACTTTATTATATCATATACACTAATTTAATGTTATAGAAAGAAGGGAGCAAGCTTGTTTTTGGAACTCGAAGGGAGCAAGTGGTGCTGCATGGTTACAACTCGATCGTTGGCCCTATGACAGTTGGTATCAGAGCACAATTTGTATTTTGGTTGGGTTGTATTTGCCTAATTAAACTTTGTGTTCTTCACCTTCGCCTGTTGTGTCAGCCCATTGTGGTGAGTCAGTATGACAAGAGAAACACAACACTATTATGAAAATAGCAAAATGTAGACATTCGAATTTCAATAAAAATTTATATTACACTTATTTTTATTGCACAATATATATGCCATAATATAATGGTGTTTTAAAAAGAAAAATAAGAGCTATAATGATAAGATGTAGGCGTCATGATCTTAGTAATGGATATCTTGCACCTATTTACTTCATCACATATGCCACAATAGGATGATATTGCATTTTGAATTTTGAATGAGTGTCTAATAATTTAGTTTAATTAAATATTTTTGGACAATCATATGTTATCATGCATTGTGTGTTTTCTGAAAAGGGTATTACCAAAAGCATTTTTGCTCGTATTTATGTGAACTAGTATGAAAAATGAAATAATCCATCATTGGCAATTAATAGTTGTCAAATATTAAAAAAAACAATTTAATAGAAATGGTGGCAAATCTTATTAGAATGGGATTCGTTAGAGTGAAAGATCTCAAAAAAATGGCTATTGTATTTATGAAAAAAATGAAAATAACATATAAATTTATTTGTAAATATAAAGGCAAATTTTGTTTAATTTATAAAAATTAGTAAAATATTTTGGTGAATTACAATTATCCTCTCTAAGCAAATGCAAAAACATTGCATAGAATATATAATCATTGCATAGCATACAAAGGCATCACATAGAATAAAAAACATTGCATTTACATACAAAAGCGTCTCATAAGGATGACAAAAACTTTGCTTAGCAAGCCACTAAACAAAGCACTGCAACGAATACAAACTTTGCATGGCACTAAAGAAAGTACCGTGATGAATAGAAAATTTTAATGGTAATAAACAAAGCATCATGGTCCTATACAAGCATCATGTGCCTTAAAAAATCAACGTAATGAATAAATACTACTTATGATACACACACACACACACACACACACACACACACACACTAATTGATTTTTTTTAATTCTTGACATTTGCTTGCAATTTAGAAAAATTTACATACAAACTTGTTCAACAAAGAGAACTACATTTTGGTTACCAAGACCTTTCTGGACAATCCACAGAAGCAATGAGAAGCTCTTTCTCAACAAATGGCCGATGGTTGGGGACGTCCAATGAGTAAAGTGATCTCGATGAACACTACAAACCATAGCTAGAATTATTTCCAACAACTGCCAAAAGGTCTTGAAAGGACTTAAAATTGTAGAGAATAAAGAGAAGCTATCATAAATAGCAAGTTTTAATTTCTCATCTTCTTTCTTGTTCACTAGAAGTGAACCAATGTTTTTAAATTGTTGTGGCATTCCTCTGCTAGAGTGGATGAAGAAATGCATGAAACATTAGCCTCAACTTTCCATCAGTGAACTGAGACACACAGAGTGTTGAATCTTTAAAATAAATGGTGGCTTCCTTTCTGGATTGGGTTACTCCTAAGTATGCTAGGGCAAAAAAAAAATAGACAAACCTTGGGCTAGGCCATGGAATCATGCCAAAATACAACATTATAGACTATTTATGGTAACTTCTCATCTTTGGAAGAGCTAAGTACATAATTTGGTAAAACAAGTATTTTCTTATAATAAAGTTGAGGAAGGGGATTGCCTTGTCAGCATTTAATAAAGGTCCTTTTTGAATTGCCCCATGATAATCTAGGAACTGGATAGTCGTTATCTTCATTGCCTCATTTAGATTTTGATCTAAGAAAGTGAAGTGAGATGTCATATTTTAAACGGAAAAGCCATGGGAATATATAAAACTTTCTAATCGCATTTACTTATAGTAAAGTTGAGGAAGGGGATTGCCTTTTTAGCATTCAATGAAGGTCATTTTTGAATTCTCTCATGATAATCAAGAGTTCGATCATCATTATCATCACTGCCTCACTTAGATTTCAATCTAAGAAAATGAAGTTATAGCATCAAAGTATAGGATTGTATAAACCTTTCTAATTACATCTATTAAGATAACTAATATGAGAAAACCGAATGCAACTCGACAACATTGTCAGTAGTGAAAATCTTCACGTCCACAAGATACATATGAAAAAATGAAATAATGGATTTTAAAAAGGAAGTAATTATATTTTATGGATTTAGATTTGCTATTTATTAGGATTTTGTCATGCTTGGAAATGCATCATAGGGTTCAAAATGCATCACATGCTTGGAAATACATCACAAGGTTATAAATGCATCACAAGCTTGGAAATGTATTGTGGGTTTAAAAATGCATTGCAAAGTTGGAAATGAATTGTGATCTTGGAAATAAATAATAATAATTTCATAGAATATAATAGTTTCTTAGAAATGAATAATGATTCATGCAACATTGTAACTACATGAACATCAACATCAAAATTAATACAATTTTTTATTGAATTTTGAATACAACATCACCAATCTAAATTTAATAAAAGCTTCCAATTTTATATTGTTTGAATATTTATATCATTTGTTTCACCATTTCTCTTACTTTTTTGACATTCAACTAGTGAAATATTTTCATCCTTATTTTCAATAAGTCATTTTTTCGTTAGTGGTGTTGTTATTAACCCCTCTCCTTCCAGTAATTGACTTCAATATTGCCAAATCCCTATCATAGGGGAAGTTATTCACAACATAGTGTGACATGTAAAGTCTCAAACAATTTTCTAAATTTTTGTCATGCTTGTTTGTTAATTTGGAATTTATAAATGGCAAGGTGTTGAAAACTCTCTCATCTTTAATTAAACCCAGTATCATTGTTTGATATAGATCAATCAGTGAAAAAAATTCACCTAAATTTTCTTACAAAACATTGTTAAAACCTATTTTTTCCATTGCCAAATTATTTCTCCACAGTCAAAGGGATCATCTAATAATCTGAATTAGTCAAGCATTATAATGGCAAACTGTTTGGATTAATTAGTCAACATGTTGTTTAAAATACCTAGAATCATTATCTCTCTTAATCTTATCCTCATTAATGATAAAATCTCATCAAAGAACAATTGTGAGATGTAACTTATTGATGTTTCCATCGGCTAGTCTTGAAAGCAATACATGGATATCTCATATTTTCATAAAGATGCACATAATTCTCCCAATATATTGAACTTTAGAAAGTTTCTTGGATTTCTAATATGTATCAAAGGGTTCAAACTCTCAAAAATTGGACCCAAACAAGAATTTTGTTGATTAAGATAAAAATTCTCTATAACCAAGTAAATATGTCTCCTCAATCTCATAAAATCAACAATTTATATAGTTCTTTCTTGGGCTTTTTTGATTAAATAGTGTTTTTCATCCAACATGGGAAGGAGGCCACACGACATCAATAATGTATGTATATCAGTAAAAGAATGTATCAAATATTGAGCCTTGACTACTCTTTTACGACACTACCACATTACTCCCAATAAGGATGGATACTCATTGTATACCTTGTGGACTGGTTGATACAATGAGATCCACTTGGTGTCAATATATTTTAATAATTTATGTCCATCTATTAAATATTTTGTAAAGATTTATAACTCCATGAACCTTTTAGGACTCCAATAGAAATAAGCATACACTTCATGAATGAGTTCTTCAATTTTTGTTACATATCTAAATTTGATAATTATTTTCATTCTATGAGCCATATAATGAATAGAAATCATATATGGGCAATAGGATGTTTGGAGTCTTACACAAAGTCCATTTCAAAGATCTTGCAGTACATATGCTCCAACTTACCCAACACATACCAAATTATTTTTATTGTAAAATCATCCATGTGACCAATCTCCTTAAAACTACTTATACTAGTTCACAAAGGTTTTCAACGTTGCAGTTTTTTGTCATCTTGTTAGAAGTCAGTAAATAAGGCTGTCTCACATTATTTTCAATAGTATAAACATGCATACAAACCCAATAAATATCATCTACTACTGTAAAATCATCAATAAATAATACCACATATCATGCATGCTTAATTTTATATGTCAAGTCTTCTTTCTCAACCATAACTAGATATTTCACCCAACCCTTAACACTACTTTCAAACCATTGAGAATGAAGAAAGTGAGGCACAATTCAGTATCCTTAGAGTATTTTATGGTTGTAAAATTTCTTTGAATTACATAATTTTCACTTCTAACATTCAATTTGTTAGATGTCAAAATCTTAGATGTAAAGTTGAGTTTCAATCCTTCCAATGATTCAAATTCGAGCTCATTCAATGGGATGTCTTAAAGTGAAATCACTTCATTGTTGTCATTAGTAGTAGTGTTGGTCATTAAACTATCATTTAACTCATTATAAGTTTTAGTTTGAATGTTATCATCATAACTTGACAATATTGGAGACAGATGAAAAAACACATGATTTCTCAAAATAATATGCAATACTTCATCTCTTGAAAGGTGGTACACTTATTTTCTTTCTTGAGGTTTCCCAGTTACCTACCATTTAATTATAAGGAAAGATATTGCAATACTGTTAGAGTTACATTGTTAGAGAAACATCATATGCTTGTAAAATATTTGCTTTCTTGTAAAAGCATCTCTTAAATGTAAGCTTATCACTTGCCTATAACAACATCGTGCACCTAAAATACCATCACTCTTCTTAACAAAAATTACGTGCATTGGAAACTCATTGCAATGATGGAAAAACATTTTGAGCTTGGAGACACATCACAACTTAGATAAGCATCATAGGGTTAGAAAAACATTGCAGTGATGGAAAAGTATTGATGTGATGGAAAAGCATTTCAATGATGGAAAAAATAAAAAATATGTAAAAAATTCATAGGGAGACAAGCATTACAAGCTTAGAAAAGCATCATAGGCTTAGACAAGAATTTAGAAAATCATCACAAGGTTAGACAACTATCTCAAGCTTAGAAAAGCATCACAGGGTTAGACAAGCATCACAAGCTGAGAAAAACATTGCATTTTTGTAAATGCATCACCAACTTATAAAAACACCACATGATAGAAAATCATGTCAAATTATTAAAAAAGAATCACATTGATGGAAAAGTATTTCCGGTCTATAAAATCTTCACAAGGATGGAAAATTATCATGGCTTATAAAAGCATCATCTATCTAATAAATATTAACAAACATAGAAAATTTTATAAATAAACACAAACATGTTTTTTATTATATCAAAAGATTTACTTGTGGGTTGTAATCTGCAATGTGAGAAGAGTTTTGAATTGGATCAATAGATTTCTTGGTTCACATCTACTAGTGCTTGATTTAATCAAAACTTTCTATGCTCTCTCAATCGTCGAACAATCCGAAATTGAATCTCACCAGGATGAAAAACAATATTTAATTTCAAGTATATATTAGTGAATTTAAAACATTCGAGTTGGGTATAACTAGGAAATTTAATTACATTTCAAAAATTTCCTCTAAAATTGTAATGAGTGTGATCTTGGGGCCCATAGAAAGTATGGTGATCCAAATAGTGTTTAAAATCTTAGACCATCAGTTTGTTGGTGATCCAAGAATAAAACCCCATCAGGATTAGAAATCATTTGGCTATTGGAGTGGGAAATAGTAACATGCATGGGATTTTTGTCAAATTGTTGTGCACCCTGACATTATCCACATAGCCAATGCCGAGTCTGGAAATCCCCAATATTCACTTAACTAAAAATATTTGTTTCTAAATTTTTCCTTGATAGTTGTTATGTAATTTTATATTCCCATCTCTTGTTTTCTATTATATAATACTATGAATTATGTTATTATATTCTATAATTATCATAAGTTGTTTAGAACACAAACTAGACTTGATGCATGTTATCATTGGTGAACCCAACATAGCAGCTTGAGAATTTTTCTATGTCAATATATGTAGACAAAAAAATTGAGTGCCAACCAATTGATTCAACTCCAAAAAGCAGGAGGTAAAGAATCATGTAGCAAGTCAGAGTTTAGTAAGAAGTTCTAAAATGTTGTGGAGGAAGACTTATCTAGTTGATATCAATATCACCCAAAATCATGCTTAAAAAAATAGTAGATACATTAACAACTAAGCTTGGATAGCTTGAAGTATTATAGAAAAATTCTCAATCTCCATGAATGATACAATACTAAGAGACTACATCCGTGAGAGTAATAATAAAAGATCATTTAAACCAGTTCCCTAGCCACAATAGTAGAAGTCAATATTGTATTGCAAAAAAGGGAAAACATTGAGACAAGCCATCCAGGATCTCAAAACCAACAAGGTCCAATGGTGAACAAAAGCTTGATATCCAACTAAGCATTTTTGGAACTGAGATTACAACTTTAAGGACAATGGTACATTCTAATAACATTGCAATATTATGCAATTAAGTGGTGTGATCAGTTAAAATGCCAGAAAAAAGATACTTGGGTCAAATTGAAGTATGAGTTTAGTAAGGAATTTAGAAAATGGCACACAAATTCCCAAATATTTAGCAAATAGATTAGCTTAAAAGAAGGCCAGGGAGAATTAACTAAAGATTGTAATTGAAGGATGTTGAATCCAATCCAAATGTTATAAAATCTACTAGGAGAGGATTTAAAATGACAATATTTTGTAAATGGGTGATGTAAGGTATTTAAGGAGATTCTGAGAATAGAACCAATCTCTATATACTAGATATATACCAAATATTGTTAGATGTAGAATAACAACAATACCTTAAAAAAATTCAATGAAGAAGATGAAGATGAGTTCAAACTTAGGAGAAACTTAAACTACTATGTAAGAAAGAATGCAAGACAATGAAAATGGAGAAAATAAAATATGGTGTTTAATCTATAGACAGGAAGGGCACAAAGAGGACAATTTGCTGGTGCATATAAAATATCATGAATTTTGGTCCCATTCAACTATCTTAAAATTATCTTCCTAGCTTACAGGTGAGTCTCCTTTGGAGTTTCCATGAACCTAGATATTAAACTCATTGCATACATAATATCGGGGCTCGTAGTTGTCAAATACATCAAGCTTTCAACCAATCCTTTGTAAAAAGTTGGATCTGCTTTGCATCAACTTTGCTTGGATAAATATCTTCTCCTTTAGTTTGTTTGCAAAATGTTTTATAACCCATTGCTACTAGAGATATTTTAGATGTACCTTTCTCTTTCTATGGTTTTAAAAGATACTTCTTCCCTTCATGTTGTACTTCATAAGTATTCTCTTTTCCATGATGGATTACTTTTTTGTCATACTGTTAGGGTCTTCCCAACAACAAATGACAAGCATCCATTGGCACCACATCACATAAAAATTTGTCTTCATAAAGACCAATTTTGAAGGCAACAAGATATGATTTATCTACAAGCACACTTTGCTCCTTTTTAAATCAATAAATCTTATAAAGATTTGATTTTGGAATAATAGTAAGCTATAAAATTTGCATCATTTTTGTACTTACAAGATTGTAAGTAGATCCTACATCTATAATACCTTGTTTGCACCATTTTTGTACATACAAGATTGTCAGTAGATCCTACACCTATAATACCTTGCACACTTTGTATTTACAATTGCATTTTGTTTGGAACACACTCTTTCTTATCTAATTAGCTTCTCGAGCCTCGTTGTTTCTTGACATTGAAGTTATTTTCAACATCAAATTTTATCTAGTTTCACCTTCAATTTAAATTGTTTGTGGTTCCTCTTGAGTCATCATGGATCCATTGTAAACTCTGGGGTTTTCATAACAGTCAATGGATTTATGAGGCTTGCCACAATTATAGCACTTCAAGGGTCTCCACTATCCAGACCTTTGTTGGCCTCTACTTCTACTCCAATTTATAAAAGCTCCTCTACTACCATAATTAATCTTTGGTTCCTTATTTTCCTCTTGTTCTTCTTCCTTTGTAGTTTTTTTAAGTCACCACATTGCTCCTATCATATTTTTCCTCTGCCTTCAAGGCACATTGATATGCCTCATCCATGGTGTTCACCTTGAGTAGAGCTAGCTCATCTTGGAGTTGGAACCTAAGTCCATGCATGTATCTTTTTGCTACATCCTCATCATATTTTTGCAAATCAATTATAATTTGTAGTGTCAAGAATTTCTCAATATAACTTTGTACTTATAGCTCTTTCTGCCTTATATTTTAAAACTACTTGAATAATTTTTACTAATAATTAGAGGGCATAACTTGGCTTTTAAATGTTTTATCATCTTTGTCCACATTCTAATTTTCTCCTTCCCTTGCCTTCTTTTAACATCCTGCAGGTTATCCTGCCTTAGTAGCAGCATGAGACTTCATTTTTGATGCTCCAAATTTGGCTCTTCATGGATCATTCACCCCAATCCCATCCATCTCAAAGTACCTCTCTAATTCTTGGATCCAATCTATGAATGTTTTTGGATCTAATTCACCTTTAAACTCAAAGACATCTATTTTAACCTTGGTTCCTTGTTTGGACACAACTTCAATGAGCCTTTTCATTGGATCTATGGATCCAACTCGAGCCCTTTGAACTTCTGGTTCTTCTTGAGTCACCGTGCATAAACCTATCCTCAAGGGCCTCCAACCTTTTGAATAATTCATCTTCAACATTTCTCCTTTGTCTTGCATTTCTTCTTCCTCTACCAACCTAGTTTAAATGTACTCCCCTCTGGGCCATGATGCTATGCTACCAACTAATACATCCCAATACAAATTTGATGCAAACAACCTTGTGCCCTCAAGTTAGGTGTATGAAAATACTGCAAACTCCTCTTTTCAGCAGCTGAACTGATGTAACCAATACCTGCAAACTCCTAGTCAATTAATAGCAGCTATTTTAATCCTTGTTATCAAACTAAAAAGTTTACACCAGTTTTTGTATCTATGTATGGAAGACAAAAAACAGTTAATAAAAATCAGCCGAGAGAAAGAGAGAGCAATAATGGTTCTAGCATTCTGTAGAACCCAAAAGAAAAACCAATTTTTCTGTTCATCTCATTTTTCTAAATAAATGCATACAAAAGAAGCCCAGTCACTAAGCCAGCACATCCACTGCAATCAACTCCCCTACAACTAGCAATCTACTTGCTAATAATAAACTAATCCTAGTCGACTACATTTACTTCATTCACCAAAACAACGTGGTTACAAAATTTACTATTTTTATGAGACACATTCCTACATCCTCTCAACTATTCACTTAAGAGGTTTACATTAGCAATCCATAATTAAGTACATAAAGCATTGCAGTGAAAATCGAGAAACCACGGTTAATGCACTAATAGATAAATTCATTGGAAAAGAGTAGTCCAGTTTAAGTTGTGGGTCTGATTTTGAAAATGAAGAAGAAAGTGTTTTAAATTTAGGTGAAAGTTAAAAAGACAACATGTATATAGACCCAAGATCCATTGCATTTGTAGATGGGAGAATATGAAATGATAAAACTTGCATAATTTGCTGAAACCAAAAAAAATCAGCCCAAAGGAGGATAAGGATTTGACTAGTATATCTAATTGATATTGAAATAGAGGAATATCCCATATTGTATCAAAGTGACACAATAGAAGGTAATAATTATCTTACTTTAGAGATTACAAGACCAGTAACATTGAATTGGATATGCAACATGCATGAATTTCCATAATAAAACAACATTCAATATGGAGGACAAGATATACTGTTAGAAAATTGCGCACTATAATTTCTCCACTTCAGTCTAACTGCTCGCCTCCCCCTCATGCACGCCATGCACACAGTCTCCACACCTCTGTTCAGATGATAGCAGTTCGTACAAGCAGTTAAAGATTTGTTCAGCCTTGTGTGCATGCAGAATAGCAGTCAAACATTTGTTTATTTTTAGTCTTAGCTTAGTTTAGTCTCAATTAGCATGTTAAGGACTGGAGTTAATTATGCAGTCTATTTTTAATTTGATAAGCTTAGAATCTCTATTTATGTAAGTCATGTTTCACAGTTTTTCAAGAACAAGATCAAAAGATTAATGAAATCTTGCTTTTATAATTGTCGTAGCAATCCGTTGAAGTCTGTGTTTATGTTTCTTGTTTTTTCTACTCTATTTCTTCCTTTAATTGGTATCAGAGCAGGTTAGAAAGAGCCATGGGAAAAGAGAGCGCAGGACCCAACAGTTAGCTGTGAAGAGAAGAAGCGCAGTCAAGAAGAAGCAGTTTGAAGCGCGCAGCAGTCAACACGCAGTATTAGCAGTAAAGAAGACCATTTGAAGTAGTCCACTGTGTCAAAGTGGTCGACACATGAATATAATCATGCAGCTGGCAGAAGTACAGAGTGCAGCACAGGTCTGTTTGAAAGAAAGGCTAAGGAAAAGTGTAGCCAAAGGAAGTCTAGCACAATCATAGTTCAACAGCTGTGAAGATTGGTCGACTTGTTTGAAAGCACTGTTTTTATGTTTTTTAATTTTTTTTCTTGGTTGGAAAGTCGTGAAGCATAGCCAAGGTGCTCACCCAGCATTAGAGGAGAGGTCCAAGTCCCTCACAATTCAACAATTAAAGAAATTTGGCTCCTTCACAGAGAAGTTGCAGCCATTTACAGCTAAGAAGAAGCACATCAAAGAAGTGCGCTTAAATCCTCCTTGTAGCCGTTGTTGATTTAGTCACTTCAGCGATTGACATGGCAACGAAAAATAGTATTTCTCAGCCTCAAATTCTAGTTTTCAATGGTAAGAATTATGATTTTTGGGCAATTAAGATGAGAACTTTGTTTTGCTCACAAGATATTTGGGATTTGGTAGAGAGTGGTTTTGTAGAACCGCAGGATGAGGCTGCCCATCCGGCATTAACTCAAGCACAAAAGGATGAGCTTAAAGAGAATAGGAAAAAAGATGCAAAAGCTTTATTTATAATCCAACAGGGACTGGATGAATCTATTTTTTCCAGAGTTGCAGCAGCAACGAGATCCAAAGAGGCATGGAAAATCTTGGAGACTACCTATAAAGGTAATACAAAGGTAAAAATTGCTAAATTGCCATCTCTTAGGAGAAGTTTTAAAAATTTGCAAATGAATGATTCAGAGTCAATAGACCAGTTTATGGGTCAAGTGTTGAATATAGTGAATCAAATTAGATCTAATGGAGAAACTATAATGGATCAGAAGATCATAGAAAAAATACTCATGAGTTTACCCAGTAAATTTGATGCAATAGTTGTAGCTATTGAGGAAACCAAAGATTTGGAACAGTTTTCTAGTAGATGAATTAATGGGTTCTTTGTTAATACATGAATCTAGAATGAATAAGAATAACAATGCTTCTCTTGAGAATGCTTTCAAGTCACATGTATCATTTGGTAGAGAAAGAGGTAGAGGCAGAACTAGAAGGAACAATCCAGATCAAGGTGAAAATAGTAATCAAAACTACAGCAATAGAGGACGTGGCAACAATCACTTCCAACAAAGTTCACAGAGGTTTGATAAATCTAATATTCAATGTTATTACTGCAAAAAATATGGACATTATGCAAGTGACTGCAGAAGGAAACAAGGATATGTGGACAAGCAGAATGCTAATTACATAGGTGAATCTAGTTCTAATCCAGGTGAATCTAGTTCTAATCCTGGAAGCTTATTTCTCACTTGTCATGTTACTCAAGAAAAAGCAAGAGATATTTGGTTATTAGATAGTGGATGCAGTAATCATATGACAGGGAATAAAGAATTTTTTGCTAGTCTTGATGATTCTGTAAGATCTGAAGTTAAATTAGGAAATGATATCAAAGTGGATGTAATGGGTAAAGGTGTAATAAATGTTTTGGCAAAAAATGGTGAAAGAAGGTTTATACCTGATGTTTATTTTGTACCTAGACTAAAGCATAATCTTATGAGTATTGGACAGTTAGTACAAAAAGGTTACAGAGTATCCTTTATGGATAATGTTTGCACAATACTGGACAAGTTTCCAAGTGACAGGTTGATAGGAAAAGTGGAGATGACCAAGAATCGGATATTTCCTCCTTGAATTCAGTGCATCCAAGGAGAAGAGGAAGCCCACTTCAAAACCATGCAGCTAGACCAATCATGGCTATGGCACTTAAGGTATGGACATTTACATTTTGGAGGTTTAAATTTGTTACATAATAAAAATATGGTGAAGGGATTACCACCAATAGACAAGCCAGGAAGTTCATGTGACAGTTGTATTCTGGCAAAATAGCATAGAGAGAGCTTCCCAGTAGGAGCCTCATATAGAGCAAAGGTAATATTGGAGCTAGTCCATAGTGATTTATGTGGACCAATGCAAGCTGCATCATTTGGAGGTAGTACTTATTATCTAACCTTCATTGATGACTTTAGCAGAAAGACATGGATATATTTTCTCAAAAATAAGTCTGAAGCCTTTGGAAAGTTTAAAGAATTCAAGGCCTTGGTTGAAAAGCAGAGTGGTCGTTATATCAAGGTACTTAGATCAGATAGAGGAGGTGAATATATGTCTAATGAATTTCAAGATTTTTGCAGATATCATGGCATCAAAAGGCAATTGACTACAAGGTACACACCACAACAGAATGGTGTAGCAGAAAGAAAGAAAAGAACAATCATGGAGATGGCTAAAAGCATGTTGAAGGCCAAACACTTGTCAAATGAATATTGGGCAGAAGCAGTAGCATGTGCAGTGTATATTCGGAATAGAAGCCCAACAAAGAGTGTCAGAGATCGAATTCCACAAGAAGCGTGGAGTGGTGAGAAACATAGTGTACATCATTTCAAAATTTTTGGTTGTATTGCATATTCTTTTATACCATCTAAATTGAGAAGAAAACTTGATGATAGAGGTGAGAAATGCATTTTTATTGGCTATAGTGAAGAATCAAAGGCTTATAAGTTGTATAACCCCAATTCAAAGCAAGTGATTATTAGCAGAGAAGTTGAATTTAAGGAAGAAGAAGCATGGGATGGTAGCACCATCACATTTGGAGCACCAATTCCATAGAATGAAGAAGAATCTAAAGAACAAAATTTGCAAGGTGATCAATCCTCTCCACAAGTAAGAACAAGCACTCCAATAAGAACACGTAGGAGCTTTGAAAAAGGTGAATCATCTGGTCATGCATGTCATCCTACTCCAAATTCACAAGTAAGTGATGAATCAGATCCAACTCTTGCTACTTTAAGATCAAGATTGAAAGGTAAGAAAATGAGAAACTTGAATGAGATTTAAAATCAAGAAGAAGAGAAATTAGATTTGTGTTCAAATTTTGCTCTTTTCACTCATGATCCCACGTATTATGAAGAAGCAGTTAATGAGGAACATTGGATAAAAGCAATGGATGAAGAGATGAATGCTATTGAAATAAATCAAACATGGGATCTAACTAATCTACCTAAAGGTAAGGATTGCATAGGAGTCAAATGGGTTTATAAGACCAAATTTGATGCAGATGGAAATGTTGAAAAACACAAGGCAAGGTTAGTAGCAAAAGGTTTTGCACAAGAACATGGAATTGATTATAATGAAACATTTGCTCCAGTTGCTAGACATGATACTATTAGAATGGTTTTAGCAATAGCTGCTCAAAATAATTGGTATGTATATCAAATGGATGTCAAATTAGATTTCTTGAATGGTTTTCTAGATGAAGAAGTGTATGTGAAACAACCACCAGGTTATGAAGTGCAAAGACATGAAGAACAAGTCTACAGATTGAAGAAGGCCCTTTATGGTCTCAAGCAAGCACCAAGAGAATGGTATAACATGATTGATTCATACATGACAATGGATTCAACAGAAGCAATAGTGAGCCTACATTGTACACAAAAATCAATAAAGAAGGTCAGATTTTGATTGTGTGTTTATATGTTGATGACTTAATTTTCACTAGAAATTTGTTTGTAGACACATTTAAATCAGCAATGAAGAAAGAATTTGAAATGATAGATTTGGGATTAATGAAGTACTTTTTGGGCATAGAAGTTGTACAATCAGAGAAGGAAATTTTTATTTGTCAAACTAAATATGCAAAGGATGTGTTAAGGAGATTTAAGATGCTGAATTGTAAACCAACACCTACACCAATTGCTGCAGGGACCAAACTTAGCAAAGAAGACCAAGGGTCTAATGTTGATTCTACAACATTCAAAAGACTAGTTGGCAGTTTGATGTATCTTACAGCTAGAAGACCAGCCATCATGTATGGGGTCAGTTTAATCTCAAGATTCATGGAGTCACCAAAAGACTCAAATTGGCAAGTTGGAAAAAGGATATTGAGATATGTGGCAGGAACTACTGAATATGAAATTTTATATTCCACAACTAACGATTTTAATTTGATTGGTTTTACTGATAGTGATTTTGCATGTAGCATTGATGATATGAAGAGTACTTCTGGACATGCCTTTCTTTTAGGAACAGGTGTGGTCACATGGGCATCCAAAAAGCAACTTATAGTGACACTTTCATCAGCTGAAGCAGAGTATGTAGGAGCCACATCAGCAACATGTCAAGCAACTTGGATGAGGAGAATATTGAAAGATTTATTACAAGCACAGGAGTCTACACCAATTTTTTGTGACAACAAATCAGCAATTGCATTGTCAAAAAATCATGATTTTCATAAAAGGAGCAAACACATTGATACAAGATTTCACTTTATCAGAGAGTTAGTGAACAATGGAGAAATCCATCTGGAATTCTACAGATCTGAAGATCAATTGGTAGATATATTCACAAAGGCATTACCAAAGGAGACCTTTGATTATCTAAGACAAAATTTAGGCATTATAAATGCTAAAGTAGTTAGTGGTAGAAATTAAGGGGGAGTGTTAGAAAACTGCGCACTATAATTTCTCCACTTCAGTCTAACTGCTCGCCTCCCCCTCATGCACGCCATGCACACAATCTCCGCACCTCAGTTCGCATGATAACAGTTTGCACAAGCAGTTAAAGATTTGTTCAGCCTTGTGTGCATGTAGAACATCAGTCAAACATTTGTTTATTTTTAGTCTTAGCTTAGTTTAGTCTCAGTTAGCAAGTTAAAGACTGGAGTTAATTATGCAGTCTATTTTCAGTTTGATAAGCTTAGAATCTCTATTTATTTAAGTCATGTTTCGCAGTTTTTCAAGAACAAGATCAAGAAAGATCAAAAGATTAATAAAATCTTGCTTTTATAATTGCCGTAGCAATCCGTTGAAGTCTATGTTTATGTTTCTTGTTTTTTCTGCTCTATTTCTTCCTTCATATACAAGAGTGAACTTAAGTACTAAAGGTGAACTGAAGATAACTACAATGAAACTAAAACTGGATCGAGAATTGGAAAGGGCAACTATTCAAAATATACCGAGCACAAAGAATTGTTCCCATGGACATATAAAGATATAATATAAACATTATGAGAGTCGTCTAAGCCCCATATCCATCTCAAGCTTGGAGCTTAGCCAATGTGAAAAGGACCACATTGGATGAACCCAAGCTATTCAACGGGGATTTATAAAAAATAAGATAATGTTTGAAAATAGCAAAATATTTAAGGTGCCTATGAGGGATTTGGAGTCACTGGTGGTGAAAGTACCCAAGAAAAATATAGAAAAATTGAGTGTGTAGAGAATTTCAAATTTTAGATGTTGTAACAAACAAAGACCCATTTCTGATACCTTTCCCAAATACAACTTGAAGTGAGCTATTTTTTTTTCACATGCATTTTTTGGGTATAATAAAATCAACATTAAGGAAGACATGAACGGAACATCCATATGGCTGACCAATACCTGAGGAATGAACACGACCTTGCTGCTCAAATGCTTCGTGGTCCAAACCACGGAGGAGATAACTACCATTGATTCCTGACAACACGCCACATTCAAGGAAATAGAGGTCATTTTGGGCTCTGTGTTATTATTTGCAATGCCATGGCCTTTGTGATAGTTGGATCAGTGCCTCTTCGGGTAATTTGGGTTTCTTGACAAGCACTTACTGATTTTACACATGGGCAGTTTGAGGGTCCATGTGAGTCATGGGACATTCCTTCAAGACCTATATATAACTGTCACTCTCCTTGTGGACAACTTGTTCTCCTACCAGTTTTGCAGATAAGAGATTGGCAAGAAATGGAATTTTTTCTTAGGGAGACCTTTGGAATCATGAGATACAAGAATGGAGTTCTCGGTGTGATCTAAACAAAGCATAGATGCTTATACAAGAGATAACTTAATGCTCGAAGAACTTTTTGAGATGATTCTAGAAAGTTATGTATTCAAATTGCAACTTCAAGTTTCAGGTCCCTATTGGAAAATATATGCATTACTATCACAAAAGACTTGTCTTGTAAATTGAGGTACACCTTAGCAAAATCCTCCAAATTGATCAAATGGTGGGGCGTCATGGGCTTAGAAGTGAGATGGGATTGGAAGTGTCACTCCATATGGAAAGTGCGGTCTTCTTTTAAAATAAAGGTATTGAAATGGTTAGTTATACATTAAGGTTTACCAACAAGATTGTTATTTCATATTCTTCATATATTTAATGTGTGGAATAAAGAGACAACTACTCATGGTTTTGGAGATGTATTGCTGCAAAATGATCATTGACTTGGCTGCATGTTTAATTCGATATTGCACCCTTGTCTTGGCGAGGTACTGTTTGGAAAGATGCAAAAATTATATGGCAGGCAATCCAACGGTTATGAGCTATGAGCTTTCTATGGAGAACAAGGTGCAAGGAAACTTTCCAAGAGGACACTTCTACTATCCTAAGAAAATTGAAGAATTATAGGTAGGATATGACTATGCAAGTTAAAGCTTAGGATAATTTTGAAGTAAAGCTTTAGTTCTTTGAAGTAATATAAGATGCATTAAAGAAAAAGAAGAAGAAATAATATGGAGTTTGGCTGCCTTTATGAAAGGTCATATGTTTTCCATTTGATTTGATTTATAGTTACTATTTGGGTTAAATCAATTGATGATTGTAAATCAACTTCAAAATATGTGTTTAAAATTGGATCCAATATTGTTTCATGCCTAAGTAAGAAGCCTGGGCCTTGATAGAGATGTATGATGAAACTAGCTTCTAGTCTTTACAAGCAGTTGTATTTCTTGAAAAAGTGGCCAGAATTATACTTTCTTTGATACACATTATCAACCAAATCAATTACATATTCATAATAGCCTTAATAATTCCAAGAAAATCTTGTTACCCCCATTGAAAGTGATGCTAAGGTCTACTGTATGCTTTTGTCTTACATCTCAGGTCAATTCCAAGAAATTCTTGGTACTCCCACTGAAAGTGATGCTCAGTCTTACATTTGCAACCGACATTCCTCCCTTTCTGTCTTGGAGTGCAATCTTTTCACAACCATTTCTAGGATATCCCTATAAAGATGTGCCTTTTTTATACAATCACCAAACCTATAGTTATGTATGTGTTGACCATTTTTGGTCCAACAGGCCAAAATCGGTCCCCTTCCTTCCCTGTTATCCTGAGCCAGTTTCTTTTTTGATTTTGCACAAGTCTGGAATTTTCTACTGACTCTGCAGGTCCATTTCTACGGACTCTGCAGGTATGATTTCTACAGACTCTACAGAGAATAAATGGGTTCCCAACACTTAGGTGCAAAATGGACAAGTGCTTGTTTCAAGAGTTTGGTTCAGTCGGTTTGGTTCAAGTGCCTGGTTCATCGTTTTGCTTCAACGGCTTGTTTCAATGGCTCGGTTCAACAGTTGGTTCAATGCCTTCGTTCAACGTTCAGTTCAACGGGTTGTTTCAAAGGGACAGTTCAATCAAAAAAGGTCAAGAGAGTCTCCCGAAAGACAAGTGCCCTTGCAGAGGGCATTTGGTCGGCGACAGTACTGAAGCATATTTTTCGAAGGGTACTTTTGGAAGTCAGTCAAAGGAAAAGACAAAGGCATGATTTCTTCAGACTTTTTGTCTGAAGGAATTCCTTTAGACAAAAGTCCGACAAAAAACCCTGTGTAAAAAGATTAAGGCAAGACATGATTTATTCGAAATTTTTGTCTGAAGGAATTTCTTCGGACAAAAAGTCCAAAGAAATTCAGAAGAAAAATAGCCACAGGAAAAGTGGCTGAGAGAAATTTCGCGGAAAAAGTCTGCGGGAAAAGACTCGAAGGAATTTCAAAAGGGTAAAGCAAAGCAGTAGAGACAATTCTTGTGGACTTTTGTCCGCGGGAAAAAAGTCCATGAAAAAGTCTGAGGGGAAAGAGTCCACGGGAAGAAGTCCATAGGGAAAGAACCCAAGGAAAAGCTCCGAAGGATTTCAAGACCAAGGGAACCGAAGGACCCTGAAGGGCAGGTGCCCTTGTGGGGAACTCTCGACTGTTGAAAGAAGGGCATTTCTTCAAAGTTGAAGGGACACCTTCCCTTCAGGAGGGTCCAAAACAAAAGGCCGAATCAAGAGAAAGGATCGAAGGACTAGCCATTAGTTTTCAAATAGTGACGAGCCTGCAAATGTCAATTTTACAACAGGGAAATAGCCATTTGACCTTTAAATTCTTGAGTGCCAAATAGGAAAAACCCCAAGTAGTGGAACGTGCCACATGTCCCTTAAAAAAACCCAACGGAGCGCAACAAGTGTCTGCATCTGAGTCCCTAAGCTCCTTTCAACAAGCTTCCCTCAGAGTTCTGCAGAGAGCGCCAAGTGGCAAATGCGAAAGGTTTTGACATATTTTTCTAAAAGCAATGGAATGTGCCACGTATCCCTTGAAAAAACCCAGTGGAGCGAGACAAGTGTCAACATCCGCAGTCTCTCCCTTTTATTCAAAAAAGACTGTGGTGGGCCCTGGGTGAACTGCTAAAGAAAGTGGAAGCTGCCAAGTGTCATCATCTGTGATGAATTCAAATCAGCCTCGAATGCTTCTATATTGTTTCTAAAGCTCAGCAGATGCTGCCACGTGTCTTATCTATTTTGCAGCAGAACATGCCATGTGTCACTTATTGAAGTTATCAAAAATAGCCAAGGCAAGCGAGAAAGACATGAACAAATTGCTAAGAAGGACAATGGACCCGAGGACGTCAAATTTGTAGAAAAAAAGTAGCTATTGATCTTCACAAACTTAAGCACAAACCTGAAGGAATTCAAATGCTTAAGGCCAGAAGAAAGACCAAGTGCAGAAATGGATAAAATAGTCCAAGTGGCGAAGGAAGGTGTCGACTCAAGGAGTTACTCCAGTAGATGACACAGTGTCTATGAATTTATCATCAAGAGGCACAAACGGTGAATGGTGCAACCAATTTTTTTCACTTTGTATTGATGAGCAGACAAGCCGTGTAATCACCTTGAAGGAGCGGTCTTGTTTGTAGACAAATGGCACGGCCCATAAATTCTCATATGATGTTTAAGCGGCTTCCTCTTCCCAATGATCAGAACGCACATGGGTCACTTGTACAAAGGGTGCCAAAAGGCCTCTTTTCTTCCTCTATATATTGTAGACTTCTCATTTTGAGAAGGATCTTTTTCACATTATAAGGCGAAGCCCTGGAAATTTTCACCTAGAATCAATAAAAAATGTATTTTTACCTCTATTTTGGTCAGATATCTCTGAGTGTGTCTAGAGTTAGTCTTGTGTTCAGTCATTGCTTCCTAATGCTTTCACAGTGTTGACACCAATGCATCTGTTTTCTACGAATCACCATTTCTGCAAGAAGACAAGAAGAGTTGTACTTGGAGCACAGAGGTAGAAGGAGGTTACTAGACAGTGTGCTTTTCCTACAACACCTATGGTAAGTCCCTTTTCTGTGTCTTCCATTAAAGCTTCCCTGTCAGCTTCCTGTAGTCTGGTCTTTTTACCAGATAAAGTGTATGTATGTGTTTTTATGATTCAAAGTGTGAGTATGAGTAGGTCAAAATCATTTGATGCATCACCCCCTTAGGCTAGTTTTTGTTTTCCTATAATCCTTCTCCCTTTTCATCCCCCTCATTATATATATATATATATATATATATATATATATATATATATATATATATATTAGCACTTATTGGAATAACTCTGATGCATCAAAGGGAGCTAGCCCTTATCTAGAGACTCTCCCCTTGGTTTTGCCTTGCCCACAGGCAAGAGGGGAGTTTCCATTTTGACGTGTGGAAGGCAGGAGCTCGACCTCCTGCCTAAGGTACAATCAACTACGTCAACAATTTTTGGCATGCCTGGTGGGACTAAGTTTTTACACTCAGTAAAGTTTTAGGATTGATGCTGGTCCTGTTACAGCAAATCAACTATTTTCAGCATCTAGCGACTCCACTGGTAAGAGCTTCAGTTTCTAATCAAAGACTAGTCTGACTTCCTATGCCTAAAATCACCACCCGGTCTACTTCTAAGGGTGTCCTTTTCAAATTCATTGAATTACCTTTGAACTTAGAAAAGCGACTGAGGTTTGAGAGGACCCATCCTTATTCAATAAACCACTTTCCCAAACCTGCTATAAAGAACACCTACGCAAGAAGGCCACGGTTACATTATGTCATATCTATGGCATTACCCTTTGTGACTTTTCGTGGTCAGAGTCCTTTGAATCTCCAGCGTTATGACCCAATTCCAAGAGCAGTCCTCAAAAGTATGCCTCCCTTTGATGGAGAGGGGCCCATTACAGTTATTAAACACATCAAAAATATTGCTAACCTCTGTAATATTCACAATGTCACTGAGGAGAATATTGCAATCAGATTACTGGCATTGTCTCTCAAGGGCAAAGCTCTGGACTAGTATGGGACTTTAACCATAAATTCAGTCAGTTCCTGGAATGAATTGGGCACTTGCTTGACAGGCCGTTTTGGGGGGAAGAGTGACCACCTCTCACTTGTCGAGCAACTGACTACAATGAAAATAACTCCACATGAATACATGCAGGATTTCAACACTCAGTTTCAGAAGACATGGGATAGAATCCCCATTCTAGTAAGACCGACTCCTAGCTATGCTTTCCCGTATTACTTAAGAGCATTGAATAGTGAAATTGCTATTATGATATAGTCCATGGGAGGACATGTGCTGCCTGCTACCTATGACATAGCTATAGCAGCTAAAAATTGCCTAGTGCAGGCTGGAAAAATAGCCCCAAGACCCCATATGCCACTTTTTCCTAAAACGTTGCCTCTAATTCAGACCACTGCTCCCACCTTAGCTCTTCTACCTAGCACAGAAAAGCTGGCGGCTACTTCATCAAATGAACTCCATGAAGTCAAAAGTCTATTGCAAAATGTGACAAATGAACTAGTGGCTATTAAAAGGCAACAAACTCAAAACAATCAACCAAACCAAGGATAACAACAGTATGGTCAAACAAATAGACCCTCTTTCCAAAATCACAATCAAGGAGAGGGTCAGTTTGCATAGACTAGACCTTTTCAAGGCTACAATCTAGGTGCCCCTTCATCATCCAAGGCTATGGTGCCCGCTCAAAACAATCTGGTGCAAGAACAACCAAGTTGTTCAACCATGGGATATGGTCAGGAGCAGGCTATTTATACAAATGAAATGACGGGTCACTACCCAAATGTACAAGACAATTAGGTAGCTGCCCATTTCCAAGGTTTTGAGGCTTCAATGCAACTCGACACGAATAACAGTCAGACCTGGCCTGATTCTACTCTCATGAACCAACTGGAAGGTGAGTTCTATGAAGTCAATTACATGGGTACTGCAGACAATCAGGGCGACTGTGTTGCAACCAATACAAGATTCAAAAGGAGAGCAATGGATGAAGCTCAGGCTGCTACCCAAACATCAGCAATACCATCTTCATCGCATATAAACCAAAAGGTCCCAAACTTTAGACTGCCAGTTGTACCTTCAACTCCTTGGCCTGCACCTCAGGCTGTAAATAATTCCAAAGAAAATTTGAAGGAAGGCAACCCTTGAGTCAATGTGGTTGACTAGATGAAGAAGCTACACATGAACATCTTCTTGTGGGATTCATTGTCAATACCGGGGAAAAAGGATATGCTGCAAAAGGAATTGCATGAGCTAAATGAACAAGCTGTCCTAGCAAAAGCCGATAATGTTTTGATGATGAATGGACAGCCTTCCACCTTAGGTCAGGTCAGGAAAGAAGAAAAGGTTCCCCTTTTTTATGTGTCCTTGGTCATAGGAGATTTCTTGGTACACAATTGCATCATTGACAGTGGAGCAAGCACCTCGATAATGCCCAAATGCATAGCCGACAAGCTGGGGTTGAAATACGAAGAAATGACCAAGGGAGTCCTACAGCTGGATGGAACACCAGCAAAGATAGTTGGGATGGTGAAAGGTTTGAGCTTGAAGCTACACACTTACCTGACTTTCTCAGTTCCCCATGATGTGGTAGTGGCATATGTCCCTCCTTACTTTGTCATTTGCTTATCCAGGGATTTTACATCTAAGATAGGCAGCTACTTAGCAGTGAATTGGTCTTATCTGGTTTTTAAAACCAAGTATGGGACTAAAGTTAAGATTGAATCCGAGCCACTCCACAGAGATCATCTAGAACCATACTCGCTCAAGGTGGCAAATGTTAGATATGCCATTATTGACCAAGAAGAGTTCCAAGTAGACAAATCTCCATCCTCTGCCTTTGAAGGAGTTGCAGACCTGCTCTTAGATGAATGGGGAAGTGACAACTTTGAACATGATCCTTACAAATTCATAGAGGAGGCAGGCCTTAGAATTTATTGCATGCATGAAGAAGGTACTTTTGTACCAAATCTGATGAAAGTGAGCCAAGAAAGCTTAGGTCTATGGCAATTGTTCTTTGATGGTTCAAGAAGTAAGTTGGGAGCTGGTGGTGGAGCGGTGCTAGTTTCTCCCTCAAAGGAAAAATACTTTTCAGCTTTTCAGTTCCAATTTTCCTACACATGCAATGTTGCAGAGTATGAATCCCTCATCCACAGTTTGGAGTGGGTGAGGAAAAGAGGAATCAAAGCGCTGCAAGTTTTTGATGATAGTGAGCTGATTGTCAATCAGGTAAGAGGCTAGAATTTGACAAAGAATTATTTACTGAAGTCCTATAAACATAGGGTATGGGACTTAGTGGAAAATTTCTTTGATTTAAATATTACCTCCATTCTTAGAGAGCATAACAAGCAAGCAGATAGGCTGGCACCAGTTGGTGCGTAGTTTGATATCCCTAGGGCAATAGGCTGAGACCACAGCTCACACCACCTGAAGGTAGTAATCTGGCCTTCTATACCTGACAACATCACCAACTAGCAGGCCTTTAATAGCGATCAACAAATAGCACTCTTCTTACAAGAAGAAGCTGAGTTTGCTACAAAAAAACCAAGTTAAGTTGTAGCAGCAATATGACAACCAAATTGTTCAGCTAAAGCTGAGTTTGGTCTCTCTAGAGAGTATCTTCAATGGAGATGACCAGTTGAAAAGTGACAAGGCATGCATTGCAACGAAGGAGGAGCACCATGAGAAGGTGGAAATATTCAAGGATAAGCTGCTTGCACTTGGGAAAGTGTGCACAGACCATGAAAGGTAGGCCTTCATCTTGTTGTGCCAAGAATTTGCTAATGTCTTCGCTTGGGAATATAGTGATTTGAAGGGTTTTGACCCAAGTTTGGCCCAACATACCATTGAGTTGGAAGAAGGCACCAGGCCAATCAAGTAGAAGCAGAGGCCTGCCAATCCAATGATTGAGCCTCTCATGCGGAAGGAGCTCACCAAGTTGATTGAGTCCAGGATAATATTTTGAATCAAACACTCTTCTTGGCTGGCCAATCTTGTTCTTGTCCGAAAAAAGAATGGAGAGATCAAACTGTGCATTGATTTCAGAGACCTCAACAGAGTCTCTTTGAAAGACCATTATCCTCTCCCAAGCATGGAGCAAATCCTTCAAATGGTGATAGGTAGCGAACGTTTCTCCCTCCTGGATGGATGTTCAGGATATAACTAGATTTTGGTGCAAGACTGTGACCAATATAAGCCAACCTTCACTACCAAGTGGGGAATGTTTGCTTACAAGAAAATGCCTTTCAAATTGTCTAATGTCAGTGCCACCTTCCAATGAGCTATGGACATGGCCTTTCAAGGCCTGATAAATAACACTATGTTGGTATATCTTGATGATGTGACATTTTTCTCCAAGGAGGCGAGCCAACACATGAAACACCTCAGACAAATCTTTGAGAGGTGTAGAGAGTTCAGTATCTCTCTCAACCCAAAGAAATGTGTGTTTTTTGTCCACGAGGGGAAGCTCCTTGGTCACATTATTTCTAAGGAAGGCTTGACCATTGATCCAGAAAGAGTTCACTCCATCTTGGAGCTGTCCTTGCCTAAGCACAAGAAAGGTCTACAAAACTTCTTCAGCAAGATAAATTTCATTTGGAGATTTATCCCAAATTTTGCAGAGGTGGTCAAGCCATTGACCTCTATGCTGAGGAAGGGTGAGGAGTTCACATGGACAGCACAAAGAAAGGACAATTTTAAAGAAATCAAGCAGGCCATAGCCCGGGCTCCTACTTTGATCAGCCCTGACTTCACCAAAGATTTCAACCTCTACACCTTTGGCAATGAAGAGTTAATCTCCGCCATGCTTACCCAAGCAAGTGATGATAACCTTGAGCAACCAATTGCATTTTTTAGCCAAGGCCTAGAGGGTTTTGAGGTCAAATACACATATGTGGAAAAACAAGTCCTGGCAGTCATACAGAGTCTGAAGAAATTCAAGCGTATGCTGTCCAATAGTAGAATCCACCTCATGGTTCCACATCCTGGCATCAAGGATTTCTTGATCAACTGAGACCTGAATGAAAAGAGAGCAGGGTGGATAACTAAGGTGATGGAATACGACGTGGATATCAAGATCACCAAACTGGTAAGAGGGAGAGGCCTGTGTGAGCACTTTGCTACAGACTTTAAGCAACAAAAAGAGGACAGTCTGCTAATTCATGATGTAGCTACAATAGAAGAACCAACTGTCATGAAGAATTGGACATCAGATGTGAGGCATTTCCTTCTCACTGGTAAGTGCCGACAGGGCCTTGATAAGACCAAGAGGAGTTATTTCAGACTCTAGTGTCTCCCTTATGTCCTAATTGATGGAGTGCTATTTAGAAGGGATCTCTTAGGAGTCATTTTAAGATGCTTAGACTCAAGTCAGGCTGACAGGGTGCTGTCTAAGTTCCATGATGGGCCAGTTGACGGTCATTTTGCTCCTAGGGCTATAGTGGCAAGAATAATGAGAGCTGGTTACTTCTAGCCTACTCTTTTTAGGGACACCCATGCCTGGGTATGAAAGTGCCAGAAGTGCGCGCTCTTTGATGGGAAGCAATGGTTGGCTACCATGCCTTTACAACCTATTCAGGTAGAGTAGCCATTCATGCAATGGGGCCTTGACTTTATAGGGATGATTAACCCTTCCTCCAGTGTTGGACACAAGTGGGTCTTGACTGCCATGGATTATTTCACAAGATGGGTAGAGGCTATTGCTATGAAGGAAGCCAATGAAAGTGCAGTCCTAGATTTTTATGAAGACTTGGTAGCAAGGTTCAGGGTTCCAGTAACCATAATCTCAAATAATGCGTTAGTTTTTCTGAGAACTAAAACAAGTGAATGGGCACTGAGATATGGTATCTATCTTAGCACTTCATCCAATTACTACCCACAGGGGAATGGGCTGGCCGAATCTACCAATAAGAATCTGATCAGGATCATCAAGCGAATAATGGAGGAGAATCAAAGGACTTGGCATGCCAAGTTGAAAACAACCCTGTGGGCAGATAGGGTCACCCCAAAGAGGGCAATTGCTAACTCATTATACACACTCGTATACGGAAAGGAAGCTAGGCTTCCCATTTCACTTGAGTTGCCAGCCTTCGACCTCACTCACCAGCTAAAATTAGAAGAAGGCAATAGCATGGAGGTTAGGCTATGCGAGTTGATGGAGCTCCAAGAGACAAGAGACCAGGCTATGGCTTCTATGACCAGCTACCAATAGCAGACAAAGAGACACTTCGACAAGAAATCTTCATCAAAAGGTTTCTCTGAAGGAGACATCATCTTGAAATGGGATGAGGATCGAGCCAAGCTTGGAAAGCACGTGAAGTTCGATGCCCTATGGAGTGGTCCATATGTCATCACTCGGTGCAAGCAGCATAATGCATTCCAACTCTCCAGGTTGGATGGTGAAGAACTGTATATCCCAGTTAATGGGATACATCTTAAGCATTACCTCTGAGCCCTTCCTCCATCATGTATATATTTTCCTTGCTTTTTTTTGTTTTCCCTAAGTGCCTTTTGCACATGTTAGTAGTTTTCTTAGTTTTGTGTGTGTTTTCATTTCCTTTGGGGTAAATCTTCGTGATTGATTCTTGAATCTATCGGGGCTGCTGTTGATCTTTTAAGTTACATTCTGACTCTGTGCTCAATGTACTTTAAGGCAACTGGTTTCTAAGCATAGCAGGCATGCTTCCCTTGGGAGTCACCAATTTGTTGACCATTTTTGGTCCAATAGGCCAAAATTGGTCCCCTTCCTTCCCTGCTGTCCTGAGCCAGTTTCTTTTTTGATTTTGCACAAGTCTGGAATTTTCTTCGAATTCTGCAGGTCCATTTCTATGGACTTTGTAGGTATGTTTTCTATGGACTCTGTAGAGAATAAATGGGTTCCCAACACTTAGGTGCAAAATGGACAAGTGCTTGTTTCAAGAGTCTGGTTCAGTCAGTTTGGTTCAAGTGCCTAGTTCATCGTTTTGCTTCAATGGCTTGTTTCAATGGCTCGGTTCAATAGTCGGTTCAATGCCTTCATTCAATGTTCAGTTCAACGGGTTGTTTCAAAGGGATGATTCAATCAAAAAACTTCAAGAGAGTTTCCTGAAAGACAAGTGCCCTTGCGGAGGGCATTTGGTTAGTGACAATACCGAAGTAGATTTCCTGAAGGGCACTTTTGGAAGTCAGTCAAAGGAAAAGACAAAGGCATGATTTCTTTAGACTTTTTGTTTGAAGGAATTCCTTTGGACAAAAAGTCTGAAGAAATTTGGAAGAAAAATAGCCGCGGGAAAAGTGGCTGGGAGAAATTCCACAAAAAAAGTCCGCGAGAAAAGACCCAAAGGAATTTCAAAAGGGTAAAGCAAAGCGGTAGAGATAATTCTTACAGACTTTTATCTGCATGAAAAAAGTTTGCAGGGAAAAAGTCTGCGGGAAGAAGTCCGCAAGGAAAGAACCCAAGGAAAAGCTCTGAAGGATTTCAAGACCAAGGGAGCCGAAGGACCTTGAAGGGGAGGTGCCCTTACGGGGAACTCTCGACTACTGAAAGAAGGGCATTTCTTCAAAGTTGAAGGGACACCTTCCCTTCGGGAGGGTCCAAAACAAAAGGCCGAATTAAGAGAAAGGACCAAAGGACTAGCCGTTGGTTTTCAAACAGTGACGGGCCCGCAAATGCCAATTTTACGATAGGGAAATAGCCATTTGACCTTTAAATTCTTGAGTGCCAAACAGGAAAAATCCCAAGCAGCGAAATGTGCCATGTGTCCCTTAAAAAACCCAACAGAGCGTGACAAGTGTCTGCATCTGAGTCCCTAAACTCCTTTCAACAAGCTTCCCTCAAAGTTTCGTGGAGGGCACCAAGTGGCAAATGCGGAAGGTTTTGACATATTTTTCTAAAAGTAGCAGAACATGCCATGTGTCCCTTGAAAAAACTCGGCAGAGTGCAACAAGTGTCAACATCTGCAGTATCTCCCTTTTATTCAGAAAAGATTGTGGTGGGCCCCTGGCGAACTACTAAAGAAAGCGGAAGCTGCCAAGTGTCATCATCCGTGATGAATTCGAATTAGCTCCAAATGCTTATGTATTGTTTCTAAAGCTCAGCGGATGTTGCCACGTGTCATGTCTGTTTCATAGCGGAACACACCACATGTCACTTATTGAAATTAGCAGAAAGCAGCCAAGGCAAGCAGGAAAGACATGAACAAATTGCTAAGAAGGACAACGGACCTGAGGATGTCAAATTTGTGGAAATAAAGTAGCTGTTGATCTTCGCAGACTTAAGCGTGAACTTGAAGGAATTCAAAGGCTTAAGGCCAGAAGAAAGACCAAGTGCAGAAACAGACAAAATAGTCCAAGTGGCGAAGGAAGGTGTCAACTCAAGGAGTTACTCCAGTGGGTGACACAGTGTCTATGAATTTATCATCAAGAGGTGTGAATGGCGAACGGTGCGACCAGTTTTCTTCACTTTGTATTGATGAGTAGACAAGTCGTGTAATCGCCTTGAAGGAGCAGTCTTGTTTGCAGACAAATGGCATGGCCCATAAATTCTCATGTGATGTTTAAGCGGCTTCCTCTTCCCAATGATCGGAACGCACATGGATCACTTGTAAACAGGGTGCCAAAAGGCCTCTTTTCTTCCTCTATATATTGTAGACTTCTCATTTTGAGAAGGATATTTTTCACATTGTAAGCCAAAGCCCTGGCAATTTTCACCTGGAATCAATAAAAAATGCATTTTTACCTCTATTTTGGTTAGATATCTCTGAGTTTGTTTAAGAGTTAGTCTTGTGATTAGTCATTGCTTCCTAATGCTTTCATAGGATTGACACCAACGCACCTGGTTTCTACGAAGTGCCATTTCTGCAAGAAGACAAGAAGAGCTGTACCTGGAGCGCAGAGGCAGAAGGAGGTTACTAGACAGTGTGCTTTTCCTACAACACCTATGGTAAGTCTCTTTTCTATGTGTTCCATTAAAGCCTCCCTATTAGCTTCCTGCTGTCTGGTCCTTTTACTAGATAAAGTGTATGTATGTGTTCTTATGATTCAAAGTGTGAGTGTGAGTAGGTCAAACTCATTTGGTGCATCACCCCCTTAGGCTAGTTTTTGTTTTCCTGTAATCCTTCTCCCTTTTCATCCCCCCCCCATATATATATATATATATTAACACTTATTGGAATAACTCAGATGCATCAAAGGGAGCTAGCCCTTATCTAGAGACTCTCACCCTAGTTTTGCCTTGCCCACAGGCAAGAGGGGAGTTTCCATTTTGACGTGTGGAAGGTAGGAGCTCGGCCTCCTGCCCAGGGTGCAATCCACTGTGTCAACAGTATGGGTCTAAATTTTGGGGAAGTAGTTTTAGACCCATTCATTGGGCTTGTATTAAGAGGATCTAGACTCTCATGATTCAGCATATTATCCAAGCTGAGTTTTTCACATAGCCTTTGTGCCTTTAGACTATCTTCAAGTTTTAATTCTACATTCATAGACTCTAAACCATGGGGGATTTAACTTCAGACTATGAGAGGAATCCATACTTGGCCTTTTGTTTTTTAGATAGGATTGCATCATTGGGCCCCACTAGAGGTCAACGTTGTTGGCACTCCAAGACTAGCTTGCTCCTTCAGTCTATTAACATCTCTATTGATAAACTATCTCCTTTTAGGAACTCCTTGGATGCCCTCATCAGCTTCTTCCCTTAAAGGATGTTTTTATTAGAGTTTTTAAAGAGGATATCTACATGTCATACAATCAGGTCACTTAGACCTCTCCTCCTCAATAGTTCAACCCAAATCTTGCCTTTTATAAAGATAATTTATTACAGGTAATGGATGGTGTTAGTTGTCATCCTAACTATCTCCAATGCCATTGGGTACATGACTTGAGGTTTCCCTTTAGCCCATTAAGGGTGTGTTCCCACCAATTATGGGTTGAAATGGATCATCATATTCCATGTTGGGAATGGATCTGTTATCTTTGCTCCCTCTAGGAGGTGGAGACCAAGAAGTATTTCATTTTCAGAATTTCCATTTATTATGAGATTAGGTGCAGATATCAATGCATTTTCAGAAATTTTTGTGTGTCTATATCCACTTTCTTTTGGCGCCTCAACCAACGGTGTTTGGCCAATTTTTTCGAAAGGTTGTCACCCTTCAACACAAGTCCCTACAAGGGGCCCTCAGAGCTTCTAGGTTGATCACCTTTTTCTTTCACCGCATCATAGAGGTTGGTGTATTAAGAAAGTTTTGGATATTGTTGCTTCAAACATATAGGTGGGTAGGTTGATGAGGCAATGCTCATCTTTGCACCCTACTACAACTAGGGTTCCCTTGGAATCATAGAACTATTCCTTCTTAGCTTTGTATACTTTCTCCTTCTTGGCACCATAGCCTTTCTCCTTCTTGGTGCCATAGACTTTCTCCTTCTTGGCATCGTAGACATGCTTCTTCTTGGCATTGTAGACTTGCTCCTTCTTGGCATCGTAGACTTGCTCCTTCTTAGCTGTTTTCTAGGCCGTTGGGGCATGCACACATTATAAGTTTCTTCATTTCCATTTAAGTTTCTTTGACCTTGTATGTTAAGAGGCTTTTCTTCCTTGTAAGATTACTTAGCCTGGCCCCCTCAACTTTGCACACTCACTGATGAGCATTATTAAATCTTGCGTTGACCTTTTCAAAGTAATAGATGATGATACAAATGACATGCATGGACCTAACGCATGGGTGGACATTCTTAAATGTATCAAACCAAGTGATAGAAATAGAAAAGAACATGATATAGTATCATGCTGGATCACAATTTCCCCAAAACCTTACAATAACAATTACTAATCTCACAACTTTAGACAAAGGTCGAAAGTACATCATATCCATTGGGAAGAGGTGAACATGATAGGCATCTTTTGGTGAGTCTCCCTTCTGTTCACATTCTCAACCGTAATAAACTTTACAAAGTCATTCATTACTTATATTTTATTGTAAAGGAATGCTTATTTTTCAGAGATTGTTTTTAGTCAATGCTCTCTCCTTCAACATTTGCTATCATTTCCAAAATTGAATTAAACCATATGATTACCATCTCCCCCAAAGTTTCCTCAGGTCCATTGCTACCCATTTTGCATGTTTTCAAATCCTATCCATTACAGGATCTAAATCACCTGCTAACATCTTAGTTTCTTGTAGAAAACTAAAACTCCTCTTATTTTCATTTATTTGAAGATCTAACTTGTTTTATCCATAGATTCTCCATGAATAAGAAAGAAGGAACGTAATTCTAATAATGTCCATAGATGAACGATGTCCATAAATGGGATCTCAAAGAATAATTTCGTAATATACTGCCAGCAAGGGGCAATGACAATAGCGGAGGAAAACTGAGATTTTTTCTGAAAGGTAAGCCCCCCGCCAAAAACAACCTGAAAGCTATGAATTCAAACTTACGGCAGAATACAATCCAAGATACAAAACCACCCTAGAGAGTACAAGAGAACCATTATTTATGAATATCTGTAGCATCAAAAAGTCTGTAGAATAATCAACAACTGCATGGTTTTATTTTTATGAGAAAATTTACAAGAAGTAGTATTGTGATTCTTCTAAAAACAACTGAATATCATAGAAATAATTTGGACCAAATTATTTAAACGCAGTTGTTGCCAGAAAACTCTCACAAAACTACATAGTTACAAACTTAACAACACAATATCTGATATGGTCACCAATTTTTGGTGGTATTAGTTGATATGATTGTGATTCAAAATATGTCTTTGGATTTGTGTGTCAAAAACTTTCCACATTTGCGTGTGGAGTACCTCAATTTCTCTTGCTTCCTTTGTTGTCAATCTTCCTTTCCTAGCGATTGATTTTTTTAGTGTTTCCTTTACATTTTATCTTTTCCATTAAACCTGATAATGCCCTTGCCATTTATGCTCTAGATTTTGTTTATTTTTGCTGTTCTCCTCGCTTCTTCTTCATACAAGTTATTTGGGAGCATTTTTATTTGGCAGTTTTCAGTTTGGCTGATGAAACAGACTTTTCTTTACATCTATTTGCTTTATCTTCTTTGCTTTCAGTTGAGCTTTACTTTTTGGTGTATTTTCTAGGGCTTCAAATATCTTACCCTTGAGACACCATCCCATGACCACACATTAGGTCCGAACTTGCAATCACTCATAAAATTTGACCACACACTAGGTCCGAACTTGCAATCACTCATAAATGCTCTTTGTTTCACATTTAGCTTATCTACATGCAAGTGTGCCTTTAATAATAGAGTTTTGAGTTTTTTAAAGTGTTTTAGTTGTTTTTTATTTAGTCAGTCTTTGTTCCCTTTTTTTAAAACTTAGCCTTTTTAATTGTAATTGGATGTATTATCCAGTCCCAATGATCTCTTTTAGTCATTCATGAACATTAATATAATTTTTATTTTATTTTTTTAATATTATTTGAGGATATGATTCCCTCATATGGATTTCCTCCAACTTCTATGATATACAAAACTAGTTTGTCAAAATTATCATCTGTATAATTTCAATGGGGATAGATTTGTTATCCTTATATCTTTTTGATTACCCAACATGGTTTTAAATAAAAGTGTGGTGTTTCTGAACCCATGTTCTACATTGTTTATGGATAGGTTCATCTGTTCTGACATCCTTCAAATTAAACATTCCCATTTGATGGTGTCCAATAGATCTGTAGAATTTAGACATCAAAAAGTTTACCATCTTCATAATTATAAAAACTCTAAGCTCAAAAGATTAATGTAATTGGAATTTGACTTTAAGTCCATTCCATTCTTTATTTGCAGGCAAGCTCCTCAAACACATCATGGGCATCCGTTAAAAGTCGGTTTGTCGAGATGGGATATTCTTCCACCATGGTTGAAAACGCTATTCGTGTACATGGTATCAGTACATTCCTTGACTAGTTAATTAGCCTGTCTTATTATTAAGATCCGCTTTGATCTGCATTCAATTAAGCATATTCTGATCATTCAATATATTCTATTAATATATTTTTTTCGTGTTAGGAACGGAGAATTGGAATGAAATACTGGAGTATCTCTTGGCTTGCAGTGTGAGAGAATCAATTTAATGTCATTTTCTCCTCTTGTAGATGTATAGATGAATGGAGATAATTCTCTATTGTGCTTGTGATAACTATCATTGCTATGTTTTTACAGGCTGTTGATTATTCATTTGATTCAAACCATGGAAATGCAAACATTGATCTCGACAGACTAGAGTTTGATAAACAACACAACAATGAGGAGATTAAAGTGAAAATCGAAGACACGTCTATTGGATTTGAGGGTCTCAAGGTAATCCCACGGGTCTTGTTTAGATCATAAAGATGTCTGTTACAAACCTATAGTACCAGGCTTAATGTTTGTCTCATACCTTCCAAAATTTATAAAATCATTTGTCTATCTAATACATGGTTTTCGAAGCTTCCCTTTGAATCACTTTAACAGTTCTCCAGCTTGTGATTAGTTGACCAGTGATCTCCGAAAACTATTTTGGATAAAAGCCTTCCATAAAATGTTACTGCTAGATTTTATTTCTCTTGATATATCTAATGCTCCTAGATTACCATCTTCTAAATTTTTTTAGTTTAGAGCTATTTTAGACAACACATAACCAGAAGCCTGTAGTTATGCATCATTTAGTTTCATACCATCTTCTGTTTTTTTTTTGAGTTTAGAGCTAGATTGCTGACTGACCTTGAAGATTACTAATCAAGTACTTGCATACATTTCCAATGGTTTGTAGAGGCTTCCACATAGAGAAACTGGTCACATGCCAGACCTGACTTTGACCAATATAGGGCTTAGCCCCATATAAATGAACATATTAGCTATAATAATATCGAAGAGGTTTCATACATTCATAGAATTTTTTGGGTTTATATGGAGAAATTCATTTGGGTTTGGTCAAGTGTCAAGTTATGGTGTAAGTCAATCCTCGTCAATGGAGGTCTGGATATGGTTAAGAATTTTTGGCACCATGCAAGTTGTTATAGCTCCACTTGATTCAGCATAAATAAATTGGGTTGGGGAAAGGAGAAAAAAGTTTTGTAACAGGTATGAGGTGCTAAGGTGCCACTTTCAAATCTAAAAATAATGAGAAATTAGAACATACTGATACAATTACTCAAAAACCATAGAATTGATAGCATGGAAGACAATATGAGTACGCAGCCAAAATTTATCCTAATATACTAGATTCCAGAAGGTGGTTACATCAATCACCAGGACTTACGTACTTAGTAGATTAGGGCCTTCAAACTAGTTGAACGGATAAGAAATATTAGAGAATAGATGCATGAATTCTTGTAGATGTTCATGCTTCCTAAGATGAATTCTAGATTATTGAAACTTGTAGGCATTGGTCCCGTCCTTAAGAATTGACCATGTTAAAATTAGTCTCTACTTGTGAATTTATTACATTGGAAAACTGAGTTACCAAATCAGTTATTCCAAAAATAAGGATTTTTTTTGGCTTAGTGTTGGGTTGATACGATTGTAGGAGAACTAGCGTGGCTCTTACATTAAGAAAATGATCTTCCCATGTTTTCTCGATTTAAATATATTATCAAAGTAGGTGGGGCGTAGCTGAAATGTCATTGATAACGTGCATGAGTGTAAAGGTCAAAATAGCGAGGCTAAAATCCACCATGATCCATATTTACAAACCAACATTAGTTTCGGAAGAAGATTTCATACATCCTTTGCCTCCATGTGGACTTGAGGGTTTACAGAATCTAGATTAATCTACGTAATTGGTACATAGTCAGCATTCATCTCCGGGATAGGAAAAAGAACCATAAGACGAAGAGCTTGGCTGACTTTTTAATTTCCTTGGCAAGGCTGTGGCTCGGTTTCATGGTTTTGCACTTACCATGACTGTTAGAAAACTGAAGATGAACTGGAGATAATTTCTCCATCCACAACTTAACTGCTTGTTCCACCTCCCTCCTACGCATGCATGCACAACAGTTAATTGACAGTTAGAGATCAGTTAGTTCAAGTAGTTAACAATCGGTTTGTTTAAGCAGTTAGAAGATTAGTTAGCTGTAGTTAAACAATTAGTTTATTTTCAGTTATTTTTGGATTCATAATCTATTTAAAGACGCCTTGGGCGCAGCATTGTAAGCAAGAAAAATAGAAGATCAATAAAATTCTTATTTTCAAGAATTGTTGTAGCAATTTGTTTTAGTTCTTGTTTTCTTGTTTAAGTTCTTGTTTTTTCTGCTCTCTTAATTTCTTCAAATTGGTATTAGAGCCTAGTAAGGAAAGGAGCACAGCAGAAGTGTGGTCGCTGGAAAAGAATCACCGAGGTGTGAAGAAGGAGCAGTCAATAGTTTGCAGGTTTCAAAGTGGTCTGAGCGACGCACAACAGAAGATAAATTCGCAGTTCCTTGTGAAAACAAAGTCTAATTTCTGCAGAAGTCCAGCAGTCAACACGAAGTCTTGAAGAGAGCCGTTTGGCATGAGGGGGAGCGACAAGTTTGGAGCGCGCAACAGTCAACTGTGGCTGACAACCCCGACCGACATCGGCAACCCAACCGACATTGGCACCATTTACTGACTGACATCGGCAACCCAACCGACGTCGGCACTATATAACTGACCGACCTCGACAGACCCACCGATGTCGGTGACTGTGTTCTGAAATAGCAAACCAGAAAGCCACCCAAACAACCTATCTAGACCAGAAGGAGAATTTAGTCGCTTCAGCAATTGACATGGTAGCGAACAACAGTATCTCTCAGCCTCAAATTCCCATTTTTAATGGTGAGAATTACGATTTTTGGGCAATTAAAATGAAAGCATTGTTTTGCTCACAAGAAGTTTGGGATTTGGTAGAAAGTGGTTTTGTAGAACTGCAGGATGAGGCAACCCATCTGGCATTAACTCGAGCTCAAAAGGACAAGCTTAAAGATAACAAGAAAAAAGATACAAAAGCTTTATATATAATCCAACAGGGATTGGATGAATCGATTTTTTTTAGAGTTGTAGGAGCAATGAGATCCAGAGAGGCATGGAAAATCTTGGAGACTACCTATAAAGGTAATACAAAGGTAAAAATTGCTAAATTGCAATCTCTTAGGCGAAGTTTTGAAAATTTGTAAATGAATGATTCAGAGACTATAGACCAGTTTATGGGTCAAGTGTTGAATATAGTGAATCAAATTAGATCTAATGGAAAAACAATCACGGATCAGAAGATCATAGAAAAAATACTCAGGAGTTTACCTAGTAAATTTGATGCAATAGTTGTAGCTATTGAGGAAACCAAGGATTTGGAATAGTTATCTGTAGTTGAATTAATGGGTTCTTTGTTAACACATGAATCCAGAATGAATAGGAATAACAATACTTCTCTTGAGAATGCTTTCAAGTCACAGGTATCATTTGGCCGAGGAAGAGGAAGAGCTAGGTCAAACTTCAAAGGAAGAGGCAGAGGCAGAACTGGAAGGAACAATCTAGATTAAGGTGAACACAGTAATCAAAACTACAACAGTAGAGGACGTGGCAACAATCACTTCCAACAAAGTTCATAGAGGTTTGATAAATCTAATATTCAATGTTATTACTACAAAAAATATGGACATTATGCAAGTGACTGCAAAAGAAAACAAGGATATGTGGACAAGCAGAATGCTAATTACACAGGTGAATCTAATCTAGGTGAATCTAGTTCTAATCTTGTAAGCTTATTTCTTACTTGTAATGTTACTCAAGAAAATGCTAGAGATATTTGGTTTTTAGATAGTGGATGCAGTAATCATATGACAGGAAATAAATATTTTTTTGCGAGTCTTGATGATTCTGTAAGATCTGAAGTGAAATTAGGAAATGATATCAAAGTGGATGTAATGGGTAAAGGTGTAATAAATGTTTTGGCAAAGAATGGTGAAAGAAGGTTTATAACTGATGTTTATTTTGTACCTGGACTAAAACATAATCTTATGAGTATTGGACAGTTAGTACAGAAAGGTTACAGAGTATCTTTTATGGATAATGTTTGCACAATACTGGACAAGTTTCCAAGTGATAGGTTGATAGGAAAAGTGGAGATGACCAAGAATCAGATGTTCCCTCTTCGAATTCAGTGCATCCAAGGAGAAGAGGAAGCCCACTACAAATCCATGCAGTTGACCAATCATGGCTATGGCACTTAAGGTATGGACATTTACATTTTGGAGGTTTAAATTTGTTACAGAAAAAAAATATGGTGAAGGGATTATCACCAATAGAACAACCAGGAAGTTCATGTGACAGTTGTCTTCTGGCAAAACAACATAGAGAGAGCTTTCCAGTAGGAGCCTCATATAGAGCAAAGGTAATATTGGAGTTAGTCCATAGTGATTTATGTGGACCAATGCAAACTACATCATTTGGAGGTAGTACTTATTTTCTAACCTTCATTGATGACTTTAGCAGAAAGACATGGATATATTTTCTCAAAAATAAGTTTGAAGCCTTCGAAAAGTTTAAAGAATTCAAGGCAATGGTTGAAAAATAGAGTGGCCGTTATATCAAGGTATTTAGATCAGATAGAGGAGGTGAATATATGTCTAATCAATTTCAAGATTTTTGCAGATATCATGGCATCAAAAGGCAATTGACTACAAGGTACACACCACAACAAAATGGTGTAGTAGAAAGAAAGAATAGAACAATCATGGAGATGGCTAGAAGCATGTTGAAAGCCAAACACTTGTCAAATGAATATTGGGCAGAAGCAGTAGCATGTGCAGTGTATATTCTGAATAGAAGCCCAACAAAGAGTGTCAAAGATCGAATTCCACAAGAAGCGTGGAGTGGTAAGAAACATAGTGTACATCATTTCAGAATTTTTGGTTGTATTGCATATTCTCTTATACCATCTAAATTGAGAAGAAAACTTGATGATAGAGGTGAAAAAAGCATTTTTATTGGCTATAGTGAAGAATCAAAGGCTTATAAGTTGTATAACCCTATTTCAAAGCAAGTGATCATTAACAAAGATGTTGAATTTAAGGAAGAAGAAGCATGGGATGGTAGCACCATCACAGTTGGAGCACCAATTCCATAGATTGAAGAAGAATCTGAAGAACAAAATTTGCAAGGATATCAATCCTCTCCACAAGCAAGAACAAGCACTCCAATAAGAACACCTAAGAGGTATGAACAAGGTGAATCATCTGGACATGCATGTCACCCTACTCCAAATTCACAAGTAAGTGATGAATCAGATCCAACTCTTGCTACTTTAAGATCAAGAATTAAAGGTAAGAAAATGAGAAACTTGAATGAGATTTATAATCAAGAAGAAGAGAAATTAGATTTGTGTTCAAATTTTGCTCTTTTCACTCATGATCCTATGTATTATGAAGAAGCAATTAATGAGGAACATTGGATAAAAGCAATGAATGAAAAAATGAATGCCATTGAAAGAAATCAAACATGGGATCTAACTAATCTACCTGAAGGTAAGGATTGTATAGGAGTCAAATGCATTTATAAGACTAAATTTGATGCAGATGGAAATGTTGAAAAGCACAAGGCAAGGTTAGTAGCAAAAGGTTTTGCACAAGAACATGGAGTTGATTATAATGAAACATTTGCTCCAGTTGCTAGACTTGATACTGTTAGAATGGTTTTATCAATAGCTACTCAAAATAATTGGTATGTATATCAAATGGATGTAAAATCAGCTTTCTTGAATGGTTTTCTAGATGAAGTATATGTGAAACAACCCACAGGTTATGAAGTGCAAGGACATGAAGAAAAAGTCTACAGATTGAAGAAGACCCTTTATGGTCTCAAGCAAGCACCAAGAGCATGGTATAGCAGGATTGATTCATATATGACAAACAAGGGGTTCAACAAAAGCAATAGTGAGCCTACTTTGTACACAAAAATCAACAAAGAAGGTCAAATTTTGATTGTGTGTTTGTATGTTGATGATTTGATTTTTACTGGAAATTTCTCTGTAGACACTTTTAAATCAGCAATGAAGAAAGAATTTGAAATGACAGATGTGGGATTAATGAAGTATTTTTTGGGCATAGAAGTTGTACAATCAGAGAAGGGAATTTTTATTTGTCAAACTAAATATGCAAAGGATGTGTTAAGGAGATTTAAGATGTTGAATTGTAAACCAACACCTACACCAGTTGCTACAGGGACCAAACTTATTAAAGAAGACCAAGGGTCTAATGTTGATTCTACAACATTCAAAAGATTAGTTGGCAGTTTGATGTATCTTACATCTACAAGACTAGATATCATGTATGGGGTCCGTTTAATCTCTAGATTCATGGAGTCACCGAAAGACTCACATTGGCAAGTTGAAAAGAGAATATTGAGATATGTGGCAAGAGCTACAAAATATGGAATTTTATATTCCACAACTAACGATTTTAGTTTGATTGGTTTTACTGATAGTGATTTTTTAAGTAGCGTTGATGATAGGAAGAGTACTTCTAGACATGCCTTTCATTTAGGCACAGGTGTGGTCACATGGGCATCCAAAAAGTAGCCTATAGTGACACTTTTATCAGCTGAAGCAGAGTATGTAGCAGCCACATCAGTAGCATGTCAAGCAACTTGGATGAGAAGAATATTGAAAGATTTATTACAAGCACAAAAGGAGTCTACACCAATCTTTTGTGACAACAAATCAACAATCGCATTATAAAAAAATCATGTTTTTCACAAGAGGAGCAAGCACATTGATACAAGATTTCACTTTATCAGAGAGTTAGTGAACAATGGAGAAATCTATCTGGAGTTATGCAGATCTGAAGATCAATTGGTAGATATATTCACAAAGGCATTAGCAAAGGAGACCTTTGATTATTTAAGACAAAATTTAGGCATTGTAAATGTTGAAGTTGTTATTGGTAGAAATTAAGGGGGAGTGTTAGAAAACTGAAGATGAACTGGAGATAATTTCTCCATCCACAACTTAACTGCTTGTTCCACCTCCCTCCTACGCATGCATGCACAACAGTTAACTGACAGTTAGAGATCAATTAGTTCAAGTAGTTAACAATTGGTTTGTTTAAGCAATAAGAGGATTAGTTAGCTACAGTTAAGCAATTAGTTTATTTTTAGTTATTTTTGGATTTATAATCTAATTGAAGCCACCTTGGGAACAACATTGTAAGCAAGGAAAATAGAAGATCAATAAAATTCTTATTTTCAAGAATTGTTATAACAATTTGTTTCAGTTCTTGTTTTCTTGTTTAAGTTCTTGTTTTTTCTGCTCTCTTAATTTCTTCAATGACTGCAGTGTGATAAGTTGGTTTATTGGAAAGTCATGACCCTAGAATACGTTCAATGGAGTGAGAAGAGGAATGAACTAGAGGTGGCCCCTCAGGTTCCTCGAATACATCACAATAGGGGTACAATAATTCTTTCATTGCAATTGAACATGTTGGAGGACATGGCTTCTAGCTCAGCTACAAACCAATTAATCTCCACTACCACTTGTTTTCCAGCCATGCATATTTTGTCAGTTTGAATTTAAAACTTTAATATCTTCCAGCTCCTCACACACCTGAAGCTGCGCCCAATCTATCTCATTTAATCTATGTAGTTGTTTACTTGCTTAGGATATTTAATCTATTAATTCTCTCTCTCTCTACCTCTTCTACAGGCTTTGAGAGACTTCTAGGTCTATCTCTTTTTGTAAACTGTTTTGTATGCTTTGTTTTGATATGTAAAGAAAGAAGACTCTAATTAAGCTCTGCTTCCTTCATGATATGCAGCAACTCTATAGGAAGATACAACAATGTTTATGGGAGCAAATCAATGAATAGATAAAAAAATTTGTGTTTATTTTGTGTGCATTTTCCCCTATTTTTTTTGGTTTGTTTTGTCTTCAACAATTTGACATAAAAATCATGTGATCTGTTAGCTTTTATCAAGTGGTATCCAAGCTTAAGGTTATTCAAAGAAAGGCTTAGAAGAGCTAAAATTTATCAAAGCTAAAGGATTCATCAAGCAAAAGTATTCACTGTCAACAATGGCAGCCACAAGTACAAGCTTGACAAATCTACAAATTCCTCAATTCAATGGCAAAAACTATGACTATTGGTCTATCACAATGAGAGCTTTGTTTTGTTCTCAAGACATATGGGATCTAGTAGAGAATGGTTTTCTAGAACCAGTAGATGCCGCAACATATAATGCTCTATCTCAAGTAGAGAAGGATCTACTAAGGGATAATATGAAGAAAGACTCAAAAGCTCTCTTATACATATTTCAAGTTGTACATGAGAGCATTTTCCCAAGGATTGCAGCAGCAACAAAGTCCAAACAAGCATGGGATATTCTCCAAACAACATACCTAGGAATGACAAAGGTGAAAACAACAAAGTTGCAAATGCTAAAAAGAAATTTTGAAACAATCTTCATGAAGGATTCATATTCAATAGACTCATTCTTCACACAAGTGATTGGTTTGGTTAATCAAATCAGATGTCATGGTGAGACACTTGAAGATAGAAGAATTGTTGAAAATATTTTAAGGAGTTTACCCACAAGGTTTGATCCATAGTTGTGGCCATAGAGGAAACAAAGAATCTCTCAAAATTTTTAGTTAATGAGCTTCATGCATCTCTCATTTCTCATGATCATAGGCTAAGTTGGTCAACAAACTCATCTTTGGAGCATGTTTTCAAAACACAAGCTTCAATCATTCATGGAAGAAGTAGAGGAAGAACAAATTTCAGAGGTAGAGGAAGAAATTTGTATAGAGATGGAAGAAACAACCCATCAAACTCAACTGGAAGAGGTATCAGCCAATACCCAAATCAAAATACAACTCAAAATCAGCCTCAAGGCCAAAGGTATGATAAATCTCAAGTCCAATGTCATTATTGCAAAAAGTGTGGGCATTATTCAAACGAATGTAGACATAAACAATATGATTTTGGCAAAAAAAATGCAAATTTTACAAGAGAAAACCAAAATTACAATTTAGAATAAAGCTCCATGTTTTTAGCATGTAATGTTGTATAAGAAAATGAAAAGGATGTATGGTTTTTAGACTCAGTTTGTAGCAACCACATGGCAAGGAATTTAGAAATTTTTTCTAGTTTGGATGAAAATATAAAATCAAATGTCACTTTGGGAAATGACAATAAGGTAGCAGTCAAAGGAAAAGGGAACATCAACATTCTAACCAAGAAGGGGGAGAAAAAGTATATCTCTGATGTTTATTTTATTCTTGGATTAAAACATAATTTGATGAGCATTGGGCAACTTGTTCAAAAGGGGTATAGAGTGTTTTTTAAAAACAAAGAGTGCACAATTTTAGATAAATTTCCAAGTAATCAACTCATTGCAAAATTCCAAATGACAAACAATAGGATGTTTCCCCTATGGTTGAAACCTGATTTTGATGTAGATTGTGATCAAGCACACCACTCAATGGCTCCACAAGTGAATAAAGAAGAAAATACAGTAGTCATGCAAACAATGTTTCAATCAGAAATAAAAGATGAAAATTGGCTTTGGCATCTAAGATTTGGGCATTTAAACTTTGGAGGCCTAAATTTGCTTCATAGGAAAAGCATGGTCAAGGGATTGCCACTAATAGAGAAATCAGAAAGAATATGTGAAGGGTGCATCTTGGGAAAGCAACACAGAGAATCATTTCTAGTAGACAAGTCGATTTGGGCAAAAACACCTTTAGAGATTGTTCATTCAGATTTATGTGGGCCAATGCAAACACCTTCAATGGGTGCAAGATTCTACTTTTTTACATTCATTGATGACTACTCAAGGAAAACATGGGTTTACTTCTTAAAGCATAAGAGTGAAGTGTTTGATTCTTTTTGTCAATTCAAGGCTCTTATTGAGAAGCAAAGTGGGCACTACATCAAAGCATTGAGATTGGATAGAAGTGGTGAACACGTATCAAATAAATTTTTAATTTTTTACAAGGACCATGGAATTCACAAGCAATTCACAACTAGGTACACACCTCAAAAAAATGGGGTAGCTGAAAGGAAAAATAGAACTATCATGAAAATGGCTAGAAGCATGTTGAAAGCATAACATTTGTCAAATGAATATTGGGATAAAACTGTATCATGTGCATCCTATATAATGAATAGATGTCCAACAAAGAGTGTCAAGGACATGATTCCGGAAGAAGCTTGGAGTGGAAGAAAACATAGTGTTGCTCATATGAAAGTTTTTGGACATGTGGCATATGCACATGTGCCAAATGAATTAAGAAAAAAATTAGACAACAGAGGAGAAAAATGCATATTTATTGGATATAGTAATGAATCAAAGGCTTACAAGTTGTATAATCTAATAACAAAAAAGGTTATAATCAATAGAGATGTGTAGTTCATAGAAGAGAAAGCATTGGATGCAAGTGTAGAAAAAATAGTCAACATATCGTTAAACATACCACAAGAGGAAAATTAAGTTTTTATACCAACAAATACTATTTCAAATGTGACTCCTTCCACACCCATTCAAGCTCAACAAAGTGGTCCACAAGTAACACCATCATCAAGTGTAAGGGTAGCCTCACACATTCAAGCAAGCACTCCAACAAGTGGACAATAAACACCATCTACAACAAGGATTTTTAGTGCAAGACTAGAAAGTCCACATTCCATGGGTTCTACTTCAAGTGACATGTCAAATCCTACCTTGACAAGCTTAAGGAGACAAAAAATCAGAAGTATAAGAGACATTGACGAGCAAAATGAAGGTGAAAATAATGTTGGTTTGATTTCTCTTTATGCTTTATATTCACAAATAGATGATCCAATTCATTTTGAAGATGCAATAAAAGATGACATATGGGTATATACAATGGATGAAGAAATAAATGCTATAGAAAAGAATCATACATGGGAATTAGTGAGTCTTCCAAAAGGAAAAGATGTCATAGGAGTGAAGTGGGTTTACAAAACTAAGTTGAGTGCAAAAGGTGATGTGAAAAAATATAAGGAAAGGCTAGTTGCTAAGGGTTATTCACAACAACCTGAAGTTGATTACAATGAGACATTTGTTCCCGTAGCATGTTTAGAGACCATAAGAATGATACTTGCCATAGTAGCTCAAAAAAAGTGGCCTGTTTATCAAATGGATGTAAAATCAGCAATCTTAAATGGCTATCTTGAAGAAGAATTTTACGTTGAACAACCACCTGGGTATGAAATTTTAGGCCAAGAAGACAAGGTTTATAGACTTAAGACAACACTTAATGCTCTCAATCAATCCCCAAGAGATTGGTACTATAGAATTGACTCATATCTCTTACAAAATGGTTTCAATAGGTGTAACAATAAGCCTACATTGTACACAAAGATGAATGAAAAAGGAGAAATTCTAATTGTATGTTTGTATGTTGATGATTTGATATTCATGGTTTACTTATCAATTGATTTATTTAAAGGAGCTATGAAAAAAGAATTTGAAATGACTGATTTGGGACTAATGAAATATTTTTTAGGCATTGAGGTGAATCAAAATGAAAGTCGTATATTCATCTCTCAAACAAAGTATGCAAATGACATTTTGAAAAGGTTTAAAATGTTGAATTACAAATCAGCACCAACACCAATTGTCATAGGTTTGAAGTTGAGAAAGGATGACAAAGGATCCAATGTAGATCCAACTTTGTATAAGAGACTTGTTGGTAGTTTCATGTACCTAACAACCACAAGGTCGGACATAATAAATGGTGTAATTTTGATCTAAAAGTTCATGGAGTATCAAAAAGACATGCATTGGAAAGCAGGGAAAAGAATCCTAAGGTATGTGAGTGGAACAAGAAATTATGGGATTCAATATTCAAGCTCAAATGAGTTCAAGCTCATAGGATACACAGATAGTGATTGTGTTAGAAGCATTGATGATAGGAAAAACACATCCGATTATGTTTTTCATTTTGACACCAGTGTAGTATCATGGGCTTCAAAGAAACAACCAATTGTCACACTTTCATTTGTTGAAGTATAATATGTAGTAGGAACAGGGGCGTCATGCCAAGTAGTTTGGATGAGAAGAGTGTTATAAGAGTTGAAGCATGAACAAGAAGATGCAACAAAGATATATTGTGATAACAGCTCAGCTATAGCATTTTCCAAGAATCCAGTTTTCCACAAGAAGAGTAAACATATTGACACTAGATATCATTTCATTAGAGATTTGATTAACAATAGAGAGATATTTTTGGAATTTTTCAAGGTTGAAGAGCAACTTGCAAACATTTTCACAAATTCGCTTGCAAAGAACATGTTTGAGCATTTTAGAGAAAGCATGGTTGTAACTGATTTATATGATAGTGAATATTAAGGGGGAGTGTTGGAGGACATGGCTTCCATCTCATCTACAAACTATTTAATCTCCATTGCCACTTGCTTTCCAACCAAGCATATTTTGTCAATTTGAATTTAAAACTTTAATATCTTTCAGTTGTTCACATGCCTGAAGCTACACCCAATCTATCTCATTTAATATATGTAGTTTTTTACTTGCTTAGGACATTTAATCTATTAATTATCTCTCTCTCTCTCTCTCTCTCTCTCTCTCTCTCTCTCTCTCTCTCTCTCTCTCTCTCTCTCTCTCTCTCTCTCTCTCTCTCTCTCTCTCTCTCTCTCTCTCTTCTACAGGCTTCGAAATACTTCCAGGTCTATCTCTTTTTGTAAACTATTTTATATGCTTTATTTTGATAGGCAAAGAAAGAAGACTCTAGCGAAGCTCTACTTCCTTCCTCGTATGCAACAGATGTAAAACTGATTGTATGAGCATCAACTCTCTAGGAAGATACAACAATGTTTATGGGAACAAATCAATGAATAGATTAAAAAATTGTATGATTATTTTGTGTGCATTTCTCCCTATTTTTCTATTTGTTTTGTCTTCAATAATTTGGCATAAAAATCCTATGATTTGTTAGCTTTTATCAGAACAAATTGAGGTACAATTTTTCTTCTCTATAAGTCGACATTACCAAGAGAAAAATGATTTTCTACATTTTAAAATTTATTAATTGCTTTCCCTATGGTAGAGCTAGTGGATGATGAAGACTTAAATTGATACCTTTCAATCTTTGAATAGTTTACAAGTATTGTGAGAATGCTCTTATACTAGATGTTGAAGATATTCATAGGATTTGCTGAGGAGTATATCAAATCAACCTATTGGCATCATTTTGACAATGTAAATGGTAGAAGATTCAATTTTTCAAAATTTTCCAAAGTTCTTGATGATATTTTAGTAGAGCCTCTGAAAAAGTTTTGTTGAAAATAATTCCCTAGTGATGGTCTGGCAATTTAAATTTTGATGCATGATGTCAGCCAACCAAATAATCTATATAAATCAATCGAATCAATCCTCTTCATCATCTAACCAACAAAAATCTGGTTTCAATTAACTACAAGACACCAAACAGATTATTCTTTGTATGGTGATGCAATTGCCGATTGTAAAAGTAGTAGTTCCACTTGCATTGACTATACAGTCTGGGTAAAGACAGAGAAATGATTTCTCTTCTATTTCTAGACAGGTTGGATTCCTTTAGTACATGAAAGGACACTCTTGAAATAATATTATAAGTAAGAGGCATGAAGACAATTGAAGACAAATGAGTGTGTGAGTGGCAGAGTTGAAATTGGTTGTAGGAGGAGCTAAGAGGAGCTAAGTGATCAAGATAACATCATGTTTGTTGTACTTGTTCTATCTAAATTTTAGTAATCAGTATTTCACAATAAGAATATTAGGAAGCTGGGCAATTTCCACTTCCAACTTTTTTTTCACACCTCATGATTTTCTAAACCAAAATCCTTGTTCCTATTTTATGCTTGGAGTTAATAGTTGATTTCATTTTTGCTATAATTTTTTAAGTTTTGTATATGTTTCCAGTAACACACCACTAAGTCTAAGTCTAATTCAATTGACTAGAGAAGCACATGCTTCAAAAATTTCATACAATTTTGGTGTTGGAAAAAATATGGTTCATTTGCAAAGGTATGTACATTGGCCCAATATGATTCCATGTAAGAAGACTATAAAAGGGCATGAAGTAGCTAAATTATTATTTTTTGATCTTTGGGTGCATTTTGGTTTGCCTAAGTCCATTGTTTTAGAGATGTATTCTGCATTTTGGGGAATTTTCAAACCACTTTATGGGGCAAGATGGATACCAAACTCCAAATAAGCACAAATTTCCATCCTCAAACTGGTGGATAAACAAAAGTTGTAAATAGGACTTTGGTATAGATTATAAGGGAATAAAATAGAAAGCATCCAAGGTCTTTGAATGGGTCTTTGACATATATCCAACACTCATGCAATAGGGCAGTACATACATCCACTAAAAGATCACCTTTTGAAGCATGTTTAGGTTATTTTCCTACTAACCCAATTGATGTGGCATTGGCACAACAAGAAGGGGAAGATCTAGATTTAGAGGTAAAAATATCAACAAGATTCATTGAGAGGGTTAGGAGAATTCATTTATAACAATTAGAGAAGTCTCAAGCCAAGTACAAGGCTAGACATGATCAGCACCAAAAGGAGCACACTGTAAAAGTAGGAAACAAATTGTGTATGTATTTGGGAAAAGAGAGACTTCAAGAATAATATAAGAAACTCAAACCTTTAAGGTATAGGATATTCACTATCTTGGATCAGATTGGAGAGAATGCTTTCAAGTTTGATTTGGACCCATTCAATCAAATGTACTTAATAATAAATTATGATAAATTTCACCTATATAGTCATCCATGTTAGACAAAGAAAAAGGGAAATTGCTAACCTCCATAGAAGACTCTATCTTGGATGTACAAGGGAAGTTAGAAGATGATGTAGTTTTGTAGTGGAATGTGAAAAAGACTAAAATAGGTGCACATGTATCTTGGTAGGTCGGTATGAAAGGAAAGACACCAAGGCAGGCAAGATGATACCTCAAGGAGAAAGTGGGAGATATTTTCCCACATCTCCTTAACCACTAAGAATTTTTGGGACCAAAAGCCTCCCAAAATGGAGGTATGATCCATAAGGATTAGGAAAAAAACCTCTTCATAATCCAAGCAAAGAAAAAACCAAAATTAGTCATCAACATATCTCAATTCTAATATTTCTTGTATGGTAATGAAATTGCCAATATATGCAAGATTATTTTTGTAACTATTGATTCCTTGAGGGCCAACTATGTAATCACGAGTCTCTATAGGGGTGATTTCAAAACCATTGCCTTGCTTAAAGTCATGGTTTGTAATGTCCCCTTTTTTTGGGTTTTCTTGCTTTATTATTGGTGTTAACTATCTAGGTTTGTGTCAACATGTTCAGAGGGTTAAATAAATGTTACCAATGAGCTTAGGATGTTTAGAGGAGTCATATGGTGCTTTCAGATGTTATTTTTAGCTTTTGGTTTGGGCTCCAAGATTCTTTGAAGGAGCGTCTATTTTTAATAAGTCACCCAGTCAGGTCTGTTTATCATCTTCCATAATCGAAATTACTCTTGTGTAGTTAATTTTTGGTTCTGATGCATTTCAGCCATTTCCACTAATTAGGTGTAATATTGAGCTCTATTTAATTAATTTTACTAAGGTTGTCATTTTAATTAAAATAATTATTTGGGCACCTCATTGTTATAGCTCGTTGGAAAGAAAATGAAAAGCTTTAAATGATGAGATGCTTAAAAGTGACTTTTAGTGAGAGAAATGTTTTAAAAATAAATTAAATCACTATTTAGAGTTAAAAGGTTTAATAAAGTAATAAAGTGATTTTAAAAAGGAGTTTCTGGAAAGTTCCCTAAAAAGTTTATAAAAAGGGGAATTGAGAGCTCATTTGGTATGTTGAGTTTATTCAATTTCTCTGATTGAAACCCTTGTGTTTCTGGAGATCAAACTTGGTTCATTTCAGCCTCTAGAGGGTGAAAACCCTCTTGGGAAGATTAGTTTCAGTGGTGAAAGATTCCTCCCTAGCTGGTGATTGTCAAAGTCACTCAGATTTTGCATCGGTACTTCAATGGTTATGGTATGAAATTAATGAAAACTTTGAAAAGATAGTTTTCAATTTTTGTTGTTGTGATCAAAGTTTTGCCAGGAAAATTATGTCTGGATGCCATGTTATGAAATAAGGGTTTTACATGGATTCATTTTGTTAAACAGATAATTTAAATAATTTGTAATATTTGTGAATAAAAACAAATTGTCTGAGAATTTATGAAAAGCTTAATGAAGAGTTTGAAAGGGATGATGAAGGGAGGCATCCAAGTATGATGCAGATTTAGATGAATGAACATGGTTGGATTTGCTAGAGGGATGTTGGAATAAACAAGGGCTGGTTGTTGCCTTTTATGGTCACATATTTCACATTGAAAAGGTTGTGTAGGGTTTCATTGAGGCATGGTACGTTGTTAGGAAGTGTGGCACCATTTCCTGCACTCATTTATGGAGTCTTTGGAGCTAGCCACCCCATTGGGAGGTGATTTGGAGCTGTTCCTAGGAGTTGTTGTAGAAGTGTTTAATTTTTCAACTTTATATTTCTTCCCAACCATTTCAAGTGTTATGGATCATCCATTGCATTGTATGTGGCATTTGAAAGGTTGGATATCTTGAGTTGTTAATATTTCTTGTATTTATGATTTATATCAGCATCAGTAATTGTTATCATATTAGTCTCCAATGATAATGAAGTGCAGGAAACTTTTTGACAAAATTTTTATTTTTTATCCATATAATTTGATATGCAATGGTGAATGTTTAATGATCTAAATATTAAAACAAGTTGTTTTGTAACTCTCACACTCAGAAATTCACATTGGTAAGCATACTACAGAGTGTTGGACGAATCACCAGCTCACTAAAATTAGAAAAATTGAGTTTGTTTCACAAAATCTAGGTTAGGGATTTTATAGTGGTATCAAAGCTAAAGTTCTTGCTAGCCTTTGGGTAATTTAGGAAATTGGCTTTCAATTTGAAGCATGGCAACAGAAGATAGAAAATGGTTGGTAATATTACTCTACAAATCAGGCAATAAGCTCAGTATTCTATCTCAACCAAGGGATGATGCTTTGATCACATTGAGAAAAGTAGAATGTTTGATCCTTGTTGAGCAGTCACCTTCTGAATTGTTGTAGATAGCTCTTGTTCCTACAGTGACTTCTTTGGGTCAACATAGGTGGTTGAGACATACAAATGATAAGATAAGACTTCTTTTCACTTCATGTTTGAGAAAAATAATGAGAATTTCAGCACTTTAAGCTCCATACAATGATAACACAATGAAAGAGATAATTCAACTATTGGTGGACAATTTACAGGATTTGGATGATATCAAATGTTCTCATTTTTCTAGAAAGGTTTCCATAATTGAAACATGTGCAAAACTCAGATTGGGAAACATCATGTTAGATTTGGGGTTGAATGATATGATTCACCAAATGTTTCACCATTTCCTTGCTACATTCAAAAAATATCATGTTGATAATGTTATTGCAGCCATGCAAACCATTATGATTTTGGTTATTAATGAAAGTGATTCTATTTTCCAGCCTATCTTATCTATGTTATTGGTTGTTTTGAGGCAAGAATAGGTTAGTCCTACAGCTGCATATAAATTGATCTTCAGAGTTTCTAAATAGTGTGAGAAAAAGTTGAAGCCTCTCTTGGCAAATGAGGAGCATGAGGAAGAAAAAGAAAAATCAGAAGTTATCCATAAGATCATTGAGAAAAAGGAAGTTAAGAAGAAAGAAGAATTGTTTCCTTGCGATTTTCAACCTACAAGTGATCTAAGAAGAGCAAAAATCATTTGAGGAGAGAACAACGTTGTTTCACATGCCAAGGTGTTTGGACACCTAATCATACATGTGGAAGCCCTAAAGAAGATGAAGCCATGCCAACAAGTTCACTTTAGTAGAATGATGATATGGGTAAAGAAGAATCACTTCATGCATCTACAAGAAAGGGTCACATGAGTTTCCATGATAACAATGAGGTTGAAGGGTATGTTGTTATGGAGTTTGACAAATCAACAATGATTGATCAGCCACATGAAGATATGGACTCTTTTGATGATCCATTATTTAAGTATAGCATTGTCTCACCATCTCTACATAGTAGTTGCAAGGAATCAAATTCTAAGTTAGGTGACCTTGAAGGTGATATTGTTAATACATATGAAGGCAATGCGTTATGTAATGAGGAAATTAACTCAGACAAATTGGATCAAAGTCAATTAGCAAGGCAAGAGTTGAAGGTCAATGAAGGTACAACTTGCAACCATAGGATAGATGTTAAGAAAAGTAATACACTTGGTTTTCAGTTGGGTACAACTCTTGGACCAGCAATTGATGAGGACAGTCCTGATTTTCTAATTATGGAAAACACTCCATTACCCTCACATAACCATGAGGTGATAGATGAATCATATGAGGAAGTTAGTGGTAAGAAACCTTACCTTATTGATACTTAAGATTTGATGGCTAAGTATGAGGTAATGGGTGTGGATACAAACTACACACAATCTGATTTTGTACATCATAGCATGGAAGATGCTCTAGAGACAGCTGACATAGAGAGGAACGTTCTTGAAGGTAAGTCAAAAAATCATTTTATTAAGCTGATTTAAATCTTTGTCCTAGTGAGTCACGTGAATTGAAAGAACAACTAAAAGTCACTGAGGATAAGGTTGTTCAAACTTTAACTCATTTTGATAGCATGCACAAGTTCACTGAATACCTCCTTTGGATAGCTAAGCTTGAAGAAAGGCAAAAATGCTTAATGGTTGGATCTACTATATCAAATCTGCAAACTATCAAACATGCTTTAGAGGTAATGAAATCAGATTACCTATATTTTGTTTCAGATAGAGACCTTGCCATCAAATTTGCAGAGAAGACTTATAGGGCATTCACAAAAAAATAGAAAGAAGTTGATGAACTTAACCTTGAGTTAAGTTTAGCTCAATTTTCTCCTTATAAAGTAAAAAATCAGTCACATGTTGTAGCCACATCGAGGGAACAAGAATGCAGTATGGCTACCATGGAGGTTGAAAAGATGATTGAAGGAATTAATGAGCTTGGAAGTGATGAAGAATCACTTAGTGACTCTAGCAACTCGACTATCATAGAGATTCAACATGATGAAAGCACTTGGGATGGGCATCATGAGTGCTATTCAGTTGGGCCAGACAAGCAGATTTTGCATGATGAAACATCTTCCATTAATAATGCAAAATCATCTCTTCATGATCTAAGTTATGAGACACCTTCTAATTCATGCGATGGGAATGGTGAGGCATGGAATTTAAGTGATTATTTAGGTGTTCCATTGACCCAAGTTGGTGAATTTCACCTTGATTTCATTGTGAGGTATGCTCATCATTTTTATTTCATCCCACATATGAATAATTTGACCACATTTTTGATGGCACATAAGAGTGGAATGGATAAAGGATTACACATATCACTTTGGTATGAGGTGCTTCCATCTTTGAAAGAAGAATCCAAATTTTGCAGGTCTTCTAGTTTGTTTCTACCAGATGATTATTATGATTGGATACAAATACAAAAAATAGAGACTTGGCACATTGGGATTCCAACTATGATCAGAGTGGCACATCGTCAGCATGGTGGTTCCTTTCTGAGACTAAATTGTAACCCTAGGATTACATTGTTTTGTAGTTAATTAGTTGTTGGGGATGAGAGAGCCAGTATTGACTTTCTAGAGTTTACTCCTATGGTGCATTAGTTTGGTTCTTTCAAAGGGAAATTCTTTGAAGAGTTAGTTGAGTTTATGTAGTATTTGATTACTCTTCTTACAGGAGGTTTTCAGGAGGTCTCTTGTGTTGGTACCTTATAGGACAGTGCTTTGAGTAGATGGTGTTACAAATCTTCTACATTGAATTGGGACATTGGGATCATCCTTGGTTTCAGTTTGGTTCAGTCTATTGATTGTGGGGTTGTATTGGCATTGTTTAAGGACAAGCAATCTTTGGGAAGGGAGGACTGTAATGTCTCCTTTTTCCAGGTTTTCTTGCTTTGTTATTGGTGCTGAGTTTTTGGGTTTTTGTTAGCATGTTCAGAGGGGTAAATTGATGTTACCATTGAGCTCAGGAGGTTTAGAGGAGTAATATGATGCTTTCATATGTTATTTTTGGCTTCTAATTTGGGCTCCAATATTCTTGGATGGGGTGTCTATTTTTAGTAAGTCATTCAGTCAGGTCCCTTTATCAAAATTTATCATCAGGATCACTCCTACATAGTCAATTTTTGGTTTCAATGCATTTTGGCCATTTCTACTACTTGGGTGTAATATTGAGCTACATTTAATTAATTTTAATAAATTTGTCATTTTAATTAAAATAATTATTTGGTCACCTTAGTATTATAACTCATTGGAAAGAGAATGAAAAGATTTAAATGATGAGATGCTTAAATGTGACTTCAATGCCAAAATGTTTTAAAAATAAAATAAATCGCTTTTTGGAGTTAAAAGGTTTAATAAAGTAATAAAGTGATTTTAAAAAGGAGTTTCTAGAAAGTTCCCTAAAAATCTTATAAAAAGGGGAATTGAGAGCTCATTTGGTATGTAGAGTTTATTCTATTTCTCTGATCAAAACCCTTGTGGTTCTGGACATCAAACTTGGTTCATCTCACCCTCTGGAGGACAAAAACCCTCTTGGAAAGATCAGTTGCAGTGGTGAAAGATTCCTCCCTAGCTGGTGATTGGTGGAGTCACTTAGATTTCGCATCGGTACTTCAACGGTTATGGTATGAAATTAATGAAGACTTTGAAAAGATAATTTTCAAGTTTTGTTGTTATGATCAAAGTTTTGCCAAGAAAGTTATGTTTGGATGCCATGTTGTCAAATAAGGGTTTTACAAGGATTTATTTTGTCTAACAGATAGTTTAAATAATTTATGATATTTGTGAACAAATAAAAATTGTTTGAGAATTTATGAAAAACTTAATGAAGAGTTTGAAAGGGATGATGAAGGGAGGCATCCAAGTATGAGGCAGATTAGATGAATGAACATGGTTTTATCTACTAGAGAGACATTAGAATAAACAAGGTCTAGTCGCTACCTTTTATGGTCACATATTTCACATTGGAAAGGTTGTGTGGAATTTTGTTGAGGCATGGTACACTGTTAAGAAGTGTGGTGCCATTTCCTAGACTCATTTATGGAGTCCTTGGAGCTAGCCACCCTATTGGGAGGTGATTTGGAGCTGTTCATAGGAGTTGTTGTTGTAGGAGTGTTTAATTCCATAACTTTATATTTCTACCTAGCCATTTCAAGGGTTATGGACCATCCATTGCATTGTATGTAGCGTTTGAAAGGTTGGATATCTTGAGTTGTCAATATTTCTTGTATTTTTTATTTATATCAACATTATCAATTGTTATCATATTAGTCTCCAATTATAATGAAGTGTAGCAAACTGTTTGACTAAATTTTCATTTTTTTATTCATATAATTTGATATGCAATGGTGAATGCTTAATGATCTAAATATTACAAGTTATCCTGTAATTCTCACACTCAGAAATTCACATTGACAAGCATAATACAAAGTGTTTGATGATTTCCCAGCTCACTAAAATCAGAAAAATTGAGTTTGTTTCACAAAATCTGGGTTAGGGATTTTACATGGTTTCTCCTAAGTGAATTGAATAGTCAGAGTAATAAAAAAATGATGGCATCTCTTCAGTTCTTGGATGCTTGGGAGTCCTTTAGTGCATGAAAGATCACTTGTGGAGTGTGATAAATAGGAGGCACAAATACAATTATAATTATGAGTGTGTAAGAGTCAGATTTGGAGTTCAATTGGTTTTAGAAGAAGGAAGAAAGGAACAAAGAAGAGATGAGTGAGAAAACAAAAGTCTTTGCTATATTTTTTCTACTAATCTCTTTGTAAATTGTCTTTGGCTATAAGATCATAAAGTTGATCTATTTCCACTTCTATCTAGTTTTACCCACACTAATGTTTCCATGTTAAAAGTATTGGTATCCATTATTTTTCTTGCCTTCTCTTTCTCAGTTCCAATTCCTCTATAAGGTGAACCTCTAGAGATCACATCAACCTACACTTATCTGGGGACTCAGATTTTTTAACTATCATTTAGTATGAATCCTACCTCTCATTTGTGCCTGTGCAATGGACATGTCTCCCTTTATGTCTTGGAGTGCCAATACTTTCAGATCCATTTCCAAGATATCCTTTTGAAGACACAACTTTTTAATACAATCATCAATCATATGGTTATGTATGGGTTTGAGGTTTGGGGGCCTAGTTTTGGTTTCATTTTTTGGACTCATATTAATAGGGTCAACACTCATGATCTTCAATGTATGATCTATTGCAAACAGTTTGTTCCTTAGTGTATCATCTAAGTTGAGTTTTCTACCTAGCCTTTGTGCTTTGACACTATCTTCAAGGTTATTATATGCATTAACAAACTCAAAAACATGGGGAATTCATTTTTGTGCCATTATGTAATAATATTATAGATATTAGTTATTAATCCTAGGTGTCTAGCTTAGGTGTCTTGCATTTTATCTTATTCAATAAGCTTTCCATTCCCATAGGAATAGGAAGAGTCATTGAGAATGTGAATTGATGGGTCATTTTTTGGCTTTAAATTGTAATGTTTGCTTCTTTTCTAATTTGAATCATGAAATAAGAATTCCATTGCCATTCCAAATATGATCTAGCCTATCATTAGTATCATACCCTGGTAAAAGCAATTTATTATTCTTCTCATTTTATAGCTGTACAAACCTATAAATAAGGTTTTTCTTTCTGCTTATAAGGGCATTTCATTTGTGCTTGTTTGTCTTGCTTGCAAACATATAACTATTGGTGTGGTAGATTGTGTATCATTCTAATCTTGGAACGTTGAATTCCCTGCTACGTGCATTAGAGTCCATTCTACTCTATTGGCCATTAATAGAGTGTGTTAAAAATACATCTTCCTACATTGGAGTGCCTGTTGTGACCTGTCACGACCTATGTTGCTTATTTATTCGACTCTGTGCTATGTTGGAGTTTTCCCTTGTTATGGACCTACCGTGACCTATGTTTCATGGTGTTTGGATCATTGCATGGCTGCAAAGGCCCTATGTTGACCTATGAAACACTTGAGCCATGACCTATCATTACTTGCGTGGACTGGTGTGGCATTTTGGTTTTTTGGCATGTTGTTTTGGCCTAAAATTACATATAACCAGACTGTTTAATACTACTTTATTACTAAGGTGTTTGGCATTACATTTATTCTTCCTTATTTGGCATTACATCTATTCTGCTTTGAAAATACCAATGTGGCATTTGGGATACGTGGAGTTCCCAACCTATCATTAGCATTGTTATCCTTTTACACAATGAGTTGAATATCATTTTTTGAAGAAAGCCATACATTTTAATTATTTTCCAATATTGGAATTTTCAAAACAAAAGGAGAAGAGGTAATTCCATTTTTTTATGCTTTTTATTAAAAAAAGCAAAATTTCATTTTTAAATGTTTTTTTCAAAATTAAAAAATTTAAATTTGAAAGCATTTAAAACTTTGAGCAATTTGTTAATTGCCTTGAGCAAGATACTCTACATAAAATTGGCAAACAACAATCAATTTTTTTAGATTTGAGGAGAAATAAGGGGAGATACTTTTTTTACTCATTCATATATGTCAAAAAACGTAAATCCAAAAATCAAGAAAAACTGAGTATATTGATGTATGAGTTTTTCTTTTTAAGCTGATGTTAATGATAAAGTGAATCATTTTCAGTACCTTTGCATATATAGAAAAGGGGACCATTTTAAAGTGATAAGGAACCAATTGGGGTTAAATAAAAACTCAAAACCTCTAAAAACTTGAACAAAAATCAAAACCATGCATTCCATCAAATCCATTGTTGGCATTACCTTGATTGGCAAAGATAGTTGGCTAGAATGGTCTCAACAAGTGGAGAACACACTCATCTTCAATGATTTATGGTTCTATATTTGTGATGGTTCAACACAACCAGATGAACCAACAAGGAATGCAAAGGACATTCAGGTATGGAAGTAGAAAAACTAGAAGGCTTTGGTCTTGATGAGGGCATCAGTGGATGGAGATGTGTTTCATCATATACATGGGTGAAATACACCATGGGAAGCATATCATAAACTGAAGGACCTATATGACTCCCATTCAAAGTTAGAATTCATTCAGTTGCAGTTGAAACTATTCAATTTAGAGTTGAAAGATGGTGATGTGATGATATTGGTTCTAAAGATATGTGTTATCAAACATGATGTTGAAGCAACAGGTGTCAAAATAAACATATACATGACTTTATTCATAAAATCCCTTCTTATCAACTATTCAACCTATTTGGAGTCTCTAAAAGCAAGCAATCAGTTGAAGACTCTCACATTTGGCTAGTTGGTTGAAAAGATGGTAGAAAGAGAAAAAGGCATTTAGAAGGAAAACAAAAACCACAATAGGTGAAAGTGTGTGCTATGTCAAAAAAAACTCCTTCAAACCATCAGACAAGGCCACATCTTCCAAAAATGAAGGCAATAACAAGTACAAGCACAATTACAAGGGAAAAAGTGGGAAAAATGAAAATCATGGTGGTCAAAATAAAAAATAGAATGATAAATAAAACCTCTATTGTGAAGAATTGACAACCATGAGACTGATGAATGCAGGACTCCATGGGATAAAATTGAAGCATACCATAAAATGAAAGAGGAAAATTCAAAGAAATAGTCAAAAAAGACAAACTCAGCCCAATTCATTAGTGAATGTGTGTTTTCTAGTATAGATGATGAAGCAAATAGTGTCTCAATTAGTTCCTCATAGTTTGATGCTTGGCTTCTTGATACTTGTGCCACTCAACATATGAATTTTCAAAAAGACTTCTTTGAGGAGTACATTGAATAAAGTTGTGGCTCAGTATACCTCACAGATAGATCAAGTCTACAACCATAGGGAAGAGGTACAATTTGACTCAAGTGTCCAGGGCTTCTAGACTACAAATTGAGAATGTTCTCTAACTTCTTTAATTGAAATGAAAATTATTGTCCCTAGTGCTCATAAGAAAACAAGGCCATTCTATTCTATTGGATAATGGTGATATCTCAATCAAGAGAAAAAGTGACAATGCAGTCATCTTGACTGGATATGAGGAAGGGAAACTACTCAAATTGAAAGGTGAGCCATCAAATTCAAAGAATTATGCTCATCTTGAGGAAGATAGAATGTCTCCAAACATGTTGTGGCATGCTCGATTTGGGCAAACTCACTATAACAACATTTGTGTATTGAAAAAGAATGGTGTTATTGGGATGCCTATATTGCCCACAAATTTGAATGAGAAGTGTGAATCTTGCATCTTAGTTAAAAAAGCAAGAGAACCATTTTTTAAGTCACAGTGGAAAGAAGATAGAAAATTGTAGCTTGTTCATTCAAACTTGTGTTCTCTTCCAATTCTCTTTATTGGTGGTCATAAGTACTTCATGTTGTTCATTGATGACTACAGTAGGATGACATGGATATACTTTCTGAAAAAAAATTAGAAGCCTTCAATACTTTCAAAAAGTTTTGAATAATGATTGAAAATGATGCACAAACCTACATCAAGACACTTAGGACAGATAATGGTGGTGAATTAACATCAAAGAAGTTTGAATCCTATCTTGAATAAAATGGGATCAAACACCATCTCACAGTTACTCAAACTCCACAACAAAATGTAGTTGAAAGAATGAGTAGAACTATGATGAATATGGTTTGTGCAATGTTGTATTTCAAAGGGGTAAATCTACACTTTTGGGTTGAAGTAGCTAAAATAGAAGTATACCTTCACAATAGATCACCATCAACAACTCTTGAATTATATACTTTGTATGAGATGTGGTGTGGTTACCTCCCTTTAGTGTGACATCTTCAAAATTTTGGATCTACTTGTTATGCATTGATTACAAAGGAGAAGAGAGAAAAATTGGACTATAGGAGTCAAAAATGCATTCATTTGGGATATTCTGATTCTTCCAAGGTATTCAGGCTATATGATGAGAAAGAGAAGAAGTTTCTTGTCGTAAGAAAAGTTGTCTTTTAGAAACTGCAAAGGACAAAGTGCATATTGATTAGTAGTTGAGTTGACTAGATAAATATGCAAAGTTTGATGTCTAAAAAGAGAGTGATTTGAATGTTTTAGACAATGAGTGGGGGATAGAGAGTTTAGAATCTATTGATTTTCTATTGTCTCCCATATATGAGCTTGAAACACCTCCTAAAGGAGAGAGTAAAACTTCATTAGATATTGAATAGTGGCCAATAGAACAGAGGGCAGATAGTGAAGGAACTTCAGAGGATGAACCCAAAGTACTTGTAGCATAGAAAAAGATGCCTAAGTGGGCCACTCAAACACTGAAAGATGTGAGGCCTGATGAAGTTGGGAAAATAGGAACTCAAAGTGCAAATGCAACCTCATCTCAACCAAATAAGTCTATTGATGAAATTCAAGGCATAATTATAAAAATCACATTGGATGATTATCAAGAGGAACTCAATGTTGCATTTGATTCAGAACCAACAAATTTCAAACAAGTTAATAAGCTTGAATCTTGGAGAAAAGTAATGAAAGATGAGTATAATTCACTAGTGAAAAATGGGACTTAGAATCTGGTTGATCGACCATATGGTTACAAACCAATTAGCTACAAGTGGGTCTAACATAACAAATACAAGGTAGATGACTCACTTGATATGCATAAAGTAAGGCTTATCACAAAGGGTTATGCTTAAAAGAAAGGAATTGACTATAATGAAACCTTTGCACCTATAATAAAATGGACTACCATTCAGACCATGTTGGCTCTTGTAGCTCACAATAGATGGAAAGTTCACCAAATGGATGTCAAAACTACATGTTTGAATGGAGACCTAAATAAAATTGTGTACATGATACAATCTAATGGTTTTACAGTAAAGGGACAAGAGCACAAGGTATACAAATTGGAAAAATTGTTGTATGGTTTGAAATAAGCCCCTTGAGCATGGTACAAAAAACTAGCTGAGCACCTCATGAACATGAACTTCAAATGTTTTGAGTTTGAAGATGCAACTCTTTTCATAAAAATAGTTGTATTTGTGGTGGTATATGTTGATGATTTTCTCATCACAGGAAATAATGAATTATACACTGCAAAATTCAAATCAGAGTTGATGAAAATCTTTGAAATCACTGATTTGGATTATCTTCATTACTATTTGGGCATTGAAGTAATTCAAAAACCAAAGTATTTCTTTATCACTCAACATAAGTATATTGGTGACATTTTAAGAAAGTTTAAAATGGAAGATTATAAGCTTCTTAACACACCCATGGAACATAATCTCAAATTGACATCTGAAGATTCAACAGAATTGGTTGATGCCACATGATATAGATAACTCATTAGAAGTTTGATTTATGTGACTACCACTCAACCAGATGTATCATATACAGTTGGTGTCCTTTGAATATTCATGCAAAAACCTAGGGAGAGTCATTGGGTAGTAGCAAAAAGGGTTCTCAAATATCTCAAAGGCACACAACATTTTGGGCTTAAATACTCTAGGGCAGGAGACTTCAATTTGGTTGGGTATTCAGATTCTGACTATGCTGGTGATCATGAAGATGAAAAGTCCACCTTGGGTTTTTTAATGAATTTTGGAAAAATAATTGTCAGTTAAAAATCCAAGAAGCAATCATTACCATCAATTTCTTCAATAGAAACAAAATATATGGCCACTTTAAGGGCAACTTGAGAGATCTTGTTGCTCAGAAGGGTTCTTTCAGATTTGCAGGAGTAATAGGTTTTGTCAACACCTCTCATGGTTGACAACACTTCTACAATCTAGATGGCAAAGAATATAGTCTTTCATAACCAAACCAAGCACATCAATACCAAATTTCATTTGATTCAACACTATGTGAAATATGATAGTGTCAAGTTGCAACATTTCCCAATAGTAGAGCAACCAACAGACATCTTGACAAAAGCATTTGGATGATAAAAATTTGAAAATTTTAGAGGAATGCTTGGTCTGACAAAGACCCCTATAGATTAAGGGGGGGGTTGTAACAATATTATAGATATTAGTTATTAATCCTAGGTATCTAGCTTAGGTGTCTTGCATTTTGTCTTATTCAATAAGCTTTCCATTCCCATAGGAATATGAAGAGACATTGGGAATGTGAATTGATGGGTCATTTTTTGGCTTTAAATTATAATGGTTGCTTCCTTTCCAATTTGAATCGTGAAATAATAATTTCATTGCCATTCCGAATATGATCCAGCCTGTCACATGAGAGAAAAAATTTCACAACTCTCTGTTCTTCAAATAAGATTGCATCATTGAGCCTCACTAGATGATAAAATTATTGATACTTTTGGACTAGTTTTCTCCTTTTGTTTATCCACATCTCTATTGTTAGACTACCCCCTTTTAGGTATAATTTGGATGCCCATTTAAGCTTCTTCCATAAAATGAATTTATCATTAGAGCTATTATATAGGATATCTATGAGCATTACATCTAGGAAACTTGGACCTCTCCTCTTCTGCTCAGCCCCAAGCTTGATTTTTAGGTTGAGCATTTATCATAGGTGGTGGATGGTACTATTATTCATCTTTACTATATCCATTATCATTGGACTTAAGGCTTGAGGTTTCCCCTAAACCACTTTAGGGTGTGCCCCTATTGTTGGGGGTTGAGATTGATCATCATATTCTATGTGGGGATTGAATTTGTTGTATTTGCTCTCTCTAGCAAGTGGATACCAAGGAACACTTTGTCTTTGAATGCCTCATTTATTATTATATCTGAGGGAGATACCATTGTCTTTGTAGAGACTCAGGTGACTCTCTATTTACTTTATTTTGTTACTTATATCAGCAATGTCTACCCCTTTTTCTTTAGGATATTGTTACCATTTGACGTAAGTCCTTTTGGGAAAACCCTAGTACCCTAGGTTGATCATCTCCTTCTTTCAACCCATCATGAATATTCATGGCATTAAGTGTCCTTTAGATATTTCTTCTTTACATGTAAAGGGGTTAGGTGAGTGAGACAACACTCATTTTTGCACACCAATACTAATAGGTGTCCTAACACACTCTCTTAGTGACATGAATATTCTTCTTCTCATAATTTTGAATTTTATCTTCATATCATAGATATACTCCTCCTCGACTGCTTCCAAGGCCATAGGGACATGCACACATTACAAGTTTATTTTCTTCCACTAGAGTTTCTTTAGCCTTGGATGTTAGGACTAATTTTAGAGGGAGTGCTTTAATTCCTCCTAGGGTTTCCAATCCTGCCCTTCTCAACCCTAGACACTCCTTAATTAGAATTGTTAGATCCCACATTGGCCCTTTTACAGTGATACAATGACATGGATGATCCCTTTTGCATAGTCCTTGTCAGAGATGTATGATAGAACTAACATCCTATGTTTTCAAATTTCATTAGCCCATGCTCTTTAGTGGGTCTTGCTCCCCACACATGGCTATTTTTACTATTATCTTAACCACATGGTTGAAGTTTTATTTACTTGGGCTTGTCACCCCTCATTTATTTTAGGTGATTTAGTTTTTTTAATTTTTAGTCCTTGATCCTATAATCCTTTTACACTAGCACTTTCGATTGTAATTGAATGTATTTTCAAATCCCATCGACCTAATTTTGGTAATTCATGGACATAATTATAATTTATTTTTATTAGTTCTTGGTTGTTTACATTCATAGTGTTGGTTCCCAGTTGTACACCTCTTGCACTCAGCCTTACACACTTTGAGAAAATGAAAAAAAATGATGAAAAACCCACATATATGCCATTATAGTTGGGGAAAGGTTTAACACTAAGATGGATTAAACATAGACAATGATTGGAAGACACTAAGAAAGGGTACGATTAGCTCCCTACTACTTTTGGCTCTACCTGAACCAAGGTGAGAGGGCGTAAGGGGTAGCTTGCTCACATGGAGGGATACTACAATTCAATCTCCATGGGGTTTATTGGCATACAAACAAACACAAATCTGACTAGGGCATAACCAAGTTTGCACACTCCGTCCAGGAAGGGTTGTCACATAGAATGAACAAATGCTCTAAGCCAAACATAAGCTACTAAATATAGATGTAAATATGATTGAAACCTTCATTTTTACAAAAAAAATCAATAATAGAGGGCCAACTGGAAGACTACAATGCTAAACTTCAAAGAACAATATATAGACACATTTTATATATGCAATATTGATACATCTATAGGCAAACAACACTCAGAATATGCAATAGAGTGTATTATTTGTAGGGTACGACAGTGTAGGATGAGTTAATTAGTTATCAAAGAGTGGTGTAGTGGTGTGGTTTTTTAAACAATAGGATCTCCTTCAACAGGCATGACATCATTTATTTGCAAAGATGTAAAAAACTAAAAAACAAGCTAAAGAAATTATTAGGAATAGTTTGCATCCATTGGTGCCAATACAATGCAAATATTCAAATGATCTTTGAAACCTTACAACATACACTGTAACTAGAGATTCAAACACTTTCTCCTATCAAATCCATAAACCCAAGGTGCCCTTAAGAGGTTATCAACAACACATTTTCAAATCATAGTGTATAAAGGAATTTATAACTTAGATCTATGCCCAAAACAACTGCTACCATTTATAAGCATTAAAACTAAATACCCAATAAGTAGAGCATGTAAAATGTATTATTTGATTTCGTTGACAAAGTACAATAGAAATCATAGCTATTTTCCATTAACTTGAAAATAATCTATACATACATCATTGTTCAGAATGTGATCAAGGGGAAAAGCATGGCGAGTTTGTTATTTTAATAGGGGAGACATATACAATGCTCTCAGAGCTTGCTAATGGTTGTACAACTATAACCACTTTAGCAAGAGAGACAAGACACACACACAATAAGGATCCTAAAATTTGAAAGAGACAAAAGACCTATAAAGAACAACCACCAATAACCACCTTTGAAAAGAGGATAAGCCCTTTTTGTATACAACTCTTTCACCTAGAATATTCTAGGAATATACTTCAGCTGGAAGATGCCCTTCATCATGCCTGGAAGTTCATGCCTTGCAAGAAACTAATTTTGGTAACTACCTATCCTTGCAATGATGAATATTTTAAACAAACCCTTGATCTTCTTGGCTGGAAATGTGCTACACTTGGGCTTGAGGGAGAATATCCCTTTGAGAGCAAAACAAGCTCCTTGTCTTCATGTGTAACTGTTTGGCCATGCTCTCTCCTTAATTATTTGCAAATATAGAATCTTTTTGACATCTACCCTTCTCCTTGTGTAGGCCAAAGAATACCCCTTGCCTTGTCATGATTGCATTGGAAAACTCCAGGTGTGATAGAAGCAAAGAAGGATCCATGGTCATTTGGATAATATGCTTAGAATGGCCCATCTTGGCCTCATAAACGCTGAAAGATATTTTACCTCCAAGAAGGTCTTCAAAAAAAGAAAAATATTAAAAAAGATAATACTTAGCTTTGCTTTACCTTTTTTCCTTAATGCCAAACTTTCCCTTGCCTTCCACATTTCTATTTTGCCTTTGATCTTTTAGGGTTGCCACCAAACTTTATAATGACTAGGTACATTATTTTACCTTTTAAATCTTGGCCTCATCGTTTGACCCTCCACATGGATTATATTAATAATGTGGCTCTCTTCTATTTAAAATATCATTCTTTGAAAAAAAACTTCCACTTGGACATGTCATATATTTTGGAATGAACATAAATACTCACGTGGCCTCTTGAATGCTTATGTGGCCTCTGATTTCTTTTGAAACTTTGTTGCTCCCATTTTGGACCATCTCTCCTTTTACTGCATGTTCACTAGTGGGTGGTGGACATTGGCTTGAATCGAAGGCTCTAGGCACAAAGTGTATGAACAAAAAGTCTGATGACCAAATCCTTTGAAGCAAGGGAAACTCAGAATAAAATGTCTGACCAAAGATTCTGAACAAAATTTTCAACTTGCAAAAAAGTTTGACTTTACATAAAGTCTAAATTTACACAGAGTCTGACTTTACACAAAGTTTGAATTTACAAAAAGTCTAACTTTATAAAAAGTTTGACATGACACAAAGTTCGACCTGTAAAATTTCTGAAAAATCAAACTTGAAAATTTTCAAACAAAAACTTAAGAATTTTCCCAAAAATTTAAGAATTTGAAAAGTCAAACTTGTGATTTTTTTGCAGCTTATTTTTCCATCGGATATCCTCGTAGACCTTTTCACCCAAACTACAAATTACACCAATGCAAACTTGCATTCAACGTTGAGAATTCTGCCACTTCAGAGCCTTTTCAAAGACATAAAACATCATACTTAGCATTATTTGATCTTCCTAGCTTGATTTTAATCATAGACCCTTTAATCTTATTGAAATATGAAAACATTAAGCATTGGTTAGAACTGAGAGTATATAGGGTTTTCACAAGGCAAAAGCTAGATTTTTTAACTAGGGTGAACACTTGCAAATATGAGGCAATAGTGGAATATTTGTTGACCAACTTTTGGTCTTGCAAGCCAAAGATTGGGCACCCCCTCCTTTTTCTTTGCAAAATTCATCCAATCCATGTTTTGGATAGATCATCCCTCTACTGCCTTGTGCAAAATGTTCTCTATCAGACCTTTCCTGAGAAAAGCCAAGTGTTTTCCTCATTTGCTTAGCCAAGTGCATTTCAGGTTTGTCAAGAGTAGTTACTTCACCTACAGTAGACCAAATCGGGTTTTCCAAATGACTTTACTTGTGAAATTTTCATATGTCAAGTTACTTGGTAAACCCAATTTGGTCATTACGGTGTAATTCAGACTTTGAAAACGTCTTTATTTATAAAGGTTAATAAGTAAAGACACTTGCAAAACTTGATTTGGTCTTAGCAGACAAAATCAGGTTTTCCAAGTGTCTTTACTTGTTTGTTTTATGATTTGAAGTTGATGCAAAACCCAAAGTAAGAGCTCATGAGAAGTTTGAAATGGTCTATCTAGTGCAATTTAGGTTTGTACAGGTGTATTACTTGTCAATTTTTATAAGCAAAAGAAGGAAAAAGGACCCGATTTGGTCTATGTAGCTTACCAAAGGCATGGATTTTCTTCAGAGAGAACATAAGCAAAGAAAGTGGAATTTTCACTTTTCTAAAGGATAATTGAAGAAAGGCCAAAGGGTAGGTCTGGAAGCAAGTTCCCTTGCAAAGGGCTTTTCATCGGTAAGGGGACGTCTTCACTTCTTTTGAAGGGTCATTTGCAGGAGTTTCAAAGGGTAGGTACCCTTGTAGAGGGCACCATGAGGAAGAAAGGGATGAAGAAAAAAATCTGAAAGGTACTTGCCCTTCAAGAAAAGCCAATGCCAAGAGAGAATTTCCTTCAGATAAAATGTTTGAAGGAAAGAGATGCCAAAGCTTGAAGGTAGAAGAAAGACACAGAGAATTTCCTTTAAACAAAATTCTGAATGAATTCTTTCAAACTTTTTGTTTGAAGGTAATTGCTTGAACAAAATCTTGAAGGCCGATGAAGCATAGTGCAAAGGGTGAGCAACCAAAAGGAAATCCTTTAGACAAAATGTTTGAAGGAAACCCTTCAGACAGTTTGTTCAAAGGACAAAAGGAAAATCCCATAGGAGTGTAAAAGGAGAAGGTAAGGAAGAGACAAAACATGGGCAAAGTAAAGAGCAGAAAAGGACAAAAACATAGAATAGTTCTAGTAGTTGATGAAGTCAAAGGGTAGAATCAGAGACCACTCAGACCAAGACAAGTGGCATAGACAACTCAACCAAGGGAGTTAATATATTTAGGTAGAATATATCCACTGAAAACCAATAAAATAGATTGTATTTCAAACTATAGAGGAGAGCAACCCATGTTTTCATGCTTCAACATTAATGCACAACCAGTTACGCTCAGCGTTGAAGAGAACATGGTCTAACCACAATAACTTGGGGATGGATTTGTCAGTTTCTAGGAGTATCCCATGCTTTTGTAGGCCCAGGATAGCAAGGGTAGTGGCTTGGACATCTACAACATGACTCTCCCATACGTAGTTTGAATAATATGGAAACAACATGGTCTCTTGTCTCTGAAGTGTTTGAATCTAGCATGGGTCTCCTTTCCTTGTTCTATTAGCATCTTGCTCTATATAATTATAACTTTTCATTTTGAGAGGATATCTCTCAGCTTGTATGGCAAAGCCCTACATGAATTTACCTTGAATCAAGACATAAGCATTTTACCTCCATTTGGGTTTACACTTTTACATATGTCTATGGTTTTGATCTTGTGTCAAGTCATTTTATTTCATGCTTTCATAGTTTGCATCCAGCATATTTAGTGTATTGTGATTTCTTTCTTGCAAGGCAACAAGAAGTGTCCATAGCATAGTATAAACACATGTGAATAGGCTGCCATAGTGTGTCTTAGAACACCTCTAGTAGTTCTTCCTCCCTATATCTCCATAGGGTCCCTTATTGAAATGTTGATGTAGGAGAGTTTCTCATCTTGAATGAGTGTATGTCAGCTTGTCTTGGTGTAAAGTGTATGTCAAAGCTAAGTAAACCAACCATTTTGGTGCATCACCGATTTAGTTTAGGTTCTAATTTTCAGTATTTCTCTCCCTTTTCATCCCCCCCATTGTTAGTAGTAAGAAATCCAGGGCCTCAAGGTGCATCAAGGGGAGATAGCCCCTAATCTAGAGATTCATCCCTCACGTGTTCCACCCACAACAAGAGGGGTGTCTCTATTGTGTCACGTAGATGAAGAGAGCTGAGCCTCCCTTCAGAGGGTGCAATCCACTATGTCAATAATATTCATGCACTAATATTTTAGAAAAGGGAACAAACTTCTCAATGTAATTTTGGGCACTAACATTGGCTCTTGCATGTGGATGTACACCCCCTATGGGTGTGCAAAGAACCCCAAAAAATAAGACTAGGTGCCAATCCATTGGGCCAAAGAGTCAAAACTTAACAAGTTATTAACAAACACTCACATAAACTGAATAGGACAAAGACAGACCAACAAAAACAAATCAAGAGGATCTGAGAATGAATACATGACACAAAAACACCAAAAGTAACTATATAAACAAAGGCCTAACACATAGGGGTAATAAAAAAATGAAACTATACACTATACAATAATTTACACAGTTATGGAATTAGTCAAAGAAATGTTTAATATGTCTACCATTAACTAGTAGCTCCAATATCTCCCAAGTCTCTCAAAAAGAAAGTGTGTTCCCTAATTCTGTAGTCAATGGAATAAGGGCACATCCACAAGGCATCAAACTTTCCATGCTTGCCTTTTTCCTCATGCCTATTGTCCCAAAGTAAAACTAGATCACCTACTTGAAAAGTTTTTGGAGCAACCTTTCTATCAAATATTCTCTTGAGTCTTTCCTTGAACTTGAGGTGTCTCTCATGAGCTTGTCTTCTAGTTTCACCAAGCTCAACAATCTATCTTATTTTATTTTCATAACGGTTGATTTCATCATCATCTTCTAGCTACAACATAAACTGATAGGTTGGAAATTGTAAATTCATAGGCAAAATAGCTTGAGATCCATATAGAAGCTCAAAAGGGCTTTTGCCTATATCTCTCTTAGGTGTAATCCTGTCAACCCATAAGACAAACTTTAGATGTTCACCCCACTTTTTCTTAATTGTTTCCAAAGTTTGTCTAATGATTTTGAGCAAGTTTTTATTACTATATTCTACTTTCCCATTCTCCTGAGGGTTGTAATTGGAAGTGTAAGTTAATTCGATCCCATATTATTTTCATAATACCACCAAAGGTTTATCTCTAAAATTCATGGCATTATCAACAATTACCTTAATAGGCACACCAAATCTACAAATAATCTGATTCAACAAAAAGTCCATAACCATTTGGTGTGTAGTCTTCTTTGTAGGGATCACTTCAATAGACTTTGTGATGTAATCAGTTATAACCAATATCCATCTATGTCTATTGCTTGATGAATTAGTGATTTCCCCAATGAAATCCATTCCCCATTATCTAAATGGGCCTTCAATCATCACAGATTGCAAGGGAAGAGAATCAGAAGATTTTAACCTTCTAGTAAAGCACTGACATTTTTTACATCTTCTGAATTTTTAAGCAACATCCTTGAATAATGATGTCCACCAATAATCAGCTCTCAGAATTTTATGAGCTCTGACTTTAGGTGCAAAGTGACCACCACATAATCCATTGTGAAAATCTTCTATTAAATCAATAGTTTCTTCTTCTACTAGGCATCTCAAGAGAACCCCATCTAGATTCTTCCATGGCATTCCACTCTTAGTCAAGAGGTATTTTCGGGATACAAGCTTAAGAGTTCTCCTTTGATTCTTATCCATACTAGGGGGATAATTCAGATTTTACAAGTAATAAACAATGTCTTTATACCATAGAGATATGTTAATTCTATTCAAAGAATCATCAACATTAAAAAAAATAATGTTTACCTCAATAGCTTACAAATTTGTCTTAGCCATGAGCTTGGCTAGACCCATTGCTCTCGCTAGCTTGGTGGATTGAATATCCATGTCGTACTCTTGCAACTTATTGACTAACCTGCATCTCTTGTTGGATGCTTCAATTTGAGTGAAGATGTCTTTCACCATTATATGAGCTACATATGCCACAATCTTTGAACTCAGAATATAAGGTCTAAATGTTTTAACAGTCTTCAAGAGAGTGTAATATTATTTTTCCATGATGGTATAATTCAATTTAGACCCTTGCATAGCTTTGCTAAATAAATCTATGGGCTACTCATGACTGTCATCATTCTTTTGAAAAAGAATAGCAGCAATACTATTATGTGATGCAAAAGAGAATATTTGAAATTCTTTAGTGTAGTTAGGACTAGCCAAGATATGGGAAATTTTCAAGGCTCACTTGATGTCATTGAATGCTTGCACATCCTTTTCCTTCCCACTTGATGGTTTGGTCTTTTTTCAACATGGATGTGATAGGCATAGTGATCTCTGTAAAATTAGACACAAACCTTCTTATGAAATTGATTTATCTAAAGAATGACTAAATTCCCTTCTTGGACTACAAGATAGGCACTTTGTCAATGGATTCTACTAATTTGAGGTTAATCATGACACCATCCTCAGATGTTATATGTCCCAAGAACTTTGATTTTTGTATTCTGAAGTGACACTTCTTAGGATTAAGTGAAATGCCAAACTCCTTGCATCTAATGAACACTTTCTCTAGATGCTCCAAATTTTCTTTTCTATTCTTGGAGTACATGGTAATTTCATCTTGATACACATCTATGAAATTATTAATTACCCATATAAAATCAACATCCATAACTCTTTGAAACTATTGACCAATTTTTGGTCTTGCAGGCCAAAAATTGGGGACCCCTATCCTTTTTATTGCAAGAGTCATTTAATCTAGGTTATGGCTAGTTCAACCCTCAGTTGCCTTGTGCAAAATTTTCTCTGTCAGACCATTTCCCATGAAAAAACCAAGTGTTTTCCTCTTTTGCTTGTCAAGTGCATTTTGTGTTTGACATGTGATTTGTAAAAAATTCATAAGCAAAGCCACTTGCAAACCTCGATTTGGTCTTGGATGCTTCAAAAGACAAGTGAATTACTTCATAAGGCCTTTCATCAGCAAAATGAACCAAGTGGAAAATCTAAAGGGTCATTTTTAGGATTCTCGAAGGGTATGTACCCTTGCAAAGGGCACTTAGGTGGCAAACAGGACCTTTATAATTCTTTCGAAAGGCAACTTTGGAGGCTAAGGAGCCCTTATGGGGGGCAAGCGATGAATAAAGTGGATCTTTTCAAAAGTCTGAAGGGTAACTTTGGGCTTGAATTTCCCTTGCAAAGGACAACCAATTGGAGCAAAGGGACAAGATAGAAAGCTCGAAAGGAACTTGCCCTTCGAAAAAAGTGACAAGCCCAAAAGAGAATTCCTTTAGACTTTTTGTACGAAGGAAAACCAAGGAAAAAAAATCAAAGGAGAAATCCTTCAAACATTTTGTCTGAAGAAATTTGATAGTCACAAAATTTCAAAAAAAATTGAAAGATAAGAATTCTGAAGGGTAGGTGTCTTTGTGGGGGGCACTTGGTTATGAAGTGGACCATTTCCATTTTTCCAAAGGGTCACTTTCCTTTTAAAGAGGACCATTGCAGCTTTTACAAAGGTATTTTTTCTAAAAGCAAAGGTCATTTTTGAATGCCAAAGAGGACCATTTCAATCTTTTTGAAGGGTCACTTTCCCTTCAAAAAAGTTCATTTAAAAAAATGCTGAAGGAATTGTCCTAGTGGGTGACAGGCCCATGAACGTCAAATTCAGGGTGATAACCTAGCTGTTGGGATTCAAATCTCTGATGACAAGCCCATGAATGTCAAATTTAGGGTGATAAGCTAGCCATTGGAAAAAATCAAAGGAGAATTCCTTTGAACATTTTTTCTGAAGGAACTCAGAAAAGGAAGCTCGAAGGCCCGCCAAAGGAAAGTCAAAAGGTAACAAGCCCAAAGGAGAATTCCTTCGGACAAAATTTTTGAAGGAATTCCTTCAGGCTCTAGGGCTTTGAAATTCCTTCAGACATTTTTTTGAAGGAATTCAAAGCTGAGACCCTGAAGAATGAATGAGTGAACAAGCAAAGAAAGGAGCCTGGGAGAGAATAATAAGTGCTGAGAGCTCAAATTGCCCAGATAAGAGGGAAATAGCATAGTAAGGGAAAACAAGGTGGGTAACCTAGAACACAACCACATGAAAATAAAACAAAAGCTCAAAATTCTCTAGGTGGCATAACAAGTCAAAGCATAGACCCAAAGATGAACCAAACCAAGGTAGGTGGCACAGGTGTCGCTAACAGGAAGAGTAAATGCACATAGGTGAAATAGTCTCCACTGAAAACCAATAAAATAATTGGTTTTCAAACTATAGAAGAGAGCAGCCCGTGTTTTCTTGTTTTTCCAGTAATGAACAACCAATTGTGCATAGCATTGAATAGAGCATGGTCCAATCAACATAACTTGGGGATGGCCTTGTCAGTTACTAGAAGAAGTACCCCATGCTTTTGTAGGCCCAATACATCATGGGCCATGACTTGACACCTATAGCATGGCTCCCCCGTATCAATTAGAAGGAGACGGTAACAACATGGGCTTGTGGTCATTGTAGAATATTTTAATATAGTATGGGTTTCCATCCCTTGATTGGTCATTTTGTTTATTTTCCAATCTTTTTATATATATTTGTAACTTCTCATTTGAGAGGGATCTCTCAACATTGTATGGTGAAGCCCTGAAGAATTTACCTTGAATCAAAAGAAGCATTTTACCTCCATTTGAGCTTGCACTTTTGCATATGTCTATGGTCTTATCTTATGTTCAGTCATTTCCTTTAATACTTTCATAAGTTTATACCAACATATCTAGTGTATTGTGGATTCTTCTCTGCAGGTCAACAAGAAGTGTCCAGCTCAGAGTATAGATGCATACGAACAGACTGTCCAATAGTGTGTCTTAGAACACCTCTGGTATTTTTTTCCTCCCTATACCTCTATAGGATACCCTATTGAAACACTGATGCAGGAAAGGTTCTCATTGAAATGAAGTGTATGTTTACTTCTTTCTAGTGTAAAGTGTAGGTCAAAGTTGAGTAGACCACCCAATTTAGTGCATCATCACATTAGTTAGGTTCTATTTTTAGTATTCCTCTCTCTTCCCCTCCATTTTTAGCATTAGGAAATTCAAGGCCTCAAGGTACATCAAGGGGAGCTAGCCCCTAATCTAGAGATTCATCCCTCAAGTTTTCAACCCACAGCAAAAGGAATGTCTCCATTGTGTCGCGTGGAGGAAGGGAGTTGAGTTTATTTTTAAAGGGTGTAATTTGTGGCATAAATATTTTTTGGCACACCTAGTGGGTTTTGAGTCCTATAAGTTTCAAGATTTGTGTTGGTCTTGATATTGTTAAAAATCCAAAAGAAGGAGCTATTATTTAGCATCTGGGGACTCCATTTAGGAACTCAGTCTCTAGTTAATGATCAACCTATCATCCCATGCCAAAGGTCACTACAAGATCTTCTTCTAGGGGTGTCCTTTTTGAATTTGAGTTGCCTTTGAACTCAACAACAAGGCTAAGGTTTGAAAATACTCACCCTTACATAGCAAGCCACTTTCCCAAACCAACCATAAGGTACACCTACTCAAGGAGACCTTGGTTAAATCCTTTCACAACCATGGCTTTCCCTTTTATGGCCTTCAATGGTCAAACTCCCTTGAACCTTCAATAATACGACCTAATTCTAGGGATATCTCTCAAAAGTGTTCCTCCCTTTAGTGGAGAGGACCCAATCACTGTTGTCGAGCATAACAAAAATATAGCCAACCTTTGAAGCATCCATAATATCATTGAGGAAAATGTAGCCATCAGATTGCTAGCCTTGTCCTTCAAAGGGAAAGTTTTAGACTGGTATTGGACCTTGCCTATGAACTTAATTAGCTCATGGAATGAGTTAGGGACCCTCTTGACAAATAGGTTTAGGGGAAAAAGTGACCATTTGTCTCTAGCTGAGCAATTGACCACCATGAAGAGAGTCCCACATGAGTTTATGCAAGATTTTAACACTAAGTTCCAAAAGACTTGAGATATAATCCAAATTCTTGTAAGGCCAACCCCAATCTATGCCTTTCTTTACTACTTAAAGGCCCTGAATAGTGACATTACTATCATGATATAGTTAATGGGTGGGAATATTTTGCCTACAACTTATGAGATAACCATAACTACTAAAAATTGCCTTGTTCAAGTAGGGAAGATAGCTCTTAGACCTCATACGCCACTCTTTCTTGATTTATAGCCCTCAGTTCAACCTACTGCACCCACTCTAACTCCTTTGCCTAATCAAGAGAATCCATATGTTACCCTTGAAAATGATCTCCATGAAGTTAAGAGAATATTGCAGATGTTACCAATGAGTTAGTTGCCCTCAAGAGACAACAAGCTCAAAATTATAGAACAAATCAAGGCTACCAACAGTTTGGGAAAACAAATAGAACTCCCTTTCAAAATTTTAATCAAGTGCAAGGTCAAAATACATAATTCAAGCCTTATCAGAGCCATAATCCAAATGCTCATTCATCTTCTAAGGCTTTTATCCCCACTCAAAATAATTTGGTGCAGGAGCAGCCCAATAATCCACCCTTGGGGCATGGCCAAGAGCAGGTTGCTTATGCTAGTAAGCTAACAAATCAAAGCATGACAACACAAGGTGATCAGGCAACCCAATTCTTAAATTTTGAGATATCAACACAACTTGGGATGGATAGCAGGTAGGCTCAATCTAATTCCACTCTTATGAATCACTTGGAAGGAGAGTTCTACGTAGTCAACTATGTGGGGCGTGTAAGTAAATAGAATTATTGTGTTGTAGCCAACACTAGGTCCAAAAGGAGAGCTATGGATGAAGCTCAAGAAACCACTCAAGCACCTATAGTGTTTCCTTCACCATAAGCAAATCAAAAATTTCCCAATTACAGACCACCGATTGCAACTTCAGCTCCTCAGGTTACACCACGAGTTACGAATCTCCCCAAGGAAATATCTAAAGGGGGAAATCCTTCATTCAATGTATTGGACCAAATGAAGAAGTTACACATGAACATCTCATTGTGGAATTCTTTAGCATTATCAAGACAAAAGGATATGTTCCAAAAGGAATTGCATGGGCTAGGTGAGCAAGTTATCCTAACAAGAAATGATAACATGTTGATAGTAAATGGGGATCCTCCCATGGGAGGTCAAGAAAAGAAGGATGAGAAGGTCCCTCCCTTCTATTTATCCCTAATTATTGGTGATTTCTTGGTCCACAATTACATCATTGATGGTGGAGTAAGCACCTTAGTTATGCCCAAATGCATAGCTGATAAGCTAGGCCTAAATATGAGCAAATGACTAAAGGAGTTCTACAGTTGGATGGATCACCAGCTAAGACCTTGGGAGTGGTAAGAGGATTGAATATGACTCTCCATGCCTATCCAACCTTCTCAATTCCCCATGATGTGGTAGTGGTAGATGTTCCTCCTTACTTCGCTCTTTGCTTATCAAGGGATTTCACATCCAAGATAGGTGGATACTTGGTAGCCAATTGGTCTTACATGGGTTTTAGGACAAAGTATGGAACTAAAGTTAATATTGAGTCAGAGCCCATCCACAAGGATCACCTAGAGCCTTACTTTCCCAAAGCGATGAATGTGAACTACACAATCATTGATGAAGAAGAGCTCCAAGTGGACCAATCTCCATCATCTTCCCTTGTAGGAGTTATTGACCTACTCCTAGATGAATGGGGAAATGATAATTTTGAGCATGATTCTTACAAGTTCATTGAAGAAGCTAGTCTTAGAGTCTACTGCATGCATGAGAAATATGCTTTCATGCTAAAATTAATGAAGACAGATCCATAGGACTATGGTTTGTGGCAACTATTCTTTGATGAATCTAGAAGCAAGTTGGGAGCTGGTGGTGGAGCAATGCTAGTTTCACCTTCAAAGGAGAAATACTTCTCAACTTTTAGGTTTTAGTTCTCATATACTTACAATTTAATGGAGTATGAGGCCCTTGTTCATGGACTAGAATGGGCAAGGAAGAGAGGAATCAAATAATTGTAGGTATTTAGAGATATCAAGTTGATTGTGAACCATGTGAGAGGTAAGAGATTGACCAAAAACTCCTTACTCAAGTCTTACAAGCACAGTGTGTGGGAATTTTTGGAAAGCTTCACTACTTTCAACATCATTTCCATTCCAAGAGAGAGAACCAACATGTGGATAGACTAGCAACAGTTCGTGCTTAGTTTGATATCGCAAAGGGGGTGAGATAAAGTAAGAATCAACATCACTTAAAGGTGATTGTGAGGCCTTCCATACGAGACAATGTCACCAATTGGCAGGTGTTTGAAAGTGACTAGCAGATAGCACTTTTCTTATAGGAAGAAGCTGAGTTCACTTCTAAAAATCAATCCAAGCTGCAGTAGCAGTATGATAGGCAAATTGCTCAACTAAAAACCAATAGGCTTCCCAAAGGTTTGGTAACTCTTGAGATCATCTTCAACGAAGATGACCAACTCAAGAAGGACAAAGCAAGCATGTCAACCAGGAAAGAAAATTATGAAAGGGTAGAGATATAAAAGGATAAGCTACTTGCACTTAGGAAGGTATGTACAAAAGAGGAAAAATATGCTTTTATTATGTTATGCCAAGAGCTTGCTGATGTCTTTGCTTAGGAGTATGGTGATTTGAAGGGATTTGATCCAAGCTTGTCCCAACACACCATTGAACTAGAGGAGGGTGCCAAAACCATCAAGCAAAATCAAAGGTCAATCAATCCAAATATCGAGCCTCTCATGAGGAATGAACTCACCAAATTGATCGAGTCCAAGATCATCTTCCCTATCAAACACTCTTCTTGGCTGGCCAATGTGGTCCCTATTAGGAAGAAGAATAGAGAGATCAGATTGTGTGTGGATTTTAGAGACATGAATAGAGTCTCACTAAGAGACCAATATCCCCTGCCAAGTATGGATTATATTCTTTTGATGGTGACTAGTAGTGAAAGATTCTCCCTCCTAGATGGCTACTCTAGATACAATCAGATCTTGGTACAAGAATGTGACCAATACAAGATAGCCTTCTTCGGGAAAACACACCTATAAGAAGATGCCATTAGGATTTTTGAATGCTAGAGCTACCTTCCTATGTGTTATGGATATGGCTTTCCAAGGTTTGATCAATGACATTGTGCTAGTTTATCTTGATGATGTGACAGTCTTCTCCAAGGAGACAAGCGAACATTTGAAGCACCTAAGGCAAATCTTTGAGAGGTGTAGAGAGTTTGGCATCTCTCTCAACCTAAAGAAATGCATGTTTTCCATCCACGAAGGCAAGTTATTGGTCCATGTCATTTCAAAATAAGGCTTGTCCATTGATCTAGAAAGAGTACACACCATCTTAGCACTGTCCTTGCTTAAGCACAAGAAGGGCCTAAAAAGTTTCTTTGGTAAAATAAATTTCATTAGGAGATTCATTGCTAACTTTGTTGAGCTGATCAAACCACTAAATTCCATGCTAAGGAAGGATGAGATGTTCACGTGGACAACAAGAATAAGAGAGAGCTTTGAAGGCATCAAGCAAGCTATCACCCAAGCTCTTACCCTGACTAGTCTAGACTTCTCCAAGGACTTCAATCTATACATCTTTGGGAATGAAGAGGTAATCTCTATTATGCTCACTCAAGTGAATGGTGTGAACTTAGAATAACCTCTCACTTTTTTAGCTAAGGTTTAGAAGACTTCAATGTTAGATACACGTATGTTGAAAAGCATGTGCTTGCAATCATACAAAGTTTGAAGAAGTTCAGACATATGTTGTCTAACAGCAAGATTCACATCATAGTGCCACATCCTAGTGTAAAAGACTTCTTGCTGAGTTGAGACTTGAATGAGAAAAGGGTAGGGTGGATCACCAAATTAATAGAGTATGACATAGAGATCAAGACCACCAAGCTAGTAAGGGGAAGAGGGTTGTGTGAACACCTCGCTATGGACTTAAAATAGATGGAGGATGTTTTGGTAATCCACAATGAAGCTATAGAAATAATACCTACAACCATGAAGAGCTAGGCACAATACATGGTTCATTTCCTTCGAACTGATGAGTGTCCACAAGGTCATGATAGGACCAAGAAGAGGTATTTTAGAATCCAATCTCTTCCTTATGTCCTAGTTGATGGAGTGTTATTCAGAAAGGACTTTTAGGGGTACCCTTGAGATGCATTGATTCAAACCAAGTCAATAGGGTACTATACAAATTCCATGATGGGCCAGCTGGTGGCCACTTTGCTTCCCAGGCTACAACTATAAGGATTATGAGGGCTGGTTACTTTTGGCCTAGTTTGTTTAGAAATACTCACACTTGGGTGAGGAAATATCAAAAATGTGCTTTCTTTAATGAGAAGTAATGGTTACTTGATATGCCTCTCCATCCTATTCAAGTGGAACAACCAATCATGTAATGGGGGTTGGATTTCATAGGGGTGAGCAATCCTCCTTCTAGTGCTGGCCACAAGTGGGTTTTGATTGCTACGAATTATTTCACAAGATGGGTAGAGGCCATAGCTTTGAAAGAGGCAAATGAGAGTGCAGTCCATACTTCTATGAAGGCATAGTTATAAGATTTGGGGTCCCAACCATAATCATTTCTGACAATGTATTGGCTTTCTTGAGAATAAAGACAAGTGAGTGGGCATTAAATTATGGCATCTATCTCAGTACTTATTCTAGCTACTACCCATAAGGGAATGGGTTGGCCAAGTCCAAAAACAAGAATATGATCAAGATCATAAAAAGGACAATGGAGGAAAATCAAAGGTCTTGGCATGCCAAGTTGAAGATAAATCTTTGGGTAGATAGGATCACTCCAAAGAGGGTGATTGGGAATTCACCATACACACTTGTGTATGGAAGGGAAGCTAGACTTCTCATCTCACTTGAGTTACTAGCCTTGGATCTTGCCCATCAGCTGTAATTGGTAGAGAGAAATAGCCTAGAAGTTAGGTATTATGAGTTGATGGAGCTTCAAGAAGTAAGAGACCAAGCCATAGATGCAATGACCACCCACCAATAGTAAACAAAGAAGCATTTTGATAGGAGGTTTATGCCAAGGAGCTTCTTAGAAGGTGACACTATTTTGAAGTGGGATGAAGACTGAGACAAGCTTGGAAGGCACACAAAGTTTGATTCCTTATGGAGTGGCCCATATGTCATCATCCAATGCAAGCAACATAATGCTTTCCAAATCTTTAAGCTGGATGGTGAAGAGCTACATATCCCAGTCAATGGGATATATATTAAGCATTGTCACTAGATTTCTTTTGTCATGTACATAGTTTCCTTTTTTTCCCTCATTTTCCCTAAGTGATGTTATGCATGTGTGTAGTGTTTTTAGCCTTTGTGTGTGTTTCTCCTTATTGTTTGAGGTAAAATCCTTGTTGGCTCTTAGGTCTTTACAAGGCCATTACCAACTTTTCAAGCTGCATCCTGACTCTGTTGCCCAATGGACTTTTAGGCCACCATCCGTCTCAAGCATAACAGACATGCTTCCGCTGTGAGTCACCAAATGTGTTAACCAAATTTTGGTCCTATAGGCCAAAAATTGGGCACCCCTCTCCTTTTTATTGCAAGAGTCATTCAATCCAAGTTATGGCTAGTTCATCACTCAGCTTCCTCATGCAAAATCTTCTCTATCAGAGCATTTCCCATGAAAAAACCAAGTGTTTTCCTCTTTTGCTTGCCAAGTTCATTCGGGTTTGATGAGTGACTTTATTTATAAAAAATTCATAAGTAAATCCACTTGCAAACCTTGATTTGGCCTTGGATGCTTTAAAATATAAGTGAATTACTCTGAAGGGCCTTTCATTGACAAAATAGAACAAGTGGAAAAGCCAAAGGGTCATTTTTAGATTCCCAAAGTGTATGTACCCTTGTGGAGGGCACTTTGGTGATAAATGGGACCTTTACAATTCTTCTAAAAGGTAAATTTGGAGGCCAAGGAGACCTTGCTAGGGGAAAGTAATGAACAAAGTGGATCTTTTTAAAAGTCTAAAGAGTAACTTTGGGCTCAAATTGCCCTTGCGGAGGGTAGTCGATTAGAGCAAAGGGACAAGACAAAAAGCCCGAAAGGAACTTGCCCTTCAGAAAAAGTGACAAGCCCAAAAGAGAATTCCTTCAGACTTTTTATCCTAAAGAATTCCTTTGAACAAAATGTTCGAAGGAATTCCTTCAAACATTTTGTTTGAAGAAATCCAACAATCAAAAAATTCTAAAAAAAATTGAAAGACAAGAAGTCTGAAGGGTAGGTGTCTTTGCGGGGGGCACTTGGTTATGAAAGTGGACCATTTCCTTTTTTCTGAAGGGTCACTTTATTTTCTAAGATGACCATTGCAGCTTTTTTGAAGGTATTTTTTCTAGAAGCAAAGGTCATTTTTGAATGCCAAAGAGGACCGTTTCAATCTTTCTGAAGGGTCACTTTCCCTTCAAAAAAGTTCATTTGTAAAAATGCTGAAGGAATTGTCCTAGTGGGTGACAGGCTCGTGAACGTTAAATTTAGGGTGATAAGTTAGCCATTAGGATTCAAATGTCTGATGATGGGCTCGTGAATGTCAAATTTAGGGTGATAAGCTAGCTATTAGAAGAAATCAAAGGAGAATTCCTTTGGACATTTTGTCTGAAGGAACTCATAAAAGAAAGCCCGAAGGCCCACCAAAGGAAAGTCAAAAGGTAACAAGCCCAAAGGAGAAATGTCCAAAGGAATTCCTTTAGATAAAATGTCTGAAGGAATTCCTTTGAACATTTTTTTCAAAGGAATTCAAATCTTGAGAACCCAAAGAATGAATGAGTGAACAAGCAAAGAAAGGAGCCTGGGAGATAATAATAAGTGTTGAGAGCCCAAATTACCAGGACAAGAGGGAAATAGTAGAGTAACGGAAAACAAGGTAGGTAGCCCAAAATGTGGCCACATGCACAAACAAAATCTCAAAATGCTCCAGGTGGCATAACAAGTTAAAGCACAGACCCAAAGATGAACTAGACCAAGGCAGGTGGCATAGGTGTCATCAACAGGAAGAGTAAATGCACATAGGTGAAATAGTCTCCACCAAAAACCAATAAAAGGATTGGTTTTCAAACTATAGAAGAAAGCAACTCATGTTTTCTTGTTTTTCCATTAATGAATATCCAGTTGCATTCAACATTGAAGAGAGCATGGCCCAATCAACATAACTTGGAGATGGCCTTGTCAGTTACTAGAAGTACCTCATGCTTTTATAGGCCCAAGACAACATGGGTAGCGACTTAGACAATGATAGCATGGATCCCCCATATCAATTAGAAGGAGATGAAAGCAGCATAGTCTTATGGTCACAACAGAAGAGTTTAATACTACATGGGTTTCCATCCCTTGACTGGTCATTTTATCTATTTTCCAAGCTTTCTATATATATTTATAACTTCTCATTTGAGAGGGATCTCTCAGCACTGTATGGTGAAGCCCTGAAAAATTTACCTTGAATCAAAAGAAGCATTTTACCTCCATTTGAGCTTGAATTTTTGCATATGTCCATGGTCTTATCTTATATTCAATGATTTCCTTTAATGCTTTCATAATTTTATACTATCATATCTAGTGTATTGTGGATTCTTCTCTACAGGTCAACAAGAAGTGTCCATCTTAGAGTATAGGTGCATATGAATAGACTGTCTAATAGTGTGTCTTATAACACCTTTGGTAGTTTCTTCTTCCCTATACCTTTATAGGATCCACTGTTGAAACATTGATGTAGGAAAGGTTCTCATTTGAATGAAGTGTATGTTTGCTTCTCTCTTGTGTAAAGTATATGTCAAAGTTGAGTAGACCAACCAGTTTGGTGCATCACCACATTAGTTAGATTTTATTTTTAGTATTCTTCTCTCTTCCCCCCCCCCCCATTGTTAGTAGTATGAAATTTAGGGCCTCAAGGTGAATCAAGGGGAGCTAGCCCCTAATCTAGAGATTCATCCCTCAAGTTTGCAACCCACAGCAAGAGGAACGTCTTCATTGTGTCGCATGGAGGAAGGGAGTTGAGTCTCCTTTCAGAGGGTGCAATCCATAACATCAAGAAAAACATTGCACCAATATCCATTAACCTGAAAGGCATCCTCATATAAACATATCTGCCCTAAGGTATTGTAAATGTGGTCTTGGGTCTCTTAGATTCTTTCACCACAACTTGGTTATACCTTGCAAAACCATTTAATGTGGATAATATTTTTGATCTAGTAACACTTTTCAATAGGTTATCCATATTAGGTAGGGGATATTTATCCTTTAAATAAGCTTTGTTTAAATTCCAAAAATCCACACACAAGCATATTTCACCATTCTTCTTTTGTATAGGGATTAGGTTTGCCACCCATGACAAATATCTGATGAGCTAAATAATTCCACCATCCCTCAGCTTCTTCAAATCCTCCCATATCTTAGAGGCCAAGATGGGGTTGATAGGTCTTTGCTTCTACCTGAAGTACTTGTTATCAGGTTGTAATGGGATGACATGTTGAAACAAATCTTCCCTATATGCTATTAATTCAGAATAAGACCAAGCTAAACAGTCATGGCACTTTTTTAATAGATGCATGCAAGTTTGCTTTTCTGCTACACTCAAGTGAGTACCTAGCCAAACCTTCCTTGGATTCTCATGAGAAACCAAATTACACTCAATTACATCTTTTGAGATAAATGAATCTTTAGATTTAATTCAGTCTACTCCATCAAAAGATGCTTCTAAACTCACCAATCCCATAGGGAGAGTGTTTGTCTTCATCTAAATTATATCCTTCCCAAACAAGGTTTCTTATCCATCATAGGTCTGAACCATGGATTCCAAGCCTATAAATTTATCTTGAAACTTAGCTTCATAATTTAGAAACCTTCTAATCTATTCATTATCATTAAAAACTTGCCAATGATAAATATTGTTTGGGATTAAAGGCGTAACAAGCACCTCCACCTAATACTGATAGTGAGGGTTCATATTTTCAATATTAAACTAAGAACCTAACCCTGCAAGTCTATCAACATCTTCGTTGAAACTTCTATCATGATATTAGATATTGAAAGCATCAAATAATTTTAACAAATCCCATACAACATTTTTATATTTTTTCAACCTTTTATTTTTGATGGCATAAACATTGTGGACCTGGTTTACCACTACCTTATAATCACCCTTTACAACCAATATTGAGATTTCATGTTCATGGGAAATTCTTAAACCAAGCAAGAGTGCCTCATACTCAACAGTATTATTAGTGCAATCAAAGGACAACTAAAAAGAAAACTTGAAACATTTACCTTTGGGGGCATAAAAGACAACCTTAGCTCTATTTCAAAGATTGTAGCAAGCCTTGTCAAATGACATTCTTCAAACATCAATAATAATAGGTTGTTCAACAACATCTACATTCCCTATGAAGCTACCCAAATCCACATCCATGGATAGCACCTCATTTAGAGCTCTTTTTAGATCTTCAAGTACATGCAACATCTTTGGCTCTCTATGAAGTTTGACCATCTAACACTCCAAAGGAATGGTGGTGTAAGACAATTCCATTTGTGCACTTCCACCCATGTTGGAAACCCATTTTCATGACAGCCACATCCCCCATTTAGGCAAATAATCCACAACTACCACATCTATATTCAAGAATTTACTTGGATGTATAACCAACTACACTATTGACCCTTTAACATGTCCAAAAATTGTCACCTCTCATGAGTCCATGGCATAGCACTTGCCAAAGGCAGATGTGATATTCACTCCAAGCTCATTTAGGACACCCAAGGGCATCACATTACAAGAAGCTCCAAAAGCAAACATGCAGTTGTGAATAATTAAGCCATTAATCAATAGGGTAGTGTAGAAAGGATCCACATTCAACTGAATTTCTACCAATGCCATCCACAAATAAACCTTTGGGGCTGGTTCAACAACCTCATATGATTCTTCATTACTTTTCAGGTGTGTTTGGGATGACTTCATTTCATTTGTGGCTATACTCTCTCCAAATTACAAATATTCAAATGCCCTCTTCTTATGTTAAGGTATTCATAATAATTCAATAAGTGGCATGGTGATTTTCAATTGACTCAAAACTTGAGCCATATCACACACACTATATTGAGAAAGGGAAGTATTTACAAGAAGGGTAGCAATACCTTCAGCTGGAATACAACCATTTAAATTCAAGGGTGGAATAGGTTGGGATGGATTAGCATTTTTTAAAGCAGTCTTCAAGGGTGGGTCATTTCTAACATCACTCACATCCTTAAGAATATTACTCAACAAAGGTACTATATTCTTAGCTGAAACACCTCTTTGTTTGACAACTTGGGAAATAGGTGCCAATTTGGAATAATTAAGGAATGTTGTAGTTTTTTTAACTTCCTTATTTGCATCCCCTACTCTTGGATTTGTAAGGGTAGTTTCTTGAGGAGTAGAACCACTTTTCCCACTTCTCAGAATACATTCTTTCTCTTGGGTGACTATTGTATTAATTAGTAGCTCCCTATCCTCAATTGAAGGGATTCCCCGTTCATATTTCTCAATAATCATGGAACGTAAGAATTCAAAATCATGATTGGGTAACTCATATGCTTGTGTTATGTTAACATCACAAATAACCTCAAGAATTGAGACACATACCTTTCATACGGCACTCCAAAACTGATCAACAGTGGTAGCACCCAACAGTTCTATGGAGGTAGACAATTTACTTTGGGAGACTTGACAATCAATCATTAAAATCTCATCATCATCAGATGCAAACTCATGTGTTTTTTCATCTTCATCAATTCTTTCAATAATATCACATGGAGGATGGGGAAGGAAGTATTTATCACACCAATCAATGTCAATATTAAAATTTATAGCATTAACTTTGGCATTCAATGGATTAGGTACTTCCTTTACAACCCCTCTATTTTGATTTCTATATTTATTTTATTATGGGAAAGCCTTTTCCCTCTTCATTATCTCTAATGTGGAAAGAGTGTATCCCTTGTGCTTGATTCTGATTCTGAGTTCTCTCCTAATTTGTAGACCCATAAGGTAGCCCCTTTTTATCTCTAGCCAACTTGTAGGACATCTCGTTGATAACAAAGGTCAAAGTTTTCACGATTTGCTCAAGGTTGGCATTCTTAGTGGATTGAATTTTTCAAGATTAACCAATTTCGCATCAGCCCACTTATTCAAAGGTTTACCCACATCGTTTATGTTGTTTTCAATTTGGATGATCATGTTAAATTTCAATCTTAGGTTTGTAGGAGGCTTTTCCCTCAAGTAGTACACTACCTTCTTATCAAAGGCATCACAATATTTAACTATGCAAGCTATATCACTAGGCCTAATATTCTCAGGCAGCCTCATCATGGTCTTGTTAAACCTTATATTAAAATCCTGCACACACTCATTAGGGTTATTTTTAATGTTTTCATATTATGCCAAAAGGAACCTAGGATTAATTCTATCACCATACTGTATTTTGAAAACATTTTTCATTTCTTCCCATGAATCAATGCATCTATAGGAAAGGGAATTGAACCACTCACGAGCATCTTCTTCTAGTGTGTGCACAAATAGATTAATGCAAACCATAGTAGTAGAACATGTGATTTAAACACAATTAATCATGATTAATTCTTATACTTGGCCCAAAATGCTTTTTTCAATCCATATTTTTTGCATTTTTTTAAGCAAATCAATCTACAAGGCCTTGTATGATGGGGAAATTTGAAATGTTATCTACAGTTAAAAAAATTTAAATACACTCAAAACTTTTAAAAAAATTAAACCTAACCCTCTTTTGTGGTAGATGTTATATTTGAAATTCATTTGAACACATTTAATATTTTTAGTTTTGAAATATGGTAGAAATATTTCTCATTATAACTCCTTAATAATCTACCTTTCAATTAATACCTTATGGGCCAAATGTAGGCAGGGATAAAATTCATGCCTTATTTAGCTCTCGCATTACACATGGAGTGCAAACAATTCTAGAGAGTATTAGTTGGAAAAATATTGTTCACAAATAGGCAAAGAAGACAATCTTCAAATTTTGTTACAACTCTAGCATATGGCAAATGCAATTACAGTTGTAAGTTTTGGGTTCACTACCCCATCATACAAGGCTTTGCATATTAATTTGTTGAAGAATGCTACATATTATGTGAGTGATGTTCTTTCAAAACATCATAAGGCATGGAAAAAATTAGGATGCATTATAATGTCAGATGGATAGACATATGAAGCCACACACTAATCAACTTCTTTATGTCATGTGGCATTGACATAGTTTTTATTAAAAGTGTTGATGAATCTGAGATGATAAAATCAGTCAAGAAACTCTCATTTATTTGATGAGGTTGTGATTGAGGTGGAGCCACAAAATGTGGTCCAATTCATTACATATAATGTTATTTGCATGGTTGTTGGGAGGCTTCTTATGGACAAATATGGAACTATGTTTGGGGCCATGTATATGCCACATTGTCTTGAATTGACCTTGGATGACATAGGAAAAATTCTATGGCTGAAAGAGGTTTTACAAAAACTCCCACACATGAGTGATTAATATAATGCACACATTCATAGATGGCAAGAAACTTCTTCAATGAGGGGTGACAAGGTTTACATCCCACTTCCTTGTGTTGCAAACTCTTTCTTTGACAATAAATGAATTTAATAAGAATGTTCATTTCAATTGAGTTGATGGAATATTCCTTTGTGATACATATGGAAGGAAAAGTAGTACTTGACTATGTTTTATTACTATCTTTTTTGGGAAGAGGTAGATAAAATTTTGTTATTCGTTGAGCCTCTAGTTCAAATTTTGAGACTCATTGATGGGGATAAACCTCCATGGGTTATCTATATTAGATAATTGATAGGGTCAAAGGCACTATTAGGAACAAACTGGAGAATAACAAGGCCAAGTATATGCAATTATGAGAGATAGTTGATAAAATATGGGATTGATAGATGCATTTTCCTCTCCATGCAATTGGATATTTTTTGAATCCAATGTTGCTCTTTAATGACTAATTTAAAAATGATGTAGAGGCCACATAGGTCCTATTTAAGTTTATGGAGATAATGTTTCCTAGGGATATTTTGATAAAGTTATGAGAGAGTTTTTGATGTACAAGCAAGTAAGGGGTTTCTTCTCTAGTAAGGTAGCCACCACAAACAAAAAGACATTCAAACTAGGTAGACAATTTTTATACATATGTACAATGAAAATGTTAAATTTTGATTGAATTATGCATGTTACAATGTTGAAAAAATATATTTTTACATCACAATGGTGAGATTCTTTTGGCACATAAACCAAACACTTTCGATGGATAACAATGCACATTTTGAGCTAGCCATGCAGTTCACCTGCTAGTGAGTATAGTTGGAGTGTTTTCAAGCATATATATTCTAAAAAATGCAATCAACATACTCAATAATGGTTAAAGGATTTGGTTTTGTCCACCACAATCTTTACTTAAAGATGAAGAAAGCTCAAGGTTAAGAAATGTTGCATTTCTAATTCTCAATTCATATAGAAAGTTGATTTATATTCTTCTAAAATATTATTCTCCAAGTCACTAACATATGCATTTTATTTAATAATGTTAGGTACTATCAAGGAAGATCAACTAATTTAACTTGACAAAATCAATCCAAAATCTTAATTGCTCAAAAATAATGATGACCCTATTTATGATGAAGCTGACTTTGATTTGTTGGAGAAGGTTGGGTACAACACCGAGGTTGTCTCTCAAATTAGGAAAGGCTTTAACCCTAGAGCTTCAACATCTACACCTATTGATCCCTAATCTACCTCATTTCCATTGGATCCCTCCCATTTTTGGTTCCTTTGTAAATGAAAATGGTACGCATTTTGAAATGCAAATGTAACATAAATTAAATGGTCTAGAAATTAATGAAAGAAAATAATTGGCTGATTTTGATGGCATATAATCTCATTTAACTTCCTCTCATAATTTATATCTATACTCTATGAAATTGAAATGCCTAATATGTATCTCTTTGTCTTTAAATTTAAAAAGAAAATGGTTTTTTCTCTTTTTTCCACATTTTTTGATAGTTTTGTGTTTTTTTTGACTTTTCTCGATGAATCATGATTTTTTGAAAAACACTTACAAACATGTTGTGATACATACTAAAAATATACTTTCTGAAGTTAGTGATGAGATAATAAAACAAAGATACTAAAAATCTAGATTCGTTTTCAAAGGAAGAAAACACCTTAAAAAATGAACAAGTTACATCCCTTTGTAAGAAATATTTCGTCAACATAAGTGCTAAGGTATCATGTCCCTGACAATGGTGCCAGTGAATTGTTGGTTCCCAGTTGTACACCTCTTACACTTAACCTTGCACACTTTGAGAAAATGGCAAACATATATGAAAAACCCATATATATGTCATTATAGTCAGGGAAGGGTTTAGCACCAAGATGCACTGAACGCAAACAATGACTAGAAGATTGTAATATCCCCAATAGGATCGAAATACTTAAATTTGGATTTTGCCTTAATCTTATTTACTGGAAACTATACCATTGATATTTTCACCAAATTTTTATGAACTTATAAAAATAAATCAAATATAACAAATTTTTGATTTCAAATACTAAATTCTTGATTTCTGTCTTAGACAAATATTTTGAATAAAAATAGTTAAATATTCAAAGTGAAGCATAAGTGTAACTCCTAAATGAAGTTACCTACTAGGCCTCAAGGGTTTTCATCCTTGGGTCTAAAATGAGGTTTTTCATCCTCAAGTCTATTTTTAGATATACTACTCAACTTGGTGTATTTATTGAATAAAATCTTATTTTTCCAATCTACCCTTCCTCTACCATATTTCCTTCATAAATACACTTCTAATGTCTTTTCCCAAGGGAGGCAATGTCCCAAAGGGTGGCATCCCTCGATGTTTAGGTGGGTTGGCCTGCTTATGTAAGTTTTATTTTTTATTAAATGTGGCACTCCCCTCAAGAGGGATGATTCTAATTATGGTGCCCTCCTTAATGGTTGTGCCCTTATCTTATGCTTAGAAAGGGATATTACAGTCCTCCCTTACAAAAATAGCTTGTCCTCAAGAAATTGTAAGCCATCATGCCCATGTACCATGTCTAAGAGATAAAATATGATGTAGTGCTCCCAAAGTCTTGATCCGGTCCCTATCAAATGATAGATCTCTTGCCAACATAAGCTCAGGATTTTGATGTACTTTGGTTAATCCAAAATTCCTGCATCTATATTCATGTAATTGGATTTCAAGGGTCCACTCTTGTTGTCCCAGTCATTTGTATTATTATACATTGATATTTCCTTCTTGACTTTATCTATTTGACTCATGCATGAAACCCCTTCATCATCTACTTACTTCATGTAGTTGGTTGTTCTTAAATTTCCATTAAGCTGAACATCAGTAAAATCATCTAGAAATTTGGCTCACACCACCAAATTCTCTTCACAATCTTGTAGCTCAGATTTTTCTTTATTCTTTGGTTCATTCTCCATGATTTCTTTTTCTTTCTTTGGATATTCTGCTGCATATAATACTTTTTATGGTTCTTCATCTAGAAACATATCTTTATGCCCCTCAATTGTCACAAATAGTTTTAATTTCTCTGAACATTGAACAACAATACTTTTAGCTAGTGTATGTGCCACTAGTGATGATTCCTATTCAATATCAACCATTAGTATGGATAACAAATGTTGTGAAATTTCATCACTCTCACTCAAGACCAAAGTCATAATGGACTGAATTGACTCTATTACATTTTTTGTATGATTTTTACGGATAGTAGCAAAGAAATATTCAAACATGTGAAGAATCAAATCATCACATCATAGATCTAACATTAGTACATAAGATCTATTTTTTGACATAATATCAAGGATTGTGACCCTCTTAGCAAAAGAACTTGTGATGTCATCTAGACCCTCAAAACATTCCACCATTAGTTGAAATATCTCCTTCATGGTGTGGTCACTGTATGGTGATTTTGGTGTTGTTATCCTTTAATTTGAATAATACAAGTAATAAACACAAGTCTCACATTTGGATATGGATATCTCAATAGCTTTGACTTGGCTAGATGAGTTACCAAAGGATTAATTGCCTAGACTTAGAATTTGATTGCCTTATCAAGGATAAACAGTTAGCCACTTCTTCCAAAATGTTGAGCAAAACATTTTTGGAATGATGTGGATACTCAAGTTCCTTTCCCAATCTGCAAAGCTTTGTTTTCAAATCCTATTTTCTTATTAACTCCATGATTCATAGACTATGCATCAAATCCAAAATCCATTTTCACAGGCTAGCAAGAACAATTGCTTTGATACCACTGTAATATCCCTAATAAGATCGAAATACTTAAATTTGGATTTTACCTTAATCCTATTTACTAGAAACTATATCATTGATATTTACACCAAATTTTTATGAACTTATAAAAATAAATCAAATATAAAAAAATTTTGATTTCAAATATTGAATTCTTGATTTCTATCTTAGGCAAATATTCTAAATAAAAATAGTCAAATATTCAAAGTGAAGTATAAGTGTAACTCCTGAATGAAGCTACCCACTAGGCCTCAAGGGTTTTCATCCTCAAGTCCATTTTTAGAGTTGATGCTCAACTCAATGTATTTATTGAATAAAATCTTATTTTTCCAATTTGCCCTTCCTCCACCATCTTTCCTTCATAAATACCTTTCTAATGTCTTTTCCCAAAGAAGGTGATGTCCCAAAGGATGGCATCCCTTGGTGTTTAGGTGGGTCAGCTTGCCTATGTAAGTTTTATTTTTTATTACATGTGATGCTCCCCTCAAGATGGGCAATTCTAATTGTTGGGCCCTCCTTAAAGGTTGTGCCCTTGCCTTATGATTGGAAAGGGATATTACAAAGACACTGATAGAGGGTATGGTTATCTCCCTACTACTTATTGATCTGCCTAAACCAAGTTGAGAGGACCTAAGGGGTAGCTTGCTCACATGGAGGGATACTGCAATTCAATCTCCATGGGGATTATTGGCACACAAACAAACATAAATTTGGCTAGGGCATAACCAAGTTTGCATACTCCACCCAGGAAGGGTTGTCACATGGAATGAACAAATGCTCTAGACCAGACAAAAGCTACTGAAGACAGATGTAAATATGATTGCAACCTTCATTTCTATAGAAATTTTCAATAATAGATGGCCAAATGGAAGACTACAATGTTAAGCTTTAAAGAGCAATATACAAACACATTTTATATATGCAATATTGATTCATCTACAAGAAAACAACACTCAAAATATGTAATAGGGTGTATTATTTATAGGGTACAATAGGGTGTGATGGTGTTATTTTTTAAACAGAAGGATCTCCTTCAATGTGCATGACACCATTCATTTGTAAAGATGTAGAAAACTGAGAAACAAGATAAGGAAATTATCAAGAATAGTTTTCATCCATTGGTGCCAATACAATCCAAATATTCAGATGATCTTTGAAACCCTATAGCATACACTTCATCTAGAGATTCAAACACTTTTTCCTATCAAATCCATAAACCCAGGGTACCCTTAAGAGGTTATCAACAACACATTTCCAAATCACAACACATAAAGGAATTTACAACTTAGATCTATGCCCAAAATAATTTCTACCATTTATAAACATAAAAATAAATACCTAATAAGCAGAGCATGTACAATATATTATTGTATTTCATTGAAAATGTATAATAGAAATCATAGCTGTTTTCCATTAACTTGCAAACAAATTTTACATACATTATTGTTCAGAATGTAGTCAAGGGGAAAATCATGGTGAGTTTGTTCTTTTAACAGGTACATATACAATGCTCTCAGAGCTTGTTAATGGTTGTACAATTACAACCACTTTAGCAAGAGAGAAAATACACTCACACAACAAGGATCCCAAAATTTGAAAGAGATTAAAGACCTAGAAAGAACAACCAATAACAACCTTTGAAAAGAGGACAAACCCTCTTTTTACACAACTCTTTCACCCAGAATATTCTAGGAATATGCTTCAACTGGAAGATGCCTTTGATCATGCCTGAAAGCTCATGCCTTGCAAGAAAATCATTCTAGTAATTACCTGCCCTTACAATGATGAAGATTTCAAATAAACCTTTGATCTTCTTGGTTGGAAATGCACTGCACTTGGGTTTGAGGGAGAATATTCCCTTGGGAGCAAAATAAACTCCTTGTCTTCATGTGTAACTACTTGGCCATGCTCTCTTGTTAATTGTTTACAAATATGGAATCTTCTAGACAACTACCCTTGTCTTTGTGGAAGCCAAAGAACACCACTTGCCTTGTCATGATTGCATTGGAAAACTTTAGTCGTGATAGAAGCAAAGAAGGATCTATGGCCATTTGGAAAATATGCTTGGAATGGCCCACCTTGGTCTCATAAACCCTGCAAGATATTTTTCTTCCAAAGAGGTCTTTGACACAAGAAAAATATTAAAAATGATAATACTCATCTTTGTTTTACCTTTTTGCCTTAATTCCAAACTTTTCCATCCCTTCCATTTTTCTATTTTGCCTATGATCTTTTAGGGTTGCCACCAAACTTTATAATGACTAGGTGCATTATTTTACCTTTTAAAATTTTGGCCATGTCATTTGACCCTCCATGTGGATTATATTAATAGTGTGGATCTCTTCTATTTAAAATCTCATGCTTTGAAATTTTTTAACTTCCACTTGGATAGGTCATACATTTTGGAAAGAGTAAAAATACTGATATGGCCTCTTGAATGCTTATTTGGCCTTTGATTTCTTTTGAAACTTTACTGCTCCCATTTTGGACCATCTCTTCTCTAACTGCATGTTGACTAGTGGTGGTAGACACTGGCTTGAATCAAAGCCTTTGAGCAAAAAGTGTCCAAACAAAAAGTCTGACACAAAAAATTTGATGACCAAATCCTTTGAAGTAAGGGAAACTCAAAACAAAATATCTGACCAAAGATTCTAAACAAAATGTTTGACTTGCAAAAAAGTCTAAATTTACAAGAAGGTTGACTTTACACAAAGTTCAAATTTACAAAAATTCTAACTTTACACAAAAAGTTTGACTTTACACAAAGTCCGACTTGCACAAAATATGACTTGTAAAATTTTTAAAAACTTGAACTTGAAAAATTTCGAACAAAAACTTAAGATTTTTCTCAGAAAACTTAGGAATTTGAAAAGTGAAACTTGTGACTTTTTTGTAACTTATTTTTCTACCATATATTCCCATGGATCTTTTCACCCCAACTGCAAATTAGACTAATGCAAACTTGCATTCAACCTTGAGAATTATGATACTTCAAAGCCTTTTTGAAAATGGAAAACATCATACTTAGCATTATTTGATCTTCCTATCTTGATTTTATTCATAGACCATGCAATCTATTGAAATATGAAAACATTAAGCATTCACTAGAAACAGGAGTATACAAGGTTTTCACAAAGCAAAAGCTATATTTTTTAACTCGGGTGAACACTTGCAAATAGGAGGAAATAGTGGGATATTCATGCACTAATATTTTAGAAAAGGACACAAATTGCTCAATGCAATTTTGGGCACTAACACATAGTGTCATTTCCTCTTTTCTAGATTAAAATAATAATTATTTTTAAATACTTAAAGTAAAAATAATAATATTTCTTAGTTGCCAAAAAGTGTCTATGTCAAAAATTTATTCTAATTTGATCTTTTATAAAGAAGGGGGAGTTTATGTTGTGATGTAGTCAACCCTTAGTTGGGAGCTATTTTGGGGTTGATTTTGAACAATTGTTTTCCCTCCCATTTTGGAGCACCCAACATGGAGGAGGATTGAAGGGAAAGGGGGTATAAAGGGGGACAAGGACATCTAATTTTAGATCTATCCATTATTGTTTATGAATTAAATTCTTGTTGGTAATCACAATTGCTTGCATCACAACTTATGGGGGCATAAATCCTCATTAGCTTCAATATTTAGGGATTAAAACCCTCAATACTCATTTTTTAGCCTTATTCAAAGGTCACATTTGCATCTAAATTCATCTTTCAATCATTAGGGGTCATTTTTGGAGTGTGGGGAACTTGTTAGGGCAGTTTGGTGGGAAACAAATCATCATTAACAACCCTGTAAGGCTAGAGATTTTGTTTGGAGAATCCATTAGAGGTTGAGCGCAATGTATTGGGGTAGTTTGAAGGTAGCCAAACTAGATGGCAGCCTTGCAAGGCTGGACGACTTAGCTAGGTCAATTTTTTAAAGGTCAACATAGCCCTTCGGGCAGTTTGGGAAGTGGCAACTTGTATTTAGGGTTGACAATTCAATTTTAACAGGGTTTGTTGAATGAAAAAGTCAATTGCTTTGTTCATTGACTAAGTGATATCGAGCTGTAATTTTCAAGTCTGTAATTGATGCAAAAATTGGATTTTCGAGTCAAATAAATAAACTAAATTTTTTTATATTTTTTGATGATGATTTCTATGAAGGTCTAGAATTAATCTACTTGCTTGAGTATATATTTTCAAAATTATGTGGTTCTATGTTAGGGTTTTTATAAAAAAATTATAATTCAATATTTCTAGTATAAGGGTTTGTGGGAAAACACAAATTATTCTAAATTGTTTGGAAAAAGGACATTACACATTGTTTTCTCATGCAAGTTTTGTTTATGTTTCAACAAAGCACTACAGTAATTGTATGTTCTTAAAGGATTCAAAGCTATCAATTTTAAGTAGAATTAAATTAGGATAGCATGTTTTGTTTTTGAAAATTACATTGAGAAATTACACTTAAGAGTTTATAAATCACCTATATAACATTTTCAAGTTATAAATACCTAGTTTATGCTAGCAAATTACTTCATAACAACTAATAATTAGTCTTTATATAAAATTTTCAAGTTTGGATAAGCCCGTATGTGTCCTCTAGAATCTCCTTGCTTGTCTATCAACTAAATATCCCCCACAATCATCAAAACTAGTGCACAAGTTGTAATATCATCAACACTCTAAAATAAAGATCGCAGGCTTACCGCAAGCAGTGTAGGTTCTAAAACAACGTTGCAGCCTACAAATTTTTTTTTGGAGATCATAGACTTCCAAGAAGAGCATCGAAATAAACAAAGGGTATTCCCATTGCCTATGATCCATCACTACAATCAAAGAAATCATAGCATTCAACAACATGGCAGCAATTAATAAAATCATAGGTCTATGGAGCGTCATAATCCAATAGTCTAACATAGCAATTTTAGTCATTAATTAATCATTTATTAATTAATTCATTGTTATTAACATTCATTTAAATAAAGAGATGCCACCTTTGGAAGAGTCATATATTTCACTATAAAGTTGAATGTATAAATAATCCATTATGGGAATGGAACAAGGCATCCAATCATATACATTCAAACGTGCAACTTTGTATAAGCATCGAGATTTACAACCACCTTTAAGGATGAAATCCCTTAATCGTGTAATCTAATTTCAAGGATGAAAATCCTTGTCATCATTATAACCTAAGGATGAAACCCCTTGTAGATTTATATTTTATTATAAATACAATTATATTTTCATTTAAAGTATTATTCTAAGTATAATTTTATATTTATAAAATATTATTCCAAGGGAATTCTGAGTAAACCAAATTTTTGTATAATATTTTGATTAGGAATATTATAACAATATCAGAGCTTTCCATCCTTCCAGCCTGTGAAATAAAAATCCTATGCAAGAAAACAAATTGATTATTTTGTAATACAAAAGGAGATATAACACTAAGGAGGCAAGCCAACCAAAAGGAGACATGGAAGATGATAGAAATATTGAGAGGGTAGATAAACTTATCCAAGGCCAAGAAAAATTAGCAAATACAGTGGCATAAATGGCCCATACCATGAAAATGATGATGAAGTTCAATACACAAAAGGTAGAAACTAGTTTATTCATCTCTAAGCTCAAATGTAAAATAGATAACACATCATCATATTGACATTGCCAACCAACATCGATTCTGAGAGAACCAGACGAAGAAATTCCAAAATCATTTAATGATGATCTTATAACTTTATTTGAATCATATCAATCACTTTCAGAGAGAATCCAAAGGGTGATTACCCTACAAAATTATATGGCAATGAGAAAAAATGGAGGTGCATCTCAACCAGAATATAAAATCCAAAATAGACAAAGGGATATGAAACATACATTAGGAAAAATGCCACTATCACCTTTTGATGGTATAAATAAATGTATGACTAGGGCATGGATATAAAACATGGACACGTATCTTTAATTACATCTAATGATGGAAGAAGAAGCCATAAAATTTATGATTCTCCATTTGGAAGGTATAGCCCATGAATGGTGGTTCCATGGATGGGTCACCTAAGGACATAGCCATGTAAATTCATATGATGAATTTGCCAAACAATTGATCGAAAGGCTTGATAGGGCATATCCCGAGGTCCATTTTAGGGAATTAGCACTATTAAAAAAAAATAATAGTGTGGATGAATATGTGGTAAAATTTCAAAGACTATCAGTAATGGTTTTTGACATGTCTAAAAAAATATTCATAGTATTATTCATGGAAGGACTAATAGAACCTCTAAAAGGCTTTCTCAAAGCTTTTACTCCATCAACACTTCAAGAAGCAATTAAGAAGGCCTTAGATTTGGAAGCTTCAAGACAGAAATATGCCACCCATCCAACCTAGGGGAATTTGAATTGGTCCTCTGAAAAATCAATCCTATGAGTAAAGGAGACCAATACAAACAAGTGGACATCAGCCCTGTGACACACCAAAGTCAAATAAGGAATTGGAAACACGTAATGAATTAAGGAGAAAAAAATTACGTTTTACTTGTAAATACCCATGGGTTCCAGGCCACCATTGCTTGGGCAAAGGGAATGTTTGTTACAATGAGGTTGGCCCAAAAAGTGATACAAAAGAAGAAGAAATAAAATTAAACAATGAATACCAATCACAAATAATGGCAAAAGAAACCACAAAAGGAACATTTTACACTCTCTCAGAAGCACCTCGATATCATCCATTTCGAGTAAGAGGAACATTGTAAGGACAAATAATTGTAGTCTTAATCAATAATGGGGTCACCCATAATTTTATTGATGAAAAAATAGCTAAGAAAATGGGTCTAAAAGTGGAATAATTCAAGGGACTTTCGATAACATTTGTTGATGGATTTACTCTTCTGTGTACAAAAATAATTCCATAATTAAATCTGACTTTGGGAGGATATGAAATAAATGATGACTTCTATGTCATTAATATTGGTGAAATAGATTTGGTCTTAGGAGTTCAATGTTTGCATTCATTGGGTAGTTTACCCAAAACTATCAGATAATGAAAATTATGTTCCAATCAAATGGAAGGGAAATAGTTTTGAAAGGCATGGCCAATGGTAGCCCTCAAATAGTAATGACAAAAAAAATGGAAAAAACATTTAATAAGGGGAATGTAGCATGGGTGGTATAATGTTTGATCAGCTCTTCACAAGAAGAACATGAAACACATCATAATTATATTCAGCCTATCATCAAAAGGCATGCCAAGGTATTTGAGAACCTACCACCCGAACTACCCCTATCATGAGGCTTCCAACATATCATTGAGTTAGAACCTGGAATGAAATCATTAATAACTACACCATATCGACATCCAAATATTTATAAGGATGAGATCAAAAAGGCCATTAAATAACTCTTAGAGATGGGGCATGTTAGGCCAAGTGCTAATCCATTTGCTTCTTCATTCATGCTAGTAAAAAAGAAGGATGGGACATTAAGATTATGTATTGGTTATCAAAAGTTAAATAAAAATACCATCAAGAGTAAATATTCAATACCTAGGATTTATGAACTACATAGAGCCACCTTATTCTCAAAAATTGATTTGAGTGAGGGAAGAAGATGTTAAAAAAATGGCATTCCAATGCCACTATGGGCATTTTGAAGTTCTAGTAATGCGATTCAGACTTATGAATGCTCCATCCATGTTTTAATATTGCATGAACCACATTTTTAGTAAGCATCTAGGGAAATTTTTCTTGATTTTCTTTGATAATATTATAATATATAGAAATAATTGGGAAGAACATCTACAACATTTAGACATGGTACTTCCATATTAGAACAACAATCCCTCTTTGCCAAGATGTCAAAATGTGAATTTGGTATGACAAAAATCTTATATCTAGGACATATAATAAATAAAGATGGCATCCATGTTGATCAAGAGAATATCCAGGCCATTATAAGTTGGCATCCTCCTACCAACATGACACAATTGAGAGGGTTCATAAGTCTTTGTACCTATTATAGAAGTTACATTAAATAATTTTCACAATTAGTAGCACCTTTAACTAATTTAACAAAGAAGGGATCATTTAGTTCGATAGAGATTTCTCAATCAACATTTGAACACCTTAAACAAGTGATGAGTTCATGCCCAATTTTGGCAATGTCGAACTTCTCATTACCCTTTATGTTGGAATGTGATGCATCAGGAGAAGGTGTTGGTGTGGTTTTAATGTAGAATAAGCATCCCATTACTTTTAAAAGTTAGAAACTCAAAGAACATGAGCATAGATACTCAATATATGATAAATAAATGTTGGCCATCATGCATGCCCTTGCTAAATTTTGGGAATATTTGGTATGTGGAAGATCTGTGGTCAAAACTGATCACAATAGCTTGAAATATTTCCTAGAGAAAATAGACTTAAATGAAAGACAACAAAAATAGGTTAGTAAGATCCAAGCCTTTAATTTCAACATTGAGTATGTTAAAGGACAAAATAATGTAGTAGCTAATGCTTTATCAAGAATACCACATTTATGCTCTATGGTAGAAATTATGTCTGATTGGAAGGCATTCATAATAATGGAATACATTAAAGATGAGTGGGCCAATGCAATCTTATAAGTAAAAAATGAAGATGAATGTTATAAATTACTAGAGGACCTCATTCTCTACAAAGATAGAATTTTCTTAGTGGCTAGTTTCAAAAATAAGCATAAAATCTTGAAGGTCATACATAATGACCCATTAGTAGGACATCCTAGTTTTGTAAAGACATATAAATAATTAAAGGATCAATTTTTTTAGAAAGGACTTAAAATTGAAGTCCTTACATTCGTGAATGCACCACTTGCCAACAAAATAAAATAGAACATAGCTTTTTTGTTAGATTATTGCAACCTTTGCCTATCCCTACTCAAAAATGGGAGAGCATATCTATGCATATCATTTCAGGACTACCCATAGTTCAAGGACAAAGCAACCTTTATGTAGTTGTGGACCAATTAACAAAATACACTCATTTCTTTCCACTCCCCAAGAAGTATGATGGTCTTATGATAGCTGGAATATTTTTAAAGTGGTTTTTAGACTTCATGGACTACCAAAGAATATAGTCAGTGATAGGGATACTAGGTTCATGAGTGCTTTTTGGAAAGAATTTTTTCAATTGGTAAGTACTAAGTTAACCCCAAGTATGAGTTATCATCCTCAAATAGATGGTCACAAAGAAGCCATAAATAAATGGATTGAGGGGTAGTTAAGAAATTATGTCATTGGGCAAAAAAAATCTTGAATCAAATAGTTATACTTGGTTGAATTTTGTTACAATACTTCTCATCACATGTCTATTATAATGTCACCTTTCAAGGCATTGTAGGGGTATGATGCTAAATTTTTTATAGATTTGGTCATTTTGGATAGTAGGGTTCTCGAAGCCAGGGATTTAATACAATAGCAAGATATCCTAATAACTCTCACAGATAATCTTCAATATAGACAAAATCAACAAAAGTTGTATGTGAATCAACATATAATAGAGAGGAATTTTGAAGTTGAAGATATGGTATATTTAAGGTTACAACCTTATAGACAATCTTCCTTTAAACAGAGTGGTGCTAAAAAACTCAAGCCTTAATTTTACGGGCCATACCAGACTATAAGAAGAGTGGGAGAGGTAGCATATGAATTGGATTTATTAGGTCACAACCACATACATAATGTCTTCCATGTGTATTTCTTGAAACAAGCACTTGGACAACATATTATTCCTTCCATGAAATCACCTCCGATTGATGAAGAAGGTAAATTGATTCTTGTACCAGAGACTATTCTTGATACTCATGAAAAGAAGTTATAAAATAGAAGTATTAAAGGATATCTAGTTCATTGGAAGAATTTGCCAATAAAAGACGCCACATGGAAAAAAGCATCAATTCTTTAACATCCCAATTTACAATTTCTTGAAGACAAGAAATTTGAAGAAGGGGGGTCTGTAATATCCTCAACACTCCAAACTATAGATCGTAAGTTTACCACAAGCAACATAGGTTCTAAAATAACGTTGCAGCCTACAAGGGAAATTATGGAGATCACAGACTTCCAAGAAGAGTGTCACAATCAATAAAAGGTATTCCCATTGCCAAGGATCCATCGTTGCAGTCAAAGAAATCACAACAGTCAACAAAATGGCAGCAATTAATAAAAATGTAGGTCTATGAAGCACCATAATCCAACAGTGTAACATAGCAGTCTTAGTCATTTATTAATCATATATTAATTAATTCATTATTATTTGCATTCATTTAAATAAAAGGACACCACCTTTGGAAGAGTCATATCTTTCAATAGAAAGTTGAATGTATAAATAATACATTATGAGAATGGAAGAATGCATCCAATCATATATATTCAAACATGCAACTTTGTACAAGCAACATACTTTACAATGATTCAGGGGATTTTCCACTAAAATTTTTAATCAATAATAACAATATTTAATTATTGTTGCGAATGTAGGTGGGGCATTATTTAGGCAATAATACTACACCTCCATCTACAACATTTATAATTCATTTTGAAAAATTACTACCAATAATATATTTTTTAATAAATTTATTATTTATTAATAAATATATTTTTATTTAAATATTTATATATTTTAATAAATTTATTAAAAATTAATAAATATATCTATTCTTTCCTTTTTTTTTTTTTTTAAAAAAAAATCCATACCATTCCATTTATTAAAACATGCATATTTAAAGTCTTTCTTAAAAAAATTCATGACACATGTCATAAAAGGGTATGAGTTTCCAAAGAAGTTAAGTGGAGTGGAATTTCAAAAGTGCATGTTAACTCTTTGTTAAAAGATTTTTAAGTGGACAAATGGCATGTATCTTGATTCATATCAAGAAAAGCTACGTTGGAATCCTGATTATTGTCTTTAAAAGAAAGGTGTGGTAATTTATGCATTGCATGTTAATAAACTCAAGTTCTTGGTGATGCATTGGAATCTTTACCAAGTCTTAAGGCATTTCTTGATTTTTGATCTCGGATCTTAATAAAGACTTATCAAGAATTGCATGAATGTTACGTGGAAATTTTGATTTAATCAAGAATTACAAATTTCAGAAAATCTTGAATTAATCAAGAAATACAAATCTTGTTCTTGATTTTGGTTTTAGGAGTCTTGACATACATTTAATTTTGACATGAATTTTTTTTAAAGAATTGTTTCTACATTCAAGTGGGACTCATTATTATTATTATTACATTAGAAAATATGTGGTAATTGTTAGGTTGTGGAGCTAAAAGCTTCACTGATGCAAATAGGAGAGGAGGTTGCTAAAGGTTGCTGAGTTGCAGAGAAGCTGGGGTCGGTCTGATCAGCCGACGTCGGCAGGATAGCAGAGAGAAGCAATCGACGTCGGTCATATATCGGCCGACGTCGGTCACCTCCAGGCAGACAGGGACCGACGTCGATCGCATGTGTGGTTCGACTGCGAGTTAATTACGGGCAGTTGGTTGACGAACCAAGTGTTTGCATGATGAGTGCTAATTTTAGACTCATAGCTGCGGATCTAATTATTGTAATTAGATGTCTAATTATTGTTTGGATGAGATCTATATAATAGACTCATGGTTGTATTGGAAAAGTGTTCTAGTTTGAGTTGAGCAAAGTTTGTTCCTTCTGTGTGTGAGGTGAGCAAGGGTGTTCCTCCTAGTTCCACAGTACCAGGTGTAGGTGCTGGTTTTAGAGAGTCAGTTGGATTCTTCAGGAGTGTAGGATCTTGGTCACAGTTGCATGGCCTATATAGGAGATCTACATGGTAAGTAAGATCGTTGATCTGCAGGTGTATGTGTGTGCAAGGTCAAGGTTCACAGGTGAGCAGAATCGTTGTTTGATTTGCAGGTGTGCAAGATCATATAGATAGCAACACAACAGGGAGCAGTATCAGGCAGGATCTACTTGGAGTACAGGTGTGTACTCGGATAGAGCAAGACAGGAAGGCAAGGGAGTTCCTTCCATAAGTATGGTCTATTGAATTGCAGGTTGTTGCAGATTCATGGGAGATCTACTTGAAGTACCTTGAGTACTTGTGGAGTGCGTGGAGCACTTGTGGTGTGCGTGGAGCACGGGAGGTGAACACCAACTCTGTATTTGAGTTGGGTGTTGGGACCTGAGAGGGAGAGCTTTGGGGAGAAGAATTACTGTTCACTTGAGGTGTGGCGAGCCTCTGAAGAGGTGGTGGAGAAGAAGTGGCATCTTCTTTATTGTATTCTTTTCTGTATAAAGTGTTAATACAAGTTGTGTATTGTCTCTCATATGCTGTGTTATTCTGAATTCTAGTTACTTGGTGAATCTGGTTAATTTCTGCATATTAAGTTGCTTGGTTTGGTAATCAAATTGTGTGCATCCGTTTATATATCCCAACAAGTGGTATCAGAGCTAAGGTTGCAGGAAGCAGGGTTGTGTTTGGTTACAGGGCACTCTTAAGGGTTTCTGATCGAGTGGGAGTAGAGCAACAGCAGATCAAAGTAAGCTAAGGATGGAGGAGTTGAAAAGCACAGATGGTTACTCACGGTCTGATGGAAAGAAAGAGTAGGTAAAAGGATATTGTTGGTTGGTAGTAGATCAGCATGAAGAAACTAAAGAAGCAGATGTTGCAGGTGTTGTTGCACAGGATGCTCTGGGAGGTTTCTTGGATAAAGTTGAATCTTGGATAAAAGATTCGGTTGCCTCTTTCCATGCAGCCCCAGGTAGAGGAGTTGGTGAGCCTTGCCAAAGAATTGGCAAAGGGGAAGTGAAGCTGAAATTGCAGGCGGCCAACACACAGGTGTTGATGAAGGTCATGCAGGTCCCAGGTTTGGATATTTGGCTAATTTCTTCAAAAAGATTGGGTGATGAGAGATGCACAAGAACTCTCACAGCGGTAGCACTTGAATTAGATGGTGGTAAGAAAACAAGTATACTTTATCTACTTGTTTATATTACTGATTCTTCTTCTGTTGCGGAGACGTGGCTTCGTAGGCTTGGTCACATGAGCAGGAAGGAGATACATGTTCTTAAGCGGAAGACAGATATATTTGACAGGCTTAAGAACTGGAAAGCCTTGGTGTACTTGGAGGAGATGGCAGACAGAAACCAGTGGATGGGGCTGGATACTTCTGAGCAGAGCAGTTTGGACATGTGTTTTGATTCAAAGGAGCTCGCGGGTAAAAAGTCATCACTCACAGGTGAACACAGGTACCGGCATTGGTCAGGAGGAATTGGCGTCGAACAGACAGGTGCCGATGTCGGTCATGTGCAGACCGAAGCCGGCGATGTCAGGCAGGGTAAGACCGACGTCGGTCATGGGACCGACGTCGACAGTATGTAAGACCAATGTCGGTTAGGAGGACCGACGTCGGCAGCAGGGACACCGCAGGGTCGGTAGTCAGGGACAGACGCATGGAACCGACGTCGATCGGATGCAGACTGTGGGGTGGCCGAGGTCGATCACTGTAACAAATTTTGGGTGGACAGCGTGTTGTCAAGGAGTCTCAAACACCCATACGGAGGACTGAAGACGTAAGTAGGCCCTCAAATTCATGTTCCTCTTCTTCATACTTGTTGCTGACTATAGAGAAGGAAGGATCCAGGAAACAAGTGGGAGCTAGGCAGGGATATGATGCAGAACCAAATGGGAGTTTTGGTAGGTTTGCCAGCTAGATGAAAGCACAGAGACGAATGGATTCCTTAGTAGAAGAATAGAGAGAACGGATATGTGAGATGGAAGACCAGGCATATGGTCTTGAGGAAGCTGCAGGACAGTGGTACAGGGTTTGACAGGTGGAGGACGAAGCATGGCTTCAGTCAGTGTCAGGTAACTACTGTGGTTTGCCTTACCAGGTGGATGATGAGTCATGACATCATTTTGTTGCTGTATATGGATAGTATGCTAGCTTGCAGGGGTGTACATACAGGGTTTTGCTGAGCTAAGGGTAAGATTAGTTCAGTGTCATGTCATGAGGAGTTTGAAGCAGCGAAATTCTTTGACATGGGAGGCATGGAGATCACAGGTTGATTTTGTCTCGAGTGGGAGCTGATGTGAATCAGGTGTTGGCGAGGTTCGGGATGCAGAGTCGGAGCACACTAAGGGCTGGACAGGTACAGTGTCCGAAATCACATGAGGTCTGGTATAGACCTGAGTATTACCATGCAGTGGGAGCTGTCAGAGTTAGGAGCCAATTCGGGGAAGTGGGCTCTCAGGGATTTGAGAGGGACCAGCAGCAGGTATACATGCAGGGTCAGGACTTCACTACATGCGTTTGTAGGTTCGGATGTGGTAGGGTACTCGGATGACAGGTGGTACACCATGGGATGTGTGGTGGGTTGTCTTCAGGTGGGAGCTTGAAGAGGGATACAAACCAGGAAACAGATTAGATGGGGAACAGGTACAGGTACAGTGCAGCTGTTTATCTCCAAGTAGGAGATTGTTAGGTTGTGGAGCTCTAAGCAGGTGTATGTGTGTGCAAGGTCAAGGTTCACAAGTGAGCAGAACCGTTGTTTGATTTGTAGGTGTGCAAGATCATATAGATAGCAACACAACAGGGAGTAGTATCAGGCAGGATCTACTTGGAGTACAGGTGTGTACTCGGATAGAGCAAGACAGGAAGGCAAGGGAGTTCCTTCCATAAGTATGGTCTGTTGAATTGCAGGTTGTTGCAAATTCATGGGAGATCTACTTGAAGTACCTTGAGTACTTGTTGAGTACGTGGAGTACTTGTGGAGTGCGTGGAGCACTTGTGGTGTGCGTGGAGCACGGGAGGTGAACACCAACTCTGTATTTGAGTTGGGTGTTGGGACCTGAGAGGGAGAGCTTTGGGGAGAAGAATTACTGTTCACTTGAGGTGTGGCGAGCCTCTGAAGAGGTGGTGGAGAAGAAGTGGCATCTTCTTTATTGTATTCTTTTCTGTATAAAGTGTTAATACAAGTTGTGTATTGTCTCTCATATGCTGTGTTATTCTGAATTCTAGTTACTTGGTGAATCTGGTTAATTTCCGCATATTAAGTTGCTTGGTTTGGTAATCAAATTGTGTGCTTCCGTTTATATATCCCAACAGTAATTTAATTCTTTAAAGCTTATCGAAGATTCTTGATAGATGTTGTATGCGGAAATATTGATGACAAAGGGTTTATAGTTTGCAAATATTATTCAACATATTATGTGAAAAAGTTTAATTATTTATTATTTATGATAATGAGGATAATTTTTGGCATTAATTCTATGTCATTATCCATGCCCAGTTATACGCCAATGATGTGGAACTCCATTTTGAGATTTTGGGCTTCGATCGGTTGCAGAACAAAACTGAATATAAATAGAAAAAGTCCCAAATAACCAAGGACATGTTGTCAAAATGACAAAAACCCCAAATCATAGAAATTATTAGTACCCCGAGAAAATTTGTTATTACCTAGCTAACATTATTATTGAGAAATAAAGATATAAATGCAAGGTTATTTACAAAGGCAGTAATAATATTTTGGCAGAGAAGCAATGAATTTGCATAGAAGAAATTACAAATAGAGATATCTGGATATAGAGGCAATAGAACCTCTGAGAGGTTTATTTCACTACAATAGATATCTTGTATGAAAATAAATTATTTACTCAGAAAGATTTTCATAATCAGTCTCAAAGAGTCTTTAATAAGATCGGAACACTTATAGAGTGGACTCAGGGACGTAGCCATTTTGGTGAACCCTATAAACAAATATTCTGTGCTATATTTTATTTTTTTAATTTCCTCTCCGTGATCAGAAATCTTTTCAATTTCCTTTATTAAAATTACAAAAGTTTTATAATGTAATTTTTGGATTTATTAAAAGGAGAAATTGGAAATTAAAATATTTTATTTAATTTTAAATCCAATCCAATAAAACTGTAAATGTTTTTATAACTTGAATTTTTTAGATCAGTTTGGCATCAGAGCCTATGATCAAGGCCATTTAACACATTGTCTAGCAATTTCAATAGTCTTGTATGTTAACCAAGTTTTGATCAAGATGTGGTGAAGGGGAACTTGTAGAGTTTGATCTTGAAATTGATGCAAGATGTGCAAGCCAACAGTCAAATATGAGAGCAGACGTGTCTGAAATAGAATTCCAACGTGCTTTCCTCAACATGAAAAATACTATTAAAGAAATGTATAAGGAACATAGAAAGGGAAAAGAAGCAAAGAAAGATCAAGCTGAAAGAGAAGAAATTCCTCTTTCATCTCCACCTTCTAAGAAGGCCTCCTCTTTTGCAGATGGTAAAACTATCCCACATTTAAAATTAGACGTTAAATTTGATTTGCCAATTTATAATGGCAAGGTCAGTGCAAATAAATTAGCTAATTGGATCAAGCAGATTGAGATATATTAAAGGATTTGGAATATTCTTAGTGAGGAAGCCAAGATTCAATTGGCTACTCTCTGTATGAGTGGCACATCACTTATCTAGTGGGAGAGTAAGATTCAAGAAGATCTAAAGAAATATGGTAAGGTAATTTCTTCGTAGAATGATTTTGTTTGTGAACTGAGAAAGAAATTTTATCCTTTAGGTTATATGCAACAAGCTACTCTGGATTGGTAGACTTTGAGACAAAATAAAGGTTAGAGTGTGTAGGATTATACTTAGGAGTTTAAAAAGAAGGCATTAATATTGGGCATTCCTGTGTACAATTCAAAAACATTGTTGAAGTATATTAGAGGTTTGCATAGTTATTTGAGACATACTATTCTCATGTTTAATCCTTCTAACCTTGATGAAGTTTTTGTGAAAGCTACCCACATAGAAGCTAGGGGTAAGATGACCAAGGAAGGATATGAAAATAAATCTCCCAAGCTAGTTGAAAATAGAGGAAAAGGTAAAGGAAAAAGTAAGGGTAAGTCTACCTACACTATTAAGAAAGAAGAAGGAAAACCTTTATGTAATCATTGCAAGAAGAATCATGATGAGGCTAAGTGTTGGAAACTCCATCCAAAACTCAAGCCAAAGAGGTACTGGAGTAAAAAAGAAAAGAAGGCTAATGTTGTAATCCAACAGGACCTAGGATTAGATTCTGGTGATGAAACAAAAGTAATTGTTATGGGTCTAGAAGGTTCAAATTCTTCCTCTTCTAACCCTAATCCTTTTGTTATTGCTTCATCTTCTAAAACTAAATCTAAACATGCTTAAAGAAAAATAAATGAGATTTTTCACATAAGAGTCATATATAAGCATACTAAAATAGATAATCTTTTTGATAGTAGATCACAAGTTAATCTTATTTCTTAAGAGGTTGTTAAAAAGTTAGGACTCAAAACTAAACCACATCCAAAACCGTATGCTTTAGGATGGGTGTGTGATGATGCAAAATTGTAGGTCACAAAAACATGCACCTTGAGGTTTGCTATTACTTCTAAATTCATTGATGAAGTAGAGCTAGATGTAGTTCCTTTGGATATTTATGGAATTGTTTTGGGAAGTCCTTAATTATATGATAGAAAGGAAATATTTTATAGAGAAGAGAAAAAATATGTTTTGGTAAAGGATGGGATTGAATACATAGTAAGAGCCCATCATGTCAAAACCAATTTGACTCTTGTCTCTGCAAGACAAATGAAAAGACTTGTACACTCAAGTAAAAGTTTTGTTCTCATGATTGTAAAAGCTAAGGATAGTGAAAAATCTAAGGACTTAGAGGGTTGTGATCCTAAACATAAATTTGAAATAGAAAATATTATTTCTAACTTGTTGATGCAGTGGATTGCACCCTTGACAGGAGGTTGAGCTCCTGCCTTCCACACGCAACAATGGAAACTCCCCTCTTGCCTGTGGGCCTGGCAAAACTGGGGGGAGAGTCTCTAGATAAGGGCGAGCTCCCTTTGATGTATCTCTGAGGTCCTGGATTTCCTACTACTAATAATGGGGGGGTGAAAAGGGAGAAGGATGCTGAAAAATAGAACCTAAACCTAAACTAAAAGGTGATACACCAAAAAATGTTGATCTACTTAGCTCAAACATACGCTTTTCACCAAGAAGAAGCTGGCATACACTTCATTTGATATGGGAAACTCTTCTACATCAGTGAGCTAGGGGTCCGATGGAGATATATGGAGGAAGAAATATCAAAGGTGTTCTGAGACACACTATGGCAGCCTGTTCACATGTGCCTATATTCCTACTATAGACACTTCTGGCAGACCTGCAAAAGAAGAAACTTCACAATGCACTAGACATGTTGGGATCATTCTATGAAAGCATAAAAGAAAATGACTTAACAATAAATGAAAACATAGACATATGCGTGAGTGCAAGCTCAAATGGAGGTAAAAAATTGTTAAGTCTTGATTCAAGTTAGAATCTGGTAGAGTTTCATCTTACAAACCCAAAGATTTTTGGGCAGAGCTTTGCCTTACGGGCTAAGAGATCTCTTCTCAAAATGAGAAGTTTACAATATATAGAAAGAGGAGAAGAAGTAAAGGCCCTTTTGGAAAAGACTTTGGCACCTTTTTACAAGTTGGCCCATGTGTGTTGAGAGCATTAGGAAGAGGAAGCTGCTTGATAGATAATGTTGTGTTAGCTCCTGCTTTGACTTTGGCATTCAAAAATTAATGTGAAAGCATGGGCCGTGCCTATTTTCTACAAACAGACTACTTCTTTTAGATATTCACATAGTTTGTTTGCTTATAAATGCAAAGTGGAGAAAATAGGGCACGCCACTTACTGTTTGCATCATTTAATGGCCACTTGGCAAGCACTATTCCAATTGCAAGAGTAACTCGCCTCCCCTTTGCCACCGAGGCCATTTTGTCTATTTTTGCACTTTGTCTCTTCCTAGCGTTGTCTCTTTCTAGCTCCTTCGGCCCTTAGGGGCTATCTTCTTGGCAAGTTGTTGAGTTCACTCGTGCCCTATCCTTAAGCTTTTCAAAATCAATGGCTATTTCACCACCTTAAATTTGAAGTCTGTGCACCCGTCACTGGGCATTTGAACTTCCAATGGCTAGTTCACCATGCTTGATTTTGATGTCCTTGGGCCCGTCACCCCTTTGAATTTCCTTGGATTTTTCCTTTCCTTCGACTTTTTCTTAGCCATTTTTCCTGTGGACAAAATGTCTACAAGAATTGTCTCGCTCGTTCCTTTCCTTCAGAGTTTTTTCTCAGGTTTTTCCTGCGACTTTTATCTCGACCAATTTTCTTGAATTTCTTCAGACTTTTTGTCTGAAGGAATTTCTTCAAAAAAAATCAAAAGAAATATTTCTTGCCTTTGCCTTGGTCTTTTACTTCAGCGGGATTTTCTTTCGAATAATTTCTTCGGACAAAATGTCTGAAAGTATTCCCTTAGACCCTTTGTCTGAAGAAATTCTGCCTTTGCTTTTCCTTCTAAGTCTTTTCCTTGAACAAATTTTTTGAAGAGAACTTACCCTTTCAACCTTCTTTCCAAGTGCTTTCCTACCCTCTGCAAGGGCTGTTTGGCCTCTAAAGTCGCCTGTTAGAAAAGTTGCAAAGGTCCTTTTGTCACCTAAGTGGGAACTTGTCTCTTCCTACAGAGTCTATAGAAACACCTGCAGAGTCCGTAGAAATGCCTGTAGAGTCTGTAGAAACCCCTGCAGAGTCCGTAGAAATGCCTATAGAGTTTTTAGGAACACCTGCAGAGTCCATAGAAACTTTTTGCAGAGTCCATAGAAACTTTCTGCAGAGTCCGTAGAAATGTCTGTAGAGTCAGTAGAAATTTCCAAGACTTGTGCAAAATCAAAAAATGAACTGGCTTGGAACAATAGGGAAAGAAGGGGACCAATTTTGGCTTGTTGGACCAAAAATGGTCAACAAATTGGCAACTCCTAGGGGAAGCATGCCTGCTATGCTTAGAAACCAGTTGCCTTAAAATTCGTTGGACACGAAGTCAGAATGCAGCTTTGAAAAAAGGTTAACAACAGCCCTGAGAGATCCAAGAATCAATCATGAGATTTTACCCCAGACACAAGGGAAAACACACACAAGGCTAAAAACACTATTTGTGCAAACAAAACTTAGGGAAAATAGGAAAAGAAACTGAAAGCAAACTACTATGTACAAATAACCAGGTATATTTACCTCCCTCCTAGATCAAAGGGAAAATTTCTTAAGTCCCCTTCCTGGCAAAGAAAATTATGGTGCCAAACAAGTGGCTAAATGGAATGGAGACTTGGTGACCTGCTCCTCTTGCCTGCCACCTTGATTGGCTTGCATCCGAGTGGATCAGAGTCAAACATGCTCCCAACATATATATACTTTTCTTGTTCTTGAAAGCTTGTCGAATGCTGGTCCTTCATGCTGGTGTGTCTCATCAAGAAATCAATGGTTGTTGGCTCATCACCATAAGCCCTTTGATATGCATAGTCCCTTTGCAATGCATCATGGTTTGACCCGTTCCCTTCTGCTTCATTGAGGATCCTATCAAACTCATATTTTGCTCCCTCATGGCTTTCTTGAAGAAGGGTGACTGTTGTGATGTCTAAAATGGAATCACAAATTGATTTCTCATCTCGCAGAACGTCGCCTTCTTGTTCTAGGCTCTCTTATTCAAATCTATCCTCAAGATGGACCAGCCTCTTCTTTTCCTACTCAAGGATCAGAGTCTCTAGTTGTTCAAAGACATCTGTCTGATCCTCCTCTAACTCAGGCTCCATGGCATGGTCATCCTCCTCATCAAAGCAACAAGGAAGTTCATCAAACAAAGGAGGAGAGAGCTCACCATGCTTACGTTCCTCCTCATATTGATGGAACATCCACATGTATGCATGACCTATATCTTCTCCATTGTTGATGATGTCTTTCGAAGGAGCCTCCATGATGATTTATTCCTCATTGACATCCATGAGAGCTTCTTGGGAAACTGCAAATTGGATCTTCTCTTCCTCACTCGCCTCCTGCAAAATAGGTTCCTCCTTGAGAAGGGATGAAGTGGAAAAACCATGTGGTAGAGGAGGCAGTCATTGAGCTAGAATCGAATGATTCTCCTCTTTCCACTTGGTTAGCACTTCATCTATATCAGATGTGGCTTGATATCTCTCTTGGAGGTGTGTAGATGGGGTGTGTTCAGACATATCCATCACACGTTGGCTGAGGAATCTTGCTCTGGATTCCAACTCTACAATTCTCTTGGCTATATCTTCCTAGAAGAACCTTTCTTAGAGCTCATAAGCATCATCATGATGAGTAGGAGTAGCTTTATCTCCTTCAAGGCTTTGAGCAAAACCTTTCTTCTCCTCCGTCCTGCCCCATGATTCCATTGTTTGCTTCCAAGTCATGACCTCAGAATTGGAATTTTCCCTTATTGTTGAAGGGAAACTAGGAGAGCTACTTGAGGTGATTCCATAAAAAACCTAAGCTTGATCAAATTTATACAAAGGAAAACAAAGTCCATGATTCTTACCAATGGGATTATACATACAAAAAGAAGATTTCTTAATGGCACCATAACTGCTTAACTAGCTAATTCAACTTGGAGTCGCCATTGGTGTAGATGAAAAAACCTCCAAAGGCTGGTTGGTTGAAGAACACACCAAAAATTCTTCAACTCTTTGGACAAAACTTGTCCTAGTTGGTCCCATCAGGCATGAAAAAACTATTGACGTAGTGGATTGCACCCTTGACAGGAGGCTGAGCTCCTGCCTTCCACACGCAAAAATGAAAACTCCCCTCTTGCCTGTGGGCCTGGCAAAACTGGGGGGAGAGTCTCTAGATAAGGGTGAGCTCCCTTTGATGTATCTCTGAGGACCTAGATTTCCTACTACTAATAATGGGGGGGTGAAAAGGGAGAAGGATGTTGAAAAATAGAACCTAAACCTAAACTAAAAGGTGATACACCAAAAAAGGTTGATCTACTTAGCTCAAACATACGCTTTTCACCAAGAAGAAGCTGGCATACACTTCATTTGATATGGGAATCTCTTCTACATCAGTGAGCTAGGGGTCCAATGGAGATATAGGGAGGAATAAATATCAAAGGTGTTCTGAGACACACTATGGCAGCCTGTTCACATGCACCTATATTCCTACTATAGACACTTCTGGCAGACCTGCAAAAGAAGAAACTTCACAATGCACTAGACATGTTGGGATCATTCTGTGAAAGCATAAAAGAAAATGACTTAACACAAAATGAAAATATAGACATATGCGTGAGTGCAAGCTCAAATGGAGGTAAAAAATTGTTAAGTCTTGATTCAAGGTAAAATTTGGCAGAGTTCTATCTTACAAACCCAGAGATTTTTGGGCATATCTCTTAGCCCATAAGGCAAAGCTCTGCCCAAAAATCTCTGGGTTTGTAAGAAGGAACTCTCCCGGATTTTACCTTGAATCAAGACTTAGCAATTTTTTACCTCCATTTGAGCTTGCACTCATGTATATGTCTATGTTTTCATTTTGTGTTAAGTCATTTTATTTTATGCTTTCATAGAACGATCCCAGCATGTCTAGTGCATTGTGAAGTTTCTTCTTTTGCAGGTCTACCAGAAGTGTCTACAACAGGAATATAGGCACATGTGAACATGCTGCCATAGTGTGTCTCAGAACACTTTTGATAGTTCTTCCTCCCTGTATCTCCATCGGACCCCTAGCTCACTAATGCAGAAGAGTTTCCCATATCAAATGAAGTGTATGCCAGCTTCTTCTCGGTGAAAAGAATATGTTTGAGCTAAGTAGATCAACCTTTTTTGGTTTATCACCTTTTAGTTTAGGTTTAGGTTCTATTTTTCAGCATCCTTCTCCCTTTTCACCCCCCCCATTGTTAGCAGTAGGAAATCTAGGACCTCAGAGATACATCAAAGGGAGCTAGCCCTTATCTACAGACTCTCCCCCTAGTTTGGCTAGGCCCACAGGCAAGAGGGGAGTTTCCATTGTTGTGTGTGGAAGGTAGGAGCTCAGCCTCCTGTCAAGGGTGCAATCCACTCTGTCAACATAACTACAATGGTGTTTTTTAGGAACCACAAGGTTTACCCCCTAAGATGGAAATCCAACCAGATATTCAATTACAACAGGATGCTTCTCTCCCTAATATTGGCATGTATAGGTTGTCAATAGTAAAGAATGAAGAAATAAAGAAACAAGTGATGAAGTTATTTGAGAAAGGATTCATTCGACTAAGTACCTCTCCATGTGATTTGTCTATTGTCTTGGTACTAAAGAAAGATGGTACATAGTGGATGTGTGTGGATTTTTGAGCTTTGAATAAAATCACGATTAAAAACCACTGCTCTCTTCCTTGTATTGATGATTTGTTAGATCAATTGAAAAAGGCAAAGCATTTTACTAAGTTATATTTGAGAACTAGTTATCACTAAATAAGAATAAGTGATGGTGATAGTTGGAAAACTGCTTTTAAAACTAAGTTCTTTTTAAGTGGCTTGTTATGTCTTTTAGGGTTTGTAATGCACATGCCACATTTATGCGTGTTATGAATGATCTGTTAAGACCATTTCTTGATGATTTTTAATTATGTACTTGGATGACATTTTAATCTATAGTAACATATGGGAAGATCATCTTAAACACATCAAAAAAGTCTTAGATAATTTGCAGAAGGAGAAACTATTTCTAAAGATGTCAAAATGTGAATTTGCAAAAACATCTTTGGTTTACTTAGGCTATGTTGTAGGGAATGGCTCATTAAAAATAGACCCTGCAAAAATTTCAGCCATAGTGAATTGGCCAAGGCCTAATAATGCAACTGAAGTTAGAATTTTTATTGGAGCATTTCAATTTTGAAGAAAATTTATTGCTAACTTCTTTTATATTGCATCTCGTTTACATGATTTAACAAGTGTTAAGTAGGTCTTTCAATGGGGAGGAAATCATGAAAAATCTTTCAATACCTTGAAAGAAAAGATAAGTACAACCCCAATTCTTGCACTTCCTGATTTACGGTAATCTTTTGAAATAGAAACTGATGCTAGTGGGTATGCAATGGGGGTAGTGTTAAGGCAAAATTAAAAACCATTGTGTTTTCATTCGAAAACCTTTTCAAGTGTAGTTAAAAATTATCCTACTTATGATAAAAATTTATATGCTTTGGTTTAGAATGTGAAAAATTCAAAACACTATTTGATGAGTAAAGAGACAATCATCCATACGGATCATCAACCTTTGCAATACCTTCAATCACAATCCAAGCTAAAATAATCATGACACTTCTTATGGATGGGATTTTTGTAGTAGTTCCATCTTGTTATAAGGTACAAAAAGGGAACACATAATAAGGTTGCAAATATGCTTTCTAGACCTCCTATTGTAGCATCTACTATTTTGCAGCATAGTCTTTTTGTTAATGAAAGCTATAAGGAACAATATGCTAGAGATGTTGATTTTAATGATGTCTATGAAGATTTGATAAATGGTAAATTAGTAGAAGCATTTGGCTATCATGTGCATAATGGAATGTTATAACATCGTGGAAAAATCTATATTCCACAGGATGAAAGAGTTCACATGATTAGAGAAGCACACACTTCTCTTATTTTAGGTCATTTTGGCATTGGTAAAATAGTTGCACAGTTACAAATATATTGTTATTGGCCTCGTATGATAGAAAATACATCTAAATATATTAAAGTTTGAATTCTTTGCTCCACAAGTAAACTAAGTAATCGGAAGTTAGGATTGTATACACCTCTTCCTATTCCTAACCATTGTTGGGAAAGTATTTTATGAATTTTGTAGGAGATTTACCTATGTCACGAAGAAAACATGATTATTTGTATGTGGTTATTGATAGATTCAAAAAAATATGTATTTTGATTCCTTGTACAAACATGTACAAGCGAGGGTACTGCACATTCATTCTTCAAGAATGTTTGGATCCATTTTGGGTTACCCACTTCTATTATATTTGATCATGATGCTCGATATGTTGGTGAGTTTTGGTCAACTTTGTGAGATTTGATGGATACTAAGCTAAATAAAAGTACAACCTTTCATCTACAAATTGATGGATAAATAGAAGTGGTCAACTGAACATTGGTACAATTGCTCAGGGGGTATTGTAGTAAACATCCTAAATTGTGGGATGAACATATATATTTTGTGCAACATTCTTATAACTGTGCTTTGCATTCTTCTACTTTAAAGTCTCCTTTTGAGACTTGTTTTGGTTATTTGTCTAAGTCTCCTTTGGACTTCTCATTTGAATGAGAATCTAACTTAGTGGTGGATGGAAATAGTGATGTTGAGAAAGCTGAAAAGTTCATTGAGAGGATTCAAATGATCCAAAAAGTTGTTCAAGAATAGTTAGAGAAAAGCCAAGATAAATATAAGGCTAGGCATGAAAAACATAGAGTTGATCATCAATTCAAAGTGAGTGATAAAGTTTAGCTTCACATCAGCAATAAAATATTGAAAGGTGAAGGCAAAAAATTAAAACCAATCAGATATGGTCCTTTTAAGATTTTGAAAAAGATTGGTACAAATGCTTTTCGATTAGATTTGCCTTTTTATATGCAATTTATTTAGTGGTTAATATGGAAAATTTGAAATTGTATGAACCTCCTATGATCATGGATCAAGATGAGGCTATTTAGGTTCCTAATGTTGATGATTTTGCTCCTTAGTCTCTTAATGAGTTACAGGAAGATGTTATTATTGATTAAAAAAACTAGAACTACACAAAGCAGTGATACAAAGTATCTTCATGTGGGTTTGAAAGGGCTGCATCCAAATAAGGCAAAATGGATGAAAATTGAGAAAGTGAGGGAAAAATACCCTCACCTACTTTATAATTAAATCCAACTTTTGGAGGTCCAAAAATTATCACTAGGGAGGAATAATTTAGGGAATTTCTCATTGAAGATTCTGATTAATAATGACAATATTTAAAAATTCAATTCGAAGAAATTTTTAGTACCCTAAAGAAATTTTTTATTGTGTTGTCCCCAAAAAATGCCACTCATTTTTAGGACAACATATGACTATTTTGGCCTTGCGCAGACCAAAATCTTCTCTTTCCTTTTCAAAAATTGTTCTGAGCATTCAAGTTCTTCATTTTTCAAAGCTTTTTCAGTTTTTTACAGACTCTGCAGACTCAAATCCTTTAAGGCCTCAAAACTATGAACTCTACAGGTTGGTTTCTACTGACTCTGTAGGCTTGAAGTTAACTGGTTCAATGGGTTTGATAGTTCCAAGGTTCAACGCGTGGGTTTTTCATTTTGCCTAAAGCTTTGTCTAATTTTCAAAGTACAGCAAAAGCTACCAAGTGTCATCTACCAAGACACATTATAATTTGTTTTTAAAAAGCTACAGAACGTGCCACATGTCCCTTGTAGAGTTTCACGTAAGGTTTCCATGTGCTTTTCTAAGAAACTACGGAAGTCACCATGTGTCCTTTGAAAAACTCGATGAAGAGTGACAAGTGTCAACATCCACAGTTCCTTCCTTTTTGTTTCGTAAGGACTGCAGTGGGCCCCAAGTGAGTTGCTATAAATCAAGCGAAAGCTGCCAAGTGTCATCTACCGAGACACTTTATGATTTGTTTCTCAAAGAATCAAAACTTGCCATGTGTCCCCTGTAAACTATGCAGAGCGCGATAAGTTTCTGCATCTGCATGAATCCAAATGAGTCTTGGATGTTTTTACATTGTTTTTAGGAGCTCAGCAGAAGCTGCCACGTGTCCCGTTATAACTCAGTGGAGTGGGACAAGTGTCTACATTCGTGTTCTCTTTTTGAAGCTGCTCAGGCAAGAAGCGTTGTGGGTCCCATTTTCCTCAAGTTTCTAATAATTTTTAAAGCAACAGAACGTGTCATGTGTTAAAGACGCAGAGCCAAGGAAATAAAGAAACAATAGTCCTCTAAAATAATTAAAGCCCGAAGGCCGCTCAAAAGACCCCGAAGGGCAAGTTCCCTTTGAGAAAGATCAAACCTCAAAGTGTAGTCAAAGCTACCAAGTGTCATCTACCGAGGCATAGTTTCTAGTAAGTTTCAAAGTAGCAGAACGTGCCATGTGTCTTGTTCTAACTTAGCGGAGCGCGACAAGTGTCTACATCCACATTTTGGGTTTCTAGTAAGTTTCAAAGCTTATTTTGATAAGCTTCTCTCAAAGACTAGTGGATGTTACCACGTGTCCTCACTTATTTCATAACAAAAAGCAGCCAGAGCAAGCGAGAAAGACACGAAGGGATTGCTACGGAGGATGACAGGCCCGTAGATGTCAAATTTAAGATGACCAACTAGCCATTAGCTTTCAAATGATGATGGACCCATAGACGTCAAATTTGTGGCAATAAAGTGTCTGTTGATCTTTGAAGGCTTGAATGTGGACCCAAATGCATTCAAAGGCCTTAAGGCCAAGGCTAAAAGGAAGAACCGCTGAGAGGAAGAACCAAAAGAACCAAAAAGTGGGTAAGATAGCTTGAGGGCTCAAATTGTAGCAGGAAAGGGGGAAAACTAGAAATATCTATGCAGTAGTTATTTTAGTAGGTGGCATAGTCTGCAAAGTGGATTCTTGAGCCCTTAAACATTGAAGACATGGCCTATTTGTTCCCCTAGGAGTAAAGACAAAATAGACAGTGGCACAGACACCAGATGATCCAGACCCAGGAGTAGACACTTGAGATGAATTGACACACAATAGTTAAGATAATTGCCTTGTTCTAGCATGGCCCTCCTTGACAAAAATGGAAATGCATTCAAGGCATTGAATGCAGCATGGGCCACTCCATGGAACAAAGTGCCAAGCCTTTCTTGACCTCTATATATTGTAGTCTCTTATGTCATTTTAAGGGAGATCTCTTTATTATCAGAAGCAAAACTCTGCCTAAATTGAAAGGCATTATTGAGACTTTGAGCTCAGATTGTTCATCATATTTCTTTGTTTGAATCAAAAAGCAAGTTACTTTTAGACTTTGTGGTGCTGTTATAGCTTGTATCATTCTAGGAGATTGTTCTTATGTCTATTTCTTGAGTGTATTCTTGTTTATTCAAATTAACAAGCAGAACTAGTGGAAGTGATAAGGAAGATGTTTTGAAGCCAGTTACTTTCAGACTTTGTGTTGTCATAATTGTCTTCAGTGTGTGTTTGTTTTTTGTTCATGTGTAAAGGACCTTGGGATGACTTTGTGCCCTCATTGTCCTTTGTATCTCACTCTTGGGCAATCGAGGTGGAGACTTTGTGCTACATCTCAGTCTGCTGGTTACTATGCCCTTGTTTACCAGTTACTTGTCACTACCTGAAAGAACTCCTATTATTCCCTGCAAGATCACTTTTGAAAGAAGAGAAGTGCCTTTAGTGTCTTCACCAAGATTTTCTCCTTTATTTGTGAACATTATCTCTGAAAAAAGAGAGATGGATGGTGTTGTCCTACCCCTGAGTGTTATTTTCTACTTATATATATAGTATATAGCTACCTTATACTTATAGGGGACCTCCCCTTGATGAGAGGAGAGATTTTTCCCCTGTTGATGTAGTAAACCTACACACTTGGCTGACCAATATCCCTATGCTGTAGTTGAAGAGACCTATTTTGCTCACCAGTTAGCTGGTCGACAAAATATTCACCCAACATATTGCCCAACCAACATTATTGTTGACAAATATAGATATAACTAAAAAGTTATTTTACAGAGGCAGTAATAATATTTTTGTAGAGAAGTAGTGGGTTTATACAAAGAAAATTGTAGACAGAGATATCTGGATATAGAGGCAGCAAAACCTCTATGAGGTTTATTTTGTTCTAATAGATATCTAGTACAAAAATAAATTATTTGCTCAGAGATATTTTTGTAATCAGTCTCAAAGAGTTTTTAATAAGATCCAAACACTCATAGAGTGGACTCGGGGACGTAGCCATTTGGTGAACCCCATAAACAAATCTTCTATTTTATATTTTGTTTTTTTAATTTCCTCTCTATGATCAAAAATCCTTTCAATTTCCTATATTGAAATTATGGAAGTTTTATAATTTAATTTTTGAATTTATTAAAAGAGGAAATTAAAAATTAAAATATTTCATTTAATTTTAAATCCAATCCAAACAGACTGTAAAGGTTTTTATAACTTGGATTTTCGGATCATACAACCACTTTTAAGGATGATCTCCCTTAATTGTATAATCTGATTTTAAAGATGAAAACCCTTGACGTCATTATAATCCAAGGATGAAACCCCTTGCAGATCTATATTTTATTATAACTACAATTACATTTTTTATTTAAAGTATTATTCTAAGTACAAGTTTATATTTATAAAATATTATTTCAAGAGAATTCTGAGAAAACCAAATTTTTGTATAATATTCCAATTAAGAATATTACACAAGTTGTGAGGAGTGATAAGGTGACATATAGCTAATTCTTTTCTAGATTAGAACAATATAGACAATCTCTTACATACATAAAGAGCTATTTCATAAAAATAAGATTATTTATTAAAATGATTCTTTGAAAATTCTCAAATTTGTTCAAAAGTCCTCATTTTAATATGCAATTTCTCGTTGGTTTTTTCCCAAATGTGAAGATGATATTACATGCAAAGGATTTGACTTTGTTATAAGTAATTGATGCTCAAAAGATGGCTTTGGTTGGACAAAATACTAATTCAAGAAATGATTTTTTAAAATTTATTATTTTCTCAATACTTTTATCACATGCAATCATTTTATTTATTCTCTGTAATATCCCCTTCTCAAGATTAGAGTGGTTGAAGATCCTTAACCTATTTTATTGTTTTTTCCCATAGGTTAAGGAAAGGAAGGATCAAAGGGAAACAAATTTTTTTTAAGTTGTCAAAAAGTATTTATATTGGCAACCTTTTTCTAGTTTTGATATAAGGAGGGGACCTTTTTTCCATGAGCAAGTTAGCTCTTAAGTGAAAATTATAAGGAATGCATTTTTTAATATTTAATTCCCTTTCTCAAGTGGAGCACCCCTTTTTGAGATTGATTTTAGAGGGAAAAGATATAAAATAAGGAAAGGAGGTTCATTTTTGGACTCATGTCATTTTGATGAACTAAAATTTAAAGTTTGAGCAACTTACTTATATTTTTATCCCTTGAAGACAAAAAACCTCGTTGGTATTTGGATATTGAGGATGAAACCCTTTGATGTTCAAGGGTGACTTTATTCAGAGGTTATATTTTAGTGGAAACTAACAGATTTTAGGTCTAAGGCATCTTTCCAAGTGGAACACAGTATTTGGATAGCTTATTGAGGTGGTGCACAATAATAATCAGTCCTTGCAAGGGCATCAACTCAATTGGGAGCTCTATTCTAGGGTAGTGACCTCCTTTTAAGGTTTGTGATTACAATTTTGGAAGTAATTTGAGGTTGATTTTGGTGTATAATCATACACTCCTTCAACTGGTATTTTTATAGTATTTTTCATATATATATTTGGTTTAAAAATTCAAATTTTGAGGTATTTTATATGCCTATACTTCTCTTTATTTTTGCAAGGGTTTGTACCAATTAAATATTGAATTTTGATCTAAAATAAGTGTTTCCAGAATTTTGAAATTTTTTGTGGTTAGGATTTGATTAAAATAATCAAAATTTACATTTTATTTGTTGAGTTGTGGAGCTAAAAGCTTCACCAAATGAGTAAATTGCAGGTTGCTGGAGTTACACAGTCACTGGCGTCAGTCAAGTGCGACCGACGTTGGTCAGGGGTCGACTGGGAGCTGCCAGCATTGGTTATTGATCGGTCGATGTCGGTCATGTGCAGATAGACAGGGACTGACGTCGGTTACTTGTGCGTCCAGAGAGTCTATTTTTGTGGATGAATAGATTGTTTGCATGATTAGATTAACTGTTGGTATTGAGTCTGCATTTCTATTTTTGGCAGGACTAATTTGAACCTTTGATTAAGAGGTATATCTAATGGTGGAGAATGCATGCTCATGTTTCATAATATTATATAATAGGATTAGATCTTCATAGCTTATAAAACAGTACAAGACATTTATTGTATATGTGTATCAATCCAGGTTGTTGGAATTGATTGTAATTGATAGAGAAAACTCTTGAGGGAAAGAGATCTATACATCTGAGAGGTGTGAGAAGAAAGTGTGATTTTCTTCATTGTATTTCCTTCTAGAAGAGTTTAATACAAGTTTTTAGGGTGGTTTCTTGTATCTCTTATTCTTTGTTGTTTTTGATTCTAGTTACTTATTATTCTGGTTTAATTCCGTGTTTAGTTGCTTACATAAAAGTAATCAAGTTTGTTGGTTGATCCCCAACAAGTGGTATCAAAGCCAGGTTCACTAATAGGTGGTTCAGATCTGTTTAGTGTGTTTTGATTACAGGTCACTCATAGGGGTTTCTATTTGAGTGGGAGTAAAGCAATGGGAGAAGAAAGTAAACTAAGAATGGAGAAGTTCAATGGCAAGAACTATCAATTATGGAGAATGCAGATAGAAGATTTTTAGTATCAGAATGATCTATACTTACCATTAGGTGGGGTTTCAAAGAAGCCCACAGACATGGAAGATGAAGAATGGGAAGTTCTTGATAGAAAGGCTCTTGGATCTATAAGATTGAGTCTGGCATCTACTGTGATATCTAATTTATCATAGGGAAAGTCAACGGTAGAATTAATGACTACTTTAGCAAATTTATATGAAAAGCCCTCAGCTTCAAATAAGGTATATCTTATGAAATAATTATTTAATTTGCAAATGCAGGAAGGTGGATCTGTATCTAATCATCTAAATGATTTCCATGGAATTGTAAATCAATTAAATTCAGTCAAAATAGTTTTTGATGATGAAATTAAAGCTCTATTAATCTTATGCTCTTTACCTAAAAGCTGGCATAGCTTGGTAATGGCAATTAGTAATATTGCATCTGCTTCAAATATTTTAAAAGTAGATGATGTTGTTAGTGTAATCTTGAATGAAGAAATTCGCAAGAAAAGCACAGAGAAAACATCAGGGAATGCTTTAAGTTTTGAAAGCAGGGGAAGGCAAAAAGAGAAGAGTAAGCAAGGGAGATCAAGGTCTAAGTCAAAGATGAGCAATATATCCAAATCCAGAAATGGAAAAATAAAAATAACCTACTGGACTTGTGGAAAGAGAGGACATGCAAAGAAAGATTATTGGTTGAAGGTTAATGAAGAGAATTAGCATGAAGGTAATGAAGAAGCAAAAGTTGTAGGTATTGTTGTACAAGATGCTCTTTCACTTTCTTTGCATAATAAAATAGAATCTTGGGTTTTAGATTCTGGGGCCTCTTTCCATGCTACCCCAAATAGAGAATTTTTCAATGATTATGTCCAGGAAGATTTTGGAAAAGTTTATTTAGGGGATGATGAGCCTTGTAAAATTGTTGGCAAAGGAAAAGTGCAGCTGAAATTGCAGAATGGCAACACATGGGTGTTGAGAGATGTCATGCATGTTCCCATCCTGAAGAGGAATCTAAATTCTGCAAGAAAGTTAGGGGATGAGGGTTGCACAGTGACTCTCACAGTTGAATCTTGGAAGGTTTCCAAGGGTGCACTTGTATTGGCCAGAGGTAAGAGAGTAGGTACTCTCTATTTATGTAATTGTATTACTGATAATTCTCCTTCTGTATTATCTACTTCAAATGTAGATGCAAAGTTGTGGCACCAGAGGCTTGGCCACATGAGTGAGAAGGGAATGACTATTCTTAAGTCAAAAGGTAAGCTTTCAGATTTGAAAAGCATAGATCTAGATTTTTGTGAGCACTGTATTTTTGGGAAATAGAAGAGAGTGAGTTTTCTCAAGACTGGGTCAACAAAGAAGAAGCACAAGTTGGAGCTTGTTCACACAGACGTGTGGGGACCAGCTCAAGTTGCTTCTATTGGAGGATCACAGTATTATGTTTTTTTCATTGATGATGCTATAAGAAAGGTATGGGTTTATTGCATAAGGAAGAAATCTGATGTTTTTAACACTTTTAAGATTTGAAAAGCTTTGGTTGAGAATGAAATAAGTATGAGATTGAAGTGCCTTAGATCTGACAATGGTGGTGAGTTTTGCAGCTATAAGTTTAACTGGTATTGTTATATGAATGAAATACGTAGGCAAAGGATGGTTCCAGGGACACCTTAGCAAAATGGAGTTGCTGAAAGGATGAACAGAACAATATTAGAGCGTGCACGGAGTATGAGATTGCATGCTAGTTTGCCCTTACAGTTTTGAGTAGAAGCTGTAGATACTATAATTTACCTAATTAATAGAGGACCCTCTATAGCTCTGGATGGTGGAATTCTAGAAGAGGCATGGACAGGTAAAAAGATAGATCTTTCATTTCTCAAAGTTTTTGATTTTGAAGCTTTTGTGCACATTGATAAGGAAAATAGAAAGAAGATGGATGCTAAGTCTATGTGGTGCACATTTATTGGTTATGGCTTTGGATATTTTGGATTTTGGTTTTGGAATCTAGGAACTAACAAAATAATTAGGAGCCGTGATTTTGTTTTCAATGAAAAAGTGATGTATAGTGATTAGCTCAAGAAGCTAAAGAATTCTGAGCAGGGCCATGGAGATTTGGACAAGGTGACGATCTAAAATGAGCTCGCGAGAAAGATTAATCACATATAGGAAAACACAGAGACTGACGTCGGTCAGGCAGGAATCGACGTCAACAATACAAGAACCAATGTCGGTCAGACAGTGACCGATGTTGATCAGGAAGGAACCAACGTCGGTCATGTGGAACGGATGTAGGTCAGTTACAGGTTTAGAGGTGATCGAGGTTGATCACTGTCAAAGAATTTGGGCAGACAGTGTGTTGTGAATGAGTCTCAGACACCCATCAGGAGGTCAGAAAGGATAAGTAAACCTCCAATTCGATATTCCCCTTCATTATTCTATTTATTGCTTACTGATGGTGGAGAACCAAAGAGTTTTGATGAAGCAATACAGGTGGAATCCAAGAATCAGTGGGAGCTTGGCATGAATGAGGAAATTGATTCCTTGAAAGAGAACCAAACATGGGATTTGGTTAAGTTGCCAGCAGGAAAGAGAACACTGAAAAATAGATGGATCTACAGATTGAAGGAAGGAGAGAATGGACAGATGAGACATAAGGCCAGGTTGGTAGTGAAAAGATTTACACAAAAACTAGGTATTGATTTTGGTGAAATTTTTTCTCGTGTAGTAAAAATGACTTCTATTCAGACTGTATTGTCTTTAAGTTGCTATTGAGGATTTGCATCTTGAGCAGCTTGATGTTAAGACAATGTTTCTTCATGGAGATTTGGATGAATAAATATATATGGATCAGTCGAAAGGATTTGAGGTCAAAGGTAAGGAGAAACTTGTGTGCAGATTGAAGAAAAGCTTGTATGGTCTCAAGCAAGCTCCTAGACAATGGTATTTGAGGTTTGACAGGTTTATGACTAAGCATGGTTTCAGTAGATGTCAATCTAACCATTGTGTTTATTTTAAGAGATTGGATAATGGTATATATATTATCCTGTTGCTATATGTAGATGATATGCTTGTTGTAGATTCACACATGCAGGATATCTCTGAGCTTAAGGTGAAATTAGCTCACACATTTGCCATGAAGGATTTGGGAGGAGCAAAGAAAATCCTTGGCATGAGTATTAAGAGAGACAGGAAAAATCATAGGTTGATTTTGTCTCAAGAAGATTATGTGAACAAGGTGTTGAAACGGTTCAATATGTAGGATGCAAAATTGATAAGCACACCTATGGCTGGACACTTCAAGTTGAGTAAATAACAGTGTCCTAATTCACATGATGAGGTAGAGTACATGAGTAGAGTTCCATATGCTTCTGCAGTTGGGAGCTTAATGTATGCAATGGTATGTACTAGACCGGATATTACCCAAGCAGTGGGAGTTGTCAGTAAGTATATGGCCAATCTAGGGAAAGAGCACTGGAAACAGTCTAGTGGATTCTCAGATATTTGAGAGGGACCAGCAGTAGGCATTTGTGCTATGGAGGGTCAAACACTTCTCTACATGGTTATGTAGATTCGGATATGGTAGGTGATTTGGATGGCAGGAGAAGCACCACAGGACATGTGTTCACTGTTGGTGGAATGGCGGTTAGCTAGATTTCAAAGTTGCAGAAGGTTGTTGCCTTGTCTACTACAGAGGTAAAATACATTGCAGTCACAGAGGCTAGCAAAGAGATGATATGGATGACACAGTTCATGGAAGAGCTAGGGAAGGAGCAAGAGAGTTGCAGATTATATAGTGATAGTCAAAGTGTAATTCATTTGGCTAAGAATTCAGCCTTTCATTCAAGAACCAAACATATACATCTTAGGTACCACTTCATAAGACAGGTATTGGAGGATGGCGAGTTGAAGTTGGAGAAGATCCATACAGATAAGAACCCTGTTGATATGTTAACAAAGCTGGTAACAAAGGAGAAGTTGAATCTTCATTCAACTTTTGTTGGTCTTCAAGATTGAGTTTGAAGATGGAGAAGCTAGAAGATGTTGCTGTACAGGTACTGGTGCAACTGTTTATCTCCAAGTGGGAGATTTTTGAGTTATGGAGCTAAAAGCTTCACCAAATGAGTAAATTGTAGGTTTCTAGAGTTACATAGTTACTGGTGTCGATCAGGTGCGATCGACGTTGGTCAGGGGTCGACTGGGAACTGCTAGCATCGGTTATTGATCGACTGATGTTGGTCATGTGCAGACATATAGGGACCAATGTCGGTTACCTGTGCATCCAGAAAGTCTATTTTCATGGATGAACAGATTGTTTGCATGATTAGATTAACTGTTGGTATTGAGTCTGTGTTTCTATTTTTGGCAGGACTAATTTGAACCCTTGAATAAGAGGTATATCTAACGGTGGAGAATGCATGCTAATGTTTCTTAATATTATATAATAGGATTAGATCTTCATAGCTTATAGAACAATACAAGACATTTATTGTATATGTGTATCAATCTAGGTTGTTGGAATTGATTGTAATTGATAGAGAAAACTCTTGAGGGAAAGAGATCTGTACATCTGAGAGGTGTGAGAAGAAAGTGTGATTTTTTTCATTGTATTTCCTTTTGGAAAAGTTTAATACAAGTTTTCAGGGTGGTTTCTTGTATCTCTTATTCTTTGTTGTTTCTGATTCTAGTTACTTATTATTCTGGTTTAATTCCGTGTTTAGTTGCTTACATAAAAGTAATCAAGTTTGTTGGTTAATCCCCAACATTATTTATAAAGTTTGTAGTGATTTTTAGAATTTCTAAATTTTATCCTAAGTGGGACATTATAGTGGTATCCAATACACTCTTTTTGACAATCATGGGATTGAGTGGTTTACAGAGTTTCATACATGAGAGGTGGTGATAGAGAAGTGAGGTATTATGAAAGAAAAAAGAAAAAGGTTTCAAAATAGCCAGTAGAAGGAGGTGAGTAACAAGGACCCCAAGATATGGATAACCCTGATCATGTTCATTTTTAATGACACCAAGATGGGGATAATCCTAATCATGGTCATTTTGAAAAAATTGCTTGAAATCAACAATGTATAACAGATATGATGGTTGAGTTTATTCACACCATGAGGGGCATTAGTGCAAACCATCCTCTCAATGGTGGAGTGCATTAGGAACCAAAAATAACCCTCTTCCTATATAGAGGATGGCCACTAGAGCTTTAGCTAGGCCTTTTTAGCCTAACTTCATCCGTAGAGAGGAAGTCATTTTGGAGGTAGAGTTTCACCCTTCAATGAGGGATGATATTACTATTGGTTATGAATAATAAAGTACTCTTCCACCTATTATAGTGTAGAATTTCACCCTTATAGGAGATATTTTTAGGCTCTCTAACTCCTAGCTACAATATTGGAGCAACATTAGGCTGTGGGTATCCTGTAGTGAGGTTGAACCTCCAAAAAAGGTCGGTTTCCTCTTGGTAGATCACCTAAACTAATGTTTATGCTTGAAAAAGAGGTAAAGAGGGAGTATAGGGTAACTAAGAGATATAAATAGGTGATACACCAAATTGATTGACATTCACATAAGCATGAAATAAACACTAATTCAACATAAGATAATTCTTGCTCACACAACCTCACAAACTAGTTAATTTGCATAAGTGTTTCATAAACTAGGCTCACCAAACAATACATGAAGCAAAGAGGAATTTCAAAATTCACACCAAACATCCATTAATGGTAGAAAGAGCTCAAGTCAGCCTACAACTAACTTGAAAACACCTAAAAATAGGTAAAAAGGAAGGACAATGGGCATGGAAGAACACTTCTTCACAAGGCCATCATGCACAAGCTTGCTAAACAAAATTTAGAGGTAAAAGATAGGTAAAAATTGATCTCTATTGCTTCAAAAGGTCTTTCTTACAAATTTTGATAGGGTTTCTCCTTGTCAAATAAGGATATCCTCCTTTAGTTTGAGGGGAGAAAATGGAGATATAGGAAAAAGGGGGAGAGAAAGGAAAAAATGCAAGCAAAGAAAATTCAATAAATGAGATCCAACCACCCTCCATGAATTCTCACCCACATTTGGGTTAATTAAAAGTAATCATTCTTTAACAAATTAACCAACATTATCTCCAATAGTCTTCAAGCCCCCTCATTGGTTGAGAAACACACTAGAAGATAAGAACTTGTTGGGGTTAATGATGTCATGATCCACTAAAAAAAGAAAAGTCCAGGAACATCTTTAATGCTCTATCTACTTTTTCTAATCACCTGATCTTCATATTTCACTTCCACTCCATCTTTCACTTGTCTTGCACATATAAGGAAAAAATCTCCATGACTTTTAATCTAGACTAAGCCATGCTACCTCTAAGTTGAGCAATTATTTGTCAGAGATGATGGTCGTGTCAAACGATGAGAGCCTCTTCATTAATTACTTACACCAGCTCCTACTTTGAAACCTGGGCCAAATCTTTTCTATATATGGAAAACCAATCTAAGGACATTGGTTTTCCTATATCCATTTATGTCGATACAAGTCTATAGATCACATAACTTCTTTTGATATTTTAAAATGCCAATGACTACTTATAAGGGCTCAAATTTTGACATTTATGGGCACATCATCAATTCCTTTGGACAACCTATTTCTGATCTTATTCCTTCAAACAAATCTTTTAAACTTATTTCTTTGAGTTTTGTTAAGTTTCCTTTATGAAGGGAAAGTACCCTTCGAAACTCTCAAAAATGTCCCTTCAGACGACTTGAAAATGCCCTTTGGGTTTGATAAAGTGACCTCCCAAAAGGAAAGTAGACCGTTTGACAATCTTGAAAATGCCTTTTCCAAAAGGAAAATTACCCTTCAGCTTTTTAGTTTGATTCAACTTGAATAACCCTTCAAAATTTTTGTCTTGGACACTTTGCTTTAAAAAAGATATATTTCAGAACTTTTGCTTAGTAAACTTGCTTGGAAAAGAACCCCTCAAGATTCCTGCTTTGAATAATTATTTCAGACAAATTATGCAAACAATATTTTTGAAATGAAGTCTAATGCTTTTCCCTTTTGAAATATTTCTTTCAAGAAAATTATTTCAAAATAATTTCACTGAAAGAATTCTCGACATTTGAAAAAAATGAAACCGAGATAAAACTCCTAAAGAGAGAGCACTTAGCCGAAAAAGAGAAAAAATCCTTCAGAAAAATTGTGTGAACAATTTTCCCAAAAATAAATTGAAACCAAGATTAAAAAAAATTCCCAAAAGAAATCACCTTTCACTTGTTCTTAGAAAGAATGAACAAGTAAAGACTTAGCTAAATAAGATATTTTGCACTTAGCTTTTGGCTTGCAGGCTTATCCTTGAACACTACTATTGGATCCTTAGAAAACCTCACTTGGATCCTCTCTATTTGAAAATGTTCGATCCATTCCTAAGCCATTGATCTACTGCTTCATTCAACCATGCAAGAGCTTTATATGTGGGCCAAAAATGACCAACATCTTTGGCAGTTCACTGGGGTTGCATGTATGTCAATGCAAGAGAACTTAGACCATGTTGCCTCATCAAATCCATCCATTGGGCATGGAGTAAAATCACTTTTTCACTAAACTAGAACCTCCCTTTGAAGCAATAAGGACAACTAGAACAAAACAAATACTATGCCCAAGGTACTTAGGGAAGGGAAACACATAACTGAAAAGGATGTGAACAAGGTATTTAGAGGAAAACATGAAAAACTATACCAAAGTACAATATACATAATGGATACAAACTCTTCTAATAGAAAGGCTTTAAATGAATCCCATTGACTGGGATGGGTAGTGCCTCTCTATCTGATTGGGCCATTTGGAAAACATTATGTTGTGTGTATCCGTGGATCAAATAACGACCACTCCACAAGATATCGAATTTGGTATGATTGTCTAACTTGGCTTTATTTGAATCCCACTTGAGGATTATATCCCTTTATTTTAACTCCCTTGCTATAGCTCTCTTGTCAAAACCTTTCTTGACCTAAGCCTGATGTAACTCTAGTGTTTTCATTGCAAGGTCGCTCATTTTTTCAAGCTCCATGAGTTCTGCCAGTCTCACATGCATGGGCTCATCTTCCATCAACTCCAGCTGATGGGCTAGTTCTAATGTAGGTAGTTCAAGAGAAATAAAAAATTTAGCCTCCCTTCCATATACTAAGATATATGGATAATTTCCAATGGCAACTTTAGGGGTGACCCTATCAGCCCACAAGGCTGTCTTTAGTTTAGTGTGCCATGTCCTCTGATTCTTTTCCATAGTTCTCTTGATGATTCTTTAAAAAAAAATTGGACTCAACCAGTCCATTTATTTGAGGATAATATTTGGAATATGTGTTGAGGTAGATGCCCATCTCGAGAGCCCATTCACTCATTTTCAGACCAAGGAATGTTAATGCATTATCAAAATTGATAGTGGATGCAATGCCAAACCTGGTCACAATACTGTCATAGAAGTCTAAGATTTCACCTTCATTAGCTTCTTTTGATGAAATGGATTCCACCCACTTGGTGAAGTAGTCAGTTGCAGTAAGCACCCATCTATGGCCTACACTTGATGGAGGGTTGATCATTCCTATGAAATCTAGCCCCCATTGCATGAAGGGTTGCTCTACCTGAATTGGGTTGAGAGGAAGGCATGCCAATATTTGATTACCCATAAAGAGGGAACACTTTTGACATTTCATAACCAATGCATGAGCATCTTTGAAGAGGTTGGGTCAATAATAACCAGCCCTCATTATCTTTGATGCCATGGTTCTAGGTTCAAAATGGCCTCCTGCAGGTCTATCATTGAATTATTCCAAAAGCTTGGTCACTTGGTCATTATCTATGCACCTAAAGAGTGCCCCATTTAGGTCTCTTACAAATAAAACCCCATCAACCAATGCATAAGGTATGGACTAAATTCTAAAATACCTTCTCTTTTCCCTATCCATACCTTGTGGGTACTCACCTGTTATCAAGAAACGTGCCATATCATGGAGCTAGCTCTTATGAATTGGGGGCGCTCCTGCCTATGAGTTATCATGTATCACCATGACAACTTCTTTATCCTCATGAAGGTCATAAACTATATGCTCACACAAGCCTTTACCTCTTACTAACTTAGTGACTTTAATCTCCATATCATACTCCATAACCTTGGTAATCTAACCAGCTTTCTTTTTATTCAAGTCTTTGTTAAGAAGGAAGTCTCTCACTCCAAGATGAGACACCTTAATATATATTTTGCTATTGGAGAGCATTGGCCTAAACTTTTTAAATATTTTTATCACTCCAAGGACTTGATTTTCTACAAAAGTATAGCTTACCTCATACCCCTCAAGGCCCTGACTGAAAAATGATATTGGTTGCTCAAGTGCTTCACCGTTCTTTTGCATCAACATAGTTGATATATTATCAATATTGTCAAAAAACATACAATATGAAATCTCTTGAGAAATTAGGATTCATGAGTGTGGGTACTTGGGTGATGGCCTGCTTGATAGCCTTAAATATTGATCTACCTTCATTTGACCAAGTGAACTCTTGGTTCTTCTTCAACATAGCAATGATGGGTTTGACCAAGTTTGCAAAACTAGGTATGAACCTTCTCACAAAGTTTATTTTCCCAAGGAAACTTTGAAGTCCCTTCTTATGCTTAGGTAAGGATAAGGCCAAGATGACACTTATTCTATCAAGATTAATAACTAATCCTTATTTTGAGACAATGTATCCCAAGATTTTGACCTCATGAACAACAAACACATATTTCTTGGGATTCAAAGAGATCCCATATTCCCTACATCTCTCAAATATCAACCTCAAGTGGTCCATGTGTTCATTGGCATCCTTGGAGAAAATTGTGATGTCATCCAAGTAGACTAGCACCATTTGATTTAGCATCCCTTGAAAAGCCATGTCCATGGCTCTTTGGAAAGTTGCCCCAATATTTGATAAGTCAAAAGGCATCTTTTGGTATGCATACGTGCTCCATTTGGTGGTGAAGGAAGTCTTGTAATGATATTCTTTCTTTACTAATACTTGGTTGTAACCTAAATATCCATTCAAAAGAGAAAATGTTATGAACTTGTGACTATTTGAAGAAGCTACTCCATAGATGGTAGAGGGTAATGATCCTTCAAGGAGACCCTATTCAAATATTTAAAGTCAACACACAGCCTAATCTCCCCACTCTTTTTCCTTATATGCACCAAATTGGCTACCCATGATGAGTGCTTGATGGGAAAGATGATCTTGGATTCGATCAATTTGGTTAATTCATTCCTCATTAGTTCTTCAATTTTGGGGTTAACGAGCCTTTTTTTTGGCCTCATAAGCTTAGCACTAACCTCTAGTTCTATAGTATGTTGGGCTAACTTTGGATCAAAACCTTTTAGGTCACTGTATTCTCAAGTGAAGATGTCTGAATATTCCTTACAATGTTCAATGAAAGCATACCTTTCTACCTCATTGTTTACCTTCCCAAGATTAAGGAGCGTCCTTGAAAATAAGGACCCTTTCATAATTCTCCTCATCAGTTGACATTACTACCTTGTCTTTCCTCATATGGTATCCTTCATGGAAGAGAATCTCAATTGTAACCAATCCCTTAGGCAACTTGTTGGATTTTAATTGGATAATTTTCTTCCCATACTATAATTGAAACTTCTCCTAGTTGGTAGAGGATAACTCTACTTCTTGATACAAGAAACAAGCAATTTGTTTATCATTTTTGAAGATCTACCAGTGGGCTTAATTATTTGGTACTGATGGCCTCACCACCACCTTGACATGTGGCTGAATCTTGGCCTCTTTTAGCTTACTTAGAAGATCAAACTGGGCTCCCATACCTGCCAACTTGTCAACATGCTAATTTTGGTTCCTTAGCATAGCTTGAATGTTAAAGGCTTCAAAATTTGTAATTAGGTCCCACACTCTATTTTTGTAGGACCTCATCAAAGGATTCTTCATAATATTCAGGCCCCTGACTTGGTTCACTATAAGATCACTATCTCTATATGCTTGTAATTTCTTGATTCCCCTCTTACTGGCCCATTGGAGGCCATGGATTAGGCCTTCATATTATACTTCATTGGAGGATCAATTGAAATGGAACCTATAAGAAGAGAAATACTTATCATTCAAAGGGGAAACTAGCATTTCCCTTGCACCTACTCCATTTTTACTCCTTGAACCATCAAAGAACAAATTCCACATACCATTGAGGTCTTCTTTATGTCAAATGAGGGAAGGCATGAGTTGATTTTATTCATGTAGCAAATAAACACCCATGTCTTTTTCTTCAACACCTTCTAAAGGGTTGAGAAATTGATTTTCTCCCCATAGTTCATCCAAGAACAAGTCGGGAATCTCTTCAAGATAAGAATTCAATTCTTGACCAATTGTAAATTCATTCTCATCAAGGATAGTGCAATTGAGGTTTATGCTATCTAGCTGATGGGGCTCAATGTGAAAATGTGCCATGAACTCAGCCTTCATGGACACCTTACTCCCATACCTAGTTATAAATGCCATTTATGACCAATTTGTTATGAGATAGCCTCCTATCTTTGCCATGAATTCCCTAGAGAAGCATAGAACAAAATGAGGAGCTAAATCAAAGATCAACACATCCTGAACCATCAAAACACTAGGGCAAGAATGCAGGGTCAAGCTCAAATATTTGATGATACCAGATGGCTTTGTGGAAGAACCATCAAGCTATAGAACTCTCTTAGTATGTGGCTCATATTTGAGGTTCAACTGATCATCTATAGACTTTGGCATTACTAAAGTGCTGGCTCCACTATCTACCAAGAAATTATGCACCAAGGAATAACCAATGATTAATGAAATGTAGAACAGAGGAGGTTTGACTATCTTACTTAATCTTTCTCCCATAAGACCTTGGGTTTCATTGGTGAGGACATCAATTTATTTTCTTTGTTTTTTGCTTGTAGTTGTTTTAAAACCTATCTTGGACAAACCTTCCTGAGAGGATATCCACTTGATCGGGCATGGAAAACATGTCCTACATTGGCACATTGGAATTTTTCATTTGCTCAATGATGTTGATTGGTGGGCCACCAACCTTTACCTGGGCTTTGATAACCACCACTATTGTTTGTTGAATTTATGAGTTTTGTGGATTAGAAGCTTTCTCTCAACTCTAATTTCTAGGAGGTGTCGAGACCTTTGGAGTGATAGCAGACTCATTAGGCTTAGACAATGGAGTAATGATAGGAGGTTCTTTGAATGCTTCTTGGTTTCCATCTGTATTCCTTCTTTTTAACGTTGTATTAGCTACCACTAGAATGTATGCTTGGATAGAACTAGCCTGCTGATTGAGTGCATAACACAATTCTTACTCACTGATGACCATTGTATCATTCAGCTGGTTTGGTATCTGATCAGATCCTTGGTCTTGTGGAAACTATCCTAATTTTGTCATCATGGGGATCTCTATGTTTTGAGCCATTAAGGCTTGATTATATCCATATGCAGCAACCTGCTGCCATTAGTCATTGAAGGCCTAGTTAAAACCATTAGTTGGGATAATGGATTGCCCAAAAGATTAATCCTAATGTATGGTCCCTTCAGCTTCTTGAGCCATTTTGTTTTGAACAAGAACCAAGGAGTTGGAAGAGCATGTGGAGTTTGGATTATAGCTACTCTTCTTATTGTAGCTAGGTTGTCCTTGCCCTTTCTCATAGTTCTAGTTCTGGAAATTTCCCTTAAAGGGTGGTCAATTCCCTTGATAAGATTGATACTGAGGCTGATATGGAGCTTGATAAGGTTTATTGAACTAATTTTATTACCTTCAAACATTTACCACATCATTTCCCAAGGATTGGAGCATGCTCTTAAGTTCTAGGTAGTTTTTCTACTCTTAGGAATCACTTGATCTGCTAGTGGAGGCCTTTTCCTATTTAGGTGAAGGTATAGCAACAATTATTGGAGTTGGAATAATAACATCAAGTGGGGGAATAACCACAGGGGGTGGTCTAATTTTAGGGAAAAGAGGCAATTGGGGATTTAGGAGAAAGCTTGCTAGCCTGAACTAGGTAATTTTATACTTTAATAGCCACCTCATAAGCATATGGCAATATGTCCCCTCTCATGGATTGGATCATTACAACGATATCGCTATTTAGAGCCTTCAAGTAGTATAGGAATGCAAAGTTAGGGATAGTCTAACATAGGCTAGAATTTGTCCCAAGATTTTTGGAATCTTGTGTTGAAGTCTTGCATGACTTCATGGGGGGCTCTCTTGATTGTGGTAAGATATTTTGGTAGTGACAAATGGTCACTCTTGTCTACAAATCTTTTACACAAGGCCTCTCCTAGCTGATTCCATGACTAAATGGAATTAGGAGCTAAGCCTCTATACCAATCTAAAGCTTTTCCATTAAGGGATACAACTAACAATTTGATAGTTATATTTTATATGATGACATTATGGATATTGAAAAAACTGGCTATGTCATTGATGTGTTCAATAGGGGTTGTGGATTGGTCACCTGTAAAATATGGGATGCTTTTAAGGGATGCTACTAGCATATGGTCATACTGTGGTAGATTCAAAGTACTTTGGGTACTGAAGCCTACAAAATCTCTCTGGGGAATCATGGTAACAAAATGGACTAATAAATGTCTTCTTACATAGGTAAATCTCATGACTGGTTTAAGAAAATGGTTTCTTATGTATGGGTGAGTATGGTCGAACCTTAATATTTTGGCTAAATTTAAGGGGAGTTCAATAAAATCAAAAGGAATACCTCTACACTCTGATCTTGTAGAATCCTTTGGCATGAAATATAGTTACTGTTCTACCAACAGATTGCTGAGTGTTCCTTAGAGTCGCTAGATATTGAAAAATGAAAGCTACAACTGTTGTAAATTGAGCAAACTAGCATCAAACTTGACCAATCCTCCTTGAAAGTGGTCCTATCGGGGATGCCAAAAAACTGAAAGTGGTCCCACCAGGCATGCCAAAAAACTATTGTAGCATATAATTTCACCCTTATGGGAGATTTTTTAAGTTCTCTCACTCCTAGCTACAATATTGGAGCAACCTCAGGCTATGGATATCTTGTAGTGAGGTTTAACCTCTAGAGAAGGCCGACTTCCTCTTGGTAGATCACCTAAACTAATGTTTCTGCTTGGAAAAGAGGTAGAGAAGGAGTATAGGGTAAATAAGAGAGTTAAATGGGTGATACACCAAATTGATTGACATTCACATAAGCATGAAATAAACACTAATCTAGCATAAGATAATTCTTGCTCACACAATCTCACAAACTAGTTAATTTGCATAAGTGTTTCATAAACTAGGTTCACCAAACAATACATGAAGCAAAGAGGAATATCAAAATTCACACAAAATGTCCATTAATGGTAGAAAGAGCTCAAGTTTAGACCTGCAACTAACTTGAAAACACCTAAAAATAGGCAAAAAATGATAATGGACATGGAAGAACACTTCTTCACAAATCCATCATGCACAAGCTTGTTAAGTGCAATTTAGAGGCAACAGATAGGTAAAAATTGATCTCTATTGCTTCAAAAGGTCTTTCTTACAAATTTTGATAGGGTTTATCCTTGTCAAATGAGGATATCTTCCTTTCTTTTTAGGGGAGAAAATGGAGATATAGGAAAAAGGGGGGAGAGAAAGGAGAAATGGCATGTAAACAAAATTCAATAAATGAGATCCAACCACCCTCCATGAACTCTCACCCACATTTGGGTTAATTATAACTAATCCTTCTTTAACAAATTAACCACCATTAGTTCCAATAGTCTTCAAGCCTCCTCATTGGTTGAGAAACACACTAGAAGACAAGATCTTGTTGAGGATGATGATGTCATGATCCACTAAAAAAGGAAAAGTCCAAGAACGTCTTTAATGCTCAAGTTACTTTTTATAATCACTTGATCTTCATCTTTCACTTCCATGCCATCTTTCTCTTGTCTTGCACGTATAAGGAAAAAATACCCATGACTTTGAATCTGGATTGAGCCATGTTGCCTCTAAGTTGAGTGGCTATTTGTCATAGATGATGGCCATGTCGAAGGATGAAAGCCTCTTCATTAATTGCATACACCAACTCCTATTTTGAAACCTGGGCCAAATCTTTTCTATAAATGGAAAAATGATCTAAGGACATTAGTTTTCTTGTATCCATTTATGTCAATACAAGTCTACAAATCACGTAGCTTCTTTTGATCTTTTAAAATACCAATGACTACTTGCAGGGGATTAGATTTTGACATTTGTGGGCCCATCATCAATTCCTTTAGATAACCTATTGATGCAATGGATTGCACCCTCTAAATGGAGGCTCAGCTCTCTTCATCCATGTGACACAATGGAGACATCCCTCTTACCATGGGTTGTAAATGTGAGGGATGAATCTCTATATTAGGGGCTAGCTCCCCTTGATGCACTTTGAGGCCCTAGATTTCCTACTCTAATAACGAGGGGGATGAAAAGGGAGAGAAATACTGAAAATGGGACCTAAGCTAAGAGGTGATGCACCAAAATAATTGGTCTACTTAGCTTTAGCATACACTTTGAACCATGGACAACAAGCATACACTTCATTCAAATGAGAACCTTTCCTACATCAGTGTTTCAACAGGGGGTCCTATGGAGATATAGGGAGGAAGAACTACTAGAGGAGTTATAAGACACACTGTTGCATAGCCTATTCACTTGCCTATACTTCTTCAGACACTTCCTATGACCTACAAGAGAAGAAAATCACTATGCACTAGATATGCTAGAATAAACTTATGAAATCATGAAAATAAAATGACTTAACACAAGATAAAACCATAGACATATGCAAAAGTGCAAGCTCAAATGGAGGTAAAATGCTCTTTCTGATTCAAAGTAAATTCCTTCAGGGATTCGCCATACAAGCTAAGAGATTTTTTTTTAGAAGTTACAAATATATAGAGAACTAGAAACAAGATAGCTGACAAATCAAGGAATGGAAACCCATACTGAGTTAAACACTTCTAAAAAGACCAAAAGACCATGTTGATGATGTATTCTTCAAACTGTGTATGGGAGATCCATGTTGTAGATGTCTAAGTCATCACCCTTGTTGTCTTGGGCCTAAAAAAGCATGTGATACTCCTAGCAATTGACAAAGCCATCCCAAAGTTGTTGTGGCTAGACCATGCTCTCTTTAATGCTAGGCACAACTGGCTATACATTAATGGTGAAGCATGAAAACATGGGTTGTTCTCCTCTATATTTCAAAAACCAATCTATTTATTGGTTTTCATTAGATATTTTCCACCCAAATGTATTAACTCCCTTTGTTGAGTTGTTCATGATACTTTGCCCATGTTTTGTCTCTTTCTTTTATTTTTTCTCCTCGTTGCGTAAGTGTCCCCTGCAAAGGCTCATGACATCTCAAAATTCCCTTCAAAACTTTTGATTTGGTCCTGCCACCGACCCAAGTGACCTCCACAAGGACACTTTGAGTCCAAAGTTACCTTTCAAAAGAATTTTAAGGGTCTCATTCACCACCTAAGTGCCCTCCATAAAGGCACATACCCTTTAGGAATCCTTCAAATGACCCTTAAAAAAAGTGAATAAGTCCTCTTTCTTTTCTTGAGTGCCCTCTAAAAAGACACCTGCCCTTCGGACTTTCTGCAATGACCCTTCAACTTTTCCATTTGGTCCATTTTGCTGACAAAAAGCCCTTTGAAGTAATTCACTTGCCTTTCAAAGCATCTAAGACCAAATTGAGTTCTTATGGGTTATCAACTCATAAAGTTTTCCATTCAAGGCACTTTGTAAACCCGATTCCTTCTTGATAGATCAATTCAAACTTCTTGTAAGATTCTACTTCAGGTTTCACGTTGACTCCTGCTTATAAGACAAATGAGTAAAGCCATTTAGAAAACTTGATTTAGTCTAGCAAGACCAAATCAGGGTTTGCAAGTGGCTTTACTTATGAATTTTTACTTTTAAAGTGGTTTGTAAAACCTAGAATGCACTACGGAGACCCAATCAGGTTTGTCCAGCAGCTTGACTTATGAATTTTTTACAAGTAAAGCTGTTTGGAAAACCTGATTTGGTTTGTCAAGACCAAATCAGGTTTTACAAGTAACTTAGCTTGTAAACCTTTCACAAGTCACCTGACAAACCTAAAATGCACTTGGCAAGTAAAAGAGGAAAACACTTGGTTTTTTCATGGGAAATGGTCTAACATAGAAAATTTTGCATAAGGTAGCTGAGGGATAAACTAGCCAGAACATGGATTGAATGACTCTTGCAAAGAAAAAGGAGGGGGTGCCCAATTTTGGCTTGCAAGACCAAAAATTGGTCAACATAACTTGTTTTCAATCTTATTCCTTCGGACAAATCTTTTGAACTTATTTCTTCAGGTTTTGTTGTGTCCTTTTTTAAGGGAAAGTACCCTTCAGAATTGTTGAAAATGTCTCTTCAAATGATTTTAAAATGCCCTTTGGCTTTGATAAAGTGACCTCCCAAAAGGAAAGTGGACCATTCGACAATCTTTAAAATGCCTTTTCCAAAAGGAAAAGTACCCTTTGGCTTTTTTTTTTTTGGTTCAATTTGCCTTGAATAACCCTTCAAAAAAAATTCTTGGCCACTTTGATTTTAAAAGATATCTTTTAGAAATTTTGATTAGTACACTTTCTTGGAAAAGAATCCCTCGAGATTCTTGCTTTGAACAATTATTTCAGACAAATTATGCAGACAATTTTACCGAAAGGAAAACTGATCCTTTTCCCTTTCAAAAGATTTCTTTTGGGAAAATTGTTTCGAAACAATTTCCCTGAAAGAATTCCTGACACTTGAAAAAAAGAAACTGAGATAAAACTCCCAAAGAGAGAGCACTTAGTTGAAAAAGAGAAAAATTCCTTTGAGAAAATTGTGTGGACAATTTTCTCGAAAGGAAACTAAAACCAAGCTTAAAAAATAGGCCCAAAAGAATTCACCTTTCACTTGTTCTTTGAAAGAATGAACAAGTAAAGACTTAGCTGAATAAGACATTTTGCACTTAGCTTTTGGCTTGCAAGCTTATCCTTCAACACTGTTGTTGGATCCCTAGAAAACCTCGCTTGGATCCTCTCTATTTTCAAATGTTGGATCCATTCCTAAGCCATTGATCCACTGCTTCATCAAACCATGCAAGAGATTTATATGTGGGCCAAAAATGGCCAACACCACTTGAAATCAAGGGGGAAATGTCCCTCACTGACTTCATGCAACTAAAAAGAAATAAAAGTGCTGATCCTAGACCACAAAATAGGTAGAGGGATCTTCAACATGCATTAGAGAAGCTCACTTTATCTAATTTTGATGGGTCTACAAATAGTACCACTCGAGCTTAGATCTAAAAGGTATATATCTACCTATCCCTTCAGCTTACGATGGAGGATGAGGCCATCAAGTTCGCCACTTTACATCGTGAGGGTACCACACATGAATGGTGGTATCTTGATCTAGTCACACAAGGGCAAAACCTCATCAACTCTTATGATGAATTCAATAGGATTTTCAATAGGGTTGTTCTAAAAGTTTATTTTAGAGAATTGACATAGTTGAAGCAAAACACTTCCATGGATGATTATGTCATTGATTTTGAGGGTTTTAGTGATTGTATCAGATGATTACAAAAGGATGCTTGTAGTTTTGTTCATAGTAGGGTGGATGATGCCCTCAAGGGTTTGGTCAAGGACTTTAACCCTTGTTCCCTCCAAAAGGCCATCAAATAGGTTTTTGATCTTGAAACAAGAATACCTAGGGGCAAAACTCCACCTTTTGGACAACAAAGAACAAACTCTTTTGGGCAACCTCAAACTATACTTTCAGAACATTTAAAAATAACCTCATATGAGCAGCAAAGGAGGCCTTATCAGTAGGGTTATGGGCAAAAAAAATAGCTTCCAAAGACAAGCAAAGTCGTGGAATCAAGGAATGAATTGAGAAGGAAGAATTTGTGCTTTACATGTAAGGATCCTTGGACACCGAGCCATTGTTGCCTTGGAAAAGGGCAAGTTCACTACATTGAGGTAGTACTCAATGGAGAGGAAGACAAAGAGGAAGAAGGGACAACCCCAAATGAAAAAGAAGAAGGGAAAGAAAAGGATGAAAACATGGATGGAACCCTTGCCACTTTGTCTAGTACTCCTAGATATCACTCATTTAGAGTGGGGAGTTTTGCAAGATAAGAGGATCACTATGCTTAATAGTAGTGGGACCACCCACAACTTCATTGATGAGGATTTGGTGTCTAGATGTGGGTTGCAAACTTTGATTTTAAATGTTTGAATGTGATCGTGGTGGATGGGTTAACCATCCCTTCCACAAAGAAGGTTTAGAAGTTGAATGTCACATTGGGGAGGCACAAATTTAAGGATGATTTGTATGTGTTTGAAATTCAAGAGATTGATTTGGTTCTTGGGTTGTAATGACTGCACTTTCTTGGGGAATTCACCTAAACTACCAACCAGTAGAGCTGAAATTCAGATTAGTCAGTAAGGAGGCAGTGATGTGTGGTATGAACAATGGAACACCCATGGTTATGACCTAAAAATAAATGGAAATGGATTTCCATAGATGGGAGGTTGCTTGGGAAGTCGAGTGTTTTTTGAGCTCTAAAAATCTGATTTTGGAATAGTAGCAACATCATAAGGATATCCAACCCGTTCCTGATAAGCATGACAAGGATTTTAGTAGCATTCAACATGGTTTACCACCAGATAGGGGTTTTGAGCATATCATTGAGTTGGATCCCAAAACCAAAGTGGTAATCATTACTCTATATCTCCATCCTAGATCTACAAGGAAGAGATTAAGAAGGCCATCAAAGAATTTTTGGAGATGGGACATATAATACCTATTGTCAATTAGACTTGCACCCCTATGAAGGTAGTTTTAGGACTTCACAGTTTGCTAAAACATGGAAACAATCCTAGGCTGTGGGTGACCTAATCAGTGGATTGAATCTCTAGATTATAAGGTCTAGCTCCCTTTGGTGTATCAATTAGGATCTTTGCTCTACGCTACAAACTATCAGGAAAAGAGAGAGAAACTTGAATGAAAATCTTATCTAATGATGATGATCCACCTATATTTTTGATTGATCCACTCAATTAGATCTCTTAAACACACTTATTTAGACAAGAAGAAGGTTGAACTTTTAACTCGAATTGACCAATATACATAAGTATTTCATGAAAAGGTTTAATATGGTGATCAAAGCTTGAGCGAAATGAAAGAATAGGCCTGATTTAAGGCACTAACCAGAAACTTATATCCACTATGAACTTAGCCAAAAGATATCAAACATAGAACATGACCTGCATAAACTGATCAACTATGTTGCTAGGTAAGAATCAAGACTTGAGAAGGAAGAGAAATTCTATCACTTATGCAAATCATGGACATAAATACACTATACCAACATTCTGGGAAATAAAAATAGTCCTTCTATTAATCTATAAAAGGTTACAAAACTCAATCTTTGGTAGAATTTGACCTTGCCAAAAGAGGGATACAATTCAAGGCTAAAAAACCAACTTATATAGAAAACATACAACAGCCAAGAGGTTGGTGCTGAAAATAAAAAAGGAGTTCAAATTTTACATTAACCAAGTCTAATTTCTATTATGTCAAGATAACAAAGCCTTCTAAAAATATCTTCTTTTATTTTGTCTTGCATGAAAAACCCTTTGGCGTTGAAAATGGACGGTGGGCTAAAGCTTGGGCTGTTCTTTTCATGCATGAAATCTATGCCAACTTTGGATATCTTGACTCAATCTTGAACCAATTTGAAGCTGAGTTGGAAGAAGAGAAGTCCTCCTTTACATGGAAAGTATGATTATATGTGGCACTTGATAACTAGTCAACTCTATAAATTAAGAACAGTCAACTCCACTTGCATGAAAAAGCTACACCACATCTGAATTTAGACTCCGCTTAAACTGCTGGAAATGTTTGAAAGCTTTTCTTTGCATGAAATCAATGCCAAAATTGAATTTAGACTCTACTTGAACTACTGGAATGTTGAAATCCTTTAACAAGCTAAAACAAGAGCACATGCAATGATATCAATGCCATGCTGGCATTTAAAGGGATGAGGTGGACCCAAGTTTGACAAGTCAAACTCTTGCATGGAAAGCCATGCCACAATCTTCAAAGAAATATGCATGTTGATTAATATTGAAGCTGAGTTAGATCATTGAATGCATGAGATGACTAGGAGATAAGCCTAACTTCAACAAATAATCAATTGAAGCTTTGACCAATCACTTGTAAATAACCTTTGCTTGCATGGATGATGAGAGGTGTAGTTAGATTAAACTCCTTGTTAGCTCTTTACCTTGTGATGCCAACTCTTTGTATTCTATGTATGTATTACCTATGTATTGTTTCAGGTTTTTATTTTCATCTATTCCCTTCGGCCATTAGCTATGTTTCTTCCCATGGAATTTTTTCAAGCTTTTATTGGGTCCTTATTTCTTCGGATAAAATGTCTGAGACTTTTCCCTTTGGACCTTCTTTATTTCATTTCTTTTCCTTTGGACAAAAAGTCTGAAGGAATTCATGTATTCCTTTGGGCCTTTGCCTAGGGTAATTTCTTTCTCTTGGACAATTCCTTTGGATAAAAAGTCCGAAGAAATTAGATCTTTAGGCTTTGTCTTAGACCATTCTTTTAGACAAATTGTCCGAATGAATTGGGTCTTCAAAATTTTTCCTCGGACAAAAAGTTTGAATTATTTCCTTGTATTTCCTTTGGACAAAAAGCCTGAATGAATTCTTTCCTTTCTAAAACAACCCTTCGAGATTTCAAAGTGTCCCCTCAGGTTTTGTTTTGAACTTTCCCGAAGGGTAGATACCCTTTGGGTTTTTGCAAATGGCCACCGGATTTCTGTCAATTGTCTTTTTTCGAAGGGCAAGTAACCCTTCAAAAATTTTGGAATCAAATCTTCCTGAATGGAAAGAGCCCTTCAGGATTCTCAAAAGTGTCCCCTCGGTGAATGGAAAACTGTCCTTCGAGACCTTTGTTTGGTCCATCTGCCCTGCTTGTTGAGATAAAAAAACCCTTCAGCTTTATGGAAAAGGACCTTCAAAAAACTTGAAAAAGTCCTTTTGTCCTTGCAAAGAACCTTACCGAAGGGAACATACCCTTTGAAATAAATGAAATGCACCTTTTGGACTCTTGACAATGGACTTCCTTGAAGGGAAAGTGCCCTTCGGGTTTTCTATAATGGACCTCTCAGCCTTTCAAAGTTGCCTTTCAAAAAAAAATGAAAACGGACCACTTGCCCTTGAAAAGTCCTTCAGGATTTATGAAATAGAACCTTTTGGAAAAATTGTAGAGGCCTTCATAATTTTTTCAAGTTACCCTTCGGCAAAATTGTATTGAACCCTTTGTCAAAATGTATTGTCCACCTGCCCTTCAGACTTTTTGAAATGGTCCACTTTTCCATGAAATTGACCCTTCAGATTTTTTGAAACGGTCCTTTGGCCTTTCCATAGAATTGACCCTTTGGATTTTTTGAAACGGTCCTTCGGCCTTTTGGAAGTGTACATATTCTCCCTTTGCAAATAACTCTCTGAAAGGAACAAGCCCTTCAGACTTTTGCTAGTGAACGTTCAGAGAAATGAAAGTACCCCTCAGAAAAGTTGTTTCAAACAAAATGTTCGAAACAATTCCTTGTACTTAAATAAAATGTTGAACTCTTCCTTCTATGAAAGCTCAAAGTCTATCTTCTGCAGGTGAAAACCCAAAATCTTTTGCTTGTGAATAAAAACAAATTGGCAATGAAATGCTTCAAATAATAAGGGTGTCACGTTGACCTATGGGGTCAAAATTGTCAACATGACCTAGTTCTAGTCATTTTGCTTCTTTAGTTGTTCTAGTGAAGAAGAAGGATGAAACTATGAGAATGTACATAGATTACTGCCTCTTGAACAAAAACACCATCAAGAATAGGTATCACATACCTGGAATTGATTAATTGATTGATGAGCTTCAAGGGGATATCTACTTTTTCAAGATTGACTTAAGGACCAGATACCACCAAATTTGGGTAAGAGAAAAAGATGTTCAAAAAATTATTTTTAGATGTCATTATGGGCAATATTAATTTTTGGTTATGCCTTTTGGACTAACCAATGCTCCAGCCACTTTTCAATCTTGTATGAACAATGTTTTTAAGCAACACTTAAGAAAATTTATATTGGTTTTCTTTGATGACATCTTTTAATATAACAAAACATGGGAGGAGCATCTTCAACCCTTGGACATAGTGTTGGGAGTTTTGAAGTAGTAAAATCTTTTTTTCAAAGAGTCTAAATGCGAATTTAGACTACCTAAAATTCTATATTTGGGGCATGTAATTAATGCCCAGGGGGTTCATGTAGATCAACAAAAGATCCAAGAAATCATGGATTGGCCTCCATCCACTACCTTGACACATTTGAGAGGTTTTTTTAGTTTGTGCAGCTATTATAGGCGGTTTGTGAAGGGATACTCTCAACTTGCTGCCCCATTGATAGATCTAACCAAAAAGTGAGCTTTCAACTGGTAAAAAAATAGCCATGGAAGCATTTGAAAAAATCAAAGAAGTGATGAGTACTTGCATGGTACTCGTCATTCCAAATTATCCATTCCATTTGTTTTCGAATGTGACACTTCAAGAGAAGGTATAGGGGTTATCCTAATGCAAAAGGGACACCCTATCAGTTTTGAAAGCATAAAACTCAATGAAGTGGAGTGTAGGTTCTCCATTAATGACAAGGAAATGTTGGTCATCATACATGCTTTGGCAAAATTCAGACTTTATTTGATTTGTGCCAAATTTGTGGTGAAAACAGACCACAATAGTTTGAAATATTTTCTTGACCAAACTAATTTGAGCGATAGGCAACAAAAATGGGTAAGTAAACTACAATCTTATGACTTTGATATTAAGTATGTCAAAGGGAAAACTAATGTAGTTATTGATGCATTGTCTAGGAAGCCCATTTTTTTTGCTATGATTGAAATTATAGCGGATTAGATGGCTATAATCATAGTTGAGTATGCCAAAGGTGATTTTGCTACAGTTATCCTAGAAGGTAAGTTGATGATGAGAGATATAAGGTTGTGGATGGGCTGATTTTCTACAAGAATAAGTCTTTTTAGCTCCTAAATCTAAGATGAAACACCAAATATTGAGGGTTGTACATGATTCTCCTATGGCTAGTCAATTAAGACATACAAGCAAGGGAGAGGTTATTTTGGAAGGGACTCAAAGGAGAGGTACTTTAATACATCTGGGAGTGCCTTACTTGCCAACAAAATAAGAGTGAGAAATATTTTCCATTTAGTTTGTTGCAGCCCCTACCTATTTCCACTCTAAAAATAGGAAAGCATATACATGGACTTCATCATGGGGCTCCGCATGGTACAAGGTAAGAATTGTATGTTTGTGGTGGTTGGTAGGCTCACTAAATATACACATTTTTTTACAATTCTATCCAAGTACAATGCACCTTTAGTGGCTGATATATTTTTCAGAGAAGTGTTTAAACTTTATGGGCTGTCTAGAAACATTGTAAGTGACAGGGGTAACAGGTTTATGAGTTTGTTTTGGCAAGAACTCTTCCATTTGGTAGGCATGAAATTGCCCCCTAGCAGTAGCTATCACCCCCAAACCTATGGGCAAACTAAAATAGTGAATAATTGGGTGGAAGGATACCTAAAAAACTATGTTTCAGGGCAACAAACAATGTGGATTAAGTGGTTGTTGAATACTGCTATAATACATCATATCACATCTAAGGTATGTCACCTTTCAAGGCTTTGTATAGATATGATGCATTTTCTTTTGCATACATGGTTTTGACAGATAGTAGAGTACTAAGAGCTATGGATTTGGTAAAACAAAGTATTAAAGCATTGGAGGTGCTCAAAAAGAACCTTCAACATGCCTAAAAATAGTATAAATTGTATGCAAACCACCATCGGTTAGAGAGGACATTTGAGTTGGGTGACATGGTATTTTTGAGATTGCAACCCTATAGGCAATCTTCCCTCAAGCATAGTGGGGTAAAAGCTTAAATCCCACTTCTATGATCCCTATAAAGTTCTAAGGAGGGTTGGGGGAGTTGCATATGAGCTAGAGCTTCTTGATCATGGCCAGATCCACAATGTGTTTCATGTTTCGTGCCTCAAAAAGGCACTAGGACAACACATCACTCATTCATCCGATTTCCACCCATTAGATGATGAAGGCACATTGATTTTGGTCCCAAATTCTATCATAGAGGTTTAGGAAAAGAAGCGAAGGAATCAAAGCACCATGGAATATTTGGTTCGTTAGAAGGACTTGCCCATTGAGGATGCTACTTGGGAGGGGGCAGCTATTTTGCAGCTTCTGAACTTAAAATTGCTTGAGGACAATCAATTTTGAGAGGGGAGGACTGTAATGTCCCCTTCTCAATATTATAACGGTTGAAGACACTTAGCCTATTTCATTATTTTTTCCCATAGGATAAAGGAAGGAAAGATCAAAGGGAAACATGGTTCTTTTTTAAGTTGCCAAAAAATACTTATATTGGCAAGCTTTATCTAACTTTGACTTAAGAAGGGGACCTTTTTGTCATGAACAAGTTAGCCCTTAAGTGAAAATTATAAGGAATGGCTTTTTGAATATTCAAATCCCTTTCCCAAGTAGAGTGCCCCTTTTGGGGATTGATTTTGGAGGGAAAATATATAAAAGAAGGAAAGGAGGTTTTTTTTGGACTCATGTCATTTTGATGAATTAAAATTTAAAGTTTGAGCAGCTTGCTTATGCTTTCAGCCCTAGAGGATGAAAACCCTCTTTGGTATTCGGATATTGAGAATGAAACCCTTCAATATTCAGCAGGTGGCTTCATTCTGAAGTCATATTTGAATGGGAATTGGTAGATTTCAGGTCTAAGGCATCTTTCCAAGTGGAACACAACAATTGGGTAGCTTGTTGAGGTGGTGTGTAGTTGTAATCAACTCTTGCAAGGGTAGTGACTCAGTTGGAAGCTCTCCTAAGGTAGAGACCCACTTTGAAGGTTTGAGATTGTAGTTTTTGGGACAATTTGAGATTGATTTTTGTGTTTGATCATACACTCCTTGAGCTAGTATTTTATAATATTTTCTAGCTATATATTCAGTTCAAAAATTCAGATTTTGAGGTATTTTGTATGGCTGTACTTCTCTTAATTTTTGCAAGGGTCTATGGCAATTAAATATTGAATTTTGATATAACATATATGTTTCCATAATTTTGAAATATTTTATGGTTAGGATTTGATTTAAAAAAATCAAAATTTACATTTTATTTCAAAGATTCGTAGTAATTTATAGAATTGCTAAATTCCGTCCTAAGTGGGACATTACATTCTCATAACATGAAATTAATCGAAGAAATTTTTATAATGATGATCTCTCATTCCCAAATTTTTCCTTTGATTGTAGTTTTACTTTCTTTTACCTCCTTCAATGAAGCTTTAAGTTCACTTGTGGGATACAAGGTTATTAGGTTTTTACAAAAAATTCTAATAAATTTAATATTTGATTCTTACATTTTATGCTATCAAGGGTCAATGACCATGACATCTCTTGGACACCTGACGAAACTTGGGTCGTCCTTGATGAGTTTGAGATTTTCCATCTTTTGTGGTTCTCAATTTGTAAGTCATCTTGTTCATAATGTCTAGATAATGGATTCTTATTTATTTATTTTTCATCATCCTCCAAACATTCTCCGATGGACATTATGAGCTTCTCCAGTGACCAAGTCATCGTGGTTGATGATGTTATCAATTCTTAAGCTCCATTATTTGTTTAGACATAAAAAATCTAGTTACTAGCTTCCATAGCCAACTTTATTCTTCATCAACGCCTTTTTTTCCTTGAGGGGTTTTGCCCTCACATGACTATTTGGATGTGTACTTGGATAATATGATTAGTGTTGACCATTTTTTGGTCCTGCAGGCCAAAAATCGGTCTCCCTTTTCTTGCCTTGTTGTCCCAATCTTTGATGCTTTCACCTTGCTACAATCATGGTTTTTTCCCTTTGTTGTAGGCCTGTTCCACAAAATATTTCAAAATTATAGTCCTATAGGTTTTCGGGTTGATCTGGGACTTGTTTCACTTCAACAGATTTCATTTGGGTAGGACTTTTATTGACAAAGGAAGGAGCCAGTTTCAAATAAATACAAGTCTTTTACAAGGCCCCGAAGGTCAAGTGCCCTTGTGGAGGGTAGACAGGTGACAAATTGGACCATTCAAGCAGGGTCTGAAAGACATTTTGGACCCAAGATACCCTTGTGGAGGGTAGAAGCACATTTCAAGAGAGCAAGGTAAAAGGCCTGAAAGGGAAGTTCCTTTAGAAAAATGACAAGGCAAAAGACTGAAAGGTAAGTCTTCCTTCGAAGAAAATCCATGCAAAAGACAAAGGATTTCTTCAGACATTTTGTCTGAAAAAAATCCAAAAGAGAGAAACAAAGGTAAATTCCGTTAGACAAAATGCCCGAAGGAATTCCTTAAGACTTTTGTCCAAAGGAATTTATAAAGAGAAGGTCAAGGCATTAAAGGCACATTTCCTTCGGGCAAAATGTCTAAAGGAATTCCTTCAGACATTTTGTCCGAAGGAATTCGAAGGGATTGGGAACCCAAAGAAAGGTCGAGATGGGAGACAAGATTTCCTTCGAGAAAAACGTCCTAAAGGAATTCCTTTAGGCATTTTGTCTGAAGGAATTCCTTCAGGGATTTTGTCCAAAGGAATTGAGAAGACAAAGGAGCCTGAAGGACAAGTGCCCTTGTGGGGGACTCTTAGCTGCCAAAAAGGGATCCTCTCCTCTCTTTCGAAAGGTCACCTTCCCTTCGGGAAGGTTCAATTGCAAAATGCTGAAGGAATTGGAAAAGGCTGAAGGTTCAATTGCAGAAAGCTAAAGGAATTACCAAAGTAATGACGGGCCCGAGCATGTCAATTTTAGCATGGTGAACTAGTCATTGGAGGTTCAAATGTCTAGTCATGGGCGCGCGAACGTTAAATTCAAGACAGTGAAATAGCCTTTGGTTTTCAAATAGTGACAAGCCCACAGATGTCAATTTTGATGAGATGCATCGACCGTTGAAGAGAAACCAAAGGACCAATTTCTTTTGGGCATCTTGCCCGAAAGCACTCATGATAAGTGGCCAAAAGGAAACTCGGTGACCTGTCGAGAAAGAAGCCCGAGTAGCCAAGAAAAGATGAGAAGAATATCCTATGAGCTCAAATTGCCATAAAGAGACAATAAATAGCAAGGAAAGAGGGAACAAAATAAAGAATCCAGAACATGGCTATGCACACATACAATAACATTTGGAATGTTCCAAAGGATGCACCCAGCCAAACACAAACATGAATCAGATCAGCCCATGTGGCAAAAGGTGTCGACAGGAGAAGTTATTACTTCGGATGAAACAGTCTCCACCAAGTGGTCATCAAAGAGCACAAGAATTCAATAGCGTGCCCTATTTTTCTTCATTTGAGCATGGATAAACAGACAGTCGCACAAGTTTCATAAAGAGGGGTGGCCTTATCATTCAAATGATCAAGCAACACATGCTTTTGTAGTGACATTTAATATGATTTAAGCACCAAAGTCAAGACCTGTGATAGCCATAGCATGGTTCCTTCAGCAGACTTCCTCCTTCCTAGGCATTCAATGCAGTATGGGCCACTTGTTCTGGAAGGCGCCAAAATCTTATTCTTCATGCTATATATTGTAACCTCTTAGTTGAGAAAGAGATCTCTCATTTTGTAAGGTGAAGCTCTGCCAAATTTTACCTTTGAATCAATAAGAATGTGTTTTACCTCTATTTGACTGGTTATACTGTTGAGTATGTCTGTGTATCAACTTTGTGTTCAGTCATTTTAGCTTGATGCTTTCATGGATTAACACCAACATACTTAGTGTAGCCAAGATCATTTCTACAGGTTAAGAGGTAGCGCTTCATCTGGAGTGCAGAGACAGAAGAGTAGTTATTTGGCAGTGTGTTTTCTACAGCACCTGTGGTAAGTTCTTTTTCATTGTGTCTTCACTAAGCCCTTATTAAAGCTCCCTATAGTCTGGTCTTTTTGTTAGATAAAGTATCTATTCGCCCCCTTCTAGTCTGAAGTGTTAAAATAACTGAGTAGATCAAAATCATTTGGTGCATCACCGTTTAGATAATTTCTATTTTGCTTATATCCTTCTCCCTTGCCCGCCGCAACGCCCCTTGCCCCCGCCCCCCTCCCTCGCCACCCCTCACGCCCCATTATTAGCAGTAGTAGTGAAAGACCTCAAAGATGCATCAAAGGGAGCTAGCCCTTATCTAGAGATTCTCCCCTTAGTTTTGCCAAGCCCACAGCAAAAGGGGAGTCTCCATTGTGTCGTGTGGAAGAGAGAAGTCGAGCCTTCTTTCAAAGGGTGCAATCCACAGTGTCAACAGTTAGGTTTTACCAGATCTAAGTTTACCCCCTATGGTTATGTTTTGATCATTTAAGTGTCTTAGCTTTAAGTTACCTTTATACATCCTAGGATTGTTCTTACCTCAGTACTTTTCTAATGTATTTGGAGGTACTTCCATGGAACATTGACTTTGGTCACTGATCCAAAAGTGGATTGTGAACATGATCAAATTCAGTTGGTTGAGTTAATCATCAAATTCTTCATTATGAGATGAAATAAGGGCTTAAGACATATCTTGACCTCTTAAATGCAGGTTTGATTCAGAGGTGAAAACAACATAGAGGTAGCATCCAAAGTGGATTATGACTACATATTTGGAATCCTGTTTGAAAGTTATACGCTTTCAAAAAACAACAATGAATTTTTGAGTTGGAACACAAAAGTTATGGCATATGCAAGTCGTAAGATATTATGATTAGTAAAGTGGTGATTTTTTCCTGTATTAAGTGGCAGCTACGCTTGTTTCATTGGCATTTTCATAGCTTCCAATTTATGCAGGTGGTGGTTTTGCCATAAGTTGTCATCTTTCTCTATTTTAAATGGCAGTTTCACAATCGCTAGTTTGTAAAGGTGATGATTTTGTAACTGCCAGTTTTTTAAGTGGCAGTTTTTCCATAAAGAGGCATCTTTCCTCTGTTTTAAGTGGTGATTTCACATGAATGAAATGCACAAAAAAAGTAAATGCAGGAAAACAGTTTCTCTTCAGTTTGTATGACTGTTGGGCTTCTTGTTTGAGCCTAGAACTTGTCATGGTTTTATAAATTAACCCTTGAAGGTTCAAGTAAGGCAATTAATTGAAGCAATTAGTTCAAAATTTCAAAACATTGTGTAGATTGAACTGCGAGATAAAGGAAGACTACACAACTAAGATGGCTAAGGAAAATAGTCAAGTTCATTGAGGAAGAAAGTGATCCACAATATATTTTAGAGAGCATTTGCAAGTGTTAGGGTATTATTAAATTTTATCGGTGTCCTTGAAGGGCTCAAGATGTCAATACGCTTGTAAAACTGTAAAGAATATAGTGAATATGAGGAAGAATGGCATCACTCTTCTGGAGTTCTCCCACATTTTGTTTCTCTAAGGTAATTTATTATGTCTATCTTTCATTTCCATGTGTGTTTGATTCATTTATTGCTTACTTCCATTTCATGGAAGTCTTATACTATCTCAAGCACCTAAGAGAGCATAAGAATGAATTGAATGTATGAACAAAAGAATAGCACTTGTTCATTAAAAAAAAATTATAATTTGAATTCATTGTCACATGAAGTTTAAGATTAACATATTCTTTGTGCACTAGTGTTTTGTGGATTTAATAAGAATCACATGTTATGGTAGTAACATTGTTGGAGTATGAAACATGATGTGCAATGAATGTAGGATGTATGAGAGCATGTGTAAATTTGCATAATGAAATGTATGATGTTGATCACGGCCACAACGCTGTAGAAAGCGTCAAACTATATCCCTTAAGTTTTGTTTCAATAGCATAGTACTTGGGAACCATACACAACGAAAATTAAATCCATGTTGGTGAATTTTGCATTGGAATATCTAGGCAGGTTGCGGATCAGTCACTCATGCACATTAATATAATCTCTTTCTTTCTTACTTTGTAAGTTTTTCTTTCTGAGTATTGTAAAACGTTCATCATATCTTGGAGACGTTATTGTGTCTTAATTTTTTCATGAATATTTTCTTGAGATAATTTGAAATTTTATTTATAAAGAAAGGGTTACCACCCAGCACTTACATTAAAGATCCATCAAGACAACTGTTATCTAAACACACCAAGTCAACTTAAACCATCTAAAGACTCCTAAATCCACCCACAATAGGAAACTGAAACTTGTTTATTTATCATACTAATGATTACACATAGCAATTGAATACTCTTCAGAAATATCTGCTTTTTTAGCTTCACTTTCCAGAGCGTCTTCATCATTTTTATCATCAGTGCCTTCTGGATTATTGTTGCTTTTGTAAAAGGCCAGCAAACTTATTTGTCATAGAAGTTCATTTTGACTGGTAACACCCAATTTTGTCATCAATTATTAATGATGTTATTTTTATTGATTTTCTTGACGTTACTTTTTAAAATATTTTAATAGATGTTCATTTTGACTGGCAACACCCAATTTTGTCATCAATTATTAATGATGTTATTTTTATTGATTTTCTTTACATTACTTTTTGAAATATTTTAATAGATGTGTGCACTGGATTTTTAATTATAGATTAAAGTTTGTTCATATCTTCTTGAGGTATATTCATGGTGTTTATAGCTCACTTTAGTTGGAGAGATGTTCATTTCACAAATTTCATCGTTCTCTTGATAAATGAGGAAGGCATGACCTAACTCCTATAGGGGTTGCTGCCTACCGTTCTTGTTATTTCATTCCCATCTTGCCTAAAATTAGGTTTGTTCAACTATATTGAGGTCCTGAAGTACACTTCTATGGCTTCTTCTATTGCGAGGTATTACTATTATTTTTGGTCATTTCTTGTAGCTGTGAAGTTCGTTCTTGTTTTCTACAAAATGATATGAAATGACAAGAACACTGGTAATTTTACTAATCAGGTAGTCTCTTGATAGTTAACATGATTTTTTTTATATTAGAATGAATTTGAATTCATGGGACTTTTTATCTATTGATTGTATTCTATTAAAGGCAAAGGTAGTTTTTTCAGGTCACCATCAAGATAGATGCCAATTTAATGTATGAGACCTTCCTCGTGAAAGCTTACAAGGGGATTGTTTTTTCCTTTTACCTTATATATAGTTCAACAAGGGTAAAACCCTATCCCCCTCTGAATTTGAACATATGCCCTCCTCTATAGAGCAAGCATGCCTTCACCATCAAGCTCACTCGGGTTGGAGTAAATGTTGATAACTTATTGTTTATATGAAATTTTTATTCATGCTTCTTGTTGGGTTGGTTATATGAGATTGTAAATTAGGATAAATAGGGTATGAGATAATCTCTCAGATATTAATTTTTTTGACTTGAATTTGTTTTTTTTGGTGATTGATTTTTTATTGTCAATAGTGCTTTTCATAATTTGTTTAGGTAACTTTGAATAGGCATCCTTCTTGACCCATATCCTTAATTATTATTGAGCTTGTTTCTAACAATTATCTAAAATTCTGTTTTTAGATCGGTAGGTTTTTTTTTTTGAGTAAATTTTGCTTGGTGTTTTTATACGCTAGAAGAGAATAACGTGAAAATGTTGTTTTCCATTTGATACATTTTTTATATCCATAACTTTGATGTTTTGTTTCTCCAAAATTGAAATAGGAGATAGCATCAAATGGTATTCAGGTGGATAATATCATAGCTTCTTTGTTGGAAATGGGGTATGCTGAAAATGCAGTCTCTTCGGCAATTGCAATTAATGGTACGTCCTTTTCCAGGAGGTGATGACAGATTTTTATGCTGTAGTAAAAAATTTTGTTGAATTTTGTACATCCATATTGTTTCTTCTAACTATAACATCCAGATCCCATTTATAAGGCAATTTGGAGCATAAAGCAATGGTGCCCCAATATCTATCTCATGTTTACAAACAAACAAAAATAGTTGAAGCTCTTGATAAAACATTTTTTATATCAATATTTAAGATGCACAAAATATATATCAGCCATACCGGCAGGGCAAGAAGACAATATTAAATGGCTCATAATGTGTGAATAGGATCTCCATTTTCCACTACATGAGGAAGCATATTGTTGACAAAAATGGTTTGTTGACAGAGTAGAGATGGACTAGAAGAGTGACTAAGTTATATGGTATACTAGATATTTTTCTAATGGAGATATTTAGTTCAAACCTTGAATGGGGAAAGTGTAAATATGATTTGACAAATTTTGTGGTTCAACTTGAGTTTTGTTGATTGGAAAATTGTGGTGATGACCAGACAAATTTACCTCCTTGAATATGACAAATGTATTTTAGTAGCTTAAGGTATTCCTTTAAATGGATAGACCTATATCAACAAAGTTGATAAACAAGATAATGCATCCATTATTGTGAAATTTCAACTTAAATATGGTTTCCTTAGGATAACATAGAGCTTGCTTGAAGTAACTAGGCACCATGTAGTGAATAAGAAAACAAGGTCATTTGAATATGAAAATATTTTGTGTTGGTACTTGTGATTCTACTTACTACTTAGAAGTGGATTTGTAGAGCACATTTCTTTAGTAGAGGCATCCTTTGTAAGATTGTTTGTTATTGTGTTTGAGGCAGACAGGGATGAGGGAGCCAATGGAATGGCAGCATTACTTCCTAGTGGTTGTAACACTCACTCTCTCTCAAGGACACATAGACACAAGAACTAAGAATGAAAACAAAACACACTCTTTATTGAATGATTCAATAGTATTATAGATGATCACACACATACACATACATCCCTTCCCCCTAATGACTATGAAGAAGATACACATTCAGTCCAATGAATGGCTTACATAAACATACATCACTCTATAAATATTTTGGCTTTGCTTGTCTCTCTCTTTGATCTAAACTCAGTTCTCTCTCGATTTTCCTCTCTTGGAGTTGGAATTCTTCTCTTCTAACTTGCCTAATTGATTTGAGCTAACTCCCAACTCTTCTCTAAAACTGATCTGAATCTTGGTTGCCTGACACTAAAATCTTGTAGGCCTCTTCGAGCTCCTTCTATCTTTGAAAATGGTTCACATGTCATGTTCTCTTATTCTGGGCAGTTTCTTTACCTATGCCCTCACCACGAGCAAAACCACCAATTAATGCAAACCGGCAATTTTAAAACCACCACCTACATTAAGCAACGGTTTTGTCACCATCCCAAAAATGGGTCATTTGACCTCTATGATATGACTGGAACCATCTCTTCATCCCTTTTATGACATGTCAAATTCTTGACAATGTTTTCCAGTTTGTGGTGATCTTCCTTCACATATGCAACATTATTGCAAAAGTTGACAAGTCTCACAATACAACCAAACATGCACAAATGCGCACAGGAACCTAATCCCATGTTTTTGGTTGATGCAAGATTGTTCATGAGGCTTGATGCTCTTACATCTGACACCCAAGATAAATGAAAAATTTCCATGAACTCATTCTCATGAACCTCCCATGAGTTCCTCAAAAATATTTTCATATTTAACAACTTCAGATGCACTCATCCAAGTGCATCTTCAGCTTCTTTTTTCTTGCACTTAACCAAGTACTTCATGCACTCTTTGCCTCTTGTCTTCTTGTCGATTCTTTTATCCAATACTGCCTCTACTTCCTCTCTTTCCTTCTTAGGAAATTGTTGTTTCCAATCCACACTAGACAAATCTGAACTTGATCCTTCACTACTCTTTTGTCCCTTCAAAGTAAGGGTATAATTCCACTATGTTGACAATAGGTGATATGTCAACCTTATCCGGTAGCTCTATCTCATATGCATTCACTGAAAACATTCTCAAAAATATGCAAGGCCCAATCTTCTTCTACTTTAGCTTGTCATATGTATTTTTTTGGGAACCTCTCCTTACGCAAATACCCCATAACCAAATCACAAAATTGGAAATCCTTCTCTTTTCTTGTTTTATTTGTATGATTCATTCTACCCTCTTCCAACCTTCTCTTCACCTCTTGATGCACATCATGTATACTTTTTGAATAGTGTTCCGCTTCAACACTACTACTCCTCATATCCTCAACTCACAAACATCTCTAGGTTTTCAACCATACACTATTTCAAATAGTCTAAGTGTTGTATTTCTATTCCTTAATTTGTTTTATGCAAACTCAGCTTGTGCCAATTGCTTATCCCATTGTTTTGCCTTGTCTGCAATCAAGGATCTCAGCAAATTACCAACTTTGATTCACCAATTCCGTTTGCCCATTAGTTTGAGGATGATGGGTTGAGCTGAGATCCAAACATGTGCCTAATTTTCTCTATAAGATCCTCTGAAAAATCTCAAAAAAACTTGTATCTCTACCTAATACTATGCTTCTTGGCAACCCATGTAGTCTTATTACTTCCTTGAAAAAAAATTCAATGTGTGGCATCACTTGTCTTCTTACATGCTACGAGGTGTGAATTCTTGGAAAATTATCCACAACAACAAAAATGGAATCATTAACTTTTTTATTTCTTGGAAGCATAAAAATGAAATCTAGGCTTATCTCTTCCCGTGGCCTCTCCAAACTTGGTAAAGGCTGATACAAACCTGAAATCTGACTTTTTTCCTTTAGCAAGCTGGAAAATATTACATCTTTTCATGAAATTATTGGCATCCACACTTATCCTTGGCCAACAATAACTCTAACGTAGTTGTACCAATGTTTTATCAACTCAAAATGATCAGCTAGGCCTCCACTATGCTTCTCTTTCAACAAATTATACTTCATTGGTCCTTGAGGTATGATAGTTGTTTTCCCTTGAACAAAAAACCATCTTGAAAAAAAAATAATACACCAACGGAGTTAAATCCATGCTTTTTGGATTCATGCATGCTACCCATTCATCTCCAAAATCTAAATCTTTCTTGTACAATTCCTTCATTGAGACAAACCCAATGACTTATACTCTCATCTCATTCAATACAAGAACTACTCTACTCAAATCATCCCTAATCTTGTTTGATTGGCCACTTTGATGCTTCAAAACAATTGAATATTTTTGAATTAATTCAACCCACTTCATGTACTTTTGATTCAACTTACCTTGGTTGTTTATCATCAATGCTTGATGATTAATGTACAACATGAAATCCTTGGAAACAAATAATGCCCCCACTTCTTGAGAGCTTGTACCATAGTGTAGAAATATTGATCACACAATGAATACTGATTTTCTCCATTCAAATTCTCACTAAAGTAAGCAATGGGCTTACCTTCTTAGCTTAAAACTGCTACTATGGTTGTCCCACAAGCATCACAATAACCCTGAAATACCTTGTTGAAATATGAAAATGCCAACAATGGTTGTTCTGTTACTTTTTTCTTCAAAAATTGAAACTATCTTCTGCAGCAACAGTCCACTCAAACTTCTTTTTATCACCTTTCATTGTTTCAATAATGGGTGCACATATACCATTGAAGTTTCTAATGAATTTATTATATGTACTTGCTAACCAATGAAAATTTATAGCCTCAAACATAATTTTAGGTGATGGCCATTCAACTATTGCTCTTAGATTTTTGGGGTTTATTTTCAATCCTTTATGTGAGATTATAAATATAAAATAAATCAGATTTTCCTTCATAAATCTACACTTATTCAAGTTAACCAGCAACTTCTACTCCTTCAACCTTTTAAAAATCAATCTCAAATGCAACAAATTCTCTTCTTTTGAATGTTTGAAAATAAAAAATGTCATCAAGATAAACAATGACAAACTTACCAAAATAAGGTTTTGTCACTTTATTCATGAGTGTTATGAATGTACTATGTACATTTGACAATCCAAATGGCATAACAAGCCATTCATATAACTCATCCATCATCTTCAATACGATTTTCCATTCATCAAATTCTCTAATTTTAATGTGATGATACCCACTCTTTAAATCTATATTGGTGAATTACTTTTGTCCACTCAAAAAATCTATCAAGTCATCCATCCTTGGCAATGGAATCTATATTTATAATGATCTTATTAATTGTTCTAGAATCCGTACACATTCTCCAATCTCCACCCTTCTTAAGTGCCAATATTGCTAGCATAAGGGCTTAAAATTTTCCTTATTAAACCCTTTTCCAATATCTCATTTACTTGCCTCTTCACTTCCTAATTGTCCATACATGTTAGTCTATATGGTGCCTTCTTTGGAAAAATAGTCATCTAACAAAATCTAAACTTCAAAAGGAATATCTCTCACCTAGTTTGTGATCACAACTTGCATTGGTTGGGAATGAAATCAAAGCCTGCCTTCTCTTTCTTTTCTTCCTTCAATAATTTCTTACCAGAAGCAAACAAAACTTTAGGACTCTCGTCCACCTCTTCTCCTCTTTCCATCAATTGACTCAATGTGAACCTTAAAACATTCATCACAAGCATTTAGGTGTTTTCTCGACCATCATGTACAAATATTTACATCAAATTTCCATGGTCTTCCCAACAACACATGACATACATTTATGGGCATAATGTCACTCAAAACCTCATCTCAATATGACCCCATTTGAAAACTAGCCACACATTGTTCATTTTCCAACACTTAAGTAACTAAGAAATATTGTATGGATCGGGATACACAAATCATTTCCACCCAAGAATTTTTACCATTTCATTTGAATAAAAAAATTACTCGTGCTAACACTATCAATAATAACCATACAAAACTTACTTGCCACTTTGTAAATAGTCCAAAATAAGTTCTTTCTTTGCACAAGTTCTTCTTCCTTGGCTAGTTTCAACAACACTCTCTTCATCATAAGAACTTCACCAAGACCTGGTTCTCTTGTGTGATTTGGGGATGCAACACTTTCTTCATCCACATGATAAAGATAATTGCTTTCTTTATTTCTCATGCCATTCTTCCAAAATGCTTTTATATATTCAGAAAATCTATGCCCAATGTTTCCACACTCAAAGCGCTACCAATGAATCCTCTTCCTCTTCCAAAGTATCCTATTCTTCTAGAAGAAAATCCTCTTCCTCTTTGGGTTTGATTCTGATTTTTTGAAGTGATTGTTTACCTTTATGAGTATGCCATCCTCTACCACTATTTTTTTGTCCTTTTCCTCTTGATAACCTTCTTATACTTATAAAGATAATTTTTATACCTCCTAAACAACTTTTCCTTCAGCTTTAATGTAAATTGACAATCTTTTTCTCTTGACTTCAAATTAAACATTCCAAAATCATGTTGAATGGAAAATGAAATCCATTTACATACCTTGATATCCTCTCATGATCATCTTCCATATGAACAGCTCTAATGGCAAGCTTAGATATCTCCTCCATGTAGTCTTTTACACTCAACTCCATTTTCCTCAAGTTTTGAAACTTATTGAACAAACTCAGCTGATAATTAGAAGGTATGAACTTACCTTCAGCTTTGTGACAATTCTATCTAGGATTTTGATTTGGTCTTTTCCTTTGTGATGTCCCCATTTTTGAAATTAAAATAATATTATTGCTAAAATAAAAGTATTTTTAACTACTTAAAAATAAAGTAATAATATTAATCTAATTTGAGTTCCACCTAAGTTGGGGCCCTTTTGAGGATCATGGGTATTTAAGCGTCAAATGGAGAATTATAAAAAATATAATTTTAAGTTTTGAGACGGAGAATTATCTTCTAAAAGGGATATAAAAAGAAAGTAAGTTGTCATTTGGAAGGGTATGCTGAATATTGATTTGAAATCTTTGATCAAGTATGTCAAACTTGATTATCACATCTTGAGGATGAAAACCTTAAAAAAATGTCAAGGGTTTGGGGATGAAAACCTCTATTCCTATCACTTGTATAGCTTTATCCAAGAGTTGTAGTTGACCTTCAAAATTGCATGTTTACATGCAAGTGAATCTACAAGGGTGTTTTTGGGCACCACCTATATTGAGAAATTTTTTACAAATTTGATCAAAAGTTAGTTTTTGAAGAAATTATAGGTCTTGGAGAGTGGCGACTTACATTGGGAGCTTATTCGTGGTGTTAAGAGTCATTTCATTGAGTGGAAACTTGCCTAGAGGGTTGTGTAAGTTGATTTGAAGGATTCGTTGAAGCCTAAAATGTTGCATAATATTCTATATGATTTTCCAGCTTGGGCGACTTGAATTAAGGACTGTTTTTTAAATCTTAGAGCCGATTTGAAGGGTTCGTTGAAGCATAAAATATTGCATAATATTTTATATTATTTTTCAGCTTGGGTGACTTGCCCTAGGAGCATTTTGAAGGTCAATTGGTGGACCATTGGTAAGTTTAAACAATCTGATTTGTTTTATTTTATTTCCTAAGGTGGGGTGAATAAGTTTGGAGAAGAACTTAACATCTTTGGAGGGATTTTAGACTCTGTTTTGACAAGGTACATTCGTTATATTTTCTCTGATTTATTTGGTAATAAATCATAAGGGTTTGAAGGATTTTTGGAAGGTTAAGACAAGGATTTTTATTCTAAAATTTTGCCCTTGATTTTTGAGCTAGGTGATTCACTTGAAATGATGTATACAAGGATTTAGGGTGCCTTGTTTGGCACTAAACAATAGAACATTTTTATTGCAAATATTGGTGGATTTGATATCCTATTTCTAGAAGGTTTTGCATGGTTACAAGTCTAATTTTTTGAGTTATTACATACTATTTATTCCTGATTTTGATGACTTGGTTTGATGAAGATTTGATCATGTTTTAGGCCCTAACATTGGCCAAATTTTATATGATATGCATGTTATAATTTATCTGCATTTTATTTTCAGTTGTGGAGAGTTTTCTGAGTAAGATTTGGTGATAAAAAGAGGACATTAAAATCAGCTTGGTGGCGTTGAGGGTTTGGGAGTAAAAAACATACCAATTCAGCTCATTTCTTCATGCATTGTGAGTCATAGTTGGCTAAACTTCACAAAGTATTTTTCAATTTATTTGTTGAGTGATTGAAGGAGTAATAATTTCAATTTGGTGGTGCAAATACAACCCTAGGGTTGGCTAGTTTTATTTTCAAAATTTAGATTTTACTTTAGATTTGTTTAGGGGTTTGTCAGAAAACCCTCTTTGGCATTATCATCTCAATTTGAGGACATTACAATGGTATCAAGGCCAATTTCTTGGCTAACTTTGGGATGGAAAGGTATTTGTCAAGTAGTGACAGGGCTAGTGCTAGGTTGGAATGGATCTCTCAATCCCAGGATCGGTTGATGGGAACTATGGCTACACTCATTCAAATGATGAAAGACATGGAAGGGGATCAACCCCTTGAAGTGTATGGCTAGCCTTTGGTTGGTATTTAATGGAATATTTTGATGAATATTTGACACTTGCATCTCAGTACAGAAAGGGAAGGAGCTTCAAGGAACATCTAGCTTTGAGACAAGTCAAAGGGATCCATGGGTACATAATTACACATAATGATTTGGGGAAGATTGTTCTTCCTAACTTTAATGGAGATCCAAGTAATTCAATTAGAGCATGGGTAAACAAGGTTAATGACTACCTTGAATTGAGACCTAGAGGTGAAAAGCAAGCTCTAAAATTTGTCATACAACACTTAGAAGGAGATGCCCATGATTCGTGGCATCTAGGATGGATGTCACAAGGGCATGACCTCATTAAAAATAATGAAGAACTTGGTGAAAGCCTCATCAAACAATTTACACATTGATAAGAATAAATGGGTAAACAAGATCAACACTACAAATGCTAATAATCATTCCCAGCTTGTTGTAATTTCTAGAATAACACATACAAGCAAGCAATTTAATGACTTTTATGGCAAGAAAGTGTGGCATAACCCTCCTACTATGCTCCCACAACATTTTGGTCCTCATGAGAATGATACCAAGAAAAGAAACCAGGTGGAGGGCATGTTAAAAGGCATGCAATCAATCCATAAAAGTGGTGAGCATCACAATTTATTTGTTGTATGTTATATGCTACATGAAATGGTTATGACCAGAGGAAGAATGCAAGGTGAGAAGGTACAACAAATGGCAAGGGTTGAGGTATGTGTTATTTTCAATAATTCAACTTCAACATTTGTAATTCAATTTTCATATAGAAAAACACACTCCAAAAGCCATGACATAAGAAGGAATACATTGTTCTATGTTGGGGTAGTAAAGGCTTGTTGTGAAGGATCACAACTTTCAAATTATGTGAACTATGCATTATTTTTTAGAAGGAAAAGGAAAGAAATTAAGGGTTGTTTCAGTCCTTATACAGCCCTTGTCTATGACGTTTTTAGTGGATGTGCCAAGGGAAAAACTTGGCTGGACATGAAAATGGTAAGAGGTGACAAGTGCTATGACCCATGGGTCATTGCAAGAGGTGTTGATAACTAATTTATGGCTATTTTTTGCATTTCCACCTTGTCTCATTCATGATTTTTGGTGCACATGTTATGCATGGGTCTCAAGGAAGCTAGTGTCACACCCTCCAAGATCAAGAGGGTGGTTCAAAGATACATAAATGAACTCCAAGCCACCATAGGGGAAAGAAAAAAGGAAAGAGGGAGTTGCTACAATCATATCATAAGCACCAAGAAAATACCTCCCGGTTTTCAAGTAAAAAAAGAGTTTCAAGGGAGGACCAAGGCAACAAGGATGTACAATTGGATCAAAATGGTGTTATTAAACACCAATGTTTCTTCTAACTTGCCTGTTTCATGTGTAGGTTTATTTTGAAGATCCATTGCAAAGGGCAATGCAAGGAATAAGTTGTCTTCCAGACATGGGCAACCAATTGGAGGAGATGAATTGGAGGACATGGAAGAATATTTAAGGTCTATCGTAGATTGGACAAAGGCTCAAATCATGAGCAGCAATTGACAAAGTAAATTGGTTAAGAAAAATTTGTCTTTTTCCTTTTCAGAAAATTCAGAAAATTGTTGGCAATAATCTTGGCCATTGATCCCCAAAAAAGGGCATAGTGTTTGTACATGGCAGCCAACTAAGGGGCCTGAAATTGATGTTGGAAGGTATGAAAATTTTGTTTTTAAAATTTCTGAGTTGTGTCATTTACTACAGCTATTTATCACATTTAGAAAATTTGATTTTTTGATCTTGGTACCCTTCAAACAAAGAGGAATTAGTGTACTATTTAATTATGATTTTTTAAAATCAGAAAACTCAATTTTTTTGACATTACCATAGCTCCCTTATGGGAGCTATATGGCTGATTTCATTGCATATTTCTAGCTACTCATAAGTTCTGAGAGTGACATATTTTGGGATCACAGTTTGCACAAGGAAAGGATGAAAAATGTAAGGAACAACGGTGTATTTGATTGCATCTTGAGCATTCCCTTGATGACCACTTGATCACTTACTTGCATGTAAGCCATGAGAAAGGGGAGCCTTGGGTGGACTTCACTTTGCACATGATGAGGACTCTTCACGAAGGGTTACATATGGAGGTGACCATGAGACATTTGCAAGGTATGTTGTTCAAAGTGATTTATTTGGTTAATTCTTTGCAAAATTGGGAGGTTCCTTCATGGCCTAAAATAATTAATAAGGTAATTGGTGTCCTTAACCTTACTTATTTGATTTCTTTGAGGATAGTACAAGTAAACTGCTACATACAGGGCAGCAAGAAATCACTTTTCGGGTGCAATAATTGGCTTGGTATGGCTATGGACTCCATCATGCACCACTCGGTATTGAATGAATTGTTGGGATGGGGACATGAGAAATCATTTAATGACTCTTTTGATACTTGGAACATTTAGGGGCAGCCCCCAAAACACAGGTTCAGATTACAGTTCAAAGCTTCTCTTCCATGGGAAGGGATTACAGGAGGACATTTCATCATAAGGTGTGTTGGGACACCTCTTTGGATATTACAATCACTTGAGGATAAGCAATTTTGAACAGGTAGGATTGTGATGGCCCCATTTTTTCAATTAAAATAATATTATTGCTAAAATAAAAGTGTTTTTAAATACTTAAAAATAAAGTAATAATATTAATCCGATTTGAGTTCCACTTAAGTTGGGGCCTTTTTGAGGGTCATGGGCACTTAACGGTCAAGTGGAGAATTATAAAGAATATCCTTTTAACTTTTGAGAGGGAGAGTTATCTTCTAAAAGGGATATAAAAATAAAGTAAGTTGTCATTTGGAAGGGTATGTTGAATATTGATTTGGAATTTTTGATCAAGTATGTCAAGCTTGATTACCATATCTTGAGGATAAAAACTTTCAAGAAGTGTCAAGGGTTTGGGGAAAAAACTTTCATTCTTATCACTTGGACAACTCTATTCAAGGTTTGTAGTTGAACTTCAAAATTGCATGCGTACATGCAAGTGGATCTACAAAGGTGTTTTCGGACACCACCCACATTGAGGAATTTTTGTAAACTCTATCGAAAGCTAGTTTTTAGAGAAATTATAGGTCTTGGAGAGTGATGACTTGCATTGGGAGCTTGTTCATGGTGTTGAGAGTCATTTTATTGAGTGGAAATTTGCCTATAGGGTTGTACGAGCTAATTTTAAGGGTTTGTTGAAGCCTAAAATATTTCAAAATATTCTATATGATTTTTCAACTTGGGTGACTTGAATTGAGGGCTAGTTTTGTGGTCTTGGAGATAATTTGAAGAGTTCATTGAAGCATAAAATATTGCATAATATTTTATATTATTTTTTCATCTTGGGCAAATTTCCCTAGGAGCATTTTGAAGGTCAATTGGTGGACCATTGGTAAGTTTAAACAATTTTATTTATTTTATTTTATTTCCTAAGGTGGGGAAATAAGTTTGGAGAAGAATTGGATATTTTTGGAGGGATTTTAGAATCTGTTTTGACAAGGTACATTCGTTATATTTTCTATGATTTATTTGGTAATAAATCATAAGGGTTTGTAATATTTTTGGAAGGTTAAAACAAGGGTTTTGATTTTGAAAATATGCCTTTGATTTCTGAGTTGGGCAATTCACTTGAAAGGAGGTATACAAGGGTTTAGGGTGTCTTGTTTGGCCTTAAACAATAGAACATTTTTATTGCAAATATTGGTGGATTTTATAATCTATTTCTAGTAGGTGTTGCATGGTTATAGGTCTGATTTTTTGAGTTATTAAATGATATTTGTACATGATTTTGGTAACTTGGTTTGGTGAAGATTTGATCATGTTTTAGGCCCTAACATTGGCCAAATTTTATTTGATATGCATGCTAGAATTTATTTGTATTTTATCTCTAGTTGTGGAGGGTTTTCTGAGTAAGACTTGGTGACAAATAGAGGACATTAAAATCAGCTTGGTGGCATTGAGGGTTTGGGAGTGAAAAACATATCAATTCAGCTCCTTTCTTCATGTATTATGAGCCATGGTTGGATAAACTTCACAAGGTATTTGTATATTTATTTTTTGAGTGATTGGAGGTGTAATAATTTCAGTTTGATGGTGCAAATACAATCCTAGGGTTGACTAGTTTTATTTTTAGAATTTAAATTTTACTTTAGATTTATTTAGGAGTTTGTTGGAAAACCCTCTTTTGCATTATCATCCCAATTTAGGGACGTTGCATCCTCTTCTCTTTATTTCTAGTTGCACATGTTCTAGATGCATGACCTTTCATCTTGGTGCAAGAAAACTTAACCTTCTTGAAGTCCTCCATTGATTCATATTCAAAATACATCTCCATCTCTGTGATCCAATCTATAAGCTCCTCAAGGCTCAAGCTTCCTCTATAGCAAGGCATGTACAACTTTGGTTTGCTTACCATCTTTGTAATAGATTTTAGAAATCTAAATTTTGGTTCATCTACTATCTCCTCCACTTGAATCTCTTGAGTTTATACTTCATCATCATTCACATCAGATAAAATAGGTCCTCTTCTTTATGTAGTCTCTATTGCATCCAACCTCACTTGAATTCCTTTCAATGTCTCATCCAAGTCTACAACTCTGGGTGCCCTTTCTCCTCTAAGATGATTTACTGTATGTGCCATAACTTCACTACAAGTAGGCCTCTCTTTTACAACCTAAAAATGACTCAACAAGAGCCTCACTCACACATAACCCAACAAGACAAAACTTGATCTAATACCAATTGATGTAGACAAGAATGAGGGGACCAAATAAATGGTTGTCTTACATCCCAATGGGTGTTACACTCATTCTCTTAAGGACACAAAACACAAGATCTCAAAAATGGAAACAAAACACTCTTTCTATTGAATGAATTAATTGTGTTAAAAATAGTCGCACGCGCACACACACACACATTCCTTCCCCTTACTGACCATGAAGAAGATACACACTCAATCCAATAACTAGTTGACATGAACATTTATAACTATAGTAGGCACTTTGCTCTACTTTTCTCTCTCTCTAAGATAAACTCAATTCTCTCTTAGCTCTCTTCTCGTAAAGTTAGAACTCTCCTCTTCCAACTTTCCTGATGGATCTCAATTGGCTCCCAAATCTTCTCCAAAACTTATCTAAATCTTGAATACCTGATATTGACATCATTTAGGCCTATTGATCTCCCTCTATCTTGTAAAATGTTCCACATGTCATTTTATCTTGTTCTGGGTAGTTACTTTACCCATGTCATCATATGATCAAAATGACACAAGGGTGTTTGAAACAATGCTCAATAGAGGGGGTCTGATAGAATGCAAACATTCAAGCACAAAGACCAAAATCACCAAGTGGGCATGCTAAAGAGCTAGAGGCACCAAATTTTAATAAAAAACAAGTTTTAGGTGTGGGTATGATCACCTATTAAACCAAGGCCCACCTACTAGCCCTCATTAATTGAAAAATAACCTTTATAATAGATTTTTTTTACAAAATGAGAAGGACCTCCCTCGATTGCAAAGCCTTAACAAAATAATGCTAGCCAACATGCCCTAAAACATAATAATGGAAAATTTTACTTTTGTTTATAAACTAAGGCCTATGTAGTCAACAATAGTGGCCAAGTTTAGTGAGTTCCCTACTGGCGGTGGAGGTGGTTGGCCAGAGCAGCCAAGTGAGTGGGCTGCCAAGTTTGACAAAATGCCTATTTTCAGCACTGCAAATTAAATTCAACAATGCTAATGCCAATTTTAATGTGTATTAGGGGTGGGTGGTGTTGCATAGGGTAGGTTGTGGAGGAGGTGGTTATGTTTAAGCTAGGTTACATGGAATGCAACAACATGTGGGCAAAGTTGCACAATGGAGGAGGCCACAAGTAGGTGGCAAACAAGGCAATTAGGTATTGAGGATGTAGTATCAGGAAAGAACAAGGTTGCAAGTGGCACACAAGATGGTGGAGTCTAGAGGGTTGTGCATAGAGTTTTAGGTAGAGCAAGGGAAGAATGATAGAGTGGAAGTAGACTGTGGTAGAGGTGGCATGCCAAGGAGCTAGTAATGAGGCAAGGGACACAGGAGGAGGCGGGGAGATATAAGGAAGTGGCAAAGGGGGGATGGGAAGGAGGTGTAGAATTTGGAGCATTGACAGGTGGCTGGTGGGAGGATGGGGATGCAGCTAGGGAGAGGAGGTGTTGGGCAACCTAGGGGAGCTACTAGAGGGAAGTGCAGGGTGTTTGGAGTTGTGTCCGGGGAATGGAGTGATGTAGGGAATGTTGGGGAGTTGTAGGTAATCATTTTCAAAAAAATAAAAGGCTAAATCACTTTTTTTAGCTACTATGGACATGATAGAAAATCCTGATCTGCTTCAAACTGTAAAACAATAGCATAAACTCTAGATCACTAAACTAGCACAAGGAAACCACTAGAAGAACAACTTGCAACTCACACAAGTTTATAGTCGACCTAAGGGTTTTATACCCTTTTGTATGCAATGGAAAAGGCAAAATTTCTCCAAAATATACCTAAAGTGTATTTCCTCTAAAAACATGACTAAAATGATAAAGCTATCATAGGACTCCCATTCTAATACCATATTAGAATTCTTAACAAGCGAGGATCAAGTTTATTAATATTACACATAGATCACATTATGACAAATAAATAAAGAGACAAAGATTTGTGTATAATAATATACCACTATTATGGCATTAACACTACACAAAGGCAGGGACTGACTAATACAAATAACTTCTCACAATCTATTCTCCATACCATGCCAAGGCAATGTGAGAGTGAGGGAGAGCCTTGTTTTTATGTGAGAGTGAGGTTGAATTAATGCAAGTGGTTGCATAAATTCAATAGTTGCAAGTGGTTGCATAAAGTGCACTTTGGTGTGAAACTTGGACTTTAGTACAAGTTGATATGTCCAAATAGGATTATTTTCTAAATAAAAAATAATATATCCTAGGAAAATTACTTAGTAAGTAAACTTAATGTGTAATTAGAAATTTACATCAACGAGTTAATTCATGTGTACACCAAAGACTAATCCATTTGTGATGAGCAGATCCCTTCTTATAGTCTAGTAGATTATTCACTACACTGAACGACCCACTTAAAAAGTCAGGGCCCAGGGTATTTATAGATAGTCTCTCAAAAGATGAAAATAAAAAGGCAAGGTCCTTAAATTTATTGATCCTACCATGTTCCATGATAGCCTAACCTAGCCTATACTTATTAGTTTGTGATTAAACCTTAGTGGAAGTGGTGACCGATAACAAATTTTGATTTTGCCTAGCCCTATGTTGTGTAATTCGATCCAGTGTGTTAGTAACTGATCCATGTTATGAAGACTCAACTTGATTCTAGTAGATATTTTGATTGAAAGATGTTCCTCTTGAAATCAAAGTAATGTATATCATTCATAGATATGGGAGTGGAGTTTGGTCACCTCGAATTGGAATATAGGGCAAGTTTGAAAGCTCACTCCAATTTATAAAATGATCCTCTCCTTTGGCCATATAATTTGCAATGATTCTTTATGCCCACCATCTGCTATTTTCCCACCCATTGTCTCCTTTTGAATGAATTGTCTCTCTCCTATTGATTAAACATTTGGAATTGAATAAACATTATCCATATGGTAGGAATTATGTATACACATTTTATAATATGCTTATCCATTTGACATAAGATCTTATTGATGAGACCAAGATCATTATAGCTATATAGATATTAACATTGAATCTATTTAGTGGCATGCTGAGTTGATAATACTAACATGAGAGGTATATAGGTTTGGCAATCCATAGAGAATTTTTTTTTAGTTTTAGTCCATTATCTACTATCTCATTATTGATTTGGAATTAAAAATCTACTCCTAATCTTACCAAATCCACCCTTTCCACTACCCTTTCACTATTTTGGTCTGAAACTGAACTGCAAATACCAATATTGAAACTGAAGCTAAACAAAGAGTATTGAAACTATGCATAGATCTACTAAATATAACTAAGTTTTTTTTGGAATTACTAGGTTGGGTGTGTTTAATTTGTGGGCACTCTAATATACAAATCCTATGCATAAATATGAATAATCCTAAAGGACACTAACTATGAAGGGTTATACTATACTTGTAGCCACACTATCCCATCTGTGAAGTATGCAGAGAGTAACTTCTCAAACCTAACCACTTACTGGTACACTACATTCTCAAATAGATGATGGCTTCTTATTGACAAAAAATAGAACAAATCTTGGGTGCTTCCGATATATAGTGAGGTACATGGCAGCTAAAGTCCATAAACACTATCTGAGGCCTAGGTATTGGGTGAACTCTCCTTAGTTCACATGTCAACAAAATCATGCTTATCCAATAAAAACACCTTCTTATGAGTTTTAAAACTCTCAAAACAAAGTTTATAACCTAGGGAATTTCTATAAAAACATTATTGACCGTTTCTGGTCCTGCAGGGCAAAAATTGGTCTCCCTTTTCTTTCCTTGCTATCCCAGTCTTTGATGCTTTCACCTTGTTGCAATCAAGGTTTTTTTTTCCCTGTCATAGGCCTAATCTATGAAAGAGCTGAGTGATTTGAGTCCTGCAGGCTTTTGGGTTGATCTGGGGCTTGTTTCGCTTCAATAGATTTCCTTTGGGCAGGCCTTTTATTCACAAAGGAAGGAGCCAGTTTCAAATAAATACAAGTCTTTCGCAAAGACCCCAAAGGTCAGGTACCCTTGCAGAGGGTAGGAAGGTGACAAATGGGACCTTTCAAAAAGCTCTGAAAGACATTTTGGACCCAAGGTGCCCTTGCGGAGGGTAGAGGGCACATTCCGAAAAGCTACAAGGCAGAAGGCTCAAAGGGAAAAATTCCTTCGGAAAAATGACAAGGCAAAAAAGACAAAGGATTTCTTTAGACATTTTGTCCAAAGAAAATCCATGTAGAACCAAAGGTGAATTCCTTCAGACATTTTTTTTGAAGAAATTCACAAAGGCTGAGACATGAGACTTTGAAGGAAAGATTTCTTTTGGGAAAAATGCTTAAAGGAATTCCTTCAAACATTTTGTCTGAAGGAATTGGGAAGACAAAGGAGCCCGAAGGGCAAGTGCCCTTGCGGAGGGATCCTAGTGATCAAAAAGGACCTTGCCCACTTTTTTTGAAGGGACACCTTCCCTTTAGGAAGGTTCATTTTGTAAAGTTCAAAGGAATTACCAAAGATGATAATGGGCCCGAAGACGTCAACTTTAGCATGATGAACTAGCCATTGCCAATTTAAACGTCTAGTGACGTCCCCGTGGGCGTCAAATTAGAGATAGTGAAATAACCATTGGTTTTTAAATGGTGATAGGCTTGTAGATGTCAACTTTAATGGGATGCATTCGCTGTTGAGGAAAATCCAAGAAGAAAATCTTTCGAACAAGTGGCTGAAAGATTTATTTCAGACATCTTACCCGAAAGAATTCATGAGTGCAGGCTTGATGAATTCAAAGCGGCATAAGACTCGAGGATAAACTCAGTGACCCACTAGAAAAGGAGCCTGAAAAAGGGAAAAGAATAGCCTAAGAGCTCAAATTGCCAGAAAGTGACAAGAAATAACAAGGAAAAAGGGAACAAAATAGAGAATCCAGAACATGGCTATGCATACATACAATAACATTTAGAATGTTCCAAAGTATGCACCTAGCCAAGCATAGACATGAATTAGAATAGTCCAGATGGCACAAAAAGCATTAGCACAAGAAGTTATTGCTGTGGATGAGACAAAATGACCCATGCTTTTGCAGTGACATTTAATACGATTTAAGCATCAAAGTCAAGACTCGCGACTGCCACAACATGGTTCCTTCAATGGACTTCCTCCTTCCTAGGCATTTGCCAAAGTCTTTTCCTTTATGCTATATATTGTAACCTCTCAGTGGAGAAGAAGATCTCTCATTTTTTAAGGTGAAGCCCTACCAAATTTTACCTTTGAATCAATAAGAATGTGTTTTAATTCTATCTAACTAGTTATACTTTTGAGTATGTCTGTGTATCAACTCTGTATTTAGTCATTTTAGCTTGATGCTTTCATGGATTGACACCAACATACCTAGTGTAGCCAAGATCATTTCTGTAGGTTAACTAGAAGTGCTTCATTTGGAGTTCAGAGACAGAAGAGTAGCTCTCAGATAGTGTGTTTTATACAGCGCCTGTGGTAAATTATTTTTCCTTGTGTCTCCATTAAGCCCCTTGTTAAAATACCCTGCAGTCTGGTCTTTTTGCCAGTTAAAGTGTATATTCACCCCCTTCTAGTTTGAAGTGTGAATAGATGAGTAGATCAAAATCATTTGGTGTATCACCACTTAGATTAGTTTCTATTTTGGTTGTATCCTTTTCCCTTTTCACCCCTGCTATTGTTAGCAATAGTAGTGAAAGACCTCAGAGATGCATCAAAGGGAGTTAGCCCTTATCTAGAGATTCTCTCCTCAGTTTTCCCAAGCTCACAACAAGAGGGGAGTCTCCATTGTGCTGCGTGGAAGAGAGAAGCCAAGCCTTCTTTCAAGGGTGCAATCCACAATGTCAACAAACATAACATCAACCCTAATCATGCCATGTCCCCTTTCCAAAATTAATCCAATTAGAAGACCTATAGCCTATTCATTATTTCCCATAGGCCAAGAGATAGAGTTAGGAAAATAGATTAATGATAGTATTTTAAGTTGTCCTAAGTCACTTTAATGTTATAACATGAAAAAGATACTTATGTATTATTATTTATTAAGGGGGCCAAAAGTAATTAATGTTAAAAAGATAAAAATTGATATTTAATTAAAAGTATTTTTAGCGTGAAATTGGAAAAGTAAAATTATAAAAGGACAAGTTGGGTCAAAAGATAAGTATTATTCATTATTCAACTTTGACAAACAAATCCTAATCCAGAGCTTGAGACTTTGTGTTCATCATTTTCATTTGAGAATGACAACCCTCTAATATACAAGTGTGGAGGGAGAAAACCCTCTTATTTAGTGAGGTGATTCCATTGAGGGATCACAATTATGCATACAAATAAAGTTATTTTCATATTTGAGTTGGCTGGAAGTGAATATCAATGCAATGTCCCCAAATAGGATGATTTCACACAAAAGGGGTTTTCCCCTAAATCCCAAAATTCTAAAATTCTAAAAAGGAAATCAAGAAACCCTAATTTGAAATAAATTCTCTAAAAACCCTTATCAATACCCTAAAAACCCTAGGCAACATAATGCAAAAGTATTGTAGATAATTTCCAACCAATATCTTATCCCAAATTTATCTGAATACTTGAAAAATAATCAAAAAATTAAATATATGAAATAAGTACCTTTTTGCCAATTTAATGATGTTCAAATGCCACTTTATGATGGCTATAAAAATGTGATTTTCCTCTAAAAATACAATTGTTGTTCTTGATATTTTTCTGCTTCAAACCCTTGCCAAAATAAACAAGTGCCCAAAAATGATAGAAAATTCCAGTGAACTTCCTAAGGCATCAAAATGGCCCAAAAATGACCTCCAAGCCAATTGCCCAAGTCGCCAAGGTGCAAGAAAAATAGCAAAAAATTATGAGAGCAAGATCTTGCCTTTCACAAGTGAAAAAGACCTCAAAACCTATCAAAAATAATTAAATAATAATCTGAAAATTATTATTTAATTTTCTATCAATTTAGGACTTCAAACCTTCCATGAAACTCCTCCAAAACCTCATGCCAACATGTATAAAATTAGCAAATAAAGTCAAAATATTTAATTTCCATAAATAGACCCAAAAAGGATCTCTAAACCCTCAACCAAGGCTCCAAAATAGTTTGATCCACTTGCAAAAATAGGGCAAATATTGATCAGAATCAATATGTAAGAAATGAGCCTCAAAACCCTCACAAAAACCTCACAAGAGTTCCTCAATGCAAATCACCCCACTTTAAGGCAAGTAACAAGTTCTCCTTAGCAAAGGTGGCATAAAAAGACACATATTTTAGAATGATCAACACCAAAACAACGAACACCTATTGGACATGCATCCCAATAATTTTTTCAAGTAGGAAGAACAATTATCAAATTCAACATATCCTTCATTGTAGACTTCACCTTATATTTTTACCTTTCAAAGGGGGAAAACCACCTTGGGGAGGTAAAATACATCATAAGCCTTTACTTACCCATTTTAGAATATATTTTCGTTTCCTTTCTTTAGCTCCCATGCCGACACTCTCTTTTTTGAATATAATATTAACTAGTTACCTTAATAAAATAGTAATTAAATTTTATTTTAAGATAAATAAATTAATAATTAATTCTTTAAATACTTTAGTGGTAAAAACCACTTTTGTCAAATATTTTATTAATTAAATAAAAAATTTCATATTAAAAAAATAATAAAAATCACTATTTTGACAATTGATAACTAATAAAATTTAATTCCCCAAAAAGGATTCCTTTAGTCTATGGGTAAGTAGACTAAAGGTCTTCAAAACCTGTGTAATCATGATGTGGAAATGGGAACATCACAATTATCCCTTCCCATAATTGCTTGCCCTCAAGCAATCCAAAACAAGGCTTCTTGGATAGAGCATCTGCAACCACATTATTTTTACCTTTCACATACTCAATATCAAAATCATAAGCTTGCACCTTGCTTACCCATTTTTTTTTCTATCATTCAGCGCCTTTTGATTGAGAAAAAATCTTAAGCTATTGTGATCCGATTTTACAATGAATTTTCCACAAACCAAATACTTTCTGAACTTACTCAAAACATGCATAATTACCAACATCTTGTCATAGATTAAATAAGCTTTCTTTGAATCCTTGAGTTTTCTACTCTTAAAGGCAATAGGATGTCTATCTTGCATTATGAAAGCTCTTATCCCTTCACCTGAAGCATCACACCCAACCACAAAAGAAGTAGATAAATCTAGAATAGCAAGAACTGGACAAGAACACATTACCTCTTTGAGATTTTCAAATTCTAGTTGGGTTGTTTTGGACCATTTGAAAGAACCTTTTTTAGTCAAATCAGTCAAGTGGGTAGCAAGATGTGTGAAACTTCTCATAAATACCCTATAATAGCTACAAAGACCACAAAATCCTCTTAACTGTGTGAGTGTAGAGGGAATAGGCCAATCCATGATAGCTGCAATTTTTTGTTGGTCCACTTGCACACCTTGTGCATTGATGACATGTCCTAAATACAAAATCTCTGTTAATCAAAACTCACACTTGGATTTTTTTTGCAAATAAATAATGTTGCTCCAATGTGCTCAAGACCAAATAGAAGTGTGCCAAATCAAATGCTCCTCCAAGGTTTTTTTATACATAAGAATGTTGTCAATGAAAATTAGCACAAACTTCCTTAGATATTTTCCAAACATATTGTTCATACATGACTAAAAAGTAGTTGGGGCATTAGTCAATCCAAAAGGCATAACTAAAAACTCAAAATGCCCAAATGACATCTAAAAGCAGTTTTATGAATGTCCTCTTCTCTTATCTTGATTTGGTGATAACTATATCTTAAATCAATCTTGAAAAAGTAAGTTGCACCATGTAACTAATCTATTAATTTATCAATCCTAGGTATTGGATACCTATTCTTGATGGTCTTCTTATTCAATAACCTGTAATCAATGTAGATCCTTATAGTACCATCCTTCACCAGAACAATTGAAGAAGCAAAAGAACTTGAGCTAGGCCATATGTGTCCCATATCAAATAATTCTTTGATGGTATTTTCAATATCTTCCTTAAAGGCTCTTGGATGGTTGTAAGAAGCGATAATCTTGAAAAATTAAGTGGCACCATGTAACTAATCTATTAATTCATAAATCCTAGGTATTAGATACCTATTCTTGATGGTCTTCTTATTCAATAACCTATAATCAATACACATCCTCATAGTATCATCCTTCTTCACTAGAACAATTGAAGAAGCAAAAATACTTGAGCTAGGCCTTATGTGTCCCATATCAAGTAACTCTTTGATGGTATTTTTAATATCTTCTTTGAAGGCTCTTGGTTATTTCCTTAATTTTATGATTTTTACATTTAGCTCCATCATTCTATTTAGGGGTTTAGGGCATAGTATACTGAAGTTGAATGCCTACTTGTTCACAGAAGTTGATCATATTATTGTTCAAAAACTCTCCTCTATTGTCTTTTTGAGATGTTGAATTCTTCTCTTTGATAATTTTTCAACAAGGGCTTTGAAAATTTTGAAGTGCTCAAAGACTTCACTTTTGTTTTTCAAATAGTATGCCCAAGTTCTACAAGAAAAACATCATTTAATGTAAGCATGTAGTTATGTTTTTGAAAATAAATATGATAGAATGACATGAGATCATTGTGAACCAACTATAACCTGTCACTTTCCCTTTAATAATTGCCTTTGGGAAATGGATCCATGTTTTGTTTTCCAAGTGCCCAACCTGCATAAACTGCATCTTTGAAATAGAATTTTAGAAAATCAAGAACCATGTTGTGATTACTAAGGTCCTATAATGAACAATAGTTCAAGCGACCAAAAAGCACATGCCAAAGTTTACTTAAGTCATTTGTATGCACAATCATGACTTGTGAAAGTTGAGTGAACACAAAGTTGTAAAATATAGCTTGATGGTCATCTTTGCTAGTGATTTCAATCATAAACTAATCTTTTTCATTTCTAATAACAACATCTATAGGTGTGAACTAATCAATTTTTCCTTACTTGAATGTGTGATCTAATAGATGTATAGGAGTTTCACAAACAAGTCTGGAATATGGATAACTTTGTTGAATATTCCATTCTCCATATAATGACCACTTTGTGCTCAACAATATTCCTCTAGATGTATAGGAGTTTCACAAACAAATCTGGAATATGAATAACTTTTTTGAATATTCCATTCTCCATATTAATGAACACTTTATGATCAACAACTAGAGGATTATAGTTTCCCACAAAAAATTTATTTGTGCAGTTTTCTTAAAGAGCATGAAACATTGAGCCATCATGTGCCATATGGTGAGAGGATCTTAAATTCAAAATCCATTTAGACACAAGTGGTATGTTTGTTGTTGTAGAAATTGCAGCTCATGTCTTGGAGGGAAGAAGCTACATCTTTTTCATCTCTGTTTCCAAATATGTCATTTTATTGAAATAATGATGTTCAAAATGGCTTGGTTTACCATAAAAGTTGAAATATTCTTTGTTGACATTTTCATTCTATTTCCCTTTGCCTTTGTCTAGATGAGGGGAAGGATTTTGATGAGTCATTTGATTGTCTTTAGTCTTAGACTTTGCTTCCCATTTTCTTTGGTAGGTCACTTGCCTTTACCAAATTTGGGTTGTGAGGTCGCATTGTTATCATTAACAACTAATTCATATTGCTTATTACCTCCCGATCAGATGTCACCAATGAAAATCATTGTTGACCATTTTGGCCCTATAAGCCAAAGTCAGTCTCCTTCTTTCCATGTTGTTTTGAACCGTTAGTCTTGGATGTATCCACCTTCTGCAAGCACCCATTTTCCCTTTGAAATAAATCCTTTTCTTATAAAGGATTGATAGATCTAAAACCTATAGGTTTCGGTTCAATAGGGAGCTTATTTTGCTTTGAGCAAATGCCTTAGACAAGATTTTGACAAGGGAATGGGTTAGTAGGAATGGAAGTCTCTAACAAAGCCCCGAAGGTCAAGTACCCTTGTGGAGGGTAGTCAGGTGCAAACAGGACCGTTCAACAAGGTTTGAAGGGTAATTTTGGCCCAAGGCACCCTTACAGAAGGTAGAGTTTTCCTTCGGGAAAGTGAACAAGGCAAAAAAGGGGCAGAATTTTCATTTGGAGAAAGACAAGGCAAAAGATAAAAGATTCCTTCAAATTTTTTTTGAAGGAAATGCAAAGAGAAAACAAAGGTTGAATTCCTTTGAACAAAATGCCTGAAGGAATTCCTTTGGACATTTTGTTCGAATAAATTCACAAGGCAAGGAGCCAAATGGAAGATTGATTTTCGAAAGGAAATTCATGGTAAAATGGCAAAGGCAAATTCCTTCGGACAAAAATTCTGAAAGAATTCCTTCAGACATTTTGTTTGAAGGAATTGGCCCGAAGGAAAATCCCGATCGAAAGAAACAAGTAGAAAAACATGAAGGGAACATTTCCTTCAGACAAAAATGTCTGAAGGAATTGAGAAGCCAAGGCAACCCGAAGGATCCCAAAGGGAAATTTCCCTTGTGGGGGACTCTCGGCTACCAAAAGGGGGACCTTTTTCTGAGCCTCAAAGGGACACCTTCCCTTCAAGAGGGCTCAATGAGAAAAGCCCAAAAAAAGGAAAAGAAAGGGGAGATATCCTTCGAAAAAGGGTCCAAAGGAACACTTCAGAAAGTGAATCCAAAGGAAAAGGGGTGACGGGCCTGCAGACGTCAAATTCAGGATGATGGAATAGTCGTTGGCTTTCAAATGGTGATGGATGTGTGAATGTCAACTTTGCAGTAATGAAATAACCATTGATATTTAAATGATTGAATGTGAATCAAAAGGAATTCAAAGGGATTAAGGCCAAAAGGAAGAGACCACCGAGGAAGGAGCCCGAAGAGCCAAAGGATTGACAAAAGATAGCCCCAAGCACCGAAAGGGCCAAGAAAAGACAAAGCTAGGAAAAGACAAAAGTCAAGAGTGAACTTAGTGACCCACTGAGAAAGGAGCCTGAGGAGCAAAGCATAGATATGGACAAAACAGCCCAGGTGGAAAAAGGGAAGCATCGATAGAAGAGTTATTACAGTGGTTGGAACAATCCCTATGAAATGGTCATCAAGGAGTGCAAACAATGAATGGCATGGCCTATTTTTTCTCATTTTGCATTGATGAGTAGACAACCGCATGAATGCCTTTAAGAAGTGGTCTTGTTTTCAGACAAAAGGGGCACGGCCATGTTTTCATAATGACGTTTAATATAATTTAAATGCCAAAGTCAAGACTGAAAACTGACACAGCATGTTCTTTCAGCGACTTCCTCTTCCCAATGTTTTCAACACAGCATGGGCCACTTGTAAAAAAGGGCACCATTGCTTCCTCTTTCTCTATATATATTGTAAACTCTCATTTGAGAAAGGATCTCTCATTTTGTAAGGTGAAGCCCTACCAAAATTTTCACCTTAAATCAATAGAATATGTTTTACCTTTATTTGGTTGGATATATCTCTGAGTGTGTCTGAGTATTAACCTTGTGTTCAGTCATTCTACATGATGCTTTCAGAAGTTTGACACCAACATACCTGGTATAGACAAATCACCATTTTTGCAAGTAATAAGAAGTGTTGTATTTGGAGTGCAGAGACAGAAGAGGGTTACCAGATAGTGTGTTTTCCTATAGCGCCTGTGGTAAGTTTATTTTTTGTGTCTTCATTAAGCCTCCCTATTAAGCTTCATACAGTCTGGTCTTTTCATCAAATAAAGTGTATGTATGTCCTCTTCTGGTCTGAAGTGTGAGTAAATGAGTAGATCAAACTTTTTTGGTGCATCACTATATTAGTCTAGGTTCTATTTTCAGTGATCCTTCTCTCTTTTCAACCCCCCCTCTTTTACATATTAGCAACATTACTGGAATAACTCAAAGATGCATCAAAGGGAGCTAGCCCTTATCTAGAGATTCTCCCCTTAGTTTTTTCTAGACCAACAGGAAAGAGAGGAGTCTCTATTGTGCCATGTGGAGGACAGAGGCTCAACCTTCTATCAAGGGTGCATTCCACAGCGTCAAAATTTTTTGGCATGCCTGGTGGGACCAATTTTTAACACTCAAAAAAGTTCCAAGATTGATGTTGGTCCTATTACAGCAAAAAAAATCAATCATTAATCCAGCATCTGGTGACTTCATGATCAAGAGCATCAATCTCCAGTCAAAGATCAGTCTGACACCCTATGCCTAAGGTCACCACACGATCTATTGCTAAGGGTGTCCCTTTTGAATTTGTTGAACTACCATTAAACTCAGCAAGGTGACTAAGGTTTGCAAGGAATCATCCTTATTCAACAAGTCATTTTCCCATACCTGCTATAAGATACACTTATGCAAGAAGGCCCTAATTGAATCTTGTCATAGCTATAGCTTTACCATTTGTGGCCTTTCATGGTCAGAGTCCTTTGAATCTTCTGCATTATGACCCAATCGTAGGTACAACGCTTAAGAGTGTGCCTCCCTTTAATGGAGAAGGGCCTATTACTACTATTAAGCACATCATAAATATTGCCAACCTCTGTAATGTTCACAATGTCACTAAAAAAACATTGCTATCAGATTGTTGGCATTGTCTTTTAAGGGAAAAGTTCTAGACTGGTATGGGACTTTGCCTATGAATTCAATCGGCACATGGAACGAATTGGGCACCCTCTTAACAAACAGATTTGGGGAGAAGAGTGACCACCTCTCGCTTGTTGAGCAGCTAACCACCATGCAGAGAGCTCCACATGAATTTATGCAAGATTTCAATACTCTATTTCAGAAGACATGGGACAGAATCCCCATTTTGGTAAGGCCGAATCCAAGCTATGCTTTCCTCTATTATTTGAAAGTGTTGAACAATGACATTGCTATCATGATACAATCCATGGGAGGGCATGTGCTACCTATTGCCTATGAAATGGCCATAGCAACTGAGAATTGCCTATTGCAAGTGGGAAAGATAGCCCCTAGACCTCATATACTGCTCTTCCTTGAATTGCCATCTCTAGTCCAGATTGCTGCACCCACCTTAGCTCTTCTGCCTGGCATAGAAAATTTGGCTGCTACTTCATCCAATGACCTTCATGAAGTCAAAATCTTGTTGCAAAGCATGACCAATGAACTAGTGGCTCTCAAAAGGCAGCAAGCTCAAAGCTATCAGCCAAATTAGGGTATCAGCAGTCTGAGGAAGAAAATAGACCCCCTTTCTAGAATTACAATCAAGGACAAGGTCAGTTTGCATAATCTAGACCTTATCAAGGCTATAATCTAGGCACTCCATCATTCAAGGCTCTGGTACCCATTCAAAATAATATGGTACAAGAACAACCAAATTGCTCACCCATGGGATATGATCAAGATCAGGCTATTTATACAAATGAGATGTTGATTCAATACATGAATACACAAGACACTCAAGTAGCCACCCAATTCCCAAGCTTTGAGGTGTCAATGCAACCTGGCATGGACAGCAGGCTGGCTTAGTCTGATTCCACTCTCATGAATCACCTGGAAGGTGAATTCTGTGCAGTCAACTACATGGGAAATGCAGAAAATCAAGGTGATTATGTTGTAGCTAACACAAGGTCCAAAAGGAGAGCTATGGAAGAATCTCAGGCAGTTGCTCAAACATTTGTAGCATCTTCTTCATCACATATGAACCAAAAATTTCCAAATTTTAGGCCGCCAATTACACCCTTAGCTCTTCAGCCACGCCTCAGGCTGCAAGCAACTCCAAAGAAAATTTGAAAGGTAAAAACCCCAGATGAATAAGATACACATGAATATCTCCTTATGGGATTCATTGGCAATGCCCAGACAAAAGAACATGCTCCAAAAAGAATTACATGGGCTAAATGAACAAGCTGTCCCAACAAAAGCCGATAATGTTCTAATCATGAATGGGCACCCTTCCATAGCTGGCCAACTAAAGAAAGAAGAAAAGGTTCCCCCTTTCTATCTATCCTTAGTCATAGGATATTTCTTGGTGCATAATTGCATTATTGACAGTGGAGCAAGCACCTCAGTAATGCCAAAATGTGTAGCGAATAAATTGGGGCTCAAATACAAAGAAATGACTAAGGGAGTCCTGCAGCTAGATGGAACACCAACAAAGATAGTAGAGTGGTGAGAGGTTTGAACTTGGAGCTCTACACCTATCCAAATTTTTTAGTTCCCCATGATGTGGTAATGGCGGATGTGCCTCCCTACTTCGCCATTTGCTTGTCCAGGGATTTTACATCCAAAATAGGCAAGTACCTAGTAGGAAACTGGTCCTACCTAGTTTTTAGAACCAAATATGGGACGAAGGTCAAGATTGAGTCAAAGCCAATCCACAGAGATCATTTGGAGCCATACTCACTCAAAGTGGTGAATGTCAACTATGCCATTATTGATCAAGAAGAATTCTAAGTGGATCAATCTCTACCCTCTACCCTTGAAGGAGTTGTTGACCTGCTCCTAGATGAATGGGGAAGTGACAACTTTGAGCATGATCCTTACAAGTTCATAGAAGAGGCAGGCCTTGGGATTTATTGCATGCATGAAGAGGGTAATTTTGTACCAAATTTGATGAAATTAAGCCAAGAGAGCTCAAGTTTATGGTAGGTTTTCTTTGATGGCTCAAGAAGCAAGTTGAGAGCTGGTGGGGAAGTGGTGCTAGTTTCCCCCTCAAAGGAAAAATACTTTTTGATTTTCAGGTTCCAATTTTCTTGCACGTGCGATGTTGAAAAGTATGAATCTCTCATCCATGGTTTGGAGTGGGTGAGGAAAAGAGGAATTAGAGAACTGTAGGTTTTTGGGGATAACAAGCTGATCATAAATCAGGTGAGAAGTCAAAATTTGACCAATAATTCCTTACTTAAGTCTTACAAGCACAGGGTGTGGGACTTAGTAGAGAGATTCCTTGCTTTTAATGTTACCTCCATTCCAAGAGAGCAGAATAAGCAAGCAGAGAGACTAGCAGTAGTTGGTGCTCAGTTCGATGTCTCCAAGGAGATACACTGAGACAACAGTCCACACCATTTGAAAGTGGTAATCAGACTCTCTGTCCCTGACAACATCACTAACTGGCAGGTGTTTGACAACGGTCGGTAGATAACACTCTTCTTACAAGAGGAAGATGCGTTTGCTACTAGAAACCAGGCTAAGATACAACAATAGTATGGTGGCCAGATTATTTAGCTGAAGAACAATAAACTTCCCAAAGGCTTGGTCACTCTCAAAAGTATCTTCAATGAGGATGACCAATTGAAAAATGATAAAGCAAGCATAACAACGAAGAAGGAGAACTATGAAAAAGTTGAGATATTCAAGAATAAGTTGCTTAAACTTGGAAATGTGTGTATAGATCATGAAAGGCAGGCCTTCATCTTGTTGTGCTAAGAATTTGTTGATGTCTTCGCTTGGGACTATAACAACTTGAAGGGTTTTAACCCAAGATTAGCCCAACATACCATTGAGCTGGAGAAAGGTACCAAGCCCATAAAGTAAAAATAAAGGCCTGCCAACTTGAAGATTTAGCCTCTCATGCAGAAGGAACTCACCAAGCTGATTGAGTCCAAAATCATATTTTTGATCAAACACTCTTCTTGGTTGGCCAATCTTGTTCATATCTGAAAAAAGAATGGGGAGATCATGTTATGCATAGATTTCAGAGACCTCAATAGAATCTCTTTGAAAGACCATTATCCTCTCCCAAGTATGGAGTAGATCCTCTAAATGGTGATAGGCAGTGAGCATTTCTCCCTCTTAGATGGGTATTCAGGGTACAATCAGATTTTAGTGTAAGACTATGACCAGTACAAGACAGTCTTCACTACTAAGTGGGGGACGTTTGCTTACCAAAAAATTCCATTTAGACTACCCAATGCCGGTGCCACTTTTCAAGGAGCCATGGACATGGCTTTTCAAGGCCTAATAAATAATATTGTGTTGGTATATCTTGATGATGTGATAATGTTTTCTAAGGAAGCAAACCAACACATAAAGCACCTCAGAAAAATCTTTGAGAGGTGTAGAGAGTTCAGTATCTCTCTCAACCAAAATAAATGTGTGTTTGTTGTCCATGAAGGTAAACTCCTTGGCCATGTGGTTTCAAAAAAAAGCTTGACCATTGATCTAGAAAGAGTTCACTCCATCCTAGAGTTGTCCTTGCCTAAGCATAAGAAGGGTCTACAAAGCTTCTTTGGCAAAATAAATTTCATCAAGAGATTTATCTCAAATTTTGCCAAGATAGTCAAGCCATTGACCTCTATGCTAAAGAATGATGAGAAATTCGAATGGACAACTCAAACAAAGGATAGTTTTGAAGGGATCAAGCAGGCTATCACCCAGGCTCCTACCTTGATCAGTCCTAACTTCACCAAAGATTTCAACCTCTACACATTCAGAAATGAAGAGGTAATCTCCGCTATGCTTATCCAAGTGAACGGTGAGAACCTTGAACAACTGCTTACATTTTTTAGCCAGGGTCTAGAGGGTTTTGAGGTTAGGTATATGTATGTGGAAAATCAAGTCCTTGCATTCATATGGAGTCTGAAGAAGTTTAGACATATGTTGTCCAATAGCAAGGTTCACCTCATGGTGCCACATCCCAGCATCAAAGATTTCTTGATCAGTCGTGATCTAAATGAAAAGAGAGCAGGATGGATCACTAAGGTAATGGAATATGACGTGGACATCAAAACCACCAGGTTGGTAAGAGGAAAACGCCTATGTGAACAACTTGTTGTAGACTTTAAACAATAGAAATAGGATAGTTTGTTAATTCATGATGCAGCCATAACAAAAGAACTAACTATCATGAAGGATTGGACATCAGACATGAGATGCTTCCTTCTCACTGGTGAGTGCTAGCAAGGCCTTGATAGGACCAAGAGGAGATATTTTAGACTCCAATCTCTCCCTTATGTCTTAATTAATGGATTTCTATTTAGAAAGGATTTCTCAAGAGTACTTTTAAGGTGCATAGACTCAGGGCAGGTTGACAGGGTGCTATCTGAGTTCCATGATGGGCTAGTTGGTGGTCACTTTGCTCTTAAGCCTACAACTACAAGAATTATGAGACCTGGTTACTTCTATCCCACTTTATTCAGAGACACCCATGCCTGGGTATGAAAGTGCCAAAAGTGTGCTCTCTTTGATGGGAAACAACAGCTGGTTGCAATGCCTCTACAGCCTATTCAGGTGGAATAACCATTCATGCAATGGGGCTAGACTTCATAGAGATGATCAATCCTCCCTCTAGTTCTGGCCAAAAATAGGTCTTGACTGCAATAGAATAATTCACGAGATGGGTAGACGTTTTTGCTTTGAAGAAGGCCAATGAAAGTGCAGTCTTAGATTTTTATGAAGGCCTAGTGACAAGGTTTGGAGTCCCAGCTATCATCATATCAGACAACACATTGGCTTTCTTGGGAACCAAAATGAGTGAATGGGCATTGAGATACGACATCTACCTCAACACTTCTTCTAACTACTACCCATAAGGGAATGGGCTGGCTAAGTCCACCAACAAGAATCTAACTAGGATTATCAAAAGAACAATGGAGGAGAATCAGAGAACTTGGCATGCCAAGTTGAAAACAAACATGTGGGCAGACAAGATCACTCCAAAGAGGGCAGTTGGTAATTCACCATACACGCTTGTGTATGGAAGGGAAACTAGACTTCGTCTTTCACTTAAATTTCTAGCTTTGGACCTTGCTCACCAGCTGAAATTAGAAAAAGGCAACAGCATGGAGGTTAGGCTATGTGAACTAATGGAACTTCAAGAGACAAGGTACCAAGCTATGGCTTCTACGACTAGCCATCAACAGCAAATGAAGAAGCACTTTAACAAGAGATCCTCATCAAAAGGTTTCTCTGAAGGAGACATCATCTTGAAATGGGATGAGGACCAAGCTAAGCTTAGAAAGCACATGAAGTTTGATTCCCTATGGAGTGGTCCATATGTCATCACGCAATGCATGCAACACAATGCGTCCCAACTCTCCAGGTTGGATGGTGAAGAATTGTGTATCCCAGTTAATGGGATACATTTTAAGCAATTTCACTAGGCTTTCTCCTGTCATGTACATATTTTCCTTGTTTTTCCTAAGTGTTTTTGCACATGTTAGTAGTTTTCTTAATCTTGTGTGTGTTTTGTTTCCTTTTTGGGGTAAGAGCTTCATGATTAATTCTTGGATATCTCAAGGCTATTGTTAACTCTTTCAAAGTTATGTTTTAACTCCATGCCCAATGGACTTTAAGACTACCAATCTTATTTAAGCATAGCAGGCATGCTTCCCTTGGGAATCGCTAAATTTGTTGACCATTTTGGTCCTGTAGGCCAAAGTTAGTCTCCTTTCCATGCTATTTGGAACTGTCAGTCTTGGATGTATCCACCTTATGCAAGCAACTATTTTCCCTTTGAAATAAATCTTGTTCTTATAAAGGATTGATAGATCTAAAACCTGTAGGTTTCAGTTCAATATGGAGCTTATTTTATTTGAGCAAATGCCTTAGACAAGATTTTGATAAGGGAATGGGCCAGCAGGAATGGAAGTCTCTTACAAAGCCCCAAAGGTCAAGTGCCCTTGCATAGGGTAGTCAAGTGCAAATGGGACCATTCAACAGGGTCTGAAGGGTAATTTTGGTCCAAGGCACCCTTACGAAAGGCAGAGTTTTCCTTCGAGAAAGTGGACAAGGCAGAAAAGGGGTAGAGTTTCCCTTCATAGAAAAACAAGGCAAAAGATAAAAGATTCCTTTAGGCCAAAATCGGTCTCCTTCTTCCCTTGTTGTTCTGAGCCAATTCAATTTTGATTTTGCACAAGTCTTTCAGCAAAAGGAGGAACCAGTTCAATGGTATGATCTTTCCAAGAATTTTTGAACTTAAACTTTGAACCATTATTGGTTCAATGAGTTGGTTTAGTTCAATTGGTTCAATGAGTTGGTTTAGTTTAATTGGGTCAATGAGTTGGTTCAGTTCAGTTGGTTCAGTTTAATTGGTTCAATGAGTTGGTTCAATTCAGTTGGTTTAGTTCAGTCAATTCAAGTGCTTCGTTCAAAGGCTTGGTTTAACAACTTGGTTCAAAGTGTTGGTTCAACAACTTGGTTTAAAGGGATGGTTCAAGAAGTGGTTCAATCAGAAAGTTTAAAGGAGTCTTCCAAAATCTTGAAGGACAAGTGCCCTTGCGGAGGGCACTTAGGTGACAAAAAGACATTTACAACTTTTTCAGAAGGCAATTTTAGAGGCCAAACAGCCCATGCAGAGGGCAAGAAATCACTTGGAAAGAAGGCCAAAAGGGTAAGTTTTCCTTTAGAAAAATGAACAAGGTAAGTTGGAATTCATTCGGATTTATTCAAGGCAAAGGATGAGAATTTCTTCGGACAAAATGCCCAAAGGAATTCCTTCAGACATTTTGTCTGAATAAATTCATAAGGCAAAGACAATGTCTTTCGGGATAAAATCCTGTGGAAAAATGTTAAGGTAATTCCTTCAGACAAAAAGTCCAAAGGAATTCCTTCATAATTTTGTCTGAAGGAATTTGCCCGAATAAGAAAATTCGCTCGAAAGAAAAAGCCGCGGGAAAAAACCTGAAGAAGAATTTTGAAGGTCAAAGTAAGTGATCGAAATAATTCTTGCAGACATTTTGTCTATGGGAAAAATGGGCGAAAGAAAAGATGATGGAAAAAAGGAATAAGCGGGAAAGACAAGAAAAAATACTTCAGACATTTTGTCTGAAGGATTTGAGGAGCAAGGCCACTGAAGGACCCCGAAGGGAAGGTGCCCTTGCAGGGAACTCTCAGTTGCCAAAAGGACCTTTCTCAAAAGCTGAGGCAAAGGAAAAAGTTGAAGGAATTACCAAGGAGGGTGACGGGCCCGAAGACGTCAAGATTAAGTACCATGAAATAACTATTGATCTTTAAAGGCTTGAGCATGGACCTAAATGCATTCAAAGGCTTTAAGGCTAAAAGGAACCACTGAGAGAAGAGCACAAGGAGCCAGCAAGGCTAGGAAGATAGCCCTCGAGGGCTGAAGGAGCCATAAAAGACAAAGTCAGGAAGAGACAAAAGAGCCAAGTCCAGAAATGGACAAAACAACCCAGGTGGCAAAGGGGAAGGAGTTACTCCAGCAATTGGAATAGTGCCTACCAAGTGGTCATCAAGGGGCATGACTAGTGAACGATGCGACCCATTCTTCTCCATTTTGCATTAATGAGCAGATAAGCTGCGTAAATGCCTTTAAGGAGCGGTCTTGTTTGTAAACAAATAGTGCGGCCTATGTTTTTAAATGCATGAAGTTAAAATCAGAGCTGACACAGCATTATCTTTCAGGGGCTTCCCCTTCCCAACACTCTCAGCACACATGGGCCACTTGTCAAAGGGTGCCAAAAGTCTTTTTCAAAAGAGGCACTTTTGTTTTTCCTCTTTTCTATATATATATATATTGTAACTTCTCATTTGAGAAGGATATCTCTCACATTGTAAGGCGAAGCCCTACCATTTTCACCTAGAATCAATAGAATATGCATTTTTTACCTCTATTCTAGTTAGACATATCTCTGAGTGTGTTTGAGTTTTAGTCTTGTGTTCAGTCATTGCTTCCTAATGCTTTCATAGGGTTGACACCAATGCACCTGGTATATACAAAGCACCATTCCTGTAAGTGACAAAAAGAGCCGTACCTAGAGCACAGAGGTAGAAGGAGATTACTAAACAGTGTGCATTTCCTATAGTGCCTATGGTAAGTCCTTTTTTTGTGTATTTCCATTAAAGCCTCCTTGTCAAGCTCCCTGCAATCCAGTTCTTTTACTAGTTAAAGTGTATGTATGTGTTCTTATGGTTCAGAGTGTGAGTGTGAGTGTGAGTAGATCAAACTTGTTTGGTGCATCACCCTCTTAGATTAGGTTCTATTTTTTAGTAATCCTTCTCCCTTTTCACCCCCCATTATATATATATATATATGTGTGTGTGTGTGTGTGTGTATGTATGTATTAGCAACTTATTGGAATAACTCAGATGCATCAAGGGGAGCTAGCCCTTTTCTAGAGACTTTCTCCTCAATTTTGCCAGACCCATAGGCAAGAGAGGAGTTTCCATTGTGATGTGTAGAAGACAGGAACTCAGCTTCCTGTCAAGGGTGCAATCCACTGCATCAATAGTTTTTGGCACACTTAATGGGACAAAGTTTTTTACACTTAGTAAAGTTTCAGGATTGATGCTGGTCCTATTATAGTAGAATCAACCATTTTCAGCATCTAGTGACTCCACTATCAAGAACATTAGTCTCTGATTAAAGACCAGTCTGACCTCCTATGCCTAAAATCACCACACAATCTGCTGCTAAGGGTGTCCCTTTTGAATTCATTGAATTGCCTTTGAACTCAGCAAAGTGACTGAGCTTTGAGAGGACTCATTCTTATTCAGCAAATCACTTTCCCAGACCTGCCATAAAATATACCTACATAAGAAGGCCTCAATTGAATCTTGTCATAGTTATGGCTTTCCCTTTTATGGCCTTTAATGGTTAGAGTCCTTTGAATCTCAGGCATTATGATCCAATTCCAGAGGCAGTCCTTAAAAGTGTGCCTCCCTTTAATGGAGAGGGGCCCATTACCGCTATTGAACACATTAAAAATATTGCTAACCTCTGCAATATTCACAATGTCATTGAGGAAAACATTGTGATCAGATTACTGGCATTGTCTTTCAAAGGCAAAGTTCTGGACTAATATGAGACTTTGCCCATGAATTCAGTCAATTCTTGAAATGAATTAGGCACCCTCTTAATGAACTAATTTAGGGAGAAGAGTGACCACCTCTCACTCACCGAGTAGCTAACCACAATGAAAAGAGCTCTACATGACTACATGCAAGATTTCAACACTCGATTTTAGAAGACATGGGATAGAATCCCCATTTTGGTAAGGCCGACTCCAAGTTATGCTTTCCTCTACTATTTGAAAGCATTGAACAGTGACATCATTGTTATGATACAGTTCATGGGAGGACATGTGCTACCTGCCACCTATGACATAGCTATAGTGGCTAAGAATTGCTTGGTGTAGGCTAGAAAAATAGCTCCTAGGCCTCATATGTCACTCTTTCCTAAATTGTTGCCTCCAATTCAGACTATTGCTCCCACCTTAGATCTTCTACCTGGCATAAAAAAGTTGGCTGCTACTTCATCAAATGACCTTTGTGAAGTCAAAATTTTGTTACAAAGTGTAACAAATGAACTAGTAGCTATTAAAAGGTAGAAAGCTCAAAACAATTAACCAAATCAAGGATATCAGCAGTATGGTCAAGCAAATAGACCCCCTTTCCAAAATTACAATCAAGGGCAGGGTCAGCTTGCACAGGCTAGACCTTTTCAAGGCTACAATCTAGGCGCCCCTTCATCATCCAAGGCCATGATGCCTGTTCAAAACAATGTGGTACAAGAACAACCTGGTTGCTCAACCATGGGATGTGGTCAAGATCAAGCTATTTATACAAATGAAATATTGGGTCACTACACAAATGTACAAGACAATCAAGTATCCACCTAATTCCCAAGCTTTGAGGCTTTAGTGCAACTCGGCATGGGCAGCAGTCAGACTCAACCTAATTTTACTCTCATGAATCACCTGGAGGGTGAGTTCTATGTAGTCAATTACATGGGTAGTGTGGATAATCAGGGTGACTATGTCGCAACCAGCACAAGTTCCAAAAGGAGAGCAATGGAAGAAGCTCAGGCAGCTGCCCAAATGTCAACAACACCTTCTTCATCACATGTAAACCAAAAGGTTCCAAACTTTAGACCATCAGTTGTACCTTCAGTGCCTTAGGCTGTAAGTAATCCCAAAGAAAATTTGAAAGAAAGCAACCCTCGAGTCAACATGGTAGACCAGATGAAGAAGTTGCACATGAATATCTCCTTATGGGATTCATTGTCAATACCAGGACAAAAAGACATGCTGCAAAAAGAATTGCATGAGCTGAATGAACAAGCTATCCCAACAAAAGATGATAACATTCTGATGATGAATGGGCAGCCTTCCACATTAGGGCAAGTTAAGAAAGAGGAAAAAGTTCCAACTTTTTTTATCCTTGGTCATAGGAAATTTCTTGGTGCATAATTGCATCATTGACAGTGGAATAAGCACCTCAGTAATGCCCAAATGCATAACTGATAAGTTGGGGCTAAAATATGAGGAAATGACTAAAAGAGTCTTGCAGTTGGATGGTACACCAACAAAGACACTTGGAGTGGTGAAAGGTTTGTTGGAATATTGTCATTGATGTCAAATGAACTATTGCCGAAAGTGAACGGAATTGATTGCCAGAAGTGAACAGAATTGATGGCCGTAAGTGAACGGAATTGTTGACGGAAGTGAACGGAATTGTTGCCGGAATTGAACGAAAATGTTGACGGAAGTGAACGGAATTGTTGCCGGAATTGAACGAAAATGTCGACGGAAGTGAACGGAATTGTTGACGGAAATGTCGACGGAAGTGAACGGAATTGTCGACGGAAATGTTGACGGAATTGTCAACCTTGGCCGACCTATTGGGAGGAGGTGTGACCGTTCGAAAGGACCTTTTCACTTGAAGAGTCACGACCTTAATTTGTGGCTTTCCGTGGGTTATAAATAAGTCCATAACGAATGGCAAAAGAGTAGATTCGAAAGTAGAAGATATATAAAAGAAGAGCAGAATTTTTAAAGGCAAATTTTTGTGAGAATATTGAAAAGAAAAAATCAGCAAGTATAAGAAAGAGTATAGCAGCGAAAACACTAAAGCGTAGATCAAATCTAAAGGAGATAAAGCAAGTGTTCTATCATCTGTTGTTTTGACAACAAATTTGAGATAGAAGAGTGATTTTTTCTGAGAAGGTTGGTGCCTTCGTTTTGAAGAGATTGGTGTCTCTTGCTGAGTTGGTGCTCAGTAAAAGGGGTTGGTGCTCCTGTAGGTTGGTGCCTACAAAATTGTTTTTGGGGTTGGTGCTCCAGTAGGTTGGTGCCTACGAATATTTATATTAAGAGAATTTCTCCGTGGTTTTCTCCCGAAAGGGTTTCCACGCAAATCTGTGTTTATTTGCATTGTGTGGTTTTGCATTTGATTGCTTTGAATATATTAATTGCGGAGTAATTTGAGGTTTTGAATTTAAGATTAATAGCCGAAAGTTAAAAATATCTTATACTGATTCACCCCCCCCTCTCAGTATAAGCTTGTGCTTAACAATTGGTATCAGAGCCGGTTCCTTCGGTGTTAGCACAACTGCTAGAAGGTAGATCTTGGAAAGCACATATGGCAGGATCTCAAGCACTAGATGGTTTCTCCACCAACAAGGCTCCTTTGTTCGATGGAACGAATTACGCATTTTGGAGCATAAGAATGAAGACTTACTTGATGGCCCTAGGTTTTGATATCTGGCAAGCAGTGGTAATAGGATACACAACGCCACAAATTGCACCAACGGATGCCACCGGGAAAAAGGCCAGTGAGAACAATGCGAAAGCTATGAATGCAATCTTATGCGGGCTTTCAGAAAATGAGTTTGTTAAGGTTATGCATTGTGAATCTGCAAAAGAGATTTGGGATAAACTCAACACTATTTATGAAGGTGATAGTAAGGTTAGAAAAGCAAAACTCCAAACCCATCGGAGGCAGTTTGAAAGTTTAAAAATGAAGAATGATGAAAACATTGCTGGGTATCTTCTTCGTGTCGATGAAATTGTTAATGTCATTCGAGGACTCGGAGAGAAAATTGAAGAATCTGTGATCGTTCAGAAAGTCCTGAGATCCCTACCATTGAGATTTGATGCGAAGATCTCCGCCATTGAAGAAATGAAGGATTTAGACATGATGAAAATGGACGAGCTCCATGGAATTCTTACGGCCTACGAAATGAGAACCGAATCTGAGAGACAGTCGAAGAAGGAAGCATCATTCAAGGTCTCGAAAAAAGAGAAGATCAAAGAACCAGAATCAAGTGAAAATTCAAGTAGTGAAGAAGATGAAAATGAAGCTCTATTCATTCGGAAGTTAAAGAAAGGATCGGGCAAATATAAAGGAAAGTTACCATTTAAATGCTTTAATTGTGGTAAAATTGGTCATTTTGCAGCCAAATGTCCAAATAAAGGAAATAGCGATGATGAGAGAAACAAATCAAAGTACAAAAAGGGATTCACGTCGAGCAAAGACAAGCAAAGATTTGAGAAACAAAAGAAAAGCCTATACTCGAAGAGGTATAGCAGCTCATCCGAAGAAAACAAAGAAAGTGATGTTGAGAGTGATAATGAAGAGATTCTGTTCATGGCTACAGAGGAAAATGTCACCACCAGCAAAGATAATTTGGAGGAAGACGAAGACATGGAAGAAGAAGGTGAAGTGAACCTTGAAGAAGAACTTCTTTGCGCGTTAGAAGAAATAAAAGCATTTAAGAAGAAGAATCAGAAACTAAAGTTACAACTCCGAAAATATGAAGAAGAGAATCGAGACTTCAAAACGAAGACATCACAAGTCTTTGAGGAATCAAACAAGGTAATTGCTGATCTAAACGTCCAAATCGAAGAAGCAAAGAAAATTGAAGAAGATCTAACGGATCAGCTAAAGAAGAAAGGAGAAGACTATGAAAGGTATGAATTTGAAATAGATGTTTTAAAAAGGGACCTAGAAAAGGCGAATTCTAAAATAACAAGTGAATTGAAATCTGAAAAAAGCACTCAAGTTTTGAATAAGATTCTAGAGAGTCAAAGATCACCATCTAACAAGTTAGGTATTGGGTATGAGAAAGAAAAAGAGAAAGCTAAGAGCTACGTTGAAACTCTTAAAGAACCAATGAAAAAGGAGACCAAGAAGGAAGAAGCCAAGAATACAAAAACCAACTCTATCAACAAAGAAAGCAAAGGAGAACAAAACTTCAGAAGACCATTTGCTCCAAGATATACAAATAAAACTAGGTTTAGTAATTATTTTAATGGATATTGTTATTATTGCAATCATTTTGGTCATAAGAAATTAGATTGTAGAAAGAGAGCCAAGGATATTGAAGTCAGGAGTAGAAACAAAGGAACCTATGGAGCTTCGAACAGAAACTACAATTCATTTGCTCCCTTATCAAACTTTGATGAAGCTATAGTTTGTTACAAGTGCAACAACTATGGACATATAACACGCTATTGTAGAAGTGTTTTTGAATCTGTAAGACAAGATCAAAAGTTCAAAGCTCCAGTGATAAAGAAAAGAGAACCATCAAAGATCTGGAAGAAGAAGCAAGAAGAATCCATGATTGTTCAAACAGCATTCCATGCTAGAGATGAAGGACAACAATGGTTCATTGATAGTGGATGTTCGAGACACATGACTAGAGATAAAAGCAAATTCATCTCGTTAAAAAAGGTCAATGAAGGCACGGTGAAGTTTGGAGACAACACTACAGCCAGAATAACAGGAAAAGGTACACTTAGTCTCGATAATGGAAAAACCAAAACAGAAAATGTGTTATATGTGGAAGGGTTAAAGCATAATCTTCTAAGTGTTAGCCAAATGTGTGATCAAGGACACACGCTCAAGTTCTTTTCTGAAGGTTGTGAGATCAGAAAAAGAGACACAGGAGAACTAATTGCAGATGCTCATAGAACTACAAACAACCTATACATGCTTGGAGAAATGAGAGGAGAGAAATGTTGTCTGAGTCAAGTTGAAGAAAGTTGGCTATGGCATAGAAGGTTAGGGCACATAAATTTTGATAATCTTGTGAAAATCAGCAACAAACAGGTTGTGCGAGATATGCCAAAGATAACAAAACCTTCAAGCACTCTATGCAAGCAATGCCAACACGGGAAGCAAACCAGAACAAGGTTCAGAACGAAGGAATATTCGACCACCAAACCACTAGAGCTGATTCATACGGATCTTTGTGGTCCTACCAGAACTGAAAGCATGCAAGGTGAGAGCTACTTTATGTTGCTCATTGATGATTATACTAGAATGACATGGGTAGCCTTTCTAAAAGAAAAATCAGAAGCATTTGAAAAGTTTAAAGCTTTCAAGGCATTAGTAGAAAATGAAAAAGAGCTGAAAATAAAATGTCTAAGGTCAGATCGAGGAGGTGAGTTTATTTCAAATGAATTCATTGAGTTTTGCGAAGATCATGGAATTAAGAGACAATACTCAGCTGCAAGGACTCCACAACAAAATGGAGTGGTGGAAAGGAAAAATCGAACCGTTCAAGAGATGGCTAGAACTATGTTGAATGAATCTAAGCTATCAGATAGATTCTGGAGAGAAGCAGTTAATACAGCAGTATATATCTTGAATAGAGGGCAAATCAGAGTTAATAATGACAAAACTCCTTACGAATTGTGGAAAGGAAGACCAGCTTCGGTCAAACATTTCAAAGTGTTTGGAAGTAAATGTTTTATCAACAGGAATGAAGAAAACTTGGGCAAATTTGATTCAAGAGCTGATGAAGGAATTTTTCTTGGTTACTCCATCAAAAGCAAAGCCTATAGATGTTATAACAAAAGGCTACAAACTATCGTAGAAAGTGCTAGTGTTAGAATAGATGAGATCATGAATCAAAAGGCAAAAGAACCTTCAGAAGAGCCTCTAGAAATACCCAATCTTGTAGAAGAAGAAGGGGAGGAAGAAAATGTAGAAAAATTGAGTGAATCTGAAAGGCAAGACACCAAAGCACCATCTCGCTTTGTTCAGAAGAATCATGCTGAAAGTCAGATCATTGGCAACATTGATGCTGGGGTGCAAACCAGAAGAAGAATTGTAAGTATCCCTGAGCATGTAAATTTTTCTTTGTTATCCAAGGTAGAGCCTAAGAATTTTTCTGAAGCTAGTCATGATAAACATTGGGTAAAAGCAATGGAAGAAGAATTAGATCAAATTGAGAAGAATGAGACTTGGGAACTTGTGCCGAGGCCAATGGATCAGAATGTAATTGGCACTAAATGGGTTTTTCGAAACAAATTGAATGAAAATGGCCAAGTCACTCGAAACAAAGCAAGGTTGGTATGTAAGGGGTATGCTCAAGTAGAAGGTGTAGATTTTGAAGAGACTTTTGCCCCTGTTGCTAGATTAGAAGCAATTCGAATATTTCTTGCATTTTCAGTATTCAAAAATTTCAAAGTTTATCAAATGGATGTTAAATCAGCATTTCTAAATGGCAATCTAGAAGAGGAAGTTTACATAGAACAGCCAGAAGGATTTCTCTTATCAGAAAACAAGGATTATGTGTGTAAGTTGAAGAAGGCTTTATACGGATTGAAACAAGCTCCTAGAGCATGGTATGCTAGGCTTGATAAATACCTACAAGACCAAGGATTCAAGAGAGGATATGCTGATAGTAATCTTTACATCAAAACTGAAGGAGATCACCAGTTAATTGTTGTGGTGTATGTAGATGATATAATCTTTGGAGGAGACAATAAAGAAATGTCTAAGATATTTGTCAAAGATATGCAAAAGGAATTTGAGATGTCCATGTTAGGTGAGTTGTCATTTTTCCTTGGTTTACAAATCTCTCAATCTAACAAAGGAATATTCATATCCCAAAGCAAGTATGTGAAGGAGATGTTGAAGAAATTCCATATGGAGGAGTGTGCCCCTGTTAGCACACCTATGGCTACAGGTACGAAGTTGAGCAAAGATGATGAATCTCCGAATACTGATCAAACACTTTACAGATCAATGATTGGGAGTTTACTATATGTGACGGCATCTAGGCCAGATATCATGCAAGCAGTAGGTATGGTTGCACGATTTCAAGCAGCTCCAAAAGAAACACATGTGCAAGCTGTGAAACGTATATTTAGATATTTAAAGAGAACCTTGGATTATGGGTTGTGGTACCCAGGAGGTAAAGACTTCACATTGGTAGCGTACACGGATTCAGATTGGGCAGGTTGTGTAGATGATAGAAAAAGTACAAGTGGAGGAGCATTCTTTCTTGGAGATAGCCTAGTATCTTGGTTGAGTAAGAAGCAGAATTATGTATCTCTATCCACAGCGGAAGCAGAGTACATAGCGGCAGTGCTATGTTGTACACAAGTTCTATGGATGAAACAAACCTTGAAAGATATCAAAGTAGAGTATAATCATCCAATCTCTATATTCTGCGATAATACTAGTGCGATAAGTATTTCAAAGAATCCAGTTATGCATTCCAGAACTAAGCATATCCCTATACAGTATCATTACTTGAGAGAATAGGTGGCAGAACAACAAGTAAAATTGGAATATGTTTCCACATCCGAACAGATGGCAGATATCTTCACTAAGCCACTTCCAAAGGAAACATTTGAGTACCTACGACAGAAGTTGGGAGTAATTTCTTTTGCGTCTTGCCACTAAAGGGAAGCATCAGCGAAGGGGGAGCTAAGTACTAGCTCTTGGATAGACCCTTTGCCATTGATGTCAAAGGGGGAGAAGTACATAAAGAAGATGTCACAGAAAGGGGGAGCTACAACAAAAAAAAAAAAAAAAAAGGAGGATTCAAACAGAAGAGACAGTGCAGCAAAGGGGAGCAGTTTCAGTATGTGGTTGCCATCAATGACAAAGGGGGAGATTGTTGGAATATTGTCATTGATGTCAAATGAACTATTGCCAAAAGTGAACGGAATTGATTGCCAGAAGTGAACAGAATTGATGGCCGTAAGTGAATGGAATTGTTGACGGAAGTGAACGGAATTGTTGCCGGAATTGAACGAAAATGTTGACGGAAGTGAACGGAATTGTTGCCGGAATTGAACGAAAATGTCGACGGAAGTGAACGGAATTGTTGACGGAAATGTCGACGGAAGTGAACGGAATTGTCGACGGAAATGTTGACGGAATTGTCAACCTTGGCCGACCTATTGGGAGGAGGTGTGACCGTTCGAAAGGACCTTTTCACTTGAAGAGTCACGACCTTAATTTGTGGCTTTCCGTGGGTTATAAATAAGTCCATAACGAATGGCAAAAGAGTAGATTCGAAAGTAGAAGATATATAAAAGAAGAGCAGAATTTTTAAAGGCAAATTTTTGTGAGAATATTGAAAAGAAAAAATCAGCAAGTATAAGAAAGAGTATAGCAGCGAAAACACTAAAGCGTAGATCGAATCTAAAGGAGATAAAGCAAGTGTTCTATCATCTGTTGTTTTGACAACAAATTTGAGATAGAAGAGTGATTTTTTCTGAGAAGGTTGGTGCCTTCGTTTTGAAGAGATTGGTGTCTCTTGCTGAGTTGGTGCTCAGTAAAAGGGGTTGGTGCTCCTGTAGGTTGGTGCCTACAAAATTGTTTTTGGGGTTGGTGCTCCAGTAGGTTGGTGCCTACGAATATTTATATTAAGAGAATTTCTCCGTGGTTTTCTCCCGAAAGGGTTTCCACGCAAATCTGTGTTTATTTGCATTGTGTGGTTTTGCATTTGATTGCTTTGAATATATTAATTGCGGAGTAATTTGAGGTTTTGAATTTAAGATTAATAGCCGAAAGTTAAAAATATCTTATACTGATTCACCCCCCCTCTCAGTATAAGCTTGTGCTTAACAATTTGAGCTTGAAACTACATGCCTGCCCAACCTTCTCAGTCCCTCATGATGTGGTAGTGGCAGATGTCCCTCCTTACTTTGCTATTTGCTTGTCTAGGGGTTTCACATCCAAGTGGCTACCTAGCAGCAAACTGGTCCTATCTAGTTTTTAGAACCAAGTATGGGACTAAGGTCAAGATTGAATCAGAGCCACTCCATAGAGATCATCTAGAACCATACTCACTCAAGGTGGCAAATGTCAGCTATGCCATTATTGACTAAGAAGAATTTCAAGTGGATTAATATCCATCCTCTGCCCTTGAAGGAGTTATTGACCTGCTCTTAGATGAATGGGGAAGTGACAACTTCGAGCATGATCCTTACAAATTCATATAAGAGGTAGGCCTTTGGATTTATTGCATGCATGTAGAGGGAATTTTTGTGCCAAATTTGATGAAAACAAGCCAAAAAAGCTCAGGTTTATTGCAGCTATTCTTTAATAGCTCAAGAAGTAAGTTGGGAGTTGGTGGTGGAGTGGTGTTAGTTTCTCCTTCAAAGGAGAGATACTTTTCAGCTTTCATGTTTCAATTTTTTTGCACAAGAAATGTTGCATAGTATGAATCCCTCATCCATGGTTTGGAGTGGGCAAAGAAAAGGGGAATCAAAGAGCTGCAGGTTTTTGGTGACAGTGAACTGATTGTCAATCAGGTAAGAGGCCGAAATTTGACAAAGAATTCTTTATTGAAGTCCTATAAACATAAGGTATGGGACTTAGTGGAGAATTTCCTTTCTTTCAATGTTACCTCCATTCCTAGAGAGCATAACAAGCAAGCAAATAGGCTGGTAGTAGTTGGTGCCCAATTTGATATCCCTAGGGAAATAGGCTGAGACCGTAATTCATGCCACTTAAAGGTAGTAATCCAGCCCTCTGTACCTGACAACATCACTAACTGTTAGGTGTTTGATAGTGACTAAAAAATAACACTCCTCTTGCAAGAAGAAGCTAAATTTGTTGCTAAAAACTAGGCTAAGCTACAGTAGCAGTATGGCAGCCAAATTGTTCAGCTAAAGAAGAATAAACTTCCCAAAGGCTTGGTCACTCTCGAGAGTATCTTCAATGAAGATGACCAGTTGAAAAGTGATAAGGCAAGCATCACAACGAATGAGGAAAACTATGAGAAGGTTGAAATATTCAAAGATAAGTTGCTTACACTTGGGAAAGTGTGCACAGAATGTGAAAGGTAGGTCTTCATCTTGTTGTGCCAAGAGTTTGCTGATGTCTTCACTTGGGAATATAGTGATTTGAAGGGTTTTGACCCAAGTCTAGCCCAACATACCTTTGAGCTGGAAGAAGGTGCCAGGCCGATCAAGCAGAAGCAAAGGCTTGTCAACCCAAAGATTGAGCCTCTCATGTGGAAGGAACTCACCAAGTTGATTGAGTCTAGGATAATATTTCCAATCAAACACTCTTTTTGGCTGGCCAACCTTGTTCCTGTCCAAAAAAAGAATGGGGGGATCAGATTATGCGTAGATTTAGAGACCTCAATAGAGTCTCTTTGAAAGACCATTATCCTCTCCCAAGCATGGAGCAAATCCTTCAAATGGTGACAAGCAGCGAGCATTTCTCCCTCCTAGATGGGTATTTAGGGTATAATCAGATTTTGGTGCAAGACTATGACCAATACAAGACAACCTTCACTACTAAATGGGGGATGTTTGCTTATAGGAAAATGCCATTCAGACTGTCTAATGCTGGTGCCACCTTTCAGTGAGCCATAGACATGGCCTTTCGAGGCCTGATAAATAACACTATGCTAGTGTATCTTGACGATGTGATAGTTTTCTCTAAGGAGGCAGGCCAACACATGAAACACCTTAGAAATTTTTTTGAGAGGTGTAGAGAGTTCGGTATCTCTCTCAACCCGAAGAAATGTGTGTTCACTGTTTACAAGGGTAAACTCTTTGGCCATGTTGTTTCTAAGGAAGGCTTGACCATTGATCTAGAGAGAGTTTGCTCCATCCTGGAGCTTTCCTTGCCTAAGCACAAGAAGGGCCTATAGAGCTTTTTTGACAAAATAAATTTCATCCAGAGATTTATTCTGAATTTTGTGGAGGTAGTCAAGCCATTGACCTCTATGCTGAAGAAGGATGAGAAGTTCACGTGGATAGCATAAATAAAGGACAATTTTGAAGAGATCAAGAAGGTTATAGCCCAGGCTCCTAATTTGATCAGCCCTGACTTCACCAAGGATTTCAACCTCTACACCTTTGGAAATGAAGAGGTAATCTCTGCCATCCTTACCCAAGCAAATGGTGATAACCTTGAAAAACCACTTGCATTTTTGAGCCAAGGTCTAGAGGGTTTTGAGGTCAAGTATACATATGTGGAGAAGCAAGTCCTTGTAGTCATATGGAGTCTGAAGAAATTTAGTCATATGCTCAATAGAATTCACCTCATGGTTCCACATCCCAGCATCAAGGATTTCTTGATCAACCATGACCTGAATGAAAAGAGAGTGGGGTGGATCACTAAGGTAATGGAATACGACGTGGATATCAAGATCACCAAGCTGGTAAGAGGGAGAGGCATGTGTGAACACCTTGCTGCAGACTTTCAACAACAAAAAGAGGATAGTTTGCTAATTCATGATGCAGCTACAGTAGAAGAACTAGCTGTCATGAAGGATTAGACATCAGACTTGAGGCATTTCCTTCTCACTGGTGAGTGCCCACAGGGCCTTGATAGGACCAAGAGGAGATATTTTAGACTCTAGTCTCTCCTTTATGTCCTGATTGATGGAGTGTTATTTAGAAGGGATCTCTCAGGAGTCCTTTTAAGGTGCATAGACCCAAGTTAGGATAACAAGGTGTTGTCTGAGTTCCATGATGGGCCAATTGGTGGTCACTTTGCTCCTAGGCCTACAGCTGCAAGAATAATGAGAGCTAGTTACTTCTGGCCTACTCTATTTAGAGACACCCATGCCTAGGTATGAAAGTGTTAGAAGTGTGCACTTTTTGATGGGAAGCAACGGCTGGCTGCCATGCCTTTACAGCCTATTTAGGTGGAGCAGTCATTCATGCAATGGGGCCTTGACTTTATAGGGATGATTAATCCTCCCTCCAGTGCTAGACACAAGTGGGTCCTGACTGCCACAGATTACTTCACATGATGGGTAGAGACTGTCACTTTGAAGGAAGCCAATGAAAGTGCAATCTTGGATTTTTAGGAAGACTTAGTGGCAAGGTTTGGGGCTCTAGCTACCATCAACTCAGATAATGCTTTAGCTTTACTGGGAACTAAAACAAGTGAATAGACATTGAGATATGGTATCTATCTTAGCACTTCATCCAACTACTACCCACAGGGGAATGGACTGGCTGAGTCCACCAATAAGAATCTGATTAGGATTATCAAGAGGACAATGGAGGAGAATCAGAAGACTTGGCATGCCAAGTTGAAAATAGCCTTGTGGGCAGATAGGGTCACTCCAAAGAGGGCAATTGGTAACTCATCGTACATGATCATATATGGAAGGGAATCTAGGCTTCCTATTTTACTTGAGTTGCCAGCCTTGGACCTCACTCACCAATTGTAATTAGGAGAAGGCAATAGCATGGAGGTTAGGTTATGCGAGTTGATGGAGCTTCAAGAGACAAGGGACCATGCTATGGCTTCTATGACCAGCGGCCAATAGTAGATGAAGAAACACTTCGACAAGAAATCTTCATCAAAAGGTTTCTCTAAAGGAGACATCATCTTGAAATGGGATACAGACCGAGCTAAGCCTAAAAAGCACATGAAGTTTGACACCTTATGGAGTGGTCCATACATCATCACTCAGTGTAAGTAGCACAACGCGTTTCAACTCTCCAGGTTGGATGGTGAAGAATTGTATATCCCAGTAAATAGGATACATCTTAAGCATTATCACTGAGCCCTCCTCCCATCATGTATATATCTTCCTTATTTTTCCCCTATTTTCCCTAAGTGCTTTTGCACATGTTAGTAGTTTTCTTAGTCTTGTGTGTGTTTTTTGTTTCCTTTTGGGGTAAAAATTTCATGATTGATTCTTGGATATCTCAAGGTGGTAGTTAACTCTTTCAAAGTTGCACCTCAACTCCATGTCCAATGGACTTTAAGGCAACTGGTTTCTAAGCATAGCAGGCATGCTTCCCCTAGGAATCACCAATTTGTTTACCATTTTTGGTCCAGCAGGCCAAAATCGGTCTCCTTCTTCCCTTGCTATTTTGAGTCAGTTCAATTTTGATTTTGCACAAGTTTTTTGGAAAAAGAAGGAACCAGTTCAGTGGTTTGACATTGGTGTCCAATGGCATGATCTTTCCAAGAATTTTTGAACTTGAACTTTGAACCATTATTGGTTCAATGAGTTGGTTCAGTTCAATTGGTTCAATGAGTTGGTTCAGTTCAATTGGTTCAATGAGTTAGTTCAGTTCAGTCAGTTTAAGGGCCTGGTTCAACAACTTGGTTCAAAGTGTTAGTTTAACAACTTGGTTCAAAGGGATTGTTCAAGAAGTGGTTCAGTTAGAAAGTTCAAAGGAGTCTTCCAAAAGCCCAAAGGACAAGTGCCCTTGAGGAGGGCACTTAGGTGACAAAAGGACCTTTGCAACTTTTCCAAAAGGCAATTTTAGAGGCCAAACAACACTTATAGAGGGCAGGAAAGCACTTGGAAAGAAGGCCGAAAGGGTAAGTTTTCCTTCAAAAAAGTGAACAAGGCAAGTTGAAATTCCTTTGGATTTGTTCAAGGCAAAGGATGATAATTTCTTCAGACAAAATTCTTGAAGGAATTCCTTTGGACATTTTGTCTGAAGAAATTCATAAGGCAAAGATAATGTATTTTGGGATAAAATCTCGTGGAAAAATGTTAAGGCAAGTCCTTCAGACAAAAAGTCTGAAGGAATTCACCCGAAGAAGAAACTTCACTTGAAAGAAAAAGCCACAGGAAAAAACCCAAAGAAGGATTATGAAATTCAAAGTAAGTGATCAAAATAATTCTTGCAGACATTTTCTCCACAGGAAAAATTGTTGAAAGAAAAGCCGATGAAAAAAAGGAATAAGCGGGAAAGACAAAAGAAAAAATCTTTCAGACATTTTGTCTGAAGGATTTGAGGAGCAAGGCTACCGAAGGACCTGAAGGGCAAGTGCCCTTGTAGGGAACTCTCAGCTACCAAAAGGACCTTTCTCAAAAGCCAAAGCAAAGGAAAAATCTGAAGGAATTGCTAAGGAGGGTGACGGGCCTAAAGACATCAAGATTAAGCACCATGAAATAGCCATTGATCTTTACAGGCTTGAGCCTGGACTCAAATGCAGTCAAAGGCCTTAAGGCCAAAAAGAAGAACTACTAAGAGAAGAGCACAAGGAGCCAACAAGGATGGGAAGATAGCCCCTAAGGGCTGAAGGAGCCAGAAAAGACAAATCCAGGAAGAGACAAAAGAGCCAATTGCAAAATAGACAAAATAGCCTAGGTGGCAAAGGGGAAGGAGTTACTCCAGCGGTTAGATCAGTCCCTACCAAGTGGTCATCAAGGGGCATGAATAGTGAATGATGTGACCCATTTTTCTCCATTTTTGCATTGATGAGCAGACAAGTCATGTAAATGCCTTTAAGGAGTGGTCTTTTTTGTAAACAAATGGCATGGCCTATGTTTTTAAATGCATGAAGTCAAAATTGTAGCTGACACAGCATTATCTTTCAGTGGCTTCCCCTTCCCAACACTCTTAGCACACGTGGGCCACTTGTCAAAGGGCGCCAAAAGCCTTTTCTAAATGGGGCACTTTTGTTTTTCCTCTTCTCTATATATATTGTAACTTCTCATTTGAGAAGGTTATCTCTCACATTGTAAGGTGAAGCCCTGCCATTTTCACCTAGAATCAATAGAATACGCATTTTTTACCTTTATTCTGGTTGGATATATCTCTGAGTGTGTCTGAGTGTTAGTCTTGTGTTCATTCATTACTTCCTAATGCTTTCACAAGGTTGACACCAATGCACTTGGTATATACAAAGTGCCATTCCTGCAGGTGACAAGAAAAGTCATACTTGGAGCACAGAGGCAGAAGGAGATTACTAGACAGTGTGTTTTTCCTACAGTGCCTATGGTAAGTCCTTTTTCTATGTGTTTCCATTAAAGCATCCCTATCAAGCTCCCAGCAGTCTGGTTATTTTACCAGTTAAAGTGTATGTATGTGTTATTATGGTTTTGAGTGTGAGTGTGAGTAGATCAAACTTATTTGGTGCATCACCCTCTTAGATTAGGTTCTATTTTTCAGTAATCCTTCTCCCTTTTCAGCCCCCCATTATATGTGTGTGTGTGTATTAGCAACTTACTGGAATAACTCATATGCATCAAATGGAGCTAGCCCTTATCTAGAGACTCTCCCCTCAATTTTTCCAAACCCACAAGCAAGAGAGGAGTTTCCATTGTGATGCATGGAAGACAGGGGCTCAGCCTCCTGTCAAGGGTACAATCCACTGTGTCAACAAAAATAAAGGTTGAATTCCTTCAGACAAAATGCCCGAAGGAATTCCTTCAGACATTTTATCTGAAGAAATTCACAAGGCAAGGAGCCAAATGGAAGATTGCTCTTCAAAAGGAAATCCATGGCAAAATGACAAAGGCAAATTCCTTCAGACATTTTGTCTGAAGGAATTGGCCCGAAGGAAAAGCCCGACCGAAAGAAACAAGCGGCAAAACATGAAGGGAACATTTCCTTCAGAAAAAAATGTCTGAAGAAATTCCTTCAGACATTTTGTCTAAAGGAATTGAGAAGCCAAGGCAGCCCAAAGGGGAATTTCTCTTGCGAGGGACTCTCAGCTACCAAAAGGGGGACCTTTCTCCAAGCCCCGAAGGGACACCTTCCCTTCGGGAGGGTTCAACAACAAAAGCCAAAATAAAGGAAAAGAAAGGGGAGATATCCTTCAAAAAAGGGTTCAAAGAAACACTTAGAAAAGTGAATTTGAAGGAAAGAAATTTGAAGGAAATTGAAGCTGAAGGAATTACTAAAGGGGTGACAGGCCCGCAGACGTCAAATTCAGGACGATGGAATAGCCATTGGCTTTCAAATGGTGACGGATGCACGAATTTCAACTTTGTGGTAATGAAATAACTATTAATCTTTAAATGATTTAACGTGAATCTGAAAGAATTCAAAGGGCTTAAGGTGAAAAGGAATAAACCATCGAGAAAGGAGCCTGAAGAGCTAAAAGATTGACAGAAGATAGCCTCGAGGGCTGAAAGGGCCAGGAAAAGACAAAAGCTGGGAAAAGACAAAAGTCAAGAGTGAACTCAGTGACCCACCAAGAAAGGAGATCGAGGAGACAAGCAAAGATATGGATAAAATATCCCAGGTGGTAAAAGGGAAGCATCGACAGAAGAGTTATTACAGTGGTTGAAACAGTCCCTATGAAATGGTCATCAAAGAGCGCAAATTGTGAATGGCATGGCCTATTTTTCCTCATTTTGCATTAATGAGCAGATAATAGTGTGAATGTATTTAAGAAGTGGTCTTGTTTGTAGATAAAAAGGGCACGGCCATGTTTTCACAATGGCATTTAATATAGTTTAAATGCCAAAGTCAAGACTGGCAACTGACACAACATGTTCTTTCAGTGACTTCCTCTTCCCAATGTTTTCAACGCAACATGGACCACTTGTAAAAAAGGGTGCCATTGCTTCCTCTTTCTCTATATATATTGTAAACTCTCATTTTGTAAAGTGAAGCCCTACCAAAATTTTCACCTTGAATCAATAGAATGTATTTTACCTCTATCTGGCTGGATATATCTCTGCGTGTGTCTAAGTATTAACCTTGTGTTTAGTCATTTTGCATGATGCTTTTACAAGTTTGACACCAACATACATGGTATAGACAATCATGATTTCTACAGGTAACAAGAAGTGTTGTATTTGGAGTGCAGAGATAGAAGAGCGTTACCAGACAATGTGTTTTCTACATCGCCTGTGGTAAGTTCATTTTTTGTGTGTCTTCATTAAGCCTCCCTGTTAAGCTTCCTACAGTCTAGTCTTTTCATTAGATAAAGTGTATGTATGTCCTCTTTTGGTTTGAAGTGTGAGTAAATGAGTAGATCAAACTTTTTTGGTGCATCACCATATTAGTCTAGATTATATTTTCAGTAATCCTTCTCTCTTTTCAACCCCCCTTCTTTTATATATTAGCAACATTATTGGAATAACTCAGAGATGCATCAAAGGAAGCTAGCCTTTATCTAGAGATTATCCCTTCAGTTTTTTCCAGACCCACAGGCAAGAGAGGAGTCTCCATTGTGCCACGTGGAGGATAGAGGCTCAGCCTTCTATCAAGGGTGCATTCCATAGTGTCAATAGTTTTTGGCACGCTCAGTGGGACCAATTTTTAACACTTAAAAAAGTTCCAAGATTGATTTTGGTCTTGTTATAGAGAAAAAAATCATCATTAATCCAGCATCTAGCGACTGCATGATCAAGAACATCAATCTCTGGTTAAAGATCAGTTTGACACCCTATGCCTAAAGTCACCACATGATCTATTGATAAGGGTGTCCCTTTTGAATTTGTTAAACTACCATTAAACTCAGCAAGGTGACTGAGGTTTGCAAGGACTCATCCTTATTTAGCAAGTCATTTTCCCAGACCTGCTATAAGATACACTTAAGTAGGAAGGCCCCGACTGAATCTTGTCATAGCTATGGCTTTACCATTGGTGGCCTTTCATGGTCAACATCCTTTAAATCTTTTGCATTATGACCCAATCTCAGGTACATAGCTTAAGAGTGTGCCTCCCTTGAATGGAGAAGGGCCTATTACTACTATTGAGCACATCAAAAATATTGCCAACCTCTACAATATTCACAATGTCACTGAAGAAAACATTGCGATCAGATTGTTGGCATATTCTTTTAAGGGCAAGGTTATGAAATGGTATGGGACGTTTCCTATGAATTCAATCGGCACATGGAATGAATTGGGCACCCTCTTAACAAATAGATTCAGAGAGAAGAGTGACCACCTCTCGCTTGCTGAGCAACTAACCACCATGCAGAGAGCTCCATATGAATTTATGCAAGATTTCAATACTCAATTTCAAAAGACATAGGATAGAATCCACATTTTGGTAAGGCTAACTCCAAGCTATGGCATGCCAAGTTGAAAATAGCCCTATGGGCAGACAGGGTCACTCAAAAGAGGGCAATTGATAACTCGCACATGCTTGTGTATGGAAGGGAAGCTAGACTTCCTCTTTCACTTAAATTGATATCTTTGGACCTTGTTCACCAGCTACAATTAGAAGAAGGCAACATCATGGAGGTTAGGCTATGTGAACTAATGGAACTTCAAGAGACAAGGGACCAAGCTATGGCTTCTATGACTAGCTGTCAATAGCAAATGAAGAAACACTTTGACAAGAGATCCTCATCAAAAGGTTTCTTTGAAGGAGACATCATCTTGAAATGGGATGTGGACCGAGCTAAGCTTGGAAAGTACATGAAGTTTGACACCCTATGGAGTGGTCCATATGTCATCACTCAATGCAAGCAGCACAATGCATTCCAACTCTCTAGGTTGGATGGTGAAGAACTATGTATCCCAGTTAATGGGATACATCTTAAGCATTTTTACTAGGCCTTCTCCCGTCATGTATATATTTTCCTTTTTTTCCCTATTTTCCCTTAGTGCTTTTGCACATGTTAGTTGTTTTCTTAATATTGTGTGTGTTTTGTTTCCTTTTGGGGGTAAGAGCTTCATGATTGATTCTTGGATATCTCAAGGCTATTGCTAACTCTTTCAAAGCTGTGTTTTGACTTCATGCCCAATGGAATTTGAGACTACCAGTCTTCTTTAAGAATAACAGGCATGCTTCCCCTAGGAATTGCCAAATTTGTTGACCATTTTGTTCATGTAGGCCAAAGTTACTCTCCTTCTTTCCATGTTATTTTAAACCTTCAGTCTTGGATGTATCCACCTTCTGTAAGCACCCATTTTCCATTTGAAATAAATCATGTTCTTATAAAGGATTGATAGATCTAAAACCTGTAGGTTTCAGTTCAATATAGAGCTTATTTCGCTTTAAGAAAATGCCTTAGACAAGCTTTTGAAATGGAATGGGCCAGCAGGAATGAAAGTCTCTTACAAAGCCCCAAAGGTCAAGTGCCCTTATGGAGGGCAGTCAAGTGCAAATAGGACTATTCAGTAGGGTCTGAAGGGTAATTTTGGCCTAAGGCACCCTTACGGAAGGAAGAGTTTTCCTTTGGGAAAGTGGACATGGCAGAAAAGGGGTAAAGTTTTCCTTCAGAGAAAGACAAGGCAAAAGATAAAAGATTCCTTTAGATTTTTGTTCGAATGAAATCCAAGGAGAAAACATAGGTTGAATTCCTTCAGACCTTTTGTCTGAAGAAATTCACAAGGCAAGGAGCCAAATGGAAGATTTCTCTTTGGAAGGAAATCTGTGGCAAAATGGTAAAGGAAAATTCCTTTGGACAAAAAGTCTGAAGGAATTGGCCTGAAAGAAAAGCCCGACTGAAAGAAACAAGCGACAAAACATGAAGGGAACATTTCCTTCAGACAAAAATGTCTGAAGGAATTCTTTCAAACATTTTTTTTGAAGGAGTTGAGAAACCAAGGTAGCTCGAAGGAGCCTGAAGGGTGATTTCCCTTGCGGGGGACTTTCAGCTGCCAAAAGGGGGACCTTTCTCCAAGCCTCAAAGGGACACCTTCCCTTTAGGAGGGTTCAACAACAAAAGCCCGAACAAAGGAAAAGAAAGGGGAGATATCCTTTAGAAAAGGGTCTAAAGGAACACTTTAGAAAGTGAAGCTGAAGGAAAGAAAGCCGAAGGAATTACTAAAATGGTTGATGGGCCCGTACACATCAATTTTAGGATGATGGTATAGCCATTGGCTTTCAAATGGTGATGGATGTACGAATGTCAACTTTGTGGCAATGAAATAACCATTGATCTTTAAAGGATTGAACGTTAATATTAAGGAATTTAAAGGGCTTAAGGCCAAAAGGAAGAGATCACCAAGAAAGCATCTCGAAGAGCCAAAGGATTGATAGAAGATAGCCCCGAGGGCCGAAAGGGTCAGGAAAAGACAAAAGCTAGGAAAAGACAAAAGTCAAGAGTGAACTCAGTGACTCACTGAGAAAGGATCCTATGGAGCCAAGCACAGATATGGACAAAATAGCCCAAGTGGCAAAAGGGAAGCATCGACAGAAGAGTTATTACAATAGTTGGAATAGTCCCTATGAAATGGTCATCAAGGAGCGCAAACAGTAAATGGCGTGGGCTATTTTTCCTCATTATGCATTGATGAGCAGACAACCATGTGAATGTCTTTAAGAAGTGGTCTTGTTTTTAGACAAAGGGGCATGGCCATGTTTTCACAATGACGTTTAATATAATTTAAACACCAAAGTCAAGACTGGCAACTGACACAACATGTTCTTTCAGTGACTTCCTCTTCCCAATGTTTTCAATGTAGTATGGGCCACTTGTAAAAAAGGGCACCATTGCTTCCTCTTTCTCTATATATATTGTAAACTCTCATTTGAGAAAAGATCTCTCATTTTGTAAGGTGAAGCCCTACCAAAATTTTCACCTTGAATCAATAGAATGCATTTTACCTCTATCTGGCTGGATATATCTTTGAGTGTATCTGAGTATTAACCTATATTCAGTCATTTTGCATGATGATTTCACAAGTTTGACACGAACATACTTGGTATAGACAAATCACCATTTTTTTAGATAACAAGAAGTGTTGTATTTGGAGTGCAGAGATAGAAGAGGGTTACCAGATAGTGTGTTTTCCTACAATGCCTATGGTAAGTTCATTTTTTGTGTCTTCATTAATCCTCCCTGTTAAGCTTCCTACAGTCTGGTCTTTTCATCAAATAAAGTGTATGTATGTCCTCTTCTGGTCTGAAGTGTGAGTAAATGAGTAGATCAAACTTTTTTGGTGCATCACCGTATTAGTCTAGGTTCTATTTTCAGTAATCCTTCTCTCTTTTCAACCCCCCTCTTTTATATATTAGCAATATTACTAGAATAACTCAGAGATGAATCAAAGGGAGCTAGCCCTTATTTAGATATTCTCTCCACAATTTTTACCAGACTCACAGGCAAGAGAGGAGTCTCCATTGTGCCGCGTGGAGGACAGAGGCTCAGCCTTTTGTCAAGGGTGCATTCTATAGCGTCAATAGTTTTTTACATTGTGGAATGCACCCTTGATAGAAGGTTGATCCTCTGTCCTCCATGTGGCACAATGGATACTCCTCTCTTGCCTGTAGGTCTGGAAAAAATTGAGGGGAGAATCTCTAGATAAGGGCTAGCTCCCTTTGATGCATCTCTTAGTTATTCCAGTAATGTTACTAAAATATAAAAGAGGGGGGGTTGAAAAGAGAGAAGGATTACTGAAAATAGAACCTAGACTAATATAGTGATGCACCAAAAAAGTTTGATCTACTCATTTACTCGCACTTTAGACAAGAAAAGGACATACATACACTTTATCTGATGAAAATACCAAACTATAGGAAGCTTAACAGGGAGGCTTAATGAAAACACAAAAAATGAACTTACCGAAGAAATTCCTTTTTTGTCCAAAGGAATTCCTTCAGTAAGTTCATTTTTTATGTGTCTTCATTAAGCCTCCCTTTTAAGCTTCCTACAGTCTGGTCTTTTCAACAGATAAAGTGTATGTATGTCCTCTTCTGGTCTGAAGTGTGAGTAAATGAGGAGACCAAACTTTTTTGGTGCATCACCATATTAGTCTAGGTTCTATTTTCAGTAATCCTTCTCTCTTTTCAACCCCCCTCTTTTATATATTAGCAACATTAATGGAATAACTTAGAGATGCATCAAAGGGAGCTAGCCCTTATCTAGAGATTCTCCCCTCAATTTTTGCCAGACCCACAGGCAAGAAAGGAGTCTCTATTGTGCCACGTGGAGGACAGAGGCTCAACGTTCTATCAAGGGTGAATTCCACAGTGTCAACAATCATTTTTTCTTGTTTTCTCTAAAGTTTCTCATAAAACTTATCAAAATTTAGTGCCACATAAGCATTGCCCAAAGAATCTTATTATGTGTTGTGATTTGAAATAAATACTTAGTAGGGATAGCTTAAAATTGGCAAAACAATTATAATGAGTTGATCATCAGTCTTGGTTACACCTATCTCAACAAGTAGAAGTCTCAAGTACTTAACTTGAGTGGTGAAATCCTCAACCCAAGAATAGTTATCTGGACTAAGAACACCAGGCTCATTTTTCAGTTGACATGCCTGGTATATGTCATGTGGTTTGGGTTGTATAGTGATGGGTTATGATGAGATGATGAGTATTGATGTTGAGATAGAGATATAATAATAATTTAATTTATACAAATCAGATTATATAAGAAGATTTAATTTATATTAATTTAATTTATGTGCAAGGATTTTGAAGGTTTTAGTGTTGCTGTTGGGGATGGCTTCTGTTGTAATGGGGAATTGCATCCTTGTGAGAGATTTTTTTAGGCTCTCTCACTTTTAGCTACAAGCATGGGAATAACCTTAGGCTGTGAGTATCCTGTAGCGAAGTTAAACCTTCGGAGTAGGCCAGTTCCTCTTTGATGCTCACCTAAACTAAAAGTTAAACTAATGCTTCACAGGGGAAAAGGTTAGAAAGGGGATATGGTCTCCTAAGAAAGCTAACCAGACGATGCACCAAAGTAAAATGAACACTCATCCATGATTGAACCCACATTAGGTTAGTCATAAGATAACTATGGCTTACACAATCTCGAGATCAAGTTAACACACTAGAAGAGGTTCAGGCAAAACACTAATCCAAACCTGCAAGAGCTTGAAAATACATTAAAGAGGCAAGCAAAAGGTTGATAGAATAGGAATAATCTCCTTCATGAATCCACCAAGCACAAACATACTAAGGCACTATTACCTCAAGAAATTATCTCATTACATCAAGAGGTAGTTCTTACAATAGGCTTGACAGGGTCGATCCTAATCAAGTGGAGCATACTTTGTAGTATCTCAATAAATGTCTGTCTCCCAGAAAGATGAAAAAGTCTAAAAATTGGGAACCATTACCATGGCTTGAAATCCTATATATACAGAAGAAGGGGACAAAAGAGGAGAGGGACTTGCATGGGAGAATGAAAAGAGAAAGTCCTCGATGATCAAAACCAACACTTATTCTACTCGAGCTCTTTGCATTCAAAGCATGCAACTACTTTGACCACCAGATGAACCATCTAAAATCACCACCCATCTCCTTAAGCTCCTCATGCATTCAAATCTCTTGTTTGGAACTAAGTGAACCATATCGATGGTAGCTGCATGTCTCTACCAAGTTCAAGTGTTTTGGTCTTTGCATTAGAGCTTAGCATGTTCTTTATTGCAACTTGGACTATCCCAATCGATCCTTGCATGTTTGTTGCTCCACCTGGATGTGTCCAATCTTTATTTGACCACTTTGCATGCTGGATTGGAAATGAAAATTACTTGTTGTCCATTGATCTACTAAGCTTGTTAGATACACTTGTGCCACTTGTCTTTGACTGATTAGCCCTTTGGATTCACTGACCATTGACCTTGATGTTCCTGGGCCTTTTTATTTTCCATAGGATATTCCATAATTTTCCTTTTGAAACTTTCCATTTTTAAAAATTTGGGCATTTCGTACTTGGTTTGTTTTTGGAATGGCTTATTTTCATGGATTTTTCCTACAACTATCCCTTAGACTTTTTTTTTGGACAAGTTTCCCAGGTCTCTTTTGTTCTTTGCCCTGACTACTTGCTAGTGCCCTTCGAATTTATTGCATTTGAACCCTTTGAAATTTATGTAAATCCCTTTCAATATCTTGACTATCCCTTTTAGCTGAGAAAATGCCCTTCGACCTTATGAACTGGTACCTTCAAGTTTTCCTGAAAAGTGCCTTTGGCATTATGAGTGCCCTTTGGAGAAAGGTAATGACCCTTCAAAAATGTGTAAAAGGTCCTTCAGGTTTTTTGAAAAGGACCACTTTTGTTTATTAAAGAGTCCTTCAGGATTTGTGCCTAGGCCACCTTCTTTCAAAAATGATATTTGGAGAATACTTGTCCCTTGGAGAACCCGAAGACTATTTTTGACCATTTTTGGCCCTGTAGGCCAAAAGCCAGTCTCCTTTCCTTGTTGCTCTGAATTATCAGTCTTGGATGCATCTACCTTACTGCAAATACTCAATTTCCCTTTGAAATAAGTCATATTCTTATGAAAATTTGAAAGATCTAAGACTTGTAGGTTCTCAGCTTGATATGGGGCTTATTTCACTTTGGGCAATTGCCTTGGACATGCCTTTTATTGACAAAAGAAGGAGCCAGTTTCAAATAAATACGAGTCTTTTACAAGGTCTCGAAGGTCAAGTGCCCTTGCAGGGGGCAGACAAGTGACAAATGGGACCATTTGGCAAGCTCCAAAGGACAAATAAAGACAAGATTTCTTTGCGGAGGGCAGAGTTTTTCTTCAAAAAAGTGAGCAAGGCAAAGAATTCCTTCAGACTTTTTTCTGAAGGAAATCCACGGCAAACAAAGGCAAAGGTCCTTTAGAAAATACAAGGTAAAAGATAAAGGACTTCTTCGTACTTTTTGTCTGAAGAAAATCCAAGGAAAAATCCAAAGGTACATTTCCTTCAGGTAAAATGTCCAAAGGAATTCAAGAAGAAAAAGGGCCGAGACTCTAAAGAAAATATTTCCTTTGGGTAAAATGTCCGAAGGAATTGAGATGACCAAAAGGGAGCCTAAAGGGCAAGTACCCTTGCGGGAGACTCCTAGCCAACCAAAAGGGGACCTTTTCTAAGGCCGAAGGGACACCTTCCCTTCAGGAAGGTTCAATTACAAAAGGCCGAAGGAATACCAAAGGGCCGAAGGAAATACAAAAGGCTGAAGAAAATGCCAAAGGGGTGACAGCCCTGAGAACGTCAATTTCAGCATGGCAAACTAGCCGTTAGAGGTTCAAATGTCAAGTGACAGGCGTGTGAACGTCAAATTCAAGGCAATGAAATAGCCATTGGTTTTTAAATAGGTGATAGGCTTGCAGATGTCAATTTTGACAGGATGAGTCAGTCGTTGAGGAGAAGCCAAAGGACTAATGCCTTCAGACAAGCAGCTGAAAGAGCTCAAATCATTGAGAAAGGAGCCCTAAGAGCCAACAAAAGATGAGAAGAATAGCCTGAAAGAGCTCAAATTGCTAGAAAGTGACAAAATAGTAAGGAAAAGGGGAACAAAATAGAGAGTCCAAAACATGGCCACACACACATATGACAACATTTGGAATGTTCCAAAAGATGCACCCAGCCAAGCACAGACACAAATTAAGCAGTCCAGGTCGTAAAAGAAGGTGTCAGTAGGAGAAGTTATTGTTGCAGATGAAATAGTGTCCACTAAGTGGTTATCAAAGAGCAAAAGCATTCAATGACGTGGCCTATTTTTCTTCATTTGAGCATGGGTGAGTGGAAAATCACGTAAGTCTCATAAAGAGGAGCGGCATTGCCATTCAAATGATCAAACAACTCATGCTTTTGAAGAGATATTTAATATGATTTAAATGCCAAAGTCAAGGCTTGTGACTACCGCAGCATGGCTCCTTTAGTGGATTTCCTCTTTCCAATATGTTCAACACAGCATGGGCTATTTGTTCTGGAAGGTGCCAATAGTCTTCTTTTTCATGCTATATATTGTAACCTCTCAAGTGGAGAAAGATATCTCTCATTTTGTAAGGTGAAGCCCTACCAAAATTCACCTTTGATCAATAAGAATGTGTTTTACCTCTATCTGACTGGTTATGCTTTTGAGTGTGTCTATGTATCAATCCTGTGTTCAGTCATTTTTGCATGATGCTTTCATAAGTTTGACACCAACATACCTGGTATAGACAAAGAACCATTTTTATAGGTCAACAAGAAGTGATGCATCTAGAGCATAGAGATAGAAAAGGGTTATCAAACAATGTGTTTTCTACAGCACCTATGGTAAGTTCATTTTTTGTGTGTCTTCATTAAGCCTATTGTTAAAGCTCCCTATAGTCTGGTCTTTTCATCAGATAAAGTGTATATTTGCCCTCTTCTGGTCTGAAGTTTGAATAACTGAGTGGATCAAAATTGTTTGGTGCATCACCACTTAGATCAATTTTTGTTCTGGTTATCCTCCCTTTTCATCCCCTGCATTATTAGCAGTAGTAGTGAAAAGCCTCAGAGATGCATCAAAGGGAGCTAGCCCTTATCTAGAGATTCTCCCCTCAATTTTTCTAGGCCCACAGCAAGAGGGGAGTCTTCATTGTGTCATGCAAAAGAGAGAAGCCCAGCCTTATTTCAAGGGTGCAATCCACAGCATCAACAATTTTTGTCATGACTGATGGGACTCAATTTTAATGCTAAAAAAAGTTCCAAGATTGGTGTTGGTCCTGTTACAGTAAGAATGAACCACTAATTCAACATTTGGAGACTCCATTTTGAAGAGCATCAGTCTCTAGTCAGAGATCAGCTTGGCATCCTATGCCTAAGGTCCCCACATGATCTGCTACTAAGGTTGTCCCTTTTGAATTCATTGAACTACCATTAAACTCAGCAAGGCAATTGAGGTTTGCAAGAACTCATCCCTATACAACAAGTCATTTTCCCAGACCCGCTATAAAATATACTTACATAAGATGGCCCCAATAGAACTCTGTTATCACCATGGCTTTACCTTTTATGGCCTTTCATGGTCAGAGCCCTTTAAACCTTCTGCATTATGACCCAATCCTAGGGACATCCCTTAAGATTGTTCCTCCTTTTAATCGGGAGGGGCCTATTACTACCATTGAGCACATCAGAAATATTGCCAACCTCTGAAATATTCACAATGTCATTGAAGAGAACATTGCTATCAGGTTGTTGGCATTGTCTTCTAAGGGTAAGGTTCTGGACTAGGATGGGACTTTACCTATGAATTCAATCAACACATGGAATGAATTAGGCACTCTCTTAAAAAATAGATTTGGGGAGAAGAGTGATCACCTCTCTCTAGCTGAGCAAATAACTACTATGAAAAGAGCTCCACATGAATTCATGTAGGATTTCAATACCAAGCTTCAAAAGACCTGGGATAAAATTCTCATTTTGGTAAGGCTGACCCCAAGCTATGCCTCCTCTATTATTTAAAAGCTTTGAATAGTGATGTTGTTGTCATGATATAGTCCATGGGAGGACAAGTATTGCCATCTACCTATGAAATAACCATAGCCGCTAAAAATTGCTTGGTGCAAGTCGGAAAGATAGCCCCTAGACCCCATATGCTACTCTTCCTTAAATTAACACCTCCAGTCTAGATTATTGCACCCACCTTAGCTCTTTTTCCTGGCATATAAAACTGACTGCTACTTCACCCAATGACCTTCATGAAGTTAAGAGCTTGTGGCAAAGTGTGACCAATGAATTAGTGGCTCTTGAAAGGCAACAAGCTCAAAACTATCAGTGAAATCAGGGATATCAATAGTACAGACAAGCAAATATACCTCCTTTTCAGAATTATAATCAAGGACAGGGTTAGTTTGCACAACCTAAGCCTTATCAAGGGTATAATCCAAGTGCTCCTTCATCCTCCAAAGCTCTTGTTCCTACTCAAAATAATCTATTACAGGAACAACCAAACTGCCCACCTCTAGGAATGGTCAAGAATAGGCTACTTATACAAATGAGATGCCAAGTCAATATATGAATGCATAAGATAATCAGGCTACCCAATTCCCAAACTTTGAGATGTCAGTACAACCTGGCATAGGCAGCAGTTAGGCTCAGCCTGATTCCACTCTCATGAATCACATGGAAGGTGAATTTTGTGTAGTTAACTATGTGGATAGTATGAACAACCAAGGTGATTATGTTGTAGCCAACACAAGGTCCAAAAGAAGAGCTATGGAGGAAGATCAGGCAACTGCCCAAACATCTGCAACATTTTCTTCATCACATATGAACCAAAAATTTCTAAATTTTAGGCCGCTAGTTACGCCCTTAACTCCTCGACCTGCACCTCAGAATGTAAGCACCCCCAAACAAAATTTAAAAAGAAGCAACCTTCAGATCAATGTGGTAGACTAGATGAAGAAGCTACACATGAATATCTCATTGTGGGATTCATTGGCAATGCTGGGACAAAAGGACATACTCCAAAAGGAGTTACATGAGCTATATGAACTAGTTGTCCCAACAAAAGCTAATAACATTTTGACCATGAATGGGTACCCCTCCACAACAGGCCAAGTAAATAAAGAGGAAAAGGTTCCCCCTTTCTATCTATCCTTAGTCATAGGAGATTTTCTTATGCATAATTGCATTATTGATAGTGGGGTGAGGACCTCAGTAATGCCAAAATGTATAGTGGATAAGTTGGGACTCAAATCTAAAGAAATGACCAAGGGAGTCTTACAGCTAGATGGATCATCAGGAAAGACACTAAGAGTAGTACAAGGCTTGAATCTAATGTTGCATGCTTGTCCCACTTTCTCAATTCCCCATGACGTGGTAGTGGCAGATGTTCCTCCCTACTTTGTTATCTGCTTGTCCAGGGATTTCACATCTAAAATAGATAGGTACCTAGCAACAAACTAGTCTTACATGGTTTTTAGAACCAAATATGGGACTAAGGTCAAGATTGAGTCAGAGCCAATCCATAAAAACCATTTGGAGCCATACTCACTCAAAGCAAAAAATGTCAGCTATGCCATTATTGATGAAGAAGAATTCTAAGTGGATCAATCTCTGCCCTCTGCCCTTGAAGGAGCTTTTGACCTGCTCTTAGATGAATGGGGAAGTGATAACTTTGAACATGACCCATATAAGTTCATAGAAGAGGCAAGCCTCAGGATTTATTGCATGCATGAAGAGGGTAATTTTTTACCCAATTTGATGAAATCAAACCAAGAGAGCTCAGGTTTATGGCAGCTTTTTTTTATGGCTCGAGAAGCAAACTAGGAACTAGTGGTGAAGTGGTGTTAATTTCCCCCTCCAAGGATAAATACTTCTCAACTTTCAGGTTCCAATTTTCTTACACATGTAATGTTGCAGAATATGAGTCTCTCATCCATGGTTTGGAGTGGGCAAGGAAAAGAGTAATTAAAGAGCTGCAAGTTTTTAGGGATAGCGTGTTGATCGTAAATCAGGTGAGAGGCCAAAATCTGACAAAGAATTCCTTGTTTAAGTCTTACAAGCATAGGGTGTGGAACTTAGTGGAGAGTTTCCTTAATTTCAATGTTACTTCTATTTCAAGAGAGTAGAATAAGCAAGCTGATAGACTAGCAGTAGTTGGTGCTCAGTTTAACATCCCAAAGGAGATAAGCCAAGACAGCAATCCACACCATTAAAAAGTGGTAATCAGACCCTCCATCCCTGATAACATCACCAACTAGCAGGTGTTTGATAGTGATCAATAAATAGCACTCTTCTTGTAAGAGGAGGCTGAGTTTGCCTCTAGAAACCAAGCCAAGATACAAAAGCAGTATGGCGGCCAGATTGTTCAGCTAAAAAACAACAAACTTCCTAAAGGCTTAGTCACTCTCAAAAGTATCTTCAACGAGGATGACCAATTGAAAAATGGCAAAGCAAACATCACAATGAAGAAAGAGAATTACAAAAATGTTGAGATATTCAAGAACATGTTGCTTGCACTTGGGAAGGTATGTACAGATCATGATAGGCAGGCTTTTATTTTGTTATGCCAAGAATTTGCCAATATCTTTGCTTGGGAGTATAACAACTTGAAGGGTTTTGACCCAAGTTTGGCCAAACATACCATTGAGCTAGAGGAAGGTGCCAAGCCCATCAAACAAAAACAAAGGCCTATCAACCTGAAGATTGAGCCTCTTATGCAGAAGGAACTCACCAAGATGATTAAGTCCAGGATCATATTTTGTTCAAACACTCTTCTTGGCTGGCCAATCTAGTCCCTGTTAGAAAAAATAATGGGGAGATCAGACTATGTGTAGATTTCAGAGACCTCAATAGAGTCTCGTTGAAAGACCACTATCCTCTCCAAATTATTGAGCAGATCCTCCAAATGGTGATAGGTAGTGAACGTTTCTCCCTCCTAGATGGGTATTCAGGGTACAATCATATCTTAGTGCAAGACTGTGATTAATATAAGATAGCCTTCACTACCAAGTGGGGGATATTTGCTTACCAAAAAATGCCATTTAGACTATCCAATGCTGGAACCACTTTTCAACAAGCCATGGACATAGCTTTTCAAGGCCTGATAAATAATATTGTGCTAGTCTATCTTAATGATGTGACAGTATTTTCTAAAGAAGTAGGCCAACATATGAAACACCTTAGGTAAATATTTGAGAGGTATAGAGAGTTTGGTATCTCTCTCAACCCAAATAAATGCGTGTTCATTGTCCATGAGGATAAACTCATTGGCCATGTTGTTTCAAAAGAGGGTTTGACCATTGATCTAGAAAGAGTTCACTCCATCCTAGCATTGCCCTTGCTTAAGCATAAGAAAGGTTTGTAAATCTTCTTTGGAAAAATAAATTTTATCAAGAGATTTATCCTAAATTTTGTCGAGATAGTCAAGCCATTGACCTCCATGCTAAAGAAAGATGAGAAATTCACATGGACAACACAAAGGAAGGATAGTTTTGAAGGGATCAAGCAGGCTATTTCCCAGGCTCCTACCTTGATCAGTCCTAACTTCACCAAGGATTTTAACCTCTACACCTTCAGAAATGAAGAGGTAATCTCCACTATACTTACCTAAGAAAATGAAGAAAACCTTGAACAATCGCTTGCATTCTTTAGCCAAGGTCTGGAAGGTTTTGAAATCAAGTATACATATGTGGAGAAGCAAGTCCTTACAGTCATACAAAGTTTGAAGAAATTTAGATATATGTTTTCCTAAAATATAGTTCATCTCATGGTGCCACATCCCAGCGTCAAAGATTTCTTGATCAGTTGTGATCTAAATGCAAAGAGAGCAGGATGGATCACCAAAGTAATGGAATATGATGTGGACATCAAAACCACCAAGCCGGTAAGGGGAAAAGGCCTATGTGAACACCTTGATATAGACCTTAAATATTAAAAATAAGGCATTTTATAATCCATGATGATGCTACAATAGAAGAACCAACAGTCATGAAGGATTAGGCGTCAGACATGAAATATTTTCTTCTCACCAGTGAGTGCCTATAGGGCCTTGATAGGACCAAGAGGAGATATTTCAGACTCCAATCTCTCCCTTATGTCCTAATTGATGGGGTGTTGTTTAGAAGGTATTTCTTAGGAGTACTCTTGAGGTGTATAGATCCAGGTCAGGTTGACAGGGTACTGTCAGAGTTCCATGACAGGCCAGCTAGTGGTCACTTTGCTCCTAAGCCTACAGCTGCAAGGATTATGAGAGCTAGTTACTTATGGCCCACTTTATTCAGAGACACCCATGCCTAGGTATGAAAGTGTCAAAAGTGTGTGCTCTTTGATGGGAAACAATAGCTCGCTACAATGCCTCTATAGCCTATTCAAGTGGAACATCCATTCATGCAATGGGGCCTAGACTTCATAGGGATGATCAACCCTCCCTCCAGTGCTAGCCACAAATGGGTCTTGACTGCTACAGACTACTTCATGAGATGGGTAGAAGTTGTTGCTTTGAAGGAGGCCGATGAAAGTGCAGTCTTGGATTTTTATGAAGGCCTAGTGACAAGGTTTGGAGTCCTAGCTACCATCATCTTAGACAATGCATTAGCTTTCTTGGGAACCAAAATGAGCAAGTGGGCATTGGGATACGGCATCTACCTTAGCACTTATTCCAACTAATACCCATAAGGGAATGGGCTGGATGAGTCCACCAACAAGAATCTGATCAGAATTATCAAAAGGAAAATGGAGGAGAATTAGAGGACTTGGCATGCCAAGTTGAAAACAACCTTGTGGGCAAACAGGGTTACTCCAAAGAGGGCAGTTGGAAATTCACCATACACTCTTGTGTATGGAAGGGAGGCTAGACTTCCTATTTCACTTGAATTTCTAGATTTAGATCTTGCTCACCAGCTACAATTAGAAGAAGGCAACATCATGGAGGTCAGGCTATGTGAATTGATGAAACTTCAGGAGACAAGGGACCAAGCCATGGTTTCTATGATCAGCCATCAACAGCAAACAAAGAATAACTTTGACAAGAAATCCTTGTCAAAAGGCTTCTCTGAAGGGAACATCATCCTAAAGTGGGATGAGGATCGAGCTAAGCCTAGAAATCACACAAAGTTAGACACCCTATGGAGTGGTCCATATGTCATCACTCAGTAGAAATAGCACAATGCATTCCAATTCTCCAAGTTGGATGGTGGAGAACTGCATATCTCATTTAATGGGATATACCTTAAGCACTATCATTGAGCCTTCTCTCATTATGTACATATTTTTCTTGTTTTTCCCTATTTTCCCTAAGTTCTTTTGCACATGTTCATAGTTTTTTAACCTTGTGTGTGTTTTGTTTACCATTTGGGGTAAAAGCTTCATGATTGATTCTTAGATATATCAAATCTATCGTCAACCTTTCAAGCTATGTTTTGACTCCATGCCCAATGGACTTGCAAGTCACTAGTTTCTTAAGCATGGTAGGCATGCTTCCCCTGGGAATCACCAAATTTATTGACCATTTTTAGCCTTGTAGGCCAAAAGTTAGTCTCCTTTCCCTGTTGTTCTGAGCCATCAGTCTTGGATGCATCCACCTTACTACAAATGCTAAATTTTCCTTTGAAATAAGTCTTATTCTTATGAAAAGTTGAAAGATCAAAGACCTGTAGGTTCTCAGCTTGATATGGGGCTTATTTTGCTTTGGGCAATTGCCTTGGGTAGGCCTTTTATTGACAAAAGGAGCCAATTTCAAATAAATACAAGTATTTTACAAGGTCCCGAAGGTCAAGTGCCCTTGCGGAAGGCAGATAAGTGACAAATGGAACCATTTGGCAAGCTTTGAAGAACAACTAAAGACAAGATTTATTTGCAGAGGGCAGAGTTTTTCTTCAAAAAAGTGAGCAAGGCAAAGAATTCCTTCAAACTTTTGTTCAATATAAATCCACGGCAAACAAAGGCAAAGGTCCTTCAGAAAATATAAGGTAAAAGACAAAAGATTTCTTCAGACTTTTTATTCGAAGAAAATCCAAGGAAAAATCCAAAGGCACATTTCCTTCAAGCAAAATGTCCGAAGGAATTCCTTGAGACATTTTGTTTGAAGGAATTCAAGAAGAGAAAGGGCTATGACTCCAAAGAAAAGATTTCCTTTCCTTCAGACATTTTGTCCAAAGGAATTGAGATGACCAAAAGGGAGCCCGAAGGGCAAGTGCCCTTGCGGGGGACTCCTAGCCAACCCAAAAGGGGACCTTTTCCAAGGCCAAAGGGACACCTTCCCTTTAGGAAGGTTCAATTACAAAAGGTTGAAGGAATACCAAAGGGTTGAAGGAAATACATAAGGTCGAAGAAATTGCCAAAGGGGTGACGGGCCTAAGAACATCAATTTCAGCATGGTGAACTAGCCGTTGGAGGTTCAAACGTTCGATGATGGGCGTGTGAATGTCAAATTCAAGGTGGTGAAATAGCCATTAGTTTTCAAATAAGTGGTAGGCCTGTAGACATCAATTTTGATAGGATGTGTCAGCCATTGAGGATAAGCCAAAGGACTAATGCCTTCAGACAAGCAGTCGAAAGAGCTCAAATCATTGAGAAAGGAGCCCAAGGTTCCAACAAAAGATGAGAAGAATAGCCTGAGAGAGCTCAAATTGCCAGAAAGTGACAAAATAGAAAGGAAAAGGGGAACAAAATAGAGAGTCCAAAACATGGCCACGTACACATATGACAACATTTGGAATGTTCCAAAAGATGCACCTAGCCAAGCATAGACATGAATTAAGTAGTCCAAGTGGAAAAAGGTGTCGACAGGATAAGTTATTGTTGCAAATGAAATAGTGTCCACCAAGTGGTTATCAAAGAGCACAAGCATTCAATGATGTGGCCTATTTTTCTTCTTTTGAGCATGGGTGAGCGGACAGTCGTGTAAGTCTCATAAAGATAATCAACCTTGCCATTCAAATGATCAAGTAACCCATGCTTTTGAAGAGACATTTAATATGATTTAAACACCAAAGTCAAGGCTTGGGACTGTCACAGCATGGATCCTTGAGCAGATTTCATCTTTCCAATGTGTTCAACATAGCATGGGCTACTTATTCTGGAAGGCACCAATAGTCTTTTTTTTCATGTTATATATTGTAACCTCTCAAGTGGAGAAAGATATCTCTCATTTTGTAAGGTGAAGCCCTACCAAAATTCACCTTTGATCAATAAGAATGTGTTTTACCTCTATCTAACTGGTTATGATTTTGAGTCTGTCTATGTATCAATCCTATGTTTAGTCATTTTTGCATGATGCTTTCACAAGTTTGACACCAACATACCTGGTATATACAAAGCACCATTTCTATAGGTTAACAGGTAGTGGTGCATCTGGAGTGCAGAGATAGAAAAGGGTTATCAGACAGTGTGTTTTCTATAGTGCATGTGGTAAGTTCATTTTCTATGTGTCTTCAGTAAGCCTTTTGTTAAAGCTCCCTACAGTTTGGTCTTTTCATCAGATAAAGTGTATGTCCACCCTCTTCTGGTCTGAAGTGTGAATAACTAAGTGGATCAAAACTATTTGGTGCATCACCACTTAGATTAGTTTATGTTCTAGTTATGCTCCTCCTTTTTCATCCCCCCATTATTAGCAGTAGTAGTGAAAAGCCTCAGAGATGCATCAAAGGGGGCTAGCCCTTATCTAGAGATTCTCCCCTTAGTTTTTCCAGACCCACAGCAAGAGGGGAGTCTCCATTATGCCACATGGAAGATAAAAGCCCAACCTTCTTTCAAGGGTGTAGTCCACGACGTCAACACTATTGTACAAGACCAAATCAGGCTTGTCCTAGCCTCTTACTTCAGGGTTTGGAATGTTGATTAATTATAAATCATTTTAAGCAATTCACCTTGGAGAACCCAATGACTTCTATGAAAGAGAACCCAAAACACACTATCCAAGACCGAATCAGGTTTTCCAAGCCCCACTACTTACTTTGAAGTTCTCACTACTAACCACTCATAAAGAAATTTAAGTCATGGGTGCCAAAAGTTTGAAGTCTTCTAAAGACTCGAAATTTCTTGCTTGAAAGTCTATCCTCCCACACTTAAGCAAAAATTGGTGTATGGGCCAAAAAAATGGCTAACATTTTTGGTGACTTGCAGGGAAGCATGCCTATTGTGCTTGAGAATCTAGCTCATGTTGCCTTGTCTAGTCCATTGGGCATGAAGTCTCTACTTTGGTTCGATAAGGCTGACCCTTTTTGGAACCTCTTCTTGAAGCAACAAGGAAAAAAACAAAGTTCCCAAGGCACTTATTGAAATGAAACTAACCTAATATGAAAATAAAGACAACAAATAAATGTGCCTAAAATAACACTTGGAGGAATTTGAACAAGACTAATCTAATATATAAACCCTAAAAATATGTGTACCTTTCCTCTTGGATCAAAAGGAAAGTTTGATACTCTTCTTGCATCATGAGATAAGAGATTGAATAAGGCATGCAACTTCTTGAACCCTAGTCTTGATGCCTGCCTCTTCTTTATTGCAATTGCCAGATTCTTTGTCATCATGCTCAATGAGAACCAAGCAGCCCCAAATAGGTTAACTATGTGAATCCAGACAATCTCAAATTATTCATATGGCTCTATTGGCTAGTTTTGGCCCACATATCAAATTTTGTCTAAGTATGAAAAGGGGAGCTTTCAGGCAAGAAAATGGCAAGTCTTTGGGAGGATTTTGGGTTTTCCAGCAGTGACAACTTTGGGTTTTAGAGGGCACAGTGCAAATCAGGTTTCCAGCAATGCTTGACTTCTAAATGTTTTATAAGCAGAAGTAATTTGGGTTTACAAACCTGAATTAATCACAAATAGTGTATTTCATGTTCTTTAAGGAGCACTACTTGATTACTTCATAAGTTGTGAGCAAACAGAAGCCCAAAATAAGTAAAATGGCTTGAAAAACCTGATTTGGTCTTGAAAAATAGTGCTTCTTGATTTCTTCAAGGGACAAGTCCATTTCAAAAAACCCAAAGGTCACTTTCATAAATATGAAGGGCATTTTCCTTCCCCAAGTGGACAGTTGCAAGTTTCCCAAAGGGTATGTTACCCTTTGGAAGGACCATTTCTAAATTCCTAAAGGGTATCTTTCCCTTAGAGAGGATCATTTTTGGAAGGCTGAAGGGACATGCAAGAAGCCTGAAGGGTCTCCCACCCTTCGAGAAAGTCCATTTTGAAAAGTTTGAAAGGTAATTTCTAAAGGAAGAAAGCAAGAAGGAAGCTTCAGATAAAAAGTCTGAAGGAATTCCTTCAGACAAATCATCCAAAGAAATTCCTTTAGGAGATTTGCCCAAAAGAAAAGGCCAAAGGAATTCCTTTAGAATAAAAACCCAAAACCAAGTGTCCAAAGGAAATGATGGGCCAATGGACGTCAAAATTAGGATAAGCATCTAGCCCTTAGAAGTAATCACATTTGAAAATCCTAAAGTCTTCAAGCTTAGAAACAATAAAGTGAGAAGACTTCAAGATGGACAAGTCTGAAGTAAGTGAGCTTGAGAAACTTGAATTACTCTACATAGAGTAAATCAAGTTCCTCCAAGTACTTTACTTAAAAGGTTTTATAAACAAAGGATCTAGGAAAGTCCAAAGTTGGAGAGATCAAAAAACCCAAATTACTCTGCATAGAGTAAATCATGATTCTTCAAGTGCTTGACTTAAGCTTGGTCTAATAATGCAAGAATCATGATGCAATGAATGAAAGGCTACCACATGGCATAAACTAGATAAAAAATGGCTAATCAGTAAAGGACAAGTGGCCAAGGATGATCAATGAGCATGGGAGAGTCCAAGCAGCTGGTAGCTATAAATTATGAAGGCTCTCATCTGCCATAGTTCACTCCCTGCAATCACCGTTCGATGCTTAAATGCAACATGGCTAAAACACATGGAGAACCATGTCCTTTCATCAAGGCACGTAAAGAGAAAGAAGCCATGTCAATATTGAAGGCAAAGATTAAATGCATCATGCCAAGAAGAGACATTCTAGCTACTCACAATAGGGCTTCTTAGATGCATAAAAAAAAACTTAAAGATGGGAGGGGCTCGAGAGGATTGTTTAGTGATCCTGAGTGATGTATTTAGGGACAACAAGGAAGTACAACATCAGAGTCCTAGCCATCAATTATTTCTTCTTTCTTCCCCTTCTCTCTTCCCCCTTTTCTATATAAATAGAGGCCTTGGAGCCAAGCAAATCATCCCTAGATTGGTGATAGAATTACTCTAAATAAATCACTTTGTAAAATACTCTTTTGAACCAATACAAGGAAGAATTTTCTATTTCTAGTTAAAACAAGTGTGCACATTTGGTTTCATTTGCATATTGTATGATTGTCATTCATCACCTATGATTTTTTCCATCACCTTACTTTTAATCCTTTTGGTTTTGTGTAGGATTGCGTCAAGTGTTTATGTGTTGAGCTCTCTTTGAAGTGGTACCAGTTCATAATGTCTCCCATAGACCTATTTTTGTTATCCTTCATAGTGCAAGGCTTCCCTTCAACCTGCACACAAAAATATCCATGCCTATGACCTTGATTTAGAACCAAAATAGCCTTTGTCCTATTTGGGTTCATTAGTAGTTGGATCTTTTCCCAAACCAAGGAGATCACTTCCTTTTGGTGCATCACCTCGCTTAGCTTAGATTTCCTTTTTAGTAATCCTCCTACCCCTTTTCCTTAGCTAATAGTAGATTTTAGTGTGAGATTAAGAGCTAAAGTGAAGCCCCTGAGGAACTAACCTCATAAAAAACCTAGAGGTTCAACCTCACCATATGATACCCATATCCTGAGGTTGTCCCCATGCTTGTAGTTGGAAGTGAGGGAGCCTGAATAACTCTCTCACAAGGGTGGAATTCCAAGCTATAAAAGTTTTGGCATGCTTGATAGGACCACTACCATTTTATTTTATTTTTTATGAAAAATTGGTCAAATTTGATGTTGTTTTGATCATTTTGCAGCAGTGGTAACATTCATCCTTCAGCAACTGGCGACTCCAAAGAATGCCCAACTATCTGGTGGTAGAGCAAGAGCTATCTTTCATGCCAAAAGTGACTACAAGATCAAATTCTATAGGTATTATTTTTGAGTTTGTTGAATTACCTTTAAACTTAGCAAGAAGGTTAAGGTTCACCCATACTCATCCTTACATAGGACATCCTCCTCCTAGACCAATCATAAAGCATACTTACACAAGAAGATCCTTGTCATCCCCTCTTGCTACTATGATTCCCCAAAGAGATTTTGTGGGCTTCTTTTGGTTGAATATTTTTTCGATCAGCGTACTGATAAACAAAATAGGTCTGATCAACCAAAGTAGGAAGATTGGTCATCCAAATGTGCAAGTTCACCACATCAAAAGGGGACTAATCTCTCCTCTCATCAAGGGGAGGTTCCCTATATATATATATATAAACAAAAAATAATACTCAAGGGTAGGACAAACCATCCATCTCTCTTTCTTTAGAGATGATGTGTGCAAATCAAAGGAAAAATCTCAAGGGAAATGATAGAAAGCACTCCTATTCTTTCAGAAGTACTATTTAGCAAACCACAAAAAAACTCATGGTAGTAATTGCAAAAAGTAACCAAGGAAGTAGTAACCAACAAATTGAGATGTAGCACAAAGTCTCCACTTGAATTTCCCAAGAGTGAGATATGAAGGACAATGAGGGCATAAAGTCGTCCCAAGGTACTTTACACAGAAATAAAAAGAAAACACACTAAAGGCAATTATGGGGGCACAAAGTCTCTCCACAGTTGACTTCAGGACACCTTCTTGACTACTTTCACTAATTCTGCTTATTGAATTAAAGGAACATAAAATATATTAAGGAAAAAGACATAAGAACAGTTTCCCCAACAACAAAGATATTACAGCACAAAGTCTGAAAAGTCACTTGCTTTCTTATTTCAATAACAAAATATGATCAACAATCTGAGCTCAAAGTCTCAGTAATGCCTTCCAATTTGGGTAGAGTTTCATTTTTTATTGTCAAAGAGAGATCCATTTACAATAAAAGAGAGTCCCTTATATATCCTTTTCAAGAAGGACTCGGGAATAGTAACACATCATATTGCATTGAACTTTGTTAAGAAGACAGGCTAGAATTTAGGGGCATCTACCCATTTTATTTTCTCAATGTAGAGAAACAAGTCACACTATTGAAAGTTTGTCTTTTTCAATGTCCACTTGGTGATCTGATCCTTCTTCATCATTCCTCCTTTTTTGGTTAATTAAATCGGGTCCGTGATTCAATTTGATGCTCTGTTCCTTAGTCACTTCCTGCTGATCTTGGCCTTAAAGCCTTTGAATGCATTCAAGTCCATAGATTTAAATCCACAAGGATTAACGGCTATTTCATTATCGCAACTTTGACGTCCGCAGGCACGTCACTTTCCTTGGCAATTCTTTTAGCTTTATCATTTGAGCTTTCTCAGAGGGGACCTGCCCTTCGAGCCTTGATAAATGATCCACTTTGGGTCAAAAAGATCCCCCCACAAGGATATCTACCCTTCAGGTGGTCTTAAGATGGCCTTCGGGCTAAGTTCTTTTGCTCTTCTTTAAGACTTTTCAAAATCAATAGCTATTTTAGGAACCTTAAAATTGACGTTCACGCACCCATCAATATATTTGAATTTTCAATGGCTAGTTCACCATTCTTGACTTTGACGTCTTCGAGAGCGTCATCCCTTGGGCTTTCTTTAGCTTTCTTGTTTTGTCTCCTCCCAAAGGGAAGGTGACCTTTTAGCTTTGGGAAGTGTCCTTTAATTTTGCAGCCAAGAGTCCCCCACAAGGGCACCTGCCCTTCGGGGTCCTTCGGCGGCCTTTTGTCTTCAGCATCCTTCAGAGCTTTCCCGCAGACTTTTTCCACAGACATTTTCTCATAGATAAAAAGTCTGCAAGAATTATTGCTTTGTTCTTTGGCCTTAAGAAACTCCTTTGGGCTTTCTTCCCGCAGCCTTTTCGAATTCTTTCAGACTTTTTATCTGAAGAAATTCCTTCAGACAAAAGTTTGAAAGAATTATGCCTTTGTTTGCCTTAAACAAAATTCCAAAATAATTTACCTTAACTATTTCCTTGAAAATGACCCTTTCGAAGGGTGCTTTTATTGACCAAGTGCCCTCCACAAGGGCACTTGTCCTTCGGGAGGCTCTCTTGAACTTTTGCATTGAACCACTCCTTTGAACCAAGCCGATGAACCAAGCTTTGAACCAAGCTGAATGAACCAATCTTTGAACCAAGCTGATGAACCAAGCTTTGAACCAAGCTGAATGAACCGAAGCATTGAACCAAAATGGTTTAAGCTGATGAACCCTTTGATTTGGCTAAGTCCTTTTGATCCTCATTGAACCAAATGCATTGAACCTATTGAACCTTGAACCCATTTAATCTTTGAACCAAAGTGGTTCAATGGTTCAACGGTTCAATGGTTCAAGCCTCGAAAACTTGTTCTTTTGATTGAACCTAATGTTGAACCTTTGAACCTGTTGAACCAAAATGGTTCAAGGCTCAATGGTTCAATCCTTGCTTAGAATCTTGCTGATGAACTCTTTTCGTTGAACTTGGTCATTGAACCAACTTTGAGATCGCCTAAGTGTTGAAAGCTTGCTTCTTTCCTGTAAAGTCCGTATAAATCAACCTATGAAGCCCGTTGAACTTGGCTTGCAGAGTTCGTAGATTTTCTTTTCCTGCAGAGTCTATAGATTTCTCTTCCTATAGAGTCCATAGATTTAAGCCTACAGAGTCCATAGATTCAAGCTTGCAGAGTCTGTAGATTTTTGAGAAGCTTGAAAAATGAGGAATTTGAATGCCCATGACAAATTTTGAAAAGGGAAGAGACAATTTTGGTCTGTAGGACCAAAATAGTTCAAATGTTGTCCCAAAAATGAGTGATATTTTTGGAAAACAACAGCTGGCTCAAGTTGGGGAACTTCTATCAATTGTAAAAAGTATTGAGGAGAGTAGAATCTAGAATCTCTAGTGTCTTCATGTGTACCATTGGGCTACGGAGTCATGCTACCCAAAAATGAAAGGCATCAAAAATGGAAACAAACAACACAAAATAGAATTAAAAACTATAGAAATATACAGATGCAATGATCTAATACTTCAAGAGTTGAAGTGTTTCAGATGCTACCCATTGTGAGGTAGAGAAAAGAGTGTGCCATCTTGATATTTCGACAAAAAGCTATTTTCACCATTATGTTGATGAATTATAAATGGGCCTCTCCAAAGGGAGTCAAACTTTCCATGCATCCCTTTTGGTTCTCTCTTTTTGTCCCACAACAGGACTTGATCCCTAATCTAGAAATCATGATTTTTGGCCTTCTGGTCAAAGGTTTCTTTACCAGACTTTGATGAGCAGCAATTTAGTCCACCACCATGGTTCTCTGTTCATCCAGCTCAGTCAGGCACATGATTCTCTTATCAAGAGAGATTTCATATGTCTGATCTTCAATTACCTTTGCCAATTTCAAGGCTAGAAATTCTAAGGTAATTGGTATCTCAGCATTGATACCATAAAGAAGTTGAAAAGGAGACATACCAATTGCCCTCTTTGGTGTGATTCTTTCTGCCCATAGAGCATCAACCAATACTTTATGTCATATCCTTTGATTGTCATTTGCTAGCTTCTTGATGATAGTTACCAGGTTCTTATTGTTGGATTTAGCTTGTCCATTCCCTTATGGAAAATAATCAGAAGAGTGAGAGTGTATGATTCCATAATAGAAACAAAATTGTGTAATCTCCTATGAGGTGAAATAAGCTGCATTATCAGTAACAATTTTGGTTGGAACTCCAAACTTAAAAATGATATTCTCCTTGAGGAAATTGCATACAACTTCTGAAGTAGCATGCTTAGTTGGGATTGCATCTACCCACTTGGTGAAATACTCAGTTTCTGTAATGACATAATCATATCCATCACTTGAAGATGGGTTTATAGTTCCAATAAAATTGATCTCCCATTGGTGGAAAGGTTCTTCTATGATCACTGTCTTGAGAGGTAGGGCAGCTAACTTGGGTCTTCCAACAAATTGCTGGTAGAGTTCATATTTTTTCACCCACTTATATGCATCTTGGAAAAGAGTTGGCCAGTAATACCTAGCTCACAAAATCTTGTGAGCAGTCATAGGAGTAGAAAAATGTCCTCCATAGGCTAGATTGTGGAAAGATTTCAAAAGTTGGCTTTGTTTTTCTTTGTCTACACAACGAAGTAATACTCCATTTATGCTTCTCTTATACAAGCCATTGTCCCAAAAGACAAAATTGGTAACTTTCAACTTGATAGTCCTCCTTTTTTTATAAGACAAATGAGCAGGACATTCACCATAAGTAAGGAAATGAACAATACTTGAACACCACTCATTAGTAGTGGAGACAAAATGAACTTTTAGAGTATCTTCCACTTCAGCTTCTTTATGTTATATATCTTCTGGCTTATTGTCAGCAATTAATTGGCATAGGCCTTTTCCCCTGACCAACTTTGTTGGCTTGATGTCTAGATTGAAATCTTGGATCTTTGCAATCCAATTACCTCTTTTTGTGCCAAAATCTTGCTGAGTTAAAATGGACTTGACTGTGGTGTCAGGAACTAAGGCAGTAATGTGTGAATTCAGAATATAGTAGCAAAAATGTTTGACTGCTTTCACCACTGTGTAGGCGTGCTTCTCTATGTTTGAATACTTCATCTCATGGGTTTTGAGAGGGCAACTCATGAAAGAAATATGAGATTCCATACCTTCCTTTCCTTGTTGAACAAGAATTTTTGAAAGCGTGTGTTCAAAAGCATAGCTGTGTATGATGAAATCTTTGTTGTAATCTGGACAAACCAAGGTAGGGGTGTGGGAAATGGAAGTCTTGATATCTTGAAATACTGACTTGCCTTCTTTATTCCAGCTGAAGGTGGTCTTCCCTTTCATTATGTTCACAATGTGTCTAGTCTTCTCAGCAAATTTGGGGATGAACTTCCATAAAAAATTCACCTTTTTGAAGAAAAAATGAACATCATTCTTACTTGTAGGAAAATTAAGCTCTTGAGTAGACTTGACTCTGTTTGAGTCATTTTTTATGCCTTATTTAGACACAATGTGTCCAAGGAGTTTCCCCTCTGTTACTCCAAAAATAGACTTCTTAGAGTTCAAAGAAATACCATTCTCGCGGCAGCGCTCCAACACTTGTTGTAAGTGGCATACATGATTAGATCAATGCTTTGAAAAGCCAGTCAAGTCAACTAAGTATACCACTATGAATTTACATATGTCATCTTTGAAAGCCAAGTCCATTGCTCTCTAAAAGGTGGCACTAGCATTTATCAAGCCAAAAGGCATTCTTCTATATGCAAATGTACCCCAAAGTGTGGTGAATGTAGTCTTGTGTTGGTCTGCTTCACCAACTTCAACTTGATTATATCTTGAGAAGCCATCCAGCATTGATAACATCTCTGAACCTGTCACTATTTGAAGCACTTGATCCATAATTGGCAAAGGATAATTATCTTTCAAAGATGACTGATTCAGATTCCTGAAATCTACTTGCCACTTTTCTTCCTTACAGGCACTATGTTTGCAATCCATGTCAAATGATGGATTGGGAAGATGATTCTAGCATTTAACATTTTTTGTATCTCAGATAAAATAGTACCTGATATTTTCAGATTGTATTGCCTAGATTTTTGCTTATAGGGCATTGAGTCAGCCTAGAGAGAAATGTTATGGCAGATTTCATCAGGTCTGAGAGACTTCAGGTCTTCATAAGAATATGCTAAGACATCCATATATTGACGGAGTAAAGTGGTGATCTTGAATCTTTCTTTAGGGGTGCAACACTTACCAATGTTAACCATCTTGGGATTTTCTTTAGTAGTCAGATTTACTTGATCGAATTCTTGAGAGAAACTTGAATCTGTTTGCTATTGTTTGATGAATCTATCATGCTTGTCAAACAGTTTCTCAAGAAAAACTAGGCCTTTGGGAATTTTATTTCCTTTCAGCTATAAGAATTCTTTATTTATATCTGAACTGGATTCAGAAGTTGATTCATACTTTTGAGGTTCACTGCCTTCAAAATGTAGTTGTTCAAAATTGTCTTTTCATTCCAGAAAGGCAATGATTTGATGATTATCATTGAATACTTGCCAATGATCAACATTTTCAGGAACACTTGGTCTATAGACCAAATCAAAAGTATACCTTTCTTCTTTGAAATCTGAGTGAGGAACTAAAAGAGTTCCTGAAACAACAAGTGCATCAACTCTGTCATTAGACTCTCTAAGTATGGCAGAAATGTTGAAAGCATCAAAGCTTTCAATTTGGTCCCAAACCAAGTTTTGGTAGTGGCGTAATCTTTTATTCTTGGTTTGGTATATATTTTTCACTTGACAAACCACTAATTTAGCATCCCCTTTGGCATGAAGAAACTTGATGCCTTTGTCTTGAGCAACCTTGAATCCAAGCAATAGAGATTCATATTCAGCTATATTATTAGTGTTATAAAATTATAGTTTGTAAGGTGAATGAAACATATCTCCTTGAGGAGATATCAACACAATCCCAGCTCCCGAACTGATAGAGGAATAACTGCCATCGAATTCTAGAATCCATACCTCATCAGGTATTGATTTTTCTTTAGACTTTCCTTCATTAGAGAGGAAGGGTCCTTCTTCATTTGTATTGCACCCTACTAGTTCTTCTGCTATTCTAGCTGAACTAATTTTTGGGTTGACACTTTCAAGAATTTCATCAGATGTTTCATGCACTTCATATGTAGATAGAAAGTAGTTACCCATACCTAAGGATTCAAAAAGAATTTGAGCTTCAGGGGTTGATGTTTGGGTGACCACATATTTTGCCTCCTTTTCAGGGAGCAACCTCTTCATTACACCTTAGACAAGGATCCTTGCCTCAGACAGGTCCATGCTTAGTTCTCCTCCCACGTCCTTGCAGAAATTTCATCCAAGCAAAATGCCATAGGATGTTGGGATGTCAGCCACCAAGACAATCATCTTGATTCTCTTGTCTAAAAAGGCTGCAAATGCAAATTGGGCATCTTTGATTTGCCACAACAATAGTACTTGCTTGTTCTCCATGGAGAAACATCTCTCAAATTTCTTAGTCAATGTGAGACCTAAAGACTCAGCTACTTTAACAGACATGACATTGTCAGATGCAATTGAGTCTATAATACAATTACTCAACTTGTGACCATTTATTAAAATAGAAACATAAAAAATTTCTATTTTCCCAGGGGCAACTGGAGGAGTAATGACAAGATTATTCAGAATAGGCATGTTTTTTGGTGAATCAGGAGTTACCTTTTTAGCTTTTTGTCTTGTAGAAATGGTTTGATTCTTGACCTATTAGACCAACTTATCCAATTGACCAGGATTGGACTACAAATATTCAAATTTAGACATTTGTATTTTTGTCTTTTTGACATGATCGATTATGTCAAATGGCTAAATTGAGCTAGGTATAAAGGAAGGTATTTTAACCTTTTGAGTTTTAGGAGGGATGGGAGGAGGGCTGGTTTGTGAAATTGAAATAGAAGGTGAAGGTGAAATTGATGTATTTGCCTTTAGGGTGATCACTTGATCCTTTGAATGAAAAGGCAGAGTGGTTCCACGCTTAACAATCATAACTACTGGTTGAGGTTACTCTTCTATCTTCCCTTTATCAACTTGCTAGACTGATTAGTTCTTGGACCTGGTAAACACTGCATATGATCCATCAAAAGCTTCTCCTTTGCTTTTAGGTTCATCTTGGTAGTTTAGAAAACTAATGTGGGAGTCACTAGCTGATTCTTTTCGATTTTCTATAAGGAGATCAATGTCATTTTCTTGATTCAATTCAAGCTGGAAAGAGAACTCTAATTCTACTTCAAGATATCCCATTGCTGAATTGGTTAGAGGAGCTTCAAGGCAAGTTTCCCTTATGGGGGAGGAAGATGATTTTGTTGCCCTTAATTCTTGGCAACATTGCCTTGATATGACTGATTTGGGAATGTCCTTCTTGACATATCTTTGTATGAAGGAGTATAAGACATTCCTTGTGCCATTTGCTTTTTGAGAGCAAGCAACTCATTTGCCAACTTCTACACCATTAGATATGTGGTGCTTATAGATGCATATTCAAAAGATGATGAAGGTTTATTTTTATTTGGATCTCTTCTTATCTTCTTTGCTAAGATGAGATCATCTTCTACCTCAATGGCCAAATGTTGAGCTGCAACAAGATCTATTTGACCGGCACGTCTCAAAAGAAAACTTACTTTAGGTAACTGAGAATTAATGAAGAAGCATTTGAGATTCTCAGCTATAGGTCAAGAAATTACAATAATTCTATTTCTCAATTTGTCAAATTTGGCTATGAAGTCTCTCATTGGTTCATGAGGCTCTTTCTTCATCTATGTAAGTTGAGTCAAAAGTGCATGTGCATCTTCTGCAAGATTGAATCTGGCTTCAAACTTAGCTTTGAGGGTATTCCAATTAGTTACTAATTGAGCTTGTAGATGATAAAACCAATCTGCATTAGCACCTTGTAATGTTTCTACAAATAGCCTGACTGCTACATCTTGAAATTCTACTCCAATTACTCTACAAGCTATGCTAAAGGCTACAATGTGTTCATCAGAATGAACTTTCCCATCACCATAGAATTCAAAAAAATTCTTCCTTGAACTATGTGGAAGTTCATGTAGAGGTGGAGTAAGATTGAGAGGACCAAAAGCATTACCCCAGGGGCCTTGAACTGCCATTATAGGATTATAAAAGGGAGGAATAAAAAATATTAGAGGGGTAATTATTGAAAATTCTTTATCAACAGCAGAAGTGGATACTTTGTTTGGCAATGGAGATCTGACTTTAGTAGGAGGAAAGCTTTTGGTTCATTGGAAACGAGATGGTGAAGGAAATAGATCAAAATCACTTTGCTGTACCAACTCGAATATAAGGTCAACAATACCTTTAGCCCTTTGGCTTCGTGTATACCTTGAATCTACCAGATTGTGAAACAAAAATGAAAAAGAATTGACCTTGCTTCAGTTTGAAGCTTGAGGCTTTAAACTGCGCACTCTTTCCCAGCAGCTCTAGTTTTGCAGACCAGATAAAATAATGGAGGTGGAGGAAGATGGTAAGGCTATAAATGGATAATGGGTAAGACAAGTAATGGAGTCTCCAGAGTCTGTAACGGATAAGGGTTATAATGATAATGGGTTATATCCCCAGCAGAGTCGCCAAAAACTGTTGGTTGAATATTTTTTCGATCAGCGTACTGATAAACAAAATAGGTCTGATCAGCCAAAGTAAAAAGATTGGTCATCCAAATGTGCAGGTTCACCACATTAAAAGGGGACTAATATCTCCTCTCATCAAGGGGAGGTTCCCTATATATATATATAAATAGAAAATAATACTCAAGGGTAGGACAAACCATCCATCTCTCTTTCTTCAGAGATGATGCTTGAAAATCAAAGGAAAAATCTCAAGGGAAATGATAGAAATCACTCCTCTTCTTTCATAAGTAATATTTATCAAACCACAAGAAAACTCTTGGTAGTAATTGCAAAAAGTAACCAAGGACGTAGTAACTAGCAAATTGAGATGTAGCACAAAGTCTCCACCTGAATTGCCCAAGAGTGAGATACCAAGGACAATGAGGGCACAAAGTCGTCCCAAGGTCTTTTACACAAAAATAAAAAGAAAACACACTAAAGGCAATTATAGGGGCACAAAGTCTCTCCATAGTTGACTTTAGACACCTTCCTGACTACTTTCACTAATTCTGCTTGTTGAATTAAAGGAATAAAAAATATATTAAGGAAAAAGACATAAGAACAGTTTCTCCAACAACAAAGATATCACAGCATAAAGTCTGAAAAGTCACTTCCTTTCTTATTCCAATAACAAAATATGATCAACAATCTGAGCTCAAAGTCTCAGTAATGCCTTCCAATTTGGGTAGAGTTTCGTTTTTGATTGTCAGAGAGAGAACCATTTACAATAAAAGAGAGTCCCTTATATAGACTTTTCAAGAAGGAATCAGGAATAGTAACACATCATATTGCATTGAACTATGTTAAGAAGACAGGCTGGAATTTATGGGCATCTACCCATTTGCTTTTCTCAATGCAGAGAAACAAGTCACGCTATTAAAAGTTTGCCTTTTTCAATGTCCACCTGGCGATCTGATCCTTCTTCATCATTCCTCCTTTTTTGGTTAATTGAATCGAGTCCTTGATTCGATTTGATGCTCTGTTCCTTAGTTGCTTCATGCTGATCTTGGCCTTAAAGCCTTTGAATGCATTTGGGTCTGTAGATTTAAATCTACAAGGATTAACGGCTATTTCATTATCACAACTTTGACATCTATGGGCACATCACTTTCCTCGACAATTCCTTCAGCTTTGTCATTTGAGCTTTCTTGGAGGGGACCTGCCCTTCGAGCCTTGAGAAATGATTCGCTTTGGGTTAGGAAGAGCCCCCCACAAGGGTATCTGCCCTTTAGGTGGTCTTCAGATGGCCTTCGGGCTAAGTTCTTTGGCTCTTCTTTAAGGCTTTTCAAAATCAATGGCTATTTTAGGAACCTTAAAATTGACGTTCGTGCACCTGTCAATATATTTGAATTTCTAATGGCTAGTTTGTTGTTCTTGACTTTGACGTCTTCAGGCGCATCACCCCTTGGGCTTTCTTCACATTTCTTGTTTTGTCTCCTCTTGAATGGAAGGTGACCTTTTAGCTTTGGGAAGTGTCCTTTTAATTTGGTAGCTGAGAGTCCCCTTCAAGGGCACCTGCCCTTCGAGGTCCTTCGGTGGCCTTTTGTCTTCGGCATCCTTCAGAGCTTTCTTGTGGACTTTTTTTGTGGAGATTTTATCATAGACAAAAAGCCTACAATAATTATTTCTTTGTTCTTTGGCCTTAAGAAACTCCTTCGAGCTTTCTTCCCACAGCCTTTCCAAATTCTTTCAAACTTTTTATTTGAAGGAATTCCTTCAGACAAAAGTCTGAAAGAATTATGCCTTTGTCTACCTTAAACAAAATTCCAAAAGAATTTACCTTAACTGTTTCCTTGAAAATGACCCTTTCGAAGGGTGCTTTTGTCGACCAAGTGCCCTCCACAAGGGCACTTGTCCTTCGGGAGGCTCTCTTGAACTTTTGCATTGAACCGTTCCTTTGAACCAACCATTGAACCAAGCCGATGAACCAAGATTTGAACCAAGTTGATGAGCCAAGCTTTGAACTAAGCTGAATGAACCAAGCTGATGAACCAAGCCGAATGAACCGAAGCATTGAACGAAAATGGTTCAAGCCGATGAACCCTTTGATTTGGCTAAGTCCTTTTGATCCTCATTGAACTAAATGCGTTAAACCTATTGAACCTTGAACCCATTAAACCTTTGAACCAAAGTGGTTCAATGGTTCAACAGTTCAATGGTTCAAGCCTCAGAAACTTGTTCTTTTGCTTGAACCTAATGTTGAACCTTTGAACCTATTGAACCAAAATGGTTCAAGGTTTAGCGATTCAATCCTTGCTTAAAAGCTTGCTGATGAACTCTTTTGGTTGAACTTGGTCATTAAACCAACTTTGAGATCACCTAAGTGTTGAAAGCTTGCTTCTTTCCTATAGAGTCTGTAGAAATCAACCTGTGAAGCTCATTGAACTTGGCCTACAGAGTCTGTAGATTTTCTTTTCCTGCAGAGTCCGTAGATTTCTCTTCCTATAGAGTCCGTAGATTTAAGCCTATAGAGTCCATAGATTCAAGCCTGCAGAGTCTATAGATTTTTGACAAGCTTGAAAAATGAGGAATTTGAATGCCTAGGATAGATTTTGAAAAGGGAAGAGACAATTTTGGTTTGTAGGACCAAAATAGTTCAAATGTTGTTCCAAAAATGAGTGATATTTTTGGAGGATAACAGCTTCAATGGCCAAAGCCCTTTGAATTTATCATAGTATGATATTATACCAGTAGTATCCCTCAAAAGTGTTCCTTATTACATAGGAGACCAAGTTGTAACTCCTACTAAGCATATAACGGACATAGCTAACTTCTGCAACATTCACAATATCAAAGTGGAGAAAGTGGCTATTAGGATATTGGTTTTATCCTTCAAAGAAAAGGGATTAGACTGGTATAGGGGCCTAGTTCCTAATTCTATCCACTCATAAGATGAGCTAGGAATATCCCTATGTAGAAGGTTCATAGATAACAGTGATCATTTGTCACTTGCAAAGCAACTAACCACAATCAAGAGAGCTCCTCATGAAGTCATTATCAGGAACCTAGAACAATAAACATGCTCTGATACCACTTGTCAGGATCTTACTCCACCAATAGAGCACATATGATTACTTCTTGTATTAGCAACTAAACACGAAACTTAACCATAATCAATAAGTAACTAGAAATATGAAACAACATAGGAATATGAGAGACAATACACAATTGTATTAATAATCACTCAAAAGAATATACAATAAAGAAGATGCCACTTCTTCTTCCACCTCAAAGGCTCACCACACCTCAAGACCTTCTTCCCTCTCTCTCTCAGTCCTAACAATCAACTCCAATATAGAATTGATGTTCACCTCTCCAACCAGTCAGTAACACGCTGCCAGTACACCAAGCACACAACCATACTCCAAGTAGATCCCCTGCTCTCTGCTACTACTTGCAAATCACTGGACCTTACTCACCATTGTAGATCTCCAAAAAAAGCCATGCTAATCTGCTGACTAAGATCATACAAATACGAAGAACCCTTCTGATTCTCTTAACCAGTACCCACCTTGGTACTGTGGCACTAGGAGGAACACACCATTGCTCTCCTCTCTCAGAAGGAGCTTATTGCTCTCTTACTCTCTAGCTACAAGTTTACAATATAGCCCATGAGTCCATATATAGATCTCATGATTACAATAATTAGACTATCTTAATTACAATAATTAGACACGCAACTCAAGACTATAATTAGCCTTTACATGCAAACTCTTGGTTCAAAAAACTAATTGTCCGTGCAACGAACAGTTTTGGAACCACCACAGGCGACCGATGTCGGTCCTTGTCTGCCTGGAGGTGACCGACATCGGTCGACCTCCTGCCAATGTCAGTTGTCTTCAGCTCACACCAGCTGATGTCAGTTTCCTTCTGCACTGCAATCCGCCGATGCCGGTCTCCCTGGAACTCAGCAACCTCCTCCATGTTTGCACCAGTTGAAGCTTTTAGCTCCACATCCTAACAATCTCCCACTTGGAGATAAACAACTACAATTGTACTTGTACACCATATGTCATCCAAATCTCTTGCCACATCTGCATCTACAAACCCCTGTAGAAAAGAACTTGACCCTGCATAGCATATGCACCTGCTGCTGGTCCCTCTAAGAATCCACTGAACTGCCCTCCAATACTTCTTTCCCGAATTGGCTCCAAATTTTTTGACAACTCCCACTGCTTGGGAAAACTCAAGCCTACACTAGACCTCATGTGATTTCAAACCCTGTTCTAAGCCCTGCTTGAACTGTTCAGCCCTTAGTGTGCTTTCTAATTCTGCATCCTGCATCATGAACCCCGCCAACACCGTCTTCACATCAGCTCCCACTGGAGACAGAATCTCCATGTCTCTTATGCCAAAGAATTTCACTGCTCCAAATTCTTCCTGACATACCTCTGAACTAACCTTACCCTTAGCTCAGCAAATCCCTGTATGTACAAACCTGCTAGCAAATCACCCACATACAGTAACTGGATAATGTCGCAACTCATCATCCACCTGGTAAGACAAAACCATAATAGTTACACTGACATTGACTGAATCCATGCTTAGTCATCCACCTGTCAAACCTGTACCACTGTTCTGCAGCTACCTCAAGACCATATGCCTTGGCCTTCTGTCTCACGTATCCATCCACTCTCTTCTCTAATATGGGAATCCATCCCTCATCTAGTGCTTACTTCCAGCTGACAACTCTACCAACAAATACCTGTTTGGTTCTTCTCCAAGGACTCACTCCTCATCCATGCCAAGCTCCCACTATTTCTGGATTCTACCTGCATTGCTTCTTCCATCTTCCTAGTTCTTGACCATTAGTAAGCAATATAAAGAAGGTGAACAATGAATATGAGGTTCACTTACCCTTTTTGACCTCAGTATGAGCGTTTGAGACTTGTTGACATCCTGTTGTCTACCCAACATCCATACCAGTGACCGATCTCGGCCATCTCCCAGTCTGCAACCGATCGATGTTGGTTCCCTGCGCTGACCCTGACTATCGACGTCGATTTCATGACCGACACCGGTATCCCTTCTGTCGACATTGGTTCTTGCATGATCGACGTCAATCTTCCTATTGCCGACATCGGTTACTGTCTGACCGACGCCGGTACCTGTGTTCGCTTGTGAGTGATAACCTTTTTGTCCGCAAGCTCTCCATGGATCAAAACCCTATTCAAATCAACATAGCTCTGCTCAGAATAATTCAGTTCCCTCACTTGATTTCTATCTGTCATCTCTTCCATGAACACCAAGGCTTTCCAGTTCTTTAGCTTGTCAAAAACATCTATCTTCCACTTAAAAAAATGCATTCAACTCCTACATATGTGACCAAACCTACGAAGCCACATCTCTATAACAAAGGGTGAATCACTAATATAAGTAGATAGATAAAGGATACCTACTTTCTTACCACCATCTAATTCAAGTATATCCACTATGAGAGTTACAGTACATCTCCCATCACCCAAATTTCCTAAAGAAATTAGACTCATCTCCAAGACTGGTACCTGCATGACTTCCTTCAACCACTGTGTGTCATCCGTCTACAATTTCAGCTTCACTTCCCCTTTTTCAATAATCTGACAAGGCTCTCCAACCCCTAAATAAATCTCTCCAAAGTCTCCAAAGACATACCCATGAAAAGATGCTCTATTTCGGGCTGCATGGAAAGAGGCAAAATAATCTGTAAACAAAGATTCTACTTTATCCAGAGCAACTGGTGCAACATCTGCTTTTACACGCTGATTTTCTACCGACCAACAATCTCCCTTTACCTGCTCTTTCTTTCCATCAATCAGACCATTTGTGCTATTCAGTTTCTCCATTCGTAGCTTACTTTCTTCTGCCATTGCTATACTCCCACTCAATCTGAAACCCCTGAGAGTGACCTGTAATCAAAAACACTACCAGATCTGAAACCACATGTTAGTCAACCCAACTAAAAGCTCTGATACCAATTGATGGTATCTGCTCTTGAACCTACAACCAAGGCTCTGATACCACTTTTTCAGGAACCTAGAACAATAAACATGCTCTAATACCACTTGTCAGGATCTTGTTCCACCAATAGAGCACATATGATTACTTCTTGTATTAGCAACTAAAAATGGAATTTAACCAGAATCAATAAGTAACTAGAAATATGAAACAACACAGGAATATGAGAGACAATACACAATTGTATTAATAATCACTCAGAAGAATATACAATAAAGAAGATGCCACTTCTTCTTCCACCTCAAAGGCTTGCCACACCTCAAGACCTTCTTCCCTCTCTCTCTCGGTCCCAACAATCAACTCCAATATAGAATTGATGTTCACCTCTCCAACTAGTCAGTAACACGCTGCCAGTGCACCAAGCACACAACCGTACTCCAAGTAGATCCCCTGCTCTCTGCTGCTACCTGCAAATCACTGGACCTTACTCACCATTGTAGATCTCCAAAAGAAGCCATGCTAATCTGCTGACTAATATCATACAAATATGAAGAACCCTTCTGATTCTCCAAACCAGTACCCACCTTGGTACTGTGGCACTAGGAGGAACATACCATTGCTCTCCTCTCTCAGAAGGAGCTTATTGCTCTCTTACTCTCTAGCTACAAGTTTACAATACAACCCATGAGTCCATATATAGATCTCATGCTTACAATAATTAGACTATCTTAATTACAATAATTAGACATGCAACTCAAGACTATAATTAGCCTTTACATGCAAACTCTCGGTTCAACAAACTAACTATCCGTGCAACGAATAGTTTTGGAACCGCCACAGGTGATCGACGTCGGTCCCTGTCTGTCTGGAGGTGACCAACGTCGGCCGACCTCCTGCCGATGTCAGTTGGCTTTAACTCACACCTGCCGATGTCAGTTTCCTTCTGCACTGCAATCCACCGACGCCGGTCTCCCTAAAACTCAGCAACCTCCTCCATGTTTGCAGCAGTTGAAGCTTTTAGCTCCACATCCTAACAGTCATGCAAGTCTTCAATACGAGATTTCAAAAGGCATGGGATAGAATTTCAGTAGCTATTAGACCATCTTCAAACTTTGCTTTCTTGTATTATTTGAAGGCTCTCAACAATGACATAACTATAATGATTTAATCTATGAGAGGAGACATACTACTAGATGAATATGAGGTAGCCATCAAGGAAAAAAGTTGCCTAGTTTAGGTTGACAATCTTACTCTTATACCCCCAATGCCTCTTTTCCCAGAGATTAGACCACCTTCTGTAGTTATTCCTCCACTTGATGTAATACTTTCAATGCCAATAATCATTGTTGTGCCTTCACCTAAGCAAGAGAAGGCCTCTACTAGTGGATCCAACAACTCCCAAGATCAAAAGAATTACTTGAAATTAAAAAGCATGCTCCAATATTTGGAGAATGATGTGGTCAATGTCAAGAGGTAGAAAACCTTATCAATCTCTGTATTAGCCTTAGCAGCAGCCTTATCAAGCGAATAGGCCACCCTACAAAGGAGGTTTCCAAGGACAGGGACAGCCCAACTATGCTAGGTGGCATAATTATAACCCGAATGATGCAGGCCCCTCCAACTCCTTTGTCTTAGTTCAAAACAATGTGGCTCACGGGTCTGAAGGGACAATGCCTTGGAATCATTATTTTGGACAATCTATCATCCCAACTAATGACTCCAACTAGGTGTTCAATGATTAATGGTAGTAGGATGTTGCTTATGGATATAACCAAGCTTTTATGGTCCACAGCACAAAGGTGCCCACGCTAATAATGTAAGAGCATCCTCCATAAGAACAAGGCTCAGATTAGGGGTCAAACCATCCAAAATCCTCAATGGTCATCAGTGAGCAAGAGCAGTGTTATGCATCCAATCCACAGGCTACTCCCATTTTGTCCCACATCCCAATATTAGTGAACACAAGATTCAAGAGAAGGAATATGGATGACAATCAGGTTGCTTTCAAAGAACCCCTTATCACCCCTCTTTCACTGACACAACCAATAGCAGTTGCTCCAAAAACCCAAACAAAGGTTGGTGGTACACCAATCAACATTGTTGAACAAATGAAGAAATGTAGCATGAGCATACCAATGTGGGGCATGCTTTCCATGCCCGGTCAAGTAGATATCCTTCAAGAAGGCTTGTCCAAGATAAGTGTTACAACAACTGCAAGTAGAAAACCAAGCAAAGAAATTGAGGTCCTCACTAATGTAGCCAAGAGTCTTTTGGGAAAAAGGTCAAGTAGTGTGACCAAGCCCCCCCATTTTAAATCTCATTAATCATCGGTGAATCCTTGGTGCACAACTGCTTGGTGGATAGTGGGGCCATCACCTTAGTCATGCCAAAGTCTATTATTGACTAGCTGAACCTCAAGTATGAGCCACACACCAAAGGAGTCCTATAACTTGTTGGTTCTTCCACAAATCCATTAGGTATCATCAATAATTTGATCCTAACCTTGCATGTTTGTCTTAGCATGTATGTGGTGCAAGATGTGTTGATCCTAGATTTCACTCCTCGCTTTGCTTTGTATCTTTCCAGAGAGTTTACAACTAAGATTGGGGGTTACCTAGCAGTAAATTGGTCTTACATGGAATTCAGAACAAGGTATGGGACTAAGGTCTCAATCAAAGTCAAATCCATGGCATAATTCTATATTGAACCCCATCAGCCAGATAACATAAACCTTAATTGTGCCATCCTTGATGAGGATGAGTTTACAATTAGTCAAGCGCTGAACACTCATCCTAAAGAAGTTCCAAACTTGTTCTTGGATGAGTTATGGGGAGATAACCAATTTTTTAACCCTTTGGAGGGTGTCGAGGAAAGAGACATGGGTGTCTCTCTGCTCAATGAAGAGAATCAACCCATGTCTTCCCTCATTAAACCTAAAGAAGACCCCAATGGTTTATGGAAATTGTTCTTTGATGGCTCAAGGAGCAAAAATGGTGTAGGTGTTGGGGAAATGTTGATTTCACCCTCAAGTAATAAGATTTTCTCTTCCTATAGGTTCAATTTTAGTTTCTCTTCAAATGCAGCAAAATATGAAGTCTTGATCCATGGCCTTCAATGGGCTAATAAAAAAGGAATCAAACCAATACAAGTTTATGGGTACAGCGAGCTCATAGTAAACCAAGTCAGAGGCCTGAACATTAAAAATAATTCTTTGAGGAGGTCCTACAAAAATTGAGTGTGGGACTTAATTGAATATTTTGAGGCCTTTGACATTCAAGATATCCCAAGAAATCAAAACCAACATGCTGATAGGCTGGCAGCCGTGGGAGCTCAATTTGACATTCCAAGTGACCTAAAAGAAGGTAAGGTTTAGCCACATGTCAAGGTGGTGGTGAGGCCATTAGTGTCGAATAATGAAGCTCACTGGTAGGTTTTTGAGAGTGACAAGCAAATTTCTTGTTTCTTACAGTAGGAAGTTGAGTTTTCCTCTTCAATCAAGCCAAATTGTAGAATCAATATGAGGATCAGATTGTTCAACTAAAGTTGAAAAAACTTCCTAAGGGGTTGGTCACCCTTGAAGGAATTTTCAATGAGGGATACCATATGAGGAAAGGTAAGGCAATAATATCAACTGATAAAGAAAACTATGAGAGAGTCCTCATCTTCAAGTACAAGTTTCTCAATCTTGGGAAGGTAAGTAGCAGGTCTAAAAGGCATGTCTTCATTAAACTTTTTAAAAAGCTTTTAGATATTTTTGCTTGGGATTATAGTGACCTAAAGGGTTTTGATCCTAAGTTAGCTCAACATACCATAGAGTTGTAGGCCAATGCCAAGCACGTAAGGCAGAAGCAAAGGCCGATCAACCCCAAGATAGAAGAGCTTATGAGGAAAGAGTTAACCAAATTGATTGAGTCTAAGATCATCTTTCCCATCAAACACTCATCATGGGTAGCCAACTTAGTGCCTGCAAGAAAAAAGAGTGGTGAGTTTAGGCTTTGTGTGGACTTCAGAGATTTGAACAAATTATGTTTGAAGGATCACTTCCCTCTGCCATCCATGGAGCAACTTTTCCAATTAGTTGTAGGATCAAAATGCTTCTCTCTATTGCATGGATTTTTTGGCTACAACCAAGTCTGGTTGAAAGATGAAGATCGGTACAAGACTACCTTCACCACCAAATGGGGCATGTATGCATAACAAAAGATGCCCTTTGGTCTATCAAATGTTGGCACAAATTTCCAAAGAGCCATAGACATGGCTTTCTAGGGGCTGCTAAACCAAATGGTCGTGGTATACTTGGATGACATCATAATTTTCTCCAAAAATGCTAGCAAGCATATGGACCACCTGAGGTTGATTTTCAAAAGGTGCAGAGAGTATGGGATTTCATTGAACCCCAAGAAGTGCATGTTTGTCATGCATGAAGGTACGCTATTGGGCCACATCATCTCAAAAGAAGGGATTTTCATTGATCTTAAGAGAATAAGTGCCATCTTGGCCTTATGATTAACCAATCATAAGAAGAGACTCTAAAGTTTCCTCAGAAAGATCAACTTTCTGAGAAGATTTATCCCCAGTTTCACAAGTTTAGTCAAGCCAATCACTGCTATGCTAAAAAAAACCAAGTGTTCACTTGGTTAAATGAAGGTAAGTCAACATTTGAGGCTATCAAGAAAGCCATCACTCAAGCACCCACAATTATGAATCCTGATTTCTCAAAGGATTTCATATTGTATGTTTTTGCCAACATTGATAATATATCAGCTATGTTGATGCAAAGAAATGGTGAAGGACATGAATAGCCATTAACATTGTTTAGTCAAGGGCTTGAAGAGTATGAGGTAAGGTATACCTTTGTAGAAAAGCAAGTCCTTGCGACAGTAAGGATCCTCAAGAAGTTTAGGCCAATACTATCCAACAACAAGGTCCACCTTATGGTGTCTCATCCTGGAGTAAGAGACTTCCTTATTAACAAGGATTTGAGTGAGAAAAGAGCTGGTTAGATTACTAAAGTCATGGAGTATGATGTGAATATCAAGGTCACTAAACTAGTAAGAGGTAAAGGCTTATGTGAGCATATGGTTGATGACCTTCATGAAGATAAAGAGGTCATCTTGGTAACATAAGATAACCTACAAATAGATGCACCTCCACCTCGCACTAGTTGGCTCCATGATATGACATACTTTTTGCTAATAGGTGAGTGCTCTCAAGGTATGGACAAAGCAAAAAAAAGGTATTTCAGACTTTAGTCCATACCTTATGCTTTAGTTGACAGAGTATTGTTCAAAAGAGACCTCAATGGAGTGCTCTTGAGGTTCATAGATGATGATCAAGTAGCCAATCTTTTGGAGCATTTCCATGATGGGCCTGTAGGAGGTCATTTTGCTCCAAGGACTATTGCAACAAAGATCATGAGGGAGGTCCATCCACTATCATATATGATAATGTTTTGGCTTTCTTTGGTTTAAAAACAAGTGAATGGGCCCTCAAGATGGGCATCTACCTTAGCACCTTCTCAAATTATTATCCTCAAAGAAACATACTGGCTAAGTCCACAAATAAAAATTTGTTGAGGATTATCAAGAGGACCATGTAGGAGAATCAAAGGATGTGGCACACCAAGTTGAAGACAACCTTGTGGGCTAATCAGGTAACTCCTAAAATTTCTATTGGAAATTCTTCATATGTTTTAGTAAATGGAAGGGAGGCCAAGTTACCCATTTCTCTTGAGCTACCCACATTAGAACTAGACCATCAGCTGGAGCTACTGGAAGATGAACCGATGAATGTGAGATTGGTAGAACTCACAGAGACTGAGGAGACAAGGGACCTTATAATGAAGACACTAGAGGCAAATCAAGATTAGATCAAAAAGGCTTTTGACAAGAGAGCTACAATAAGTACTTTCAAGGAGGGAGACCTGGTTCTCAAATGGGATTCAAAAAGGGCCAAACTAGGCAACCATACCAAGTTTGATAGCTTGTGGAGTGGCCCTTATGTGATCCATGAACACAAACAACATAACGCTTTTTAGCTTGCCCACTAGATGGGGAGGTATTACCCATCCCAGTTAATGGGATTCATCTAAAGACTTGCTATTAAAGGAGTTTTTAGTCATTGTATATATATTGTACTTTTTGTATAGTTTTTCATGTTTTCTTCTAAGTGCCTTGTGCACATCCATTTTAGTTGTGTTTTCCCTTTCGTTAATGTCTTGGGCATAGTTTGTTTCATTTCAGTTATTCTTGTTTCTTTAGGGGAAATTTCCAAATAGAGCTAGCCTTGTACAAAAGCAATGACTCCATGTCTAATGGATCGAATGAAGCAAATGAGCTGGGTTCTCAAGCATAGCAGGCATGCTTCCCTGCAAGTCGCCAAAAATGTTGGCCATTTTTGGCCCACATATCAAATTTTGTCTAAGTATGAAAAGGGGAGCTTTTAAACAAGAAAATGGCAAGTCTTTGGGAGGATTTTGGGTTTTTTATCAATGATAACTTTGAGTTTCTGAGGGCACAGTGCAAATCAGGTTTCCAATAGTGCTTGACTTCTAAATGTTTTATAAATAGAAGTAATTCAAGTTTACAAACCTAAATTACTCATGGATAGTGTATTTATGTTTCTCCAAGAAGCACTACTTGATTACATCATAAGTTGTGAGCAATTAGAAGCCCAAAATAAGTAAAAGGGCTTGACAAACCTGATTTGGTCTTGAAAAATAGTGCTTCTTAGGTTCTTTAAGGGACAAGTCCATTTCAAAAAACTTGAAGGTCACTTTCATAAATTCAAAGGGCCTTTTCCTTCTCTAAGTGGAGAGTTACAAGTTTCCCAAAGGGTATGTTACCCTTCAAAAGGTGTTGACTATATGGATTGCACCCTTGAAAGAAGGCTGGGCTTCTCTCTTCTTCACGGCACAATGGAGACTCCCCTCTTGTTGTGGGTCTAGCAAAATTGAGTAGAGAATCTCTAGATAAGGGCTAGGTCCCTTTGATGCATCTTTGAGGTCTTTTACTACTACTACTAATAATGGGGGGGGTGAAAAGGGAGAAGGATATAACCAAAACAAAACCTATCTAAACAGTGATGCACCAAAAAATGATTGATCTACTTAGCTTTGACATACACTTTACACCAAGAACAAGTTGATATACACTTGAGAAACTCTTCTGCATCATTATTTCAATAAGGGGTCCTAGAGATACAGGGAGGAAGAACTACCAGAGGCATTCTAAGACACACTATGGCAGCCTATTCATATTGCCTATACTCTATAATGGACACTTCTTACTGACCTGCAAAAGAAGAACTCGTAATACACTAGACATGTTGGAATCATTTTGTGAAAGCATGAAATAAAATGACTTAACATAAGACAAAACCATAGACATATGCAAAATTGTAAACTCAAATAGAGGTAAAAAATGTTGTCTTGATTCAAGGTATAATCCTACAGGGCTTTGCCATACAAGCTAAGAGATATCTTCCTCTCTTGAGAGGTTACAATATATAGCATAAAGAGAAAGATTTTTGGTGCCTTTCAACACCAGTAGCCCATACTACGTTAAACACCTAGGGGGGAGGAAATTGATCATGATGGTGTCATCCTTCTAGAAAGCCTTGAAATAACCATGTTGTAGATGTCACAGGTCTTGAATTTGGTGTTTAACCTGTATTAATATCACCACAAAAGCATGGGTCATATTAAGTGTTACTACAAAAACATGGGTCACTACAATAACTTCCTATGCTGATGCTTATTTATTTTGTTCCCTCTTTCCTTGCTATTTCTTGTCTCTTTCTAGCAATTTTGAGCTCTTGAGCTACTCCTCTCATCTTTTACCACCTGGGCTATTCTGTTATTTTCTACACTTGACTTATGTGTGTGTGGTCATGCTTTCACTATTTTGTTCCCTCTTTCCTTGCTATTTATAGAAATTTTGAGCTCTCGAGCTACTCCTCTCATCTTTTTTTGGCTCCTCGAGCTCCTTTCTCAATGGGGCACTAAGTTTACTCGGGTCTACACCATGAGCCTTCAACCGCTTATCGTGAAGGCATTAGTCCTTTGGTTTCTCCTTAACGACTGATGCATCCTATTAAAAATTGATGTCTATGGGCCTATCACTATTCAAAAACCAAATGATTATTTCATCATCATAAATTTGACATCTGCAAGCCCGTCACCATTTGAAAGCCAACAGTTAGTTTGCTGCCTTGAATTTGAGATCTTCGGGCCCGTCACCCCTCTGGAAATTTCTTTAACTTTCTACAACTTAACCTTTGACCTTTTACAATTCCTTCAGCCCTTTGCAATTTCTTTGGCCTTTTGTAATTTCTTCAGCCTTTTATAATTTCTTTCTTTTCGGAGGGAAGGTGTCCCTTCGAAGCTTGGAAAAGGTCCCCTTTTTGGTAGCAGAGAGTCCCCCACAAGGGCACTTTCCCTTCAAGTTCCTTCAAGCTACCTTGGTCTTCTTAATTCATTCAATTCTAGCTCAGGGTTTGCCTCCTCTTCCACATGAGTTTAACCATCAGCCTTTCACTTCATCCCTTCTCAAGGAGGAACCTTTTTTGAAAGAGGCAAGTGAAGAAGAGAGGATCTAATTCGTGGCTGATCGAGAAGCTCTCATGGATGCCAATGAAGATGAAACCATCATAGATGCTCCTTTTGAAGACATCATCAACAAAGGAGAAGACACAAGTCATGCATACATGTGGATGTTCCAACAATATGAAGAAGAGGTTGACAAACTTTATCTGTCAATAATGGATGATGAGGAAAGTAAGCATGGTGAGCTCTCTCCCCCTTGTTTGATGAACTTTATTGTTTCTTTGATGAGGAGAATGACCATGCCATGGAACCCGAGTTGGAGGAGGATCAGGAGGATGTATTTGAACAACTAGAGACTCTAGTTTTTGAGCAAGAAAAGGAGAGGCCTATCCATCTTGATGAAAGCTTTGAAGAAGAGAGCCTTGAGCAAGAAGGTGATGTTCTATGGGATGAGCATGTAGTTTGTGATCTAATTTCAAACATCACAATAGTCACCCTTGTTTAAAAAAGCCATGATGAAGCAGAAGATAAGTTTGACAGTCTCTTCAATGAGGCAGAAGGTAACAAGTCAATCCATGATTCATACCAAGGGGGATATGAGCTAGATGATCCCTATGATGATGAACTAGCAGCCATTGACTTCTTGGTGAGATACACTAGCATGAGGCAAGCTTCCAAGAGCAAGATGAATGCATATATGTCAGAAGCATGTTTGACCCTAATTCATTTGGATATAAGCCAATCAAGGTGGTAGACAAGAAGAGTAAGCCACCAAGTCTCCATTCCATTCAACCACTTGCCTAGCACCATAAGTTTTCTTGCCATGAAGGAGAATTAATAATTTTTCCCTTTGATCCAGGAGGGAGGCAAATATATCTAGTTAGCTGTACATAGTATTTTGCTTTTAGTTGTCTTTGTTTTCCCTAAGTGCTGTTTGCACAGGTGTAGTGTTTTTTTAGCCTTTATTGTGTGTGGTTTCCTTTGTGTTTAAGATAAATCTTTGTTGGTTCATAGGTCTTTAGAAGGATATTGCCAACTTTTCAAGCTACATCTTGACTCCATGCCCAATGGACTTTGAGGCTACCAGTCTTCTTTAGCATAACAGCCATGCTTCCCCTGAGAATCACCAAATTTGTTGACCATTTTGGTCCTGCAAGCTAAAAAATTGGTCTCCTTCTTTCCATACTGTCCTGAGCCATCAATCTTGGATGTATTCCCCCTACTGCAATTATGCCATTTCCCTTTGTAGTAGACCTATGCTTTAAAGATCTAAGTGACTTGAGATTTGTAGATGTTTCAAGTTGATCCAAAGGTTTACAAACTAGACCATTCCAATAGGCTGTGGAGGGAAATTATAGACCCAAAGGTGCCCTTGCAGAGGGCAGAAAGCACCTTCGAGAAAATGAAAAGGCTGAAGGGAAGGTTTCCTTCAGAAAAGAGATCAAGGCAAAGGATTTATTTAGACTTTTTGTGTGAAAGAAATCCATGGTAAAAAGGCCAAGGTCCTTCAGACAAAATGTCTGAAGGAAAATACAAGGAAGGGACAAAGGCAAATTCCTTCTGACAAAATCCCGAAGGACTTCCTTCAGAATTTTTGTCCAAAGGAATTTGTTCAAAGAAAAAGACCAAAAGAACAAAGGGCTGAGACTTTAAAGGGAGGATTTCATTTTGATAAAATGTCTGAAGAAATTGCTTTGAACATTTTGTCTAAAGGAATTCAGAAAATAAGGAAGCCTAAAGGATCCTGAAGACAAGTGCCCTTGTGAAGGGCTCTCAGCAACCAAAAGAGGACATTTTCCAAGCTCCAAAGGGACACCTTCCCTTCGAGAAGATTCAATGGCATAGGCCTAATAGAATTCAAAGGGCCATAAGACTCGAGGGAAACTCAGCAACCCATCAAGAAAGGAGCCCGAAGAGCTATCAAAAGACAAAAAGATAGCCTGAGAGCTGAGTTTCCAGGAAAGAGACAAAAAATAGTGAAAGTGCGACCATGCACACATAAGTCAAGCAGAGAAAAAGAATAGAATATCTTAGGTGGAAAAAAAAGCATAAGTATAGGAAGTTATTGCAGTGACCCATGATTTTGCAGTAACACTTAATACAACATGCTTTTGCAGTGATATTAACATGGGTTAAGCACCAAAGTTAAGACCTGTGACATCTACAACATGGTTATTTCAAGGCTTTATAGAAGGATGACACCAACATGATCAATTTCCTCCCTCTAGGTGTTCAATGTAGCATGGGATACTGGTGCTGGAAGGCACTAGAAGTCTTTCTCTTTATGCTATATATTGTAACCTCTCAAGAGAGGAAGATATCTCTCAGCTTGTATGGTGAATCCCTACATGATTTTACCTTGAATCAAAACATAACATTTTTAACCTCTATTTGAATTCACTTTTGCATATGTCTATGGTTTTTTCTTATGTTAAGTCATTTTATTTCATGCTTTCACAGAATAATTCCAGCATGTCTTGTGTATTGTGAATTCTTCTTTCACAAGTCAGTAAGAAATGTCCATTGCAGAGTATAGGCAATGTGAACAGGATGCCATAGTATGTCTTAGAATGCCTCTAGTAGTTCTTCATCCCTGTATCTCTAGGACCCCTTATTGAAATAATGATGCAGAAGAGTTTCTCATTTCAAATGAAGTGTATATTAGCTTGTTCTTTGTGTAAAGTGTCTGTCAAAGCTAAGTAGATCAATCATTTTTTGGTGCATCACTATTTAGATAAGTTTTGTTTCAATTATATCCTTCTCCCTTTCCCCCCCCCCCATTATTATTAGTAGTAGTAAAAGACTTTAGAGATGCATCAAAGGGAGCTAGCCGTTATCTAGATATTCTCCCCCTAGTTTTGCCAAACCCACAGCAAGAGGGGAGTCTCCATTGTGTCGTATGGAAGAGAGATGCCCGGCCTTCTTTGTGATCTCATTTCATACATCATAGTTTTTGGCACGCCTGGTGGGACTCATTTTAATGCTCATAAAAGTTCTAGGATTGGTGTTGGCCTTGTTACAACAAGAATGAACCACTAATCCAGCATCTGACTTTTAATCAGGTGATTGTGGGATAGTTTGTGTAAGGAGTTAAAGTATTTTTTCATGTGTTCTTCAACCAATCAACATTTAGAGGCATTTCAACCAATACCAATGGTGAATCTAAGTTGAATCAACTGGTTAAGTAGTCCTGGTACCATCAAGACATCACATTTTGGTATGTATAATCCCATTGCTTAGCAACATGGACCTTGTTTTCCTTCATATAACTTTGATCAAGCTCAGGTTGTTCATGGCATCACCTCAAGCAGCTCTCTTGGTTTCCCTTCTCCTAGTGTAAAGGAAGTAATGCTAGAGTTTGAAAAGCAAGTGATGGAGATAAACAGATTGGAGGAGCAAAATAGATATCAACAAGAGCTTATGTACAAAGAGGAGTGCTTGTTTAGGCAAGCCCAGGCCTTGTAATCCATGAAGGAGGAAGTAGTAAAATGGGAGAGTCCATCCATTCAAGGCAATCAACCCTGTGTGCCTTATCCCATTCCAAAGTAGCCTCCTTCTATTCTAAAGAAAGCCCCCTCTTATGCACCAAATCCTTTCTACCAGATAGCACTTGCTCACTCTAGCTCATCTGATGCAGTAACCACTCCTGATCTTAATCCCTTGCACCTATCTTTCCAACATCAAAGGGAATAAGAGAAACCTCTCATGGAGACTAACCTTCTCAATTCCTTAGGTTGTGAATCCTCCTTTGAAGGGAATACCATGAAACAACACGTACCTCTACAAGAAATTCTTCTTGTGCATCAATAGTTTCTTCCTTGTTTTCCTCAACCTCCTCAAGTCTTTCAACATGATGTCAAGATTCCAAGTTGGAGGAGGGAATACCATGAACCATCTTAGGGCCTTAGAAATGATGAAGCTAACCCTACTCGTGGTGGTCCTCATGACCTCTAAGAAAGGCTCTTCCAAGAGAATATAGCTAGGCAAATTGTAGAGTTGGAGTCCATAATGAGATTCCTCTACCAGGATGTGATGGATGGTTTAGGCCAAACAACAAATTTCATATCTGAACACACTCCATCTACACTCCTTCAAGATAGCTATCAAGCCACATCTGATATAGAGGAAGTGTTGGCTAAATGGAAGGAGGAGAATCATTTGATTCTAGCTTAGGGTTTGCCTCCTCTTCCACATAAGTTTAACCATCATCCTTCCACTTCATCCCTTCTCAAGGAGGAACCTTTTTTGAAAGAGGCAAGTGAATAAGAGAGGATCCAATTCGTGGCTGATTGAGAAGCTCTCATGGATGGTAATGAGGATGAAACCATAATGGATGTTCTTTTTGAAGACATCATCAACAAAGGAGAAGACACAGGTCATGCATACATGTGAATGTTCCAACAATATGAAGAAGAAGTTGGCAAACTTTATCTATCAACAATGGATGATGAGGAAAGTAAGCATGGTGAGCTCTCTCCCCCTTGTTTGATAAACATCCTTGTTGCTTTGATGAGGAGAATGACCATGCCATGGAACCTGAGTTGGAGGAGGATCAGGAGGATGTCTTTGAATAACTAGAGACTCTAGTTTTTGAGTAAGAAAAGGAGAGGCCTGTCCATCTTGATGAAAGCTTTAAAGAAGAGAGCCTTGAGCAAGAAGGTGGTGTTCTTTGGGATGAACAAGCAGTTTGTGATCTTATTTTAGACATCACAAGAGTCACCCTTCTTTAAGAAAGCCATGATGAAGTAGAAGATAAGTTTGATAGTCTCTTCAATGAGGTAGAAGGGAACAAGTTGATCCATGATGCATATCAACGGGGTTATGAGCTAGATGATCCATATGGTGATGAACTAGCAGCGATTGACTTCTTGGTGAGATACACTATCATGAAAGGCTAGAATGAGGCAAGCTTCCAAGAGAAAGATGAATGCATATATGTTGGAAGCATGTTTGACCTTGATTCATTTAGATATAAACCAATCAAGGTGGCAGACAAAAAGTGCAAGTCACCAAGTCTCCATTGTGCCACGTGGAAGAGAGAATCCCAACTTTTTTTCAAGGGTGCAATCCACAGCGTCAATAGAAGGACCATTTCAAAATTTCTAAAGGGTATCTTTCCCTTTGTGAGGATCATTCATGGAAGTCTGAAGGGACATGCAGGAAGTCTAAAGGGACATGTAGGAAGCCCGAAGGGTTTTCCACCCTTCAAAAAAGTCCATTTTGAAAAGTATGAAAGGTAATTTTCGAAGGAAGAAAGCAAGAAGGAAGCTTTGGACAAGGATATTTGCCCAAAATAAAAGGCCAAAGGAATTCCTCTGAAGGAATTTCTTTAGAAGAAAAGCTTGAGACCAAGTGTCCAAAGGAAATAACAGGCCAACAAATGTCAAAATCAGGATAAGTGACTAGCCATTGGAAGTAATCGAGTTTAAAAAGCCCAAAGTCTTCAGGCTTGGAAATGAAAAAGTGAGAAGACTTTAATATGGACAAGTCTAAATTAAGTGAGCTTGAGAAACCCAAATTACTCTACCTAGAGTAAATCAAGTTTCTCCCAAGTATTTTACTTAAAAGGCTTTATAAGTAAAGAATTTGGGAAAGTCTTAAATTGGAGAGATCAAAGAACCTAAATTACTTTGCATAGAGTAAATCGGGATTCTTCAAGTGCTTGACTTAAGCTTAGTCCAACAACATGAGACTCATGATGTAACGAATGAAAGGCTACCATGTGGCATAAACTAGAGTAGAAAGGGCCAATCAGTAAAGGACAAGTGGCAAAGGATGACCAATAAGCACAGGAGAGTACAAGCAGCTAGTAGTTGGAAATTATGAAGGCTCTCATCTGCCATAGTTCATTCAATACAATCATCATTCGATGATTAAATGTAGCATGGCTAAAATACATGGAAACTTGCATCCTTTCAACAGGGTGCATAAAGAGAAAGAATCCACATGAATCTTGAAGACAGAGATTAAATGTGTCATACCAAGAAGAGACATTCTAGCTGCTCACAACATGGCTTCTCAGATGTTTCAAAGATAAACTTAAAGATGGGAGGGGATCGAGGGGATTGGTTAGTGATCCTGAGCAGCACATTTAAGGACAATAAGGAAGTACAACATTAGAGTCCCAGCCATCAGTGACTTCTTCTTTCTTCCCCTTCTCTCTTCCTTCTTTTTTATATAAATAAAGGCCTTGGAGCCAAGCAAATCATCCCCGGATTGGTGATATAACTACTCTATAGAAATCACTTTATAAAAGACTCTTTTGAAGAAATACAGGGAAGAATTTTCTATTTTTTCTTAAAAAAGGTGTGCACATTTGGTTTCATTTGTAGAATGTATGATTGTCATTCATCCCCTGTGATTTTTTCCAGCACCTTGCTTTTTATCCTTTCAGTTTTGTGCAGGATTGCATGAAGTGTTTGTGTGTTGAGATCTCTTTGATGTGTTACCAGTTCATAGTGTCTCTCATAGACCTATTTTTGTTATCCTTCAAAGTGCAAGGCTTCCCTTCAACCTCCATGCAAAAATCTCCATGCCTATGGCCTTGAGTTAGAACTAGAATACCATGTGTCATGTTTAGGTTCATCAGTAGTTGGCTCTTTTCATAGACCAAGTGGATCACTAATTTTTGGTGAATCAACTACCTTAGCTTAGATTTTATTTTTAGTCATCCTCCTACCCATTTTCCTTAGCTAATAGTATATTTTAGTGTGAGATCAAGAGCTAAAGTGAAGCACCTAAGGAACTAGCCTCATAAAAAAACCTAGAGGTTCAACCTCACAATAGGATACCTACATCCTGAGGTTGTCCCCATGCTTGTAGTTGGAAGTGAAGGATCCTAAAGAAATCTCTCACAAGGGTAAAATTTCAAGATATAATAAGCTCCTTAATTACAACCTCCAATAGTGGTTCAACAAGCCATACCTCTTTGATATCTATGGTGTCCTCAGTAGGACTGGGCTTGTTCTTTATTTCATGTTTTTGGGGCTCATCAAGAAGCTCATAGCCCATTCCAAAGATCTAAAACAAGTCCATATCTACAATGAACTCTTGAGGTGGTAGATTTGAAAGGCTTCCCACTCCATTTCCTTTGGTTTGCTTGACAAGGTTGCCCTCTTTGGATGCAAACAGGTCATAATTGCCTTGGAGAAGAACATAGCTAGCCCTCAAGATCTCAAGTAAGTCCTCAAATGAGACTTTTGACTAATTGGAAACCTCTAACTACTCCACAAGTTCATAAGTTTGATCAATTATTTCATTCATCTCCTCACCCTTTTTACAACATGACAGTTCATTCAAGGAAGTGGCAGCCTCGACTCCCTCATTTTCAACATAAGGTGGTAGCTTTGAATCCTCAATGGTGCACTCTAATTTATGCACAACTGTAAAAGAGTCTTTAATAAGCTCTCCATTCAAGAAAGCTGATTTGATCTTTTATTCACCAAGGGGGGTCCCTATGGTGATTTATTCCTCATAGTTACTCATGACATCCTCTTTATCAACCTTTTTAGATGTATCTTCTTGGTTTGCTTCATAGAGAAGAGGCTCCTTCTGAAGGAGTGTCATAACAAAGCCTTGAAAATACTCAACAAGGTGAGAAAGGTTCAAGGGAGCTACCATAGGTTCTTGAAGTTGTTCTACTTGGATCACCTTCACCTCCTCTTCCTGATTCTTTACTTTTTGGATGGCTCTTCATGAAGGAAAGGCTTTGGGATTTTGAGGGGAAATAAGTGAAGGCTACAGGGTCTCTTGTCTAACTTCAAGAATCACCACCTCCTCCTCTTTTTTCATACTGCTTTGAATGGATTTCCAATATGGAAAATCTAAAAGTTCTCCTTTGATCTTTTGCTTCTACTTCTCTTCCTGATTTTTTGTCCTCAGCTCTAACTCTTTGATTTGCTTCGCTATATTCTCTTGAAATAGATCCTCTTTAAATTGGTTAGGAACACAAGAGGGATCTTGAAGAGGGATGAAATATGTTTGTAGAGGTTCATATTCTTCCTTAACCTAGATCCTCAAATCTAGATTTGTTTCATTTTGCTTATCCCATGACTTCACCACTTGATTCTGGCTTGGAACCTTAAAGGACTTCATAAGGGTTTCTTGAGGAAGAAAGGAATCTTTAATCTCAATAGTAGGCTATTCCACAATAATTCCTTTTTCTTTTTAGTGGTTCTCCTGAACCGAATTCTAGGAAGGGAAAGTTTCACAAACATATGAAGAACTCAAAAAACTCAAAGGGGCACTTGGAATGGTCTGCTGAGGAGGAATGGATGGCACATAAGAAGACTGAAGTGACACATAGGTAGGCACAAAAGCTTGACAAGGTTGCCCCTACTATTCCTTAAGTCCTTTCAACTTGTCCTCAATGCTTTGAATGTAACCGCCTATATCCAACATGTCACCTTTGAGATTTTTCCAATTTGCTCTCTCAATAGGGGCCCATTCTACTTTTATTTTCTATAATGAGTCCCTCACATAATGGATCTGGTGAGTAGGAACATCTTGACCATAACATTTTTGTGAGCACACTTCTAGAGTATGCTTGTCAACGCTTACTAAATTTTGCTTCAATACTGGTATAGATGGCTCATGATAGGGTGGATGAAGAGCAACATAATGATAGGCTTGCTATCCATAAGAAGGACAAGGGAAATATTCTTGTATAAATGAATCATGAGGAACTTGCCAAGGTTCCTCGTAGCTTTGATAGGGTTCTTGATAGGGTGGATGAAGCTCATATGGATTATAAAGAACTTGCCAACGTTATTGATAAAGAGATGGATAATAGGCTATCCACCATAGCTATTCATATTAGCCTCATATGTCAAATGAGGTGCAAGAGCTATTTAAAAGTTTGCAATCAGACATACTTAGTTTACTCATAACCTAAAACTTTGATTTGGAGTCACCATTGGTGCTAACTACTTGCTTCCACAAACTGATCAGAGGAAAGACACACCAAGATCTTCCTCTTCAAATAATGATGATGAGACACTTGGGCTAATTTAAACCAACTGATAAATGCTCAGAGTCACCATTGATGTTTATTGAATGCCTCCAAAGGCTGATATGCATAAGAATAACACCAAAAATTCTTCTACTACTTTGGACCTTGAGTCCCACCAGGCGTGTCAAAAGCTATTCTAACAGAATTTTACCCTTGTGGGAGAGTTTTTTAGGCTCTCTCACTTCCAACGACAAGCATGGGAACAACCTCAGGCTATGGGTATCCTGTAGCGAGGTTGAACCTCTGAAGTAGGTTGGTTCCTCTTTGATACTCACTTAAACTAAAAACTAAACTAATGCTTCACAAGGAAAAGGGTTAGAAAGGGGATAAGGACTCCTAAAAAAGCTAACTAGGTGATGCACCAAAGTAAAATGAACATTCATCCATGCTTGAACCCACACTAGATTAGTCATAAGACAACTATGGATTACACAATATTGATATCAAGTTAACACACTAGAAAAGGTTCAAGTAGAACACTAATCTAGACCTATAAGAGCTTGAAAATACATTAAAGAGGCAAGCAGAAGGATGATAGACTAGGAATAATATCCTTCATGAATCTACCAAGCACAAACATACTAAGGCACTACTCAATGACAAGAGATAGGCAAAGAAATCATCTTATTACATCAAGAGGTAGTTCTTAGAATAGGATTGACAAGGTCAATCCTAATCAAGCAGAGCATACTTTTCAGTATCTCAATAAATGTCTGTCTCCTAGAAAGATGAAAAAGTCTAAAAACTATGAACCATTACCATGGCTTGAAAACTTGTATATATAGAAGGGGACAAGGGAGAAGATGGACTTACATGGAAGAACAAAAAGAGAAAGTCCTCGATGATTGACACCAATGCTTATTCTACTCAAGCTCTTTGCATTCAAAGCATGAAAATAATTTGACCAGTAGATGAACCATCCAATAGTGGTTCAATAGGGCATACCTCTTTGATTTCTATGGTGTCTTTGGTAAGACTGCGCTTTTTCTTTATTTAATGTTTTTTGGGCTCATCAAGGAGCTCATAACCCATTTTGAAGATCTGAAACAAGTCCATATCTATAATGAACTCTTGAGGTGGAAGAATTGAAAGGTTGCCCACTCCATCCCCTTTGGTCTACTTGACAAGGTTTCCCTCCTTGGATGCAACTAGATCATAATTGCCTTGGATAAGAACATAGCTAGCTCTCAAGATCTCAAAAAAATCCTCAAATGAGGCTTTTGACTGATTGGTAACCTCTGGCTACTCCATGAGTTCATCAGTTTGATCATCTATTTCATTCATCTCCTCACCCTTTTTACAACATGACAGTTTATTCAAGGAAGTAATAGCTTTGACCCCCTCATTTTTAACATAAGGTGGTATCTTTGAATCCTCAATGGTGCACTTGAATTTATGCACAACTACAAAAGAGTCTTCAATAAGCTCTCCTTCATTCAAGAAAGCTGACTTGATCTTTTTTTCACCAAGGGGGGTCCCTATGGTGATTTCTTACTCATAGTTACTCATGGCATCCTCTTTATCAACCTTTTTTGATGTGTCTTCTTGGTTCACTTCACAAAGAAGAGGCTCCTTCTCAAGGAGTAGCATAACATATCTTTGAAAATACTCAATAGGGTGAGAAAGGTTCAAGGAAGCTACCATAAGTTCCTAAAGTTGTTCCACTTGGATCACATTCACCCCCTCTACCTGATTCTTTGTTTTTTGGATGGCTCTCCATGAAGGAAAGGCTTTGGGCTTTTGAAGGGAAAGAAGTGAAGGCTACAAGGTCTGTTGTCTAGCTTCAAGAATCACCGCCTCCTCTTTTTTCATACCGCTTTGAATGGATTTCCAAGATGGAAAAGCCAAAAGTTCTCCTTTGATTTTCTACTTCTGCTTCTCTTCCTGATTCTTTGTCCTCAGCTCTAGCTCTTTGATTTTCTTCGCTATATTCTCTTGATATAGCTCCTCTTTAAGGTGGTTAGGAACACAAGAGGGATCTTGAAGAGGGATGAGGGATGTTTGCAGAGGTTCAAATTCTTCCTTAACCTAGATCCTCAAATCTGGATTTGTTTCATTTTACTTATCCCAGGACTTCACCACTTGATTCCAGCTTGGAACCTTGATGGACTCAAGGTTTTCTTGAGGAAGAAAGGAGTCTAGAATCTCAATAGTAGGTTGTTCCACAACAATTCCTTTTTCTTTTTGGTGGTTCTCTTGAATCAAATTCCAAGAAGGGAAAGTCTGAGAAACATATGAAGAACTTGGAAAACTCAAACGAGCACTTAGAATGGTCTGTTGAGGAGGAATGGATGGCACATATGAAGATTGAGGTGGTGCATAGGTAGGCACAAAAAGTTGGTGAGGTTTCCCCTATTATTCCTCAAGTATTTTCATCTTGTCCTCAATTCTCTAAATGTAACTGCCTATATCCAACATGTCACCTGTGATATTTTTCCAATTTGCTCTCTCAATAGGGGCCCATTCTAATTTTATTTTCTGTAATGAGTCCCTCACATAATGGATCTAGTGAGTAGAGACATCTTGACCATAACACTTTTGTAAGCACACTTCTAGAGTATGATTTTCAAGGCTTACTAAAGTTTGCTTCAATTTTCGTATAGATGGCTCATGATAGGGAAAATGAGGAGCAACATTATGATAGGCTTACTATCCATAGGAAGGACCAGGGTAATATTCTTGTATAAATGGATCATGGGAACTTGCCAAGGTTCCTGATAGCTTTGATAAGGTTCTTGATAGGGTGGATGAAGCTCATATGGATTATGAAGAACTTGCCAAGGTTATTGATAAAGAGATGGATAATAAGGATATTCACCATAGCTATTCATATTAGTCTCATATGTCAAATGAGGTTCATGATCTATTTAAAAATCTATAATGAGACATACCTAGTCTACTCATAACTAGAAGCTTTGATTTGGAGTCACCATTGGTGCTAACTACTTGCTTCCACAAACTGATCAGAAGAAAGACACACCAAGATCTTCCTCTTTAGATAATGATGATGAGGTGTTTGGACTGATTTAAACTAGCTGATAAATGCTCAGATTTGTCATTGATGTTTTTTGAATGCCTCTAAAAGCTGATATGTAGAAGAACAACACCAAAAATCCTTCTACTGCTTTGAACTTTGAGTCCCATCGAGCATGCCAAAAATTATTGTAACATGGAATTACACCCTTGTGGGAGAGTTTTTTGGGCTCTCTCACTTCTAGCTACAAGCATGATAACAACATTAGGCTATGGGTATCCTGTAGTGAGGTTGAACCTTTGGAGTAGGCCGGTTCCTCTTTGATGCTCACCTAAACTAAAAGCTAAACTAATGTTTCACAGGGAAAAGGATTAGAAAGGGGATAATGGATCCTAATAAAGCTAACCAGGTGATGCACCAAAGTAAAATGAACACTCATCCATGCTTGATCCCACACTATATCAATCATAAGACAACTATGGCATATACAATCTTGAGATCAAGTTAACACACTGGAAAAGGTTTAGGTAGAACACTAATCTAGACCTACAAGAGCTTGAAAATACATTAAAGAGGCAAGAAGAAGGCTATTAGATTAGGAAGAATATCCTTCATGAATCCACCAAGCACAAACATACTAAGGCACTAATCAATGACAAGAGATAGACAAAGAAATCATCTCATTACATCAAGAGGTAGTTCTTAGAATAGGCTTGATAGGGTTGATTCTAATCAAGCAGAGCATACTTTGCAGTGTCTTAATGAATGTCCATCTCCCAGAAAGATAAAAAAGTCTAAAAATTAAGAACCATTACCATGGCTTGAAAGCCCATATATATATAAGGGGACAAGAGAGAAGAGGGATTTGTAGGGTAGAACAAAAAGAGAAAGTCCTCGATGACTAGCACCAACGCTTATTCTACTTGAGCTCTTTACATTCAAAGTATGCAACTACTTTGACCATGAGATGAACCATCCAAAATTGCCACCCATCTCCTCGATCTCCTTATGCATTCAATTCTCTTGTTTGGAACTGAGCGAGCCATACCAGTGGCAGCTACATGTCTCTAACAAGTTTGATCATTTTGGTCTTTTCATTAAAGCTTAGCATGTTCTTTATTACAACTTGGACTATCCCAAGTAGTCCTTACATGTTCGTTGCTCCACCTGGATGCATCTAATCTTAGTTTGACCACTTTTCATGTTGGAGTCAAAAGGAGAAGTCCTTGTAGTCCATTGATCTACTAAGATTATTGGATACGATTGTGCCACTTGTCCTTGATTGATTGGCCCTTTAGATTTGTTGACCATTGACCTTGATGTTCCTAGGACTTTCTATTTTTTGTGGACTATTCCATAATTTTCCTTTTGGAACTTTCCATTTTTATTACTTTAAGCTTTTCGTACTTGGCTTATTTTTGGGATGGCTTATTTTTATGGATTTTTTCCTTGTAACTATCCCTCAGAATTTTCCTTTCAGATAATTTTCTCAGGTCTCTTTTGTACTTTGCCCTGACTACTTGCTAGTGCCCTTTGGATTTATTGCATTTGACCCCTTTAGAATTTATGTAAAGCCCTTCAAATTTCTTGACTATACCTTTTAGTCGAGAAAAGGCCCTTTGGCCTTATGAAATAGTACCTTTGGGTTTTCCTAAAAAGTGCATTTAGCATTGTGAGTGCCCTTCGAAGAAAGGTAACGACCCTTCAAAAATGTACAAAAGGTCATTCAAGTTTTTTGAAAAGGACCACTTCTATTTATGAAAGAGTCCTTCAGGATTTATGCCTGGGCCACCTTCTTTTAGAAATGACCCTTGGAGAAGACTTGTCCCTTAGAGAACTTGAAGACTATTGTTCAAGACCAAATTAGGGTTGTCACGGCCTTTTACTTCAAGGTTTGGAATGTTGATTACTTATAAAGCATTTTAAGCAATTCACCTTGGAGAACCCAAAGACTTCTATGAAAGAGAACTCGAAACACACTATCCAAGACTGAATCATGTTTTCAAATCCTGACTACTTACTTCAGATTTCTCACTACTGACCACTTATAAAGAAATTTAAGTCATGGGCTATTGAAAGTCTGAAGTCTTCTAAATACTTGCCATTTCCTACTTGAAAGTCTATCCTCCCACACTTAGGCAAAAATTGGTATGTGGGCCAAAAAAAATGGCCAACAGCTTCACCATTCCTTACACAAATAAGACTCCACAACTTAATTTCACAATGGGCAATCACAAGGTCTAAGATGATTTTTATGTTGTGAGTATTGGTGACACGGATTTTGTTCTAGGAGTATAATGGTTGTATTCTTTGGGAGAATACACTCAAAATTTTAGAAAAATAGAGATGTAATTCAATTTTGAGGGAAAACAAGTGGTTCTCCATGGTTTGGCAAATGGAGCACCTCAAGAGATATCCATAAAAAGGATGTCTAAGGATTTTAGGGGAGAAAAAATTGCATGGGTAGCCTGATGTCATGTAAATTTTAAGTCTAAAATTTTAGAACAGCAAGCATATTCGATAGAGATTCAGTCATTACTTGATAAACATGACAAATTTTTTCAAGATTTGCCACATGGTTGGCCATCAGATCATGATTTTTAGCATAATATTGAGCTTGAAATAGGTACAAAATCAGTTATGATCACTCCATACTATCATCTAAGAGCTTTCATGTGGTCAAAAATATCCCAAGAAACATTTGAAAAACTCAAGGTAATGATAAGTTCTTGTTCAGTACTTGTTGACACTTTGGATTACACCCTTGAGAGGAGGCTCGGCTCCTCTCTTCCACGTGGCACAATGGAGACTCCTCTCTTGCCATGGGTCTGGAAAAATTGGGGGGAGAATTTCTAGATAAGGGCTAGCTCCCTTTGATGCATCTTTGTGGTCCTAGATTTCTTACTGTTAACAATGGGGGGGTGAAAAGGGAAAAGGATTACTAAAAATAGAACCTAAACTAATACGGTGATGCACCAAAAATGGTTGATCTACTTAGCTTTGACATACACTTTCCACCAACAACACACTGATTATACACTTCATTTGACATGAGAAACTCTTCTGAATCAGTGAGCTAGGGGTCCTCTAGAGATACAGGTTAGAAGAACTACTAGAGGTGTTCTAAGACACACTGTGGTAGCCTATTCACATGCACTTATACTCTACTGTGGACACTTCTGGCTGACCTACAAAATAATAACTCACAATACACTAGACATGCTGGAATCATTATGTGAAAGCATAAAGGAAAATGACTTAACACAAGACAAAGCCATAGACATATGTAAAAGTGCAAGCTCAAATGGAGGTAAAAATGTTTCTTTTTGATTCAAGGTAAATTTTGGCAGAGCTCCACCTTAAAAGCTGAGAGATATCTTTTATAAAATGAGAGATTACAATATATAGCATAAAAGAAAAGACTTTGGCACCTTTCAAAACAAGTGGCCCATGCTACGTTACATACATCAGGAAGAGGAAGTCACTAAAAGAACCATGATGTGGTAGTCGCCAGTCTTGACTTTGGCATTTAAATCATATTAAATATCACTACAAGATCATGGGTTGCTTTGTATATTTGAATGACCAAGCTACTTCTCCATGAAATTCACATGACTACCTACTCATTAATGCAAAATGAGGAAAAATGGGCCATTCTATTGAATGCCCGCACTTCCCTTGGCAGCCACTTGGTGGAGACTTTTTATCCATCTAGGAACTTGCTGCCGACACCTTCTTTTGCCACCTGGGCTAATCTGATTCATATCTGTGCTTGGTTGGGTGCATCTTTTGGAACATTCCAAATGTTGTCGTATGTGTGCATGGCCATGTTCTAGATTCTCTATTTTGTTCCCTCTTTCCTTGCTATATTTTTGTCTCTTTCTAGCAATTTGAGATCTCGAGCTCCCTTCTCATATTTTGTTGGCTCCTTGGGCTCCTTTCTTAGTGGGTCACTAAGTTTGTCCTTAGGTATTTGATTATGAGTTCTTTTGGGCTCTCTTCAACTGTTAACATGCGTGGGCCCATTTTTTAAACATTTTAGAATCAACAACTATTTTATCACTGTAAAGTTGATGTCTACAGGCTCGTCACCATTTGAAAGCCAACGGATATTTCACCACCTTAAAATATGGCATTCACGCGCCTGTCACTAGATGTTTGAACCTCCAACGGCTAGTTTGCTACGCTAAATTTGACATCTTTGGGCCCGTCACCCCTTGGCAATTTCTTCGACTTTCCAATTCCATCAAGCTTTTACATTTGATCTTTCTTGAAGGGAAGGTGTCCCTTTTTTCTTGGAAAAGGTCCCTTCTTGGTCCATCGAGAGTCTCCCGCAAGGGCACCTGCCCTTAGGGCTACTTCAGTTCTCAATTCCTTTAGACAAAATATCTGAAGGAATTGTGCCTTTGGATTTTCCCTTGATTTTCTTTAGATAAAATGTCTAAAGAAATCCTTTACCTTTTACTCTTTGATGAATCTGCTCACTGCCTTCCATGAGGGCCCTTTGGGTCTTGGAATGCCCCTTTGGAACTTCTGATTTGGTCCTTCCCGACCAAAGTGCCCTCTGAATAAATTATGTTGCCCTTTTTTGCGAACTACTTAGGCCATTTCAGGGTTTTTCAATTATGACTTTAAACCTTTTGATTGAACCTAAACCCCTTTTCGGAGTTCAATGGTTCAATGGTTGAATAGTTCAACACTCTATGTTCTACAAGGAGTCGTGTTCACTCAATTCCTTTGTGAATTTAATGTATCATTGAACCTACTACTTAAACCTACCACTTGAACCTACCGCTTGAACCTACAATGGTTCAATAGTTCAACATTTCAATATTTCTAAGTTCAAAGCTCCTAGAAAGATCATGTGACTATTGGTCGGTCTGTGTAGTTCATTTCATATTATTGAACCTTGACATTGAACCAATTTTTCCAATTTTTAGGAAATGTGCCTCCAAATTTTGGTCTCTTTCCTTGTGAATTTCTTTGGATAAAATGTCTGAAGAAATCCCTTCAGGCACTTTGTCTTTAGAGATTTGTAAAAGACTTATATCTCTTTGAAGTTGTCCCATTCCCTTGCCGAAAAGGCTTGTGAAAACTATTTACCTACATCAAAATAAATCTCCATATCAACTCAAAACATCTACAAATCTTAAGTCATTTAGTTCAAAAAATAGGCCTATTACAAAAGGGGAAAAACATAGCAGTAGAAAGGTGGAAACATGACTGACTGCTCAAGATAGTAGGGAAGGAAGGGAGACCAATTTTTGGCCTGTAGGGCCAAAAATGGTCATCAAATTTGGCGATTCCCAAGGGAAGCATGCCTGTTATGCTTGGGAAGACTGGTAGCCTCTAAGTCCATGGGGCATAGAGTCAAAATATAGCTTGAAAAAAGTTAGAAACATCCTTCTAAAGACCTATGAACCAGCAAAACTTTACCTCAAACACAAAGGAGAACACACACAACAAAGGCTAAAAAACTACACACATGTGCAAACAACACTTAGGGAAAATGAAGGACACACAACTGAAAGCAAACTATTATGTACAGCTAATTAGGTGCATTTGCCTCCCTCCTGGATCAAAGGAAAAAATTCTTAAGTCTCCTTCATGGCAAGAAAACTTATGGTGCTAGACAAGTGGTTGAATGGAAAGGAGACTTGGTGACTTGCTCTTCTTGTCTGTCACCTTGATTGTCTTGTATCCAAATGAATCAGGGTCAAACATGCTTCCAACATATATGTATTCATCTTGCTCTTGGAAGCTTGTTTCATGTTGGCCCTTCATGCTAGTGTATCTCACCAAGAAGTCAATGGATGCTGGCTCATCATCATAGGGATCATCTATCTCATAACCCCCTTGAAATGCATCATGGATTGACTTGTTCCCTTCTCTCATTGAAGAGACTGTCAAACTTATCTTCTACTTCCTCATGGCTTTCTTGAAAAAGGGTGACTATTGTGATGTCTAAAATGGGATCACAAACTACTTTCTCATCCTATAGAATATCACCTTCTTGTTCAAGGCTCTCTTCTTCAAAGCTTTCCTCAAGATGAACATGCCTCTCCTTTTCTTGCTCAAAAACTAGAGTCTTTAGATGTTCAAAGACATCCTCCTAATCCTCCTCCAACTCAGGTTCAATGGCATGGTCATCCTCCTCATCAAAGCAACAAGAAAGTTCATCAAACAAGTTAGGAGAGAGCTCACCATGCTTACTTTCCTCTTCATATTGTTGGAACATCCACATGTATGCATGACCTATGTCTTCTCTATTGTTGATGATGTCTTCAAAAGGAGCATCCATGATGATTTCTTCCTCATTATCATCCATGATAGCTTCTTCATCAACTGCAAATTGGATCCTCTCTTCTTCACTTGCCTCTTTCAAAATAGGTTCCTCCTTGATGACTTCAAAAATATCATCTTTAGATTCACCAACCTCTTGAAAGGATAAATATGAAAGCTTGCATCCCCTTTGCATAATTATTTGAGTCCCAATGCTACCTTCTCCACCCTTAGCCATATCATAGCCTCCTTAAAGAAGAGTGTAACGTGCCCCAATGACTTCAAACAAATCATTCAAAACATGATTAAGAATCTATCCATGCTCCTCCATGACGTCTTAAAAAGTGAGAAAAGAGTCAAGGATCATCTCTTCCTCATTAGAGATAGAGGCAAAAGCTTGTGACTTGTCTTTTTGTTCATCAAAGGGGGTACCTATGGTGATCTCCTCCTCATTTGCACTCATGAAGTCTCCCTGATCAGTCATGAACTGAGCATACTCCTCTTCACTTGCCTCCTTCAAGATAGATTCCTCAACACAAGAGAAACATTCTTCATTTACCAGGCAAGGAGGTGGAACACAAGGATTGTCAAAATTAGGTTGGGAATGAAAAGTAGGGGATCTATTTGAAAACTTATGAGAAAATGGGGGCAGACCTTGGACCAAAATCACTTGATTTTCTTCTCTCCACTTGACCAACACTTCATCAATATCAAAATTAGCTTGAGGATTGGTAGAAGGGGTGTCTTTTGGCGTAGGCTCCTCTCTAAGGTCTGAAGCTTCCATCTCTCTTTTACTAAGTAATCTCACCTTTGCCTCTAATTCCTTGATTTGCTTAGCTAGATTTTCTTGAAAGAGTCTTTCTTGGAGCTCATAGGAATCATTATAGAAATGGAGAGTGCATGAAGGCTGCCATGGAGTACAAGAAGCTTCTTGAGGAAGGGTTGGAGGGACTTGAGAAGGACTAGCCTCATTTTGTACCTTACACTCTCGAACAATGCCTTTCTCCTCTTTGTTGCTCCATGACTCAACTACTTTACTCCAGCTCATGATCTTAGGATTGGAAGTCTCCTTTTGGGGTGATGGGGTTGTGATGTGAGAGGGTAGTGAGGGTTTGGATTCCACTTCCCTTACTGCCAACATAGACTATTGTATGTGAATATTTTCCAATTCAATTTGCTTATCAAGATTGGCCTTAAACACAAGATTTACTATTTCAAAACTCTCCTCAACATGATTGGGGAAAGGACTTTGACAGGCTTGTCTTGGCTCATGAGTAGGGACTGCGTATGGCTGATATGAAACTTGGGGCAGTGGGTATGTAGGTTGATAGACTTGGTAAGGCTGCCTCTGAGGAATACTTAGCTTCTCTTCCAAAGATGTAATCAAACCACTCACATCCAACATCTCATTTGTAAGCCTTTTCCAATTAGCTCTTTTAATAGGAGTCCATTCACTCTTAACCAGATCTAATGCATTTCTCACTTGATGGATGAAATGATTAGGAATTTTTTGGCCACATCCCCTTCTAGTGTAAAGCTCCACTACATATTTTTCATATCCCAATAGTGCTTGTTTGAAGGTGAAAATGGGTTGATTGACAAAAATATTAGGTTGAGTAGGAGAAGTAACACATTGAGAAGACTGGGCATAAGACTGATATAGCTCATGACAGGGTTGAGACTGGTCATATTAGACCCAATAAGGATCAATAAAAGGCTAGTAAGGATCATAGCCAGGATGGCCAAGGACTTGCTCAAACTGAGAAGGAAGAGGCGAAGCCTACAATGTTTCACCAACCTGTAAAGGGCAAAACTCATAACCGTATGGATCCTTGTTGCTTGAGGTGATTCAATGGACAACCTGAGCTTGATCAAAACTATATGAAGGAACATAAGGCCCATGCTTCTGAGTAATGGAATTATACATACCAAACTGTGATTTCTTGATGGCACCAAGACTGTTTAACTAGTTGATTCAACTTGGAGTCGCCATTGGTGTTGATGAAAAAGCATCCAAAGGCTATTTTGTTGAATAACACACCAAGATTCTTCAACTCTTTAGAATAAAAACATGTCCCATAATCACTTGATTAAAATTCAAATGCTGGATTAGTGGTTCATTCTTACTATAACAGGACCAACACCAATCTTGGAACCTTTTTAAACATTTAAATGGATCCCAATGAGCGTGCCAAAAATTGTTGACACTATGGATTGCACCCTTGAGAGGAGGCTTGGATCCTCTCTTCCACATGGTACAATGGAGACTCCCCTCTTGCTGTGGGTCTAGCAAAATTGGGGGGAGAATCTCTAGATAAGGGCTAGCTCCCTTTGATGCATCTCTATGGCCCTGGATTTCCTACTGCTAGCAATGGGGGGTGAAAAGGGAGAAGGATACTAAAAATAGAACCTAAACTAATACGATGATGCACCAAAAAATGGTTGATATACTTAGCTTTGACATACACTTTCCACCAAGAACAAGCTAATTATACACTTCATTTGACAAGAGAAACTCTTCTGCATCAGTGAGCTAGGGGTCCTCTAGAGATACAAGGAGGAAGAACTACCAGAGGTGTTCTAAGACACACTATGGCAGCCTATTCACATGTGTTTATACTCTATTGTGGACACTTTTGGCTAGCCTGCAAAAGAAGAACTCACAATACACTAGACATGTTGGAATCATTATATGAATGCATGAAGGAAAATGACTTAACACAAGACAAAGCCATAGACATATGCAAAAGTGCAAGCTCAAATGGAGGTAAAAATGCTTCTTTTTTATTCAAGGTAAATTTTGGCAGAGCTCCACCTTACAAGCTGAGAGATATCTTTTACAAAATGAGAGATTACAATATATAGCATAAAATAAAAGACTTTGGCACCTTTCAAAACAAGTGGCCCATGTTGTGTTGAATACATTGGGAAGAGGAAGTCGCTAAAGGAACCATGTTGTAGTAGTCTCCAGTCTTGACTTTGGCATTTAAATCATGTAAAATATCACTGCAAGAGCATGGGTCACTTTGTTTATTTGAATGACCAGGCTACTTCTCTATGAAATTCATGTGACTGCCTACTCATTAATGCAAAATGAGGAAAAATGGTCCATTATATTGAATGTCCACGCTTCCCTTGGTAGCCACTTAGTGGATACTTTTTCATCCATTTAGGAACTTCCTACCAACACCTTCTTGTGCCACCTAGGTTGATCTGATTCATGTCTGTGCTTGGTTGGGTGCATCTTTTAAAACATTCCAAATGTTGTCGTATGTGTGCGTGGCCATGTTCTGGATTCTCTATTTTGTTCCCTCTTTCTTTGCTATATTTTTGTCTCTTTCTAGCAATTTGAGCTCTCGGGATCCCTTCTCATCTTTCGTTGGCTCCTCGGGCTCCTTTTTCAATGGGTCACTAAGTTTGTCCTCGGGTCTTCGCTTATGAGTTCTTTCAGGGTCTCTTCAATTATTAACATTTGCAGGGCCTTTTTTTAAACATTTGAGAATCAATGGCTATTCAATCACCATAAAGTTGATGTCTACAGGCTCATTTCCATTTGAAAGCCAGTGGCTATTTCACCACCTTAACTTTGACGTTCACACACCTGTCACCAAACGTTTGAACCTCCAATAGCTAGTTTGTTACACTAAATTTGACGTCTTTAGGCCCATCACCCCTTTGGTAATTTTTTGAGCTTTCCAATTTTGTCAAGATTTTGCATTTGATCCTTCCTAAAGGGAAGGTATCCCTTCTGTCTTAGAAAAGGTCCCTTCTTGGTCTGTCGAGAGTCCCCTGCAAGGGCTCCTGCCCTTCGGGCTACTTCAGTTTTCAATTCCTTCGAATAAAATGTCTGAAGGAATTTTGCCTTTGGATTTTCCCTTGATTTTCTTTAGACAAAATATCTGAAGAAATCCTTTAACTTTCGCTCTTTGATGAATCTGCTCACTACCTTCCACGAGGGCCCTTTGGGTCTTGGAATGCCCCTTCAAAATTTCTGATTTGGTCCTTGACCAAAGTTCCCTCTAAAGAAATTTTGTTTCCCTTTTTGTGAACTGCTTAGGCTATTTCAGGTTTTTTCAATTATGACTTTGAACCTTCTGATTGAAACTGAACCCCTTTTCAAAGTTTAATGGTTCAATGGTTCAATAGTTCAACACTCTATATTCTACAAGGAGCCGTGTTCACTTAATTCCCTTGTAAATTTAATGTATCTTTGAACCTACTGCTTGAACCCACCACTTGAACCTATCGCTTAAACCTACAATGGTTCAATGGTTCAATATTTCAATATTTCTAAGTTCAAAGCTCTTGGAAAGATCATGTGACTATTGGTCAGTCTGTGTAGTTCATTTCATATTATTGAACCTCGATGTTGAACCACTTTTTCCAAATTTTAGGAAATGTGCCTCCAAATTTTGGTCTCTTTCCTTGTGAATTTATTTGGACAAAATGTCCGAAGAAATCCCTTTGGGCACTTTGTCTTTAGAGCTTTGTAAAAGACTTATATCTCTTTGAAGTTGGCCCATTTCCTTGTCAAAAAAGCTTGTGAAAACTAACTGCTTACAGCAAAAATCTTCAGATCAACTCAAAACATCTACAAATCTCAAGTCATTTGGTTCAAAAAATAGGCCTATTACAAAAGGGGAAAAGCACAATAGTAGAAAGGTGGATACATGACTGACCGTTCAAGGTAGTAGGGAAGGAAGGGAGACCAATTTTTGTCCTACAGGACCAAAAATGGTCAATAGTACTTGTTACAAATTTTTCTTCTCCATTTGTGGTTGAATGTGATGCTTTGGGTAGAGGTATAGGGGTTGTCCTCATGCAAAGTAGACACTCCATCGCTTATGAGTGTAGAAAACTCAAGGAAGTTGAGTGTGGATTTTTAGTTTATGATAGAGAGATGCTTGCCTTGGCAAAATTCAAACTGTAGACATCCAATTCCTAACACCATTTGTGTTGAAATTGTCAATCTTACTTGAATTGTACTCAAATGCACATTTTAGGTTAAAATCTATAAAACACCCTAAATGATTCAAACTTGTCATTTACAAGTGCCAATTTCGGTCAAAATATCCCTAAATAGGGCAATACAATTTATGGGCCAGCTAATTTTGATCAATTCATTTCGAGTCAAAATGACGATTTTGCCTTTTTGTGCTCTGGATCACTATTTTTTTTTAATTCATTGGTACATGTCATGTACCTTTGTTATTTTGTGTTGGAAACATCCTAAATGAGAATATGGTTCCAATACATCTAGCGTCACCTTCCAATTCTTCCCAAGTCAAATTATGACACAATAATATGACTTTCTGACCATTTTGATTAATTGAGGGCCAATTTCCAAATAATTGCATAAATGTTGATTAACCTTGTTTAAGGCTAATTAATCCAAATCAAGATCTTAAGTGGATTTTCCATGAGAGTTGTTAAATATTTATTTTTGGAAATTAATTTCTATTAATTGTATCATCAGGGGAAATCATTTCTTGGGAAGACATCTCTAGGCCATAAATGCCACAAATATCAAGATTATGGGTCTTCTATGCCTCATAATGACCCTCCATGCCTCTTCAATGCCCCTTTTTCCAAAGTCATGATGAGGATAATTGTTTATGCTATGGATTGCACCCTTGAAAGAAGGCTGAGCTTCTCTCTTCCACACAGCACAATAGAGACTCCCCTCTTACTGTGGGTCTGACAAAACTAAGGGGAAAATCTCTAGATAAGGGCTAGCTCCCTTTGATGCATCTCTGAAGTCTTTTAATACTACTGCTAACAATGGGGGGGGGGTGAAAAGGGAGAAAGATACAACCAAAATAAAAACTAATCTAAGTGGTGATGCACCAAATGATTTTGATCTACTCAGTTATTCACACTTTAGACCAAAAGAGGTTGGACATACACTTTATTTGGTGAAAAAACCAGACTGTAGGGAGCTTTAACAATGGGCTTAATGGAGACACACATAAAATGAAGTTACCATAGGCATTGTAGAAAACACACTATCTGATAACCCTTTTCTATCTCTGTGCTCCAGATGCAACACTTCCTGTTAACCTATAGAAATGGTGCTTTCTGTACACTAGGTGTGTTGGTATCAATTTTTGAAAGCAACAAGCTAAAATGACTAAACACAAAATTGATACAGAGACACACTCAAAAGCATAACCAGTCAGATAGAGGTAAAACACATTTTTATTGATCAAAGGTGAATTTTTTGGCAGGGCTTTGCCTTACAAAATGAGAGATATCATTCTCTCCTTGAGAGGTTACAATATATAGCATGAAAAAGAAGACTATGGTGCCTTCGAGAACAAGTGGCCCATGCTACGTTGAATACATTGAAAAGAGGAAGTCTAGTGAAGGAACCATGCTGGAGCAGTCACAAGTCTTGACTTTTGCATTTGAATCATATTAAATGTCTTTACAAAAGCATGGGTTGCTTGATCGTTTGAAAGGAAAGGCCGCCCCTCTTTATGAAACTTACGCAATTGTCCACTTATCCATGCTCAAATGAAGAAAAATAGGTACACCATTGAATGCTTGCGCTCTTTGATGACCACTTGGTGGAGACTATTTCATCCACAACAATAACTTCTCCTGCCAACACCTTCTTTTACCACCTAGGTTGATCTAATTTGTGTCTGTGCTTAGCTGGGTGCATCTTTTAAAACATTCTAAATGTTGTCGTATGTGTGTGTGGCCATATTTTGGATTCTCTATTTTGTTCCCCTTTTCCTTATTATTTTCTATCTCCTTATAATGGCCAATGCATCCCATCCAATTTGATGTATGTGGGCCTGTCACTATTCAAAAACCAATAGTTATTTTGTTGCCTTGATTTTGACATTTGCACGCCCATCACTGAACGTTTGAACTCCAATAGCTAGTTTGCTATGCTAAAGTTGACATTCTTGGGCCCATCACCCCTGTGGCAATTCCTTCGGCCTTTTGTATTTGAACCCTCCCAAAGGGAAGGTATCCCTTTAGAGCTTGGAAAAGGTCCCTTTTTGGGTTGCTGGGAGTCCCCCGCAAGGGCACTTGCCCTTTGGGTTCCCTTGGTTTTTCCAATTCCTTCAGATGAAATGTCCAAAGTAATTCCTTCGAACATTTTTCCTGAAGGAAGTCTTTCCTTCAAAGCTGACGCCCTATTTTTAGTCTTTTTACTTTTAAATTCCTTCTGACAAAAGTTTGAAAGGAATTCCTTTGAGCTTTTGTCCAAAGGAATTCTACCTCATTTCTTCCTTGTGAATTTCTTCAGACAAAATGTCCGAATGAATTCATCCATTGATTCTTCCTTCGATTTCCTTTGGATAGAAAGTCTGAAGGAAATCTTTGTCCTTTGCCTTGGTCTTTCTCCGAAGGAAAACTTAGCTTTTGGACTTCTTCTTTAATCACTCCTAAAGTGTTCCCTACCCTCCACAAGGGCACTTAGGGCCCCAAGTTGCCCTTCAGAGCCTGTTGAAAGGTCCAATTGGTCACCTGCCTACCCTCTGTAAGGGCACTTTATCTTTGGAGCTTTGTAAAAAGACTTGCATTCTTTGAAATGTCGCATCCTTTTGTTAAAAGGCTTGTTCAAGGCAATTGCCCAAAGCGAAATAAGCCCCATACCAAGCCGAGAACCTACAGGTCTTAGATCTTTCAATTTTTCATAAGAACAAGGCTATTATAAGGGAAATGGGGCATTTTTAGTAAGGGGGATACACCCAATACTGACGGCTCAGTACAATAGGGAAAGGAGACCAATTTTTGGCCTATAGGACTAAAATGGTCAACAAATCTCATGATTCTCAAGGGAAGCATGCCTACCATGCTTAGGAAAACCAATAGTTTACCAATCTATTGGACACAGAGTCAAAACACAGCCCGAAAATTTGACAATAACCTTGAGAGATCCAAGAATCAATCATGAAGCCTTCACCCCAAATGGTAAACAAAACACACACAAGGCTAAAAAACTATGAACATGAGCAAGAGCGCTTATGAAAAATAGGAAAAATAAGGAAATATATACATGGTGAGAGAAGGCTTAGTGACAGTGTTTAAGGTATATCCCATTAACTAGGATATGTAGTTCTTCAATATCCAACTTGGAGAGTTGGAATGCATTATGTTGCTTACACTGAGTGATGACATACAAACCACTCCATAGGGTGTCAAAATTTGTGTGTTTTCCAGGCTTAGCTTGGTCCTCATCCCACTTTAAGATGATGTCACCTTCAGATAAGTCTTTTTATGAGGATTTCTTGTCAAAGTACTTCTTCATTTACTGCTGACGATTGGTCATAAAAACCATGGCTTGGTCCCTTATTTCTTGAAGTTTCATCAATTCACACACCCTGACCTCCATGTTGTTGCCTTCTTCCAATTGCAGTTGGTGAGTAAGATCCAAAGCTAGAAATTTAAGTGAAAAAGGAAGTCTAGCTTCCCTTCCATACACAAGTGTGTATGGTGAATTTCCAAATGCCCTCTTTAGAGTAACCTTGTCTGCTCACAAGGCTATTTTCAACTTGGCATGCCAATTTCTCTAATTCTCCTCCATTGTTCTTCTAATAATTTTAATCAGATTCTTGTTGGTGGACTCAGCCAGCCCATTCCCTTATGGGTAGTAGTTGGAAGAAGTGCTAAGATAGATGTAATACCCCAATGCCCATTCACTTGTTTTGGTTCCCAAGAAAGCTAATGCATTGTCTGAGATGATGGTAGCTAGGACTCTAAACCTTGTCACCAGGCCTTCATAACAATCTAGTACTGCACTTTCATTAGCCTCCTTCAAAGCAATAGCTTCTACCCATCTCATGAAGTAGTTTGTAGCGGTCAAGACCCATCTATGGCCAGCACTGGAGGGAGGGTTGATCATCCCTATGAAGTCTAGGCCCCATTGCATGAATGGTTGTTCCACTTGAATAGGTTGTAGAGGCATTACAACCAACCATTATTTCCCATCAAAGAGCATACACTTCTAGCACTTTCATACCTAGGCATGAGTGTCTCTAAATAAAGTGGGCCAGAAGTAACCATCTCTCATAATCTTTGTAGCTATAGGCTTAGGAACAAAGTGACCACCAACTGACCCGTCATGAAACTCAGACAGCACCCTATCAATCTGACCTGGGTCTATGCACCTCAAGAGTACTCCTAAGAAATCCCTTCTAAATAGAACCCTATCAATTACGACATAAGGGAAAGATTGGAGTCTAAAATATCTCCTCTTGGTCCTATCAAGGCCCTGTAGGCACTCATCGATGAGAAGGAAACATTTCATGTTTGATGCCCAATCCTTCATGACTACTGGTTCTTCTACTGTAGCTTCATCATGGATTAGCAAAGTGCATTATTTATGTTATTTAAGGTCTATAGCAAGGTGTTCACATAGGGATTTTCCCATTACTAGCTTGGTGGTTTTGATGTCCACATCATATTCCATTACTTTGGTGATCTATTACACTCTCTTTTCATTTAGATCACAGCTGATCAATAAATCTTTCACACTGGGATGTGGCACCATGAGATTAACCCTACTTTTGGATAGCATATGTCTAAATTTTTTTAGGCTTCATATGACGGCAAGGACTTGCTTCTCCACATATGTATACCTGATCTTAAAACCTTCTAGACCTTATAGAACTAAAAATGCATTCAAGGCATTGAATGTAGTATGGGCCGTCTCATGGGAAAAAGTGCCAAGCCTTTTTTGGCTGCTATACATTGTAATCTCTTATATTATGCATGAGAGATATTTTCATTTTACAGAAGTAAAACTCTGCCCAAATTGAAAGGTGATTACTGAGACTTTGATCTCAGATTGTTGATCATATTACTTTTGAATGAGAAAGCAAGTGACTTTCAGACTTTGTGATGTTATATCTTGTGTTATCTTAGGAGATTGTTCTTATGTCTGTTTCCTAGGAGCATTCTTGTTTATTTAATTGAATAAGCAAAACTAGTGGAAGTAATCAGGAAGGTGTCCTGAAACCAATTGTTGAAAGACTTTGTGCTCTTGTCAATTGTTTTTAGTGTGTATTTTTAGTTTCTTTTTGTGTAAAGGGTCTTGGGATGACTTTGTGCCCCCATTATCCTTTGTATTTCACTCTTTGGGTAGTTAAGGTGGAGACTTTGTGTTCCATTTCATCCTACTGATTACTGTGCCCTTGTTACTAGTTACTTGTCACTACCTAAAAGAACTCTTGTTGTTTCCTGCAAGACCACTTCTGAAAGAAGAGAAGTGCCTTCAGTGTTCACTAGGATTTCTCCTTTGCTTGTAAACATCATCTCTAAAAAAAGAGAGATGGATTTTCTCCTTTGCTTGGCGACTCCACTAGTGACATTACACGTAGTTTGAAGCCTCAAGCTTCAAGCTGAAGGACGACTAGTCCCTTCCTATTTTAATCCTGTAATCTGGAAACTCCTCACTATACTAGAAGTCAGATAGCCCAAGGTGTTGTTGATCCTATTTTTGAATTAGTGCAGAAGGGCAATTTCAATTTATTCCCTCCCCAACTTCAAGTTCAATGATCTAAGAGTGTTCCTCCTACTCGTACCAGGACACCAACATAAGGCAGAGCTTATTTTTTTGTTGTTAGAAAAGCTTTGCCTATACATACTCCTAGATTTTTTATCCCCCTTTTCCATAATCAAATCATGGTAGTTCAAGGCCCTTGGGATAACTCTTTTTGCCCACTCAATCTTACTCCACCTCTACATGAGCTTCCACGCAGTTCAAGGAAGAATTTTCCAAAATTCTTTGGTAATGGAAGGGTTCATCCTAATGAACACATTGTAACTTTCAACATACCCTATGGTGTGATAGGTGTGGAATTCAAAGACATAGCTGTCAGAATTTTCATGGAAACATTACAAGGTGCCACTACAAACTGATTCTACCATCTGTAGGCAAGGTCAGTCACTGACTAAGACACTCTTTAAGCTAAATTTGAAGCCAAGTTTAAGCCTATAGAAGATGCTCATGCCTTGCTGGCCGAACTCACATAGATGAAGAAGGAACCTCATGAACCTATGAGGGATTTCATAGAAAAGTTTGACAAGATGAGGAATAGAATTCTTGCAATTGCTCAACTAACATCTGAAAATCTCAAATGCTTCTTCATCAACTCAGAGCTTCTTAAAGTGAATTTTCTGCTAAGACGTGCTGGTCACATAGACCTTGTTGCTGCTCAAGACTTGGCTATTGAGGTAGAATATGACCTTATCTTGGTAGAAAAGACAAGGAGGGATCTAAACAGAGGTAAATCCTCTTCATCCTCTGAATATTCACCTACAACCACCACTAATCCAATGGTGCAGAAGTTAGAAAACGAATTGCTTGCTCTTAGAAAACAAATGGCACAAGGGATGTCATCTGCGTCTTCATACAGAGATGTATCAAAGAGGACATTCCCCAATCAATCATACCAAGGCAATGCTACCAGGAATCAAGGGCAAACAAATCATCTTCCTCCTGCATGGGGAAACCTTGCCATTGAAGCACCTCCAACCAATTCAGTAATTGGATATCTTAAAGTAGAATCAGATTTCTCCTTCCAGCTTGAATTGAATCTTGAAGATGATGCTAAGATCTTCACTGAGGAAGAAGAAGAATTAGCTGGTGACTCCAACATGAACCCAAAAGTGAAGGAAAAATAGTTGAAGAAACTTATGATGTGTTCACTCGGTCCAAGAATCAGTCAACCCAGCAAGCTGATAAAGAAAAGACAGAGGAGCGACCTCAACCAACAATTTTAATTGCTAAGCATGAAACCACTCTGCCTTTTTAGCCAAAGGACCCAGTGATTGTAAGAAAGGTAAGTACATCAAACATCCCTACACCTTCTACTTCAAATTCATAGACCAGTCCTCCCCTTTCTAAAAACCAAAAAGATGAACTTCCATCCTCTATTTCTAGTCCATTTTAGACATTTGACATAATCGACCATATAAAGAAAACTAAGATTTAAATGTCTGAATTTGAATTCTTACAATCCCACCCCAACTAGTTGGATAAGTTAGTGGAATGTGTGAGAAATAAAATCATCCCTACAGGACCAGTTTTTCCAAAGGTGACTCCCACATTCACCCAGAATAACCTTGTCATTACTCCCCCTATTGCTCCCAGGAGAACTGAACCATTTTATGTCTCATTGCTGATAAATGGACATCAATTGAATAATTGCATCATAGATTCTAGAGCTTTTGACAATGTCATGCCTTTCAAAGTGGTAGAATCTCACACTGACCAAGACATTTGGGAGATGTTTCTCCATGAAAAACAAGTAAGTACCACTGTTGGGGCAAATCAAGGATGCCCAATTTGCATTTGTAGCATTACCGAATAAAAGAATCAAGATGACTATCCTGATGGCTGACGTCCTAACATCATATGGCATCCTTCTTGGGTGAAATTTCTACAAGGATGTTGAAGGAGAATTGAGCATGGGCATGTCTGAGGCAAGGATTCCAGTCAAAGGCGTTATGCAAAGATTGCTCCCTGAGAAGGAAGCAAAATATGTGGTCACCCAAACATTAGCACCTGAAGCTCAAATTCTATTTGAGTCTTCAAGCATGGGCAAATATTTTCTATCCATGAGGCATCTAATGAAGCTCCTGAAGGTGACACCCTAAAAATTGTTTTGGATGGAATAGCAAAAGAATTGGTGGAGCGCAGTGCAAGTGTGGAAGAATCTCCACCTCTAAATGAAGAAGAATCTAAAGAAAAATTAGTGCCTGATGAGGTATGGATTTTATAATTTGATGGTGGTTGCTCCTCTACTAGTTTAGGAGCTAGAGTTGTGTTGATATCTCCTCAAGGAGATATTTTTCCTTCATCCTACAAATTAAAGTTCAGCAATACCAATAATACAATTGAGTATGAATCTCTATTGCTTGGATTGAGGGCTGCTTGAGACAAAGGTATCAAGCTCCTTCATGCTAAAGGAGATGCTGAATTAGTGGTTTGTTAGGTGAGAAACATATATCAAACCAAAAATGAGAGATTGTGCCACTACTGCAATCTGGTCTGAGATCAAATTGAAAGCTTTGATGCTTTTAGCATCTCTGCCATACCTAGGGAATTCAATGACCGAGTTGATGCATTGGCTATTTCAGCAACTCTCTTGGTTCCTCACCTTGACTTTAAAGGAGATAGGTACACTATTAAACTAGTCTTTCGACCAAGTGTGCCTGACAATGCCAATCATTGGAAAGTTTTCAATGGTGACAACCAAATAATTGCCTTCTTGGAGTGAAAAAATAGCTTTCAACAACTTCAATTTGAAGGTAGTGAGTCTCAGAAGTTTGAACTGGTCCCAAAATCAAGTTCAAGTGCAGATGAAGAAGTCCTACAGTTGAAAGGGAATAAAATTCCCAAAGGTCTGGTTTTCTTAGAGAAGATATTTGACAAACATGATAGATTTATCAAACAACAACAAATAGATTCAAGCTCCTCTCAAGAGTTTGATCAAGTAAATCTGGGTACAAAATAAAATCCCAAGTTGGTGAACATTGGGAGGTGCTGCACTCAGGAAGAGAAGTCCAAGTTCACTACTCTGCTCAGCCAGTACATGGACATCCTAACATACTCCTATGATGATATGAAGTTGCTCAGGCCTGAAGAAATCTGCCATGAAATCCCTCTCAAACGTGATTTAGTGCCTTACAAGCAAAAGTCCAGGTAGTACAATTTGAAGATATTAGGTACTATTTTGTCTAAAATATAGAAAATGTTGAATGCTAGGATAATTTTTCTAATCCATCATTCCACATGGATTGCAAACATAGTGCCCGTAAGGAAGAAGAATGGTGAAATTCACCTCTGTGTGGATTTCAAAAAATTAGTCATCCTTAAAGGATAAATATCTTCTGCCCATCATGGATCAAGTTCTTTAGACAGTGACTGGTTCAGAGATGTTATCAATGCTAGATAGCTTCTTGAGATATAATTAGGTTGAAATTGGTGAAGCAGACCAACATAAGACTGCCTTCACCATGCCTTGGAGCACGTTTGCATACTGAAGAATGCCTTTTGGCCTAATAAATGCTGGCGCCACCTTCCAAAGAGTAATGGACCTTGATTTCAAGGATGAAATGGGTAAGTTCATTGTAGTGTACCTGGATGATTTAACAATATTTTCTAAGCATCGCCCTGATCATATGTGCCACTTGCAACAAGTGCTAGAACGCTGCCACCAGAATGACATTTCTTTAAATCCCAAGAAGTCTATTTTTGGAGTAATAGAGGGGAAACTTCTCAGACAAATTATTTCCTGAGAAGGTATAAAGATTGACTCAGACAGAGTCAAGTCCATCCAAGAGCTTACTTTTCCCACAAGTAAGACTGCAGTTCACTCTTTCTTTGGAAAGGTAAATTTCTTATGAAGGTTTATCCCCGAGTTTGCTGAGAAGACTCACCATATTGTAAACATAATAAAGGGAAAGGCCATGTTTAGCTAGATTGAAGAAGGAAAATTGGCATTTCAAGATATTAAAATAGCTATTGCCCACGCTCCAATTCTGGTTTGTCTGGACTATAACAAGGATTTCACAATGTATAGTTATGCTTCTGAGCACACACTTTCAGCAATTTTGGTTCAACAGAACCAAGAAAGTGTGGAATCTCCTATTTATTTCATGAGCTATCCTCTCAAAGCTCATGAGCTGAAGTACTCAAACATGGAAAAGCATGCTTATGCAGTGGTGAAGGCAGTGAAGCATTTCTGCTTCTACATCCTAAATTTGCACACTATTGCCCTGGTTCCTGACACCACAGTCAAATCCATATTAACTCAGCAAGAGTTTGGGACAAAAAGAGGCAATTAGATTGCTAAAATCTAGGAGTTTGATCTAGTCATCAAGCCAATGAAGCTGGTGCAGGGAAGGGGCCTATGCCAATTGATTGCTGACAACAAACCAGAACAAACAGAGCATGAAGAATTAGAATAAAAAAACACCCAATAGTCCTCTTTGTCTCCACCTTGAATGAGTGGTATTCAAGTATTGCTCATTTCCTTACTTATGGTGAGTGTCATGCTCACCTATCTTATAAAGGAGGACTATCAAGTTGAAAGCTGTCAATTTTGTCCTTTGGGACAATGACTTATATAAGAGGAACTTGGATGGAGTGTTCCTTTGATGTGTGGATAAAGAGCAGCAAAACTAACTTTTAAAGTCCTTCTATAATTTGGCCTGTGGAGGACATTTTTTTGCTCCTGTAACTGCCCATAAGATTTTGTGAGCTAGGTATTATTCGCTTACCTTGTTTCAAGATGCATACACATGGGTAAGAAAATGTGAACTATGCCAACAGTTTGTTGGAAGACCCAAGTTAGCTGCTCTGCCTCTTAAGTCAGTGGTCATAGAAGAGCCATTTCAGCAATGGGGAATTGATTTTATTGGTGCTATAAATCCATCTTCAAGTGCTAGACATGATTACATCCTCACAGCCATAGATTACTTCACCAAGTGGGTGGAAGCAATTCCAACCAAGCATGCTGCTTTAGAAGTAGTGTGCAATTTCCTCAAGGAGAACATCATTTCCAAGTTTGGGATCCCAACCAAGATTGTCACGAACAACATAGCTTGTTTCACTTCTTAGAAGATTACTCAGTTTTGTTCTTACTATAGGATTACACTCTCCCACTCTTCTGATTATTTCCCCCAAGGGAATGGACAAGTTGAATCAAGTAACAAAAACCTAGTGACCATCATCAAGAAGCTGGTGGATGACAACCAATGAACATGGCATAAAACATTAGTTAATGTTTTATGGGTAGACAAAATTACACCAAAGAGAGCAATTGGTATATCACTTTTCCAACTTCTTATGGTCTCAAGCTGAGATACCAATCACCCTAAAATTGCCAGCATTGAAATTGGCTAAGGCAATTGAAGATCAGACATATGAAAGCTCCATTGATAAGAGGATCATGTGCCTGACTGAGCTAGATGAGTAGCAGACTATGGTGGTGGACCAAATTGCTGTGCATCAAAGTCTGGTGAAGAAGCTCTTCGACCAGAAGGAAAAAAACTATGATTTGTAGATTAGAGATCAAGTCTTGCTGTGGGACAAGAGAATCAAAGAGAATGCATGGGAAATTTGACTCCCTTTGGAGGGGCTTTTTTACTATTCATGAGCTCAATGGTGAAAATAGTTTCCTATTGAGATATCAAGACGGCACGCCCTTTCATTTGCCTCATAATGGGTAGCATTTGAAGCAATTCAATTCTTAAAGTATCAGATAAGTTCACCTGTACATATGTATATTTGTATAGTCTTTGTTTCAGTTTCGTGTTGTTTATTTTCATTTTTGGCACCTTTCTTTTTTGGGTAGCATGACTCCATATCACAATGGCATACTTCAAAGCACTGGAGATTTTGGTTTTTACTCCCCTCAGCTGTTCCAAGTTTTTAATTGAAGGAAGTTCCCCAACTGAAGCCAGCTACTATTCCTAAAAATGTGTCACTCAGTCTTTGAGACAACATATGAACTATTTTGGTCCTGCAGACCAAAATAGTCTCTTCCCTTTTCAAAATTTGCTCTAAGCATTCAAATTCCTCATTTTTCAAGCTTTTTCAATTAAGGGACTAGCAGGTTCAATAGGTTCAATGGCTTCAATAGGCAAATTCTTTCAAAGGAGAAAGTTTCCAACACTTAGGCATTTTCAGGATTGGTTCAACATCTTGGTTCAATCAAAAATGTTCAACGGCTTCAAAACACTTAACAAAAGGAAGAAGGCTTGAACCATTAAACCATTGAACCATTTTGGTTCAAAGGTTCAATAGGTTCAATGTTTCAAAGGTTCAACGAGCAGTTGGTTCAATGCATTTGGTTCAAGCTGTCCAAAGACTTAACGAAAAATGAAGGGATGAACCATTGAACCGTCGAACTGTTGAACCTTGAAACTTGAACCAAAATGGTTCAATGGGTTCAAAGAGATCAAAAGACTTAGAAGAAAAGAGGCTTCAAACACAAGATTGAACCATTGAACCATTGAACCAAAGTTGGTTCAATCAGTCAGTTCAATCGGTTGGTTCAAGGGACTGCCCCAAAGCCAAAGGAACAAGTGCCCTTGCGGAAGGCAGTGAGCAAAAGCAGATAAAGAGATTTTTTTTAGAAAAATGAACAAGGCAAAAAAGTTGGAATTCCTTCAAAAAAAGACTAAGGCCAAAAGGGAAGATTTCCTTTGGACTTTTTATCCGAGGAAATTACTAAGTAAATAAGACCGAAAGAATTCCTTTGAAAAGATTTTTCACGAAAAAGTGACTAAGGCAAAAAATCTTTCAGACAAATTGTCTAAGGAATTCCTTTAGACTTTTGTCTGAAAGAATTTGCCCGAAAGGGAAAGCAGAAGCCCGACGGAAAAGCGTTCAAAGCAAAAGCTTGATGGAAAAATTGTAAAGGAAGATTTCCTTTGGATAAATTGTCTGAAGGAATTCCTTTGGACTTTTTGTCTGAAGGAAATGAAGGATGAAGTCCACCTGAAGAAATTAAAGCCCGCCAAAGGAATTAAAGCCCACTGAAGGAATTAAAGCTCGAAGGCTGCTCGAAGGACCCCGAAGGGTAGGTACCCTTGTGGGGGGCTCTCAGCACTCACAAAAAAGACCTTTCTCAAAGCCCAAAGGGACACCTTCCCTTCAAGGTGTTCCAAAGGCTTGATAAAGACAAAGGGAAAAAGCTTCAAAAGACTTAGCCAAAAAAGGGGACTACAAAGAATGAACCATTGAACCATTGAACCTTGAACCAAATGGTTTAATGAGTTCAAACGTTCAAAGGTTTAACTAGTTCGATAAAGAAAGCAATGGAACAAAGGATGAACCAATGAAATGATTGAACCTTGAACCAAAAGAGTTCAAAGTTCAATGGTTCACATGTTCAACAATTTAAAGGAAGCTCTAGACAAAAGAAAGACACAAATGTTTCCAAAAGGCTAGTTCAAAGGGATAGTTCAAGAAAAGGACAAGAAAGTAATTGAACCAGGGAAGTGATGGAATCAAGGGACCAATCAAGATCACCTAAACTGTTGAACCATTAAACTGATGAACTTTCACAGGTTCCAAGGTTCATAGTTCAACATGGTTCAATCAAAGAACAACCATTGACGTCCCCACAGGGGCCAAATTTAAGGTAGTGGAATATCCATTTATTTTTGAATATGGCACAAAAATTGAAAAATAAACCAAGTGACCAGATGAAAAGATAGCTCGAGAGCTCAAATTGCTATAGGTAAGAGAGAACAATACAAAAGATCAAAAATATCTATAGGGGAGTTATTTCCAATAGGTGAAACAGTGGATTAAGTCGTCATCTAAGCACACCAAATCAAGGACACAACCTATTTTTCTTCCATGAAGTAAAGGCAAAGTGGACAGCTGTGTAGACATAAAAAAAAGAACCAGACAATTCATGCTAAGGAGGAGACATATAAGATGAATGGGCATGCCATAGTTAAGGTAATGCACTATTCCCAGCATGGCCCCCTAGATAAAACTGAAAATGCATTCAAGGCATTGAATGCAGTATGTGATGTCCCATGGGAAAAAGTGCCAAGCCTTTTTTGGCTGCTATACATTGTAATCTCTTGTATTATGTAGGAGATATCTTTTCATTTTATAGAATCAAAATTCTGACCAAATTGAAAGGCGATTACTAAGACTTTGAGCTCAGATTATTGATCATATTACTTTATCTGAATGAGAAAGCAAGTGACTTTCAGACTTTGTGCCATTATATCTTGTGTTTTCTTAAGAGATTGTTCTTATGTTTGTTTCCTAGGAGCATTCTTGTTTATTTAATTGAACAAGTAGAACTAGTGGAAGTAATCAGGAAGGTGTCCTGAAACCAATTGTTGAAAGACTTTGTGCTCTTGCCAATTGTTTTCAGTGTGTGTTTTTAGTTTTTTTCTATGTAAAGGGTCTTGGGACAACTTTGTGCCCCCATTATCTTTCATATTTCACTCTTTGGGCAGTTGAGGTGGAGACTTTGTGTTCCATTTCATCCTACTGATTACTGCACCCTTGTTACCAGTTACTTGTCACTACCTGAAAGAACTCTTGTTGTTTCTTGCAAGACCACTTCTGAAAGAAGAGAAGTGCCTTCAATGTGTTCACCAAGATTTTCTCCTTTGCTTGTAAACATCATCTCTAAAAAAAGAGAGATGGATGGTGTAGTCCTACCCCTGAGTGTTACTTTTTGCTTATATATATAGTATATAGATCCCACATATTTATAAGGAACCTCCCCTTGATGAGAGGAGAGATTTGTCCACCTCTAATGTAGTAAACTTGCACATTTGGCTGACCAATCTCCCTTGCTATGGCTGAAGAGACTTATTTTGCTCATCAGTTAGCTGAATGACAAAATATTCACCCAACACTCTGAATACCCATCCAGGAGGAAGAAATTTTCACTGCCTGTCACCATTTAGAGGATCTGCTCCATACTTGGGAGAGGATAGTAGTCTTTCAATGAGACTCTATTAAGGTCTCTAAAATCTACACATAAACCAATCTCCCCATTCTTTTCTCTGATAGGGACTAGATTGGCCAGCGAAGAAGAGTATTTGATCAAAAATATGATCCTGAACTCAATCAGCTTGGTGAGTTCCTTCCACATGAGAGGTTCAATCTTCAAGTTGACAAGCTTTTGTTCTTATTTGATAGGCTTGGCACCTTCCTCCAGCTCAATGGTATGTTGGGCCAAACTTGGGTCAAAACTCTTCAAGTCATTATACTCCCAAGTGAAGACATCAGCAAATTATTGGCACAACAAGATTAAACCTGCTTGTCATGATTTGTACATACCTTTCCAAGTGCAAGCAACCTGCTCTTGAATATCTCAACATTTTCATAGTTCTCTTTCTTCATTGTGATGCTTGATTTGTCATTTTTCAATTGGTCATCCTCATTGAAGATACTTTCAAGAGTGACCAAGCCTTTAGGAAGTTTGTTGTTCTTCAGCTAAACAATCTGGCTACCATATTGCTGTTGTAGCTTGGCTTGATTTCTAGAGGCAAACTCAACCTCCTCTTGCAAGAAGAGTGTTATCTATTGATCATTGTCAAACACATGCCAGTTGGTGATGTTATCAAGCACGGAGGGTCTGATTACCACTTTTAAATGGTGTGGACTATTGTCTCGGCCTATCTCCTTGGGGATGTCAAATTGAGCACCAACTACTGCTAGTTTGTCAGCTTGCTTATTCTGCTCTCTTGGAATGGAAGTAACATTTAAAGCAATAAAACTCTCCACTAAGTCCCACACCCTGTGCTTGTAAGACTTAAGCAAGGAATTCTTTGTTAGATTTTTGCCTCTCACCTGATTTACAATCAACTCATTGTCCCCAAAAACCTATAGCTCTTTAATTCCTCTTTTCCTTTCCCACTCCAAACCATGGATGAGAGATTTATACTATTCAACATTTCAAGTGCAATAAAAATGGAACCTGAAAGTTGAGAAGTATTTTTCTTATGAGGGGGAAATTAACACTACTCCACCACCAGCTCCTAATTTGCTTCTTGAGCCATCAAAGAAAATCTACCATAACCCTGAGCTCTCTTGGTTTGTTTTCATCAAATTAGGTATAAGAGTACCCTCTTCGTGCATATAATAGATTCCAAGACTAGCCTCTTCTATGAATTTGTATGGGTCATGTTCAAAGTTGTCACTTCCCCATTCATCTAAGAGCAGGTTAGCAACTCCTTCAAGAGAAAAGGGCAGAGATTGATCCACTTAGAATTATTCTTCATCAATAATGGCATAGTTGACATTCACCACTTTGAGTGAGTATGGCTCCAAATTATCTCTATGGATTGGCTCTGACTCAATCTTGACCTTAGTCCCATATTTGGTTCTAAAAACCATGTAAGACTAGTTTGCTGCTAGGTACCTACCTATTTTGGATGTGAAATCCCTAGACAAGCAAATGGAAAAGTAGGGAGGAACATCTGCCACCACCACATCGTGGGGAACTGAGAAAGTTAGATAGGCATTGAGCATCAAGTTCAAGCCTCTCACCACTCCTACTATCTTAGCTGGTGATCCATCTAACTACAAAACTCCCCTGGTCATTTGTTTGTATTTGAGTCCCAGCTTATCTACTATACATTTTGGCATTACTGAGGTGCTTGACCCACTGTCAATAATGCAATTGTGCACTAGAAAATCTCCTATGACTAAGGATAGATAGAAAGGGGAGACTTTTTCATCTTTCTTTGCTTGGCCTACCATGAAAGGGTGCCCATTCATGATTAAAACATTATCAGCCCTTATTGGGATAGCTGGTTCATATAGCTCATGCAACTCCTTTTGGAGTATATCCTTTTGTACCAGCATTGCCAATGAATCCCACAAATAGATATTCATGTGTAACTTCTTCATCTGGTCCACCACGTTGATATGAGGGTTGATGCCCTTTAAGTGTTCTTTGGAGGCACTTGCATCCTAAGGCATAGGTCAAAGAGCTGAGGGTGCAATTGATGGCCTATAATTTTGAAAATTTTGGTTCTCATGTGATGATGAAGGTGCTACAGACATTTGGGTAGTTGCCTGAGCTTCTTTCATAGCTCTTTTTTGGGACCTTGTGTTGGCAACAACATAATCACCTTGGTTGTTCATACTACCCACATAGTTGACTACACAAAATTCACCTTTCATGTGATTCATGAGAGTGGAATCAGACTGAGCCTACTTGATGTCCATGACAGGATGTACTGATGCCTTAAAGCTTGGGAATTGGGTAGTTTGATTGTCTTGTGCATTCATATATTGACATGGCATCTCATTTGTGTAAGCAGCTTGTTCTTGACCATATCCAAGGGGTGAGAAATTTGGTTGTTCCTAACCAGATTATTTTGAGTGGGAATAAGGGCCTTGGATGATGAAGGAACACCTAGATTATACCCTTGATAAGGCCTGGCTTGTGCAAAATGACCATGTCCTTGATTATAATTCTAAAAAGGAGGTCTATTTACTTGTTTGTACTATTGGTATCCCTGATTTGGTCGATAGTTTTGAGCTTGTTGCCTTTTGAGAGCCACTAATTCATTGCTCATGCTTTGTAGCAAGCTCTTAACTTCATGAAGGTTATTTTGTGAAGTAGCAGTTTTCTTTTCTATGACTGGAGGTGGCAATTCAGGAAAGAGTGACATATGAGGTCTAGGCGCTATCTTTTCCACTTGCACCAAGCAATTTTTAGTGGATATGGCTATTTCATAGGCATCTGCCAGTACTTTTCCTCCCATGGACTGTATCATGACATCAATTTCACTATTCAAAGCTTTTAAATAATAAAGGAAGGCATAGCTTGGAGTCAGTCTCACCAAAATGGGGATTTTATCCCAGGTCTTTTGGAACCTGGTATTGAAATCATGCATGAACACATGGGGAGATCTTTTCATGGTAGTTAGTTGCTCAGCAAGAGAGAGGTGATCAATCTTCTCTCCTAATCTATTCATTAATAGATTCCCTAATTCATTCCATGTGCTAACTGAATTCAAGGCAAAGTCCCATACCAGTCTAGAACCTTACCCTTAAAAGACAATGCTAGCAACCTAATAGCAATGTTCTCTTCAGTGACATGAATATTACAGAGGTTGGCAATATTTTGATGTGCTCAATGGCAGTAATAGGCCCCTCCCCATTAAAAGGAGGAACACTCTTAAGAGTTGTCCCTAGGATTAGGTCATAATGCAGAAGGTTTAACAGGCTGTGACCATGAAGGGCTATGAAAGGTAAAGCCATGGTGATAACATGGTTTTGCCAGGGTCTTCTTGCATAAGAATATTTTATAGCAAGTCTAGGAAAATGACTTGCTATATAGGGATGGTTCCTTGCAAATCTTAGTCACCCTACTGAGTTTAATGGTAGTTCAATGAATTCAAAAGGGACACCCTTGACAGAAGATCTTGTGGTGACCTTAGGCATGGAATGTCAGACTGATCTTTAACAAGAGACTGATGTTCTTGAAAATGGAGTCACTAGATGCTAGATTAGTGATTCATTCTTGCTATAACAGGACCAACACCAATCTTGAAAAAAAATTGAGTATTAAAATTGGTCCCATTAGGCATGTCAAAAACTATTGATGTTGTGGATTGCACCCTTGAAAGAAGGCTGAGCTTCTCTCTTCCACATGGCATAATGGAGACTCCCCTCTTACTATGGGTCTGGTAAAACTGAGGGGAGAATCTCTAGATAAGTGTTAGCTCCCTTTGATACATCTCTGAAGTCTTTTACTACTACTACTAACAATGGGGGGTGAAAAGGGAGAAAGATACAACCAAAATAAAAACTAATCTAAGTAGTGATGTACCAAATGATTTTGATCTACTCAGTTATTCACACTTTAGACCAGAAGAGGGCAAACATAGACTTTATCTGGTGAAAAGTTCAGACTGTAGGGAGATTTAATAATGGGCTTAATGGAGACACACATAAAATGATCTTACCACAAGCGCTGTAGAAAAAACACTATCTGATAACCCTTTTCTATTTCTACGCTCCAGATGTAGTACTTCTTGTTAACTTGTATAAATGGTGTGTTGTCTACACTAGGTGTGTTGGTGTCAATTTGTGAAAGTAGCAAGCTAAAAAGACTAATCACAAAATTGATACACAAACACACTCAAAATCATAACCAGTCAGATAGAGGTAAAACATATTCTTATTGATCGAATGTCAATTTTTTGGCAGGGCTTCACCTTACAAAATGAGAGATATCATTCTCTCCTTGAGAGGTTACAATATATAGCATGAAAAAGAAGACTATGGCACCCTTCAAAACAAGTGGCCCATGTTGCATTGAATACATTGGAAAGAGGAAGTCTAGTGAAGGAACCATGCTAGGGCAGTCAAAAGTCTTGACTTTTGCATTTAAATCATATTAAATGTATTTACAAAAGCATGGGTTGCTTGATTGTTTGAAAGGCAAGGCCGCCCCTCTTTATGAAACTTACGTGACTATCCACTTATCCATGCTCAAATGAAGAAAAATAGGCCATGCCATTGAATGTTTGTGCTCTTTGATGACCACTTGGTAGAGATTGTTTCATCTACAATAATAACTTCTCCTTCCAACACCTTCTTTTTCCACCTAAGCTGATCTGATTCATGTTTGTGCTTGGCTGGGTGCATCTTTTAGAACATTCCAAATATTGTCGTATGTGTGTGTGGTCATGTTCTAGATTCTCTATTTTGTTCCCCTTTTTCTTACTATTTTCTATCCCCTTTTAATGGCCAATGCATCCCATCTAATTTGATGTTTGTGGGCCTATCACTCTCTGAAAACCAATGGCTATTTTGCTACCTTAATTTTGACATTCGCATGCCCGTCACCAGACATTTGAACTCCAACAGCTAGTTCGCTACATTGAATTTGACGCTCTTGGGCCTATCACCCCTTTGGCCTTTTGCATTCCTTTAGCCTTTTGTATTCGAATCCTCTTGAAGGGAAGGTATCTCTTTGGATTTTGGAAAAGGTTCCCTTTTGGGTTGTTGGGAGTCCCTCGCAAGGGCACTTATCCTTTGAGCTCCCTTGGTTTTTCTAATTCCTTCAGACACTTTGCCCAAAGGAAGTCTTTCCTTCAAAGTTGACGCCCTTTCTTTCGGTCTTTTTCCTTTGAAATTCCTTCAGGGTTTTGTCTGAAGGAATTCTGCCTCATTTCTTCCTTGTGAATTTCTTCAGACAAAATGTTCGAAGGAATTATTTCATGCATTTTGTTTAAAGGAATTCATCCATTGATTCTTCCTTGGATTTCCTTTAGATTTCCTTCGGGTAGAAAGTCCGAAGGAAATCTTTGTCCTTTGCCTTAGTCTTTTTTCGAAGGAAAAATTACCTTTTGGCCTTCTTCTTTAATCCCTCTGCAAGTGTTCCCTGCCCTCTGCAAGGGCACTTAGGGCCCCCAAGTTTCCCTTCAAAGCCTGCTAAAAGGTCCAATTGATCACCTGCCTACCCTCCACAAGGGCACTTTTTCTTTGGAGCTTTGTAAAAAGACTTGCGTTCTTTGAACTAGCCAATCCTTTTGCCAAAAGCCTTGTTCAAGGTAATTGCCCAACGCAAAATAAGCCCCATACCAATATGAGAACCTACAGATCTTATATCTTTCAATTTTTCATAAGAATAGGGCTATTACAAGGGAAATGGAGCATTTGTAGTAAGGGGGATACACCCAATGCTGACGGCTCAGGACAACAGGGAAAGAAGGAGACTGATTTTTGGCTTGTAGGACCAAAATGGTCAATAATAATTATGGATTTAATTCCAAATATTGAATTAATCCTTAACCACACACCTTCATCTCAAGTTAGATGATTTAGGTTGATTATGGTCATTCTTGAAAATCTATAAATAAAGAGGCCATGGACATCATTTTTAATCTTGAATATTGCCAATTTATATTAAATTGCTTCCACAACCCTTTTCATTTGATCATTGATTTTGTTTTCAATCTTCACTGATAGGCTAATTTAGTGATTCCAAATCATGAGCCTAGGTTTGTGGAGTGTTCTTGAGACATTGGAGTAGTTTTCCACCATTGTTGATAAAGACAAGAATGCTTAATCAAGGGAGACCATGCTTTTGAGCCGCTTTTGGAGAATGAAGTCACTTGAGAAGGTATAAATTTCTTACTTTCCTTCATTTGTCTTTCATTTTTATTAGAAATTCCCACATGAATAGATAGGCTTAATTTGGTTTGTTCTTATGCATTCTTCCTTTGGTTTATTGGACTAATGTTTAACTAATCATGTTATGAAATCCTCTCTACATTTTGGCATGCCTGGTGGGACCGCAACCCACAAATTTGCTCACAAAGCCTTTACAAGAAACCTACTAACTATTTTCATGTAGCCTCTTGGAGTATGGAAGCAAAGAAAGCAAAAATTTGAGCAAAAAAGTCCATTTTTATAAACCACGATTTTGTTCTCTAGATGGCCCAACTCGGCTCTAGTTCATCTCAACTTAGCTCTGGGTCATCCCAACTTAGCTCTAGTTCATCCCAACTTGGCTCTGGTTTGGCCCAACTCGGCTCTGGTTCATCCCAACTCAGCTCTGGTTCAACTTGATTTGGCTCTAGTTCATCCCATCTCAGCTCTGGTTTACCCTGACTCGGCTATGGTTCATCCCAACTCAGCTCTGGTTCATACTGACTCAGCTCTAGTTCATCCCAACTCACCTCTCAACCCAACTCGCCTGTCCAACCTAACTCGTCTATCTGACCCATCTCACCTATTAATCCAACTTGCCTATCAACCCAACTCTCTTATCTAACCCAACTCATCTGTCAACCTAACTTACCTGTCAACCTAGCTCGCCTATCCAACCCAACTCGCCTATCCAACCCAACTCGACTATAAACTCAACTCGACTGTCAACCCAAGAGCTAAATTCTTAATGTCATTTGCTCAAAAATCTTAAGTGCTTCAAAGCAAGCCCTTATAATTGTGATTTTGTAGGTTAAGGGGGTGCTTTAGAAGTTGTTTTGAATGCTTTTGACTAACGAAACACACTTTCGTTTGGGTTTAAAATGAACATGCTTGATTTCACACATTTTGAATTAGTGCTTAAAATGAATCTAAGATTTGGATAAGTCTTAGATACATTTCATTTAGTGCCTTTAAAACACATCATAACTCTTGCAACATTTTAAATTTGGTGTTTTAATCATGAATCTAAGCTAAGTTTTGAATCTTCAATTTGGGCTTAAAACAAACTTAGTTCTTTATTCTTTCTAGTGGTCTTTTTTTTTCATGCAATATTTTACCATTTTAACCATTTAATGCTAAGGGCCAAAAATAACACCACCAAATCTTTAATTTACTGTTTAAAATTGAACACACTTGTCAATTTTTGTTTTCAATAGTTTAATTAGAACTTGATTGGCAAAAAGAAGGCCATTGCATGTATGTTCTTCCATCTATCCCCTTTAGGGAACTTTTGGAGTCAAAAGTGTTATCCTTATTGCAAACATGCCTAGCCCAAGGCATAGAAATAATATCATCTAAATCACTTTTCAAAAACTCATCATAGTCTGGGTGACCTTGAAAATGACCCTAAAGTCTTTCTATTTAATCATTTATTTTTATGCAAATTTGGCTTGCGAGGGGGATTTCCTTACCTCCCACAAGTTCTTTAGGGAAGCTTTGACCCAGGGTTTCATCTCTCTACATTGACTTCACCCACTCCCACTAGGATCAAAGGTTTGAGCGGTTAAACCACCTTCTAGTGATGGAGTTGCACACATGACGTATCTGCACTTTGGACATCACACTACACTGAGTGAACAACAGGATGTAGTGGTTGCAAAAAGGACTAGACCTCTTTCCAACAAACCAAGTGCCATGGACACCCAATTTTTTTGCTTTTCTTTTGCATCATTTGGCGTGAAAGTCATTATGCAATTGATACCCTTAGAATGATCAAAAAATTTCTAGTTTAGTTGACCCCACTTTACTATACCTTGTCAATTTAGACTTAAGACATTTTTTTTTCATTAGCTTACTTGGTCTTGATTTGTATTTGAAACTGCTTGTTAACTCAATGAACTTAACCAAAACACATTGTCTCCAAAATTCTTGAGAAACGGAGGCATTACACTATCTAATTGGAAAATTCATCTTTTCCTTGTTCAAATTGTTATCAAAAACTTTGTGTCATGTCATCCACTTTGGTGTAGTTATGTTGCCAAATTGAGTCTAGACCTTTTACCCAATTTGTTTAAGTCCCTCATTTATAATCCACATTTGAAATTGAACCTTTCTAAGTTTTAAGAGTTGGTGTGTTAAATTGGGCTCACCATTTGCACACTAAACTTGTTTTAACTTGGTTTCAATTTTCCATTTGGATTGAGGGCCATTTATTGGACTCAAAATCACATTATCATCTTGGTGGACTCAAGTCATCTTGCATATCACTCACGCTTTGAGTCCTAGAACATATTTTATCCTACTAAAACTATGTGGTGAGGTTGTGTTGCCCATTTGGTCCTAGCTTTGTACTTAGTGATTCATGTATGTTTTTACATTTTGAGTTGCTTAGTTCATATTATCTTCTTCGTAATCCAGAGAGCTTTCCTCTAACTTTCTAGGATCAACTCATCGAAGTTGAAAATAGCTTTTATGGTATAGGTGTATTACAAAGATCTAGGCTTTGGTGTATTAGTTTTCACCTTGGATCTTTGAGTTACCGTACCCTCTTCCAATCTATATGATTTAAAATTTACCAAAGGTCGAGTAAATTCATGAATCAAATCTTCTAATTGTGTGTGGTTCCAAGCCACTGTCCTTTATAGTCTCTTTGGTGCCTTAGTCATTTGTTTGGAAAAGGATCAAAATTCATATCTTATTTAAACATTTGTAAAACATTGTCCAAATCTTGTCAAATGTTGAGAACACTCTTTTTAAACAATGACACTAAAGTACACTTGCAATAGGGTTTCTTATGGCCCTAATTACAAGGTAGATCATTTTTATGATGGACATGAACACTCCATCTTGTTTGAGGATGTTTCCCTCTTTGGGCATATCTATTGAAAACCAATCACATCCATGCTGAATATCATACGTCATCCTCATCCTTCCCCTTAGATTTTTGCTCCATGCTCGAAGGTTACTATTTTGGGGTATCCTTCTTCTCCTTCAGCTTGTATGAGCAAGCAAGCTCCACAATGCGTGAAGGTTACCATTTAGGACCTCTTCTTTTGGTTTTCATAAGCAACCAAACTAAGAAGTGTCCAGTCATCACCATTTTAGGACCTCCTCCTTTGGTTCACATAGACAACCAAGCGTCCAATCACCACCATTTTAGGACCTCCTCCTTTGGTTCGCATGAGCAACCAAACTAAGAACCATCCAGTTGTTACCATTATAGGACCCCCTCTTTTGGTTCACACGAGTAACCAAACTAAGAAGCATCTAGTCATTACCATTCTAAGACCTCCTCCTTTGGTTTGCATGAGCAACCAAACAAAGAAGCGTCCAATCATTACTATTCTTGGCCCATCACCAATTTTTGATGAACTTATTGTTGAACAACCTCCATTTGATGAACCAGTTGTGTTTGATCCCTTCTTCAATAGTCAAATTTTTGGAGAGTCCATTATTGAACCACAAACCATTATTCCCATTAAACTAAATTTTCCCCAGTTTATAAATTTTGTGCCAATCTTTGAACCAAAACAAGAACCATTACCTCTTCAAGAGCCATCTTATGAGGATCAAAATGTGTTCAAAATAGATTTTTAACAACCAATTGTGAACCAAAACCATGATGTTATTATTGAAACACCTATTTGTGATAAGTCAACCTATGATAAGTTACTTATTCATATTTTACCTATTTTTAAAGAGCCTCATCTCCTTGACAAGCCAGTCTCTGCAGAGTTGTCTCTTGATCTTTTCCACTCATTAAGGAGTCTCACTTTGATAGACATGTTTTTATCAAGATGTCCCTTGAGCGGTTCCCTCTCTTTGAGGGGCTTCACTTAGACGAGTCAATCTATGTTGAACCCTTCTAATATGAATCACCATTTATTGCACCCATTATGCCATCATAAGCCATTAATTGTCAAAAATTCAGCATTCTATAGAACATTATCAAAACAACCACATCAGATGAAGAATTAAAATTAGAATCAGATTCTATTTTTTAACTGACATTGGATTTAGCATCAAAAATATAATCAACATTAGTTGTGACATTGGATTCAAAGTCCCTTGCATCAGAATCAGATTCAAAAATAGATTATAGTCATGGTTGTTACAACATTGGTTATAATTGCCTTGCGGATCAATTTGAATATATTTATGATCCTTCTATGGTTTTTGAGGATCATTACTTCAGCATCGACACATGTTCTCCTAGTATCTTCTATGAGGATTATGCTACCTTTCACCATCCCATTATTACCACCCAACATAACCATTATATTGGCATTCCACCTCCCACAAATGTTGATTGGGATCGTTAGAATCACACTTTGTTGAACTGCATCCATGGTGACATACCATTTATAGAACCTCAAGGGGACCAAGACCACATTCATTCAGAAGAAGAACAATCTCTTAGTGAAACATTTTCAGAGGCACTAGGGGATGATCAAAGATCAAACTCAACATATTTTAGTGAAACCTTTTCAAAGGTGCTAGAAGATAATCAAAGTCAAATATTAGCATCTCTTCATGAAACCTTCTTGAAGGTGCTATGGGATGATCAAAACAAATTCATTGGTGAAAACCTCATTGAGGCACCAATAGTTGAGCACAAAATCTCTTCACCGTTTACTAAAGATATTCAAAATAAAATCAAAATAGCTTCCAATCTATAGCATAATTAGATGGTAGCTACTCTCGAGAAATAAAACAATCTGGTGATCCTATCGAGAGCATCTTTAGAGGTCTTTAGCTCTGCCACAACCAAAATTATGTCAAATCTGGTATCAACAATATTATGTGTGACTAAAAGTACTGATCTTCATTTGTTTCCCATTCATTATACATTTCATTATCACCCACCCATTTATTACCCACTTATTTCATTTATCACTGGAAAGACTTTCCTTTATAGAGGCTACAAAGTTATCTTATCTTGATGTTTGAAGGAAGTAGAATCGATTGCCAATGAAGATCATGAACACATTATTGAGATCCAGATCGGTAGCAAGTTCTTGATAGAATTTTTTTTTGAAAGGGAATTGGATAACAAATTTTATAATTGATCATCTCTGTTGTCTCACATAATGAATAGGACATGCATCTCCCTATCAGCAAGAGAAATAGAACCATTTTTCACCTTTCCAATTACCATTTTCCATTACCATGCCTTGTCTCTTGGGGACAACCCTATAGACCCCTTTTAGGCATTATTAGACCATTGTGATCCATGAACCATGTTGTTTGAACTACATTGACTTGAGGTCCTTCAAGACTATGTAAGCAACACTCAATTTGTATTGAGGTTAGCTTAGTCACCTTCTTTACAATCTCATCATTTTGCAAGCAGTTCTTCTAAGTTTGAATGCTCTCACCATTTTACGAGAAATTTAAGCCAATCATTACTAGGGGGAAGCTTTGTTGCCACTATATCCAATTTTATTTTGATCATTTTCATTATATGATTTCCAAGGCTTGATTTTAGTCATCTTATCGATCCCATTTTGATCTTGGTTCCTTTGGTTCATCCTACACTTTTGTGGGGGGATTCTGATCTAGTTTCAACAATTTTAGAATTTTGTGTTCAATGACAGTCTATGGAAGTAGCGTGACATATGACTTGGTAAGTTATCTTTTATCTATCCTCTTATTTGGTATCATTGATTATAACCATCTATGGGGAAATCAATATAGTTTTGGTACCCTTGATTATAACCGCCTTTAAGAAAATCAGTATTATAATATTGTTTCCTAATTATAATTGCCTATGGGCAAATTAGGTATAATGCCTTTTTATTATGCATTGTCGCATCATTTGATCAGTACTATTATCATTTGTCTTGTCATTCACCTTTGTTTATGAAAATGTTGTGACCTAGTTAGTTTTTTATCACCTTTTGTGTGGATAGAATTACTATGACTTGGGATTATTTTGGGGTTATATAGGCCATGCTTGATTCATGTCAAGGTCAACTCAGTCCCTCTTATCATATGCTCTCATCGTATTGCGAGCATTTTAAGTTGGTGCGCTCTTGCCGTTTCATGAGATGGACCATTATATATCTCTTAATCTTCAATCAAGTTGAGATACTTATAAAATTCTAAAAACATTCATAAAATGTTCAAAAACTCAAAAACATTTTATGTGTGTTTATTTGATTGTTGTTTGTTGTCAGGTCTTTTGCTTTCTTATTTGGTCTTGCTTCTTTGTTTTATTTTCCAAGTAGATCTTGATGGTCCACATAGATCTTGATCTCATGTTGTTAAGATGTATTGTTTTCTTTTTATTTGTCTTTGCTTTTTTGTTTAAATGTAAATAGCTATAACTCTGGTTTTGGTCATTGTTTTACGATTATCCTTTGTTATAGGTATTCACATTTGAACCATATCAACACAATTGGAATCTTATGTCATTATAATTTATTCATACTTATGATGCCTAATTTATTTTACTATAGCAAGCACTTTGTGCTAAGGTCTCAAACTCTTAACGTCAACATCACTCTGATGAATAGTTCTCAAGAACACTTTTCATAATCTAGGCTCATGATATGGAATTAGGCATCTAGGTATTATTTATTTTAGCACTCAAATATATGCTTAGACATGCATCTCTTTGCATACATTGTAATTATAATCAATTCTTGGTCAGTTTTCATCATTCCTCATTCCATTTTCTCCCAAACATAGGTGAACTACATTGGCCTAAAGTTCATGTTGGAACATGAGCCTATGGAACTATGTAGACAATGCTCAATTTTTATTGAGGTCAGCTCGATTATCTTTCATTATTATTTTATTCTCTTTCATCACTTTGTGCATTCTCATATGCTTGGTTTTATATGGCTTTCTAAGCCATTACACCATCGCATGTATGTTTGCACCCGCTCGCTTCAACCTATCTTTTGGGTTATATCTTTGAGCTATTTTTCTTGCCAATTGCCCATGCTGGGGTCTACCATTTGAACCATGTCCAAATCAGATCAGCTCTACAAGGGAAAACCATTATTTATTCTTTATCAATGATCAAAATTAGCCCTATTAGGGCAAAACTATTTTATCATGATCATATTTACTCTACTGGAGTACTTATTATATTCTCTTTGGAGACCCCATTCTACTGGTGCTTCCCTTCTTGAAGCAGAATGTTCTCTCTTTTCCTCTAATTCTAAGTTCTTCAAACTACTACCCATGATGACAATATTTAATGTACAACTTGTCTCAAGATTGATCAATCTCATAAGCGTGCAACTTGTACTCTCAAATTGGGTATGTTTATAATGTCCCTTACATTTATGGATTGTATCTTTCTCATTCCCCCTGTCTATGGGGCCTATTATACCTCTAATTATATTTTGATCATTAATGGTAATCATGCATGCAAGCATTAGCTTGTCTGGATGTGATCTATTCCATGGGTTAATCTCTCACTTTCTCTTTTCAAGAGTCCATCTTTTTCTTCAATCCTAGTATGTCCTCTCGAGAGGGCATCATGGGTTTGTTCTAATTTATTCTTGACAACTCTTCTTTGAAAAGATGTTTCTTTGCTTTAATGTCTCACTATGCTTTCTCAAACAAGGGGAAAATGTAGACATCTAATTCCTAACACCATTTGTGTTGAAATTATCAATCTTACTCGAGTTGCATTTAAATGCACATTTTAGGATAAAATCCATAAAAAACCCTAAATGGTTTGAACTTTTTATTTACAAGTGCCAATTTAGGTCAAATTATCTCTTAATGGGGCAATACAATTTATGGGCCAACTAACTTTGATCAATTCATTTCGAGTCAAAATGACGATTTTACCTTTTTGTGCTCTAGATCACTCTTTTTTTCTAATTCATTATTACACATCACATACCTTTGTTATTTTGTGTTGGAAACATCCTAACTGGGAATACGGTTCTAATGCATCTAACATCATCTTCCAATTCTTTCTGAGTCAAATTATGACTCAATAATGACTTTCTGACCATTTTGATTAATTGAGAGCCAATTTCCAAATAATTGCATAAATGTTGATGTTGATGCAGTGGATTTCACCCTCTGAAATAAGACTCAGCTCTCTTCTTCTACGTGGTACAATGGAGACATTCCTCTTGTTTTGGGTTGCAAATGTGAGGGATGAATCTCTAGATTAGGAGCTAACTCCCCTTGATGCACCTTGAGGCCCTAAATTTCCTACTATTAACAATGGGGGGATGAAAAGGGAGAGAAGTATTGAAATTAGAAACTAAACTAATATGGTGATGCACCAAATTGGTTGGTCTACTCAGCTTTGACATACACTTTACATCAGAGAGAAGCAAGCATACACTTCATTCAAATGAGAACCTTTCCTGCATCAATATTTCAATAGGGGATCCTATGGAGATACAAGTAGGAAGAACTACCAAAGGTGTTTTAAGACACACTATGGACAGCCTATTCACATGCACCTATACTCTGAGCTGGACACTTCTTGTTGACCTACAAGAGAAGAACTCACAATACACTAGATATATTGGCATAAACTTATGAAAGCATGAAAAGGAAATGCCTTAACACAAGATAAAACTATAGACATATGCAAAAGTGCAAGCTCAAATAGAGGTAAAAATACTCCTTTTGATTCAAGGTAAATTCTTTCAGGGCTTTGCCATATAAGTTGAGAGATATTTTCTCAAATAATAAGTTACAAGTATATATAGAACTGAAAAAAAGATAGCTGACATATCAAGGAATGGAAACCCATGCTAAGTTAAACACTTTTACAGAGACCACAAGCCCATGTTGTTGCCATATTCTTCCAATTGTGTATGGGAGAGCCATGTTTTAGATGTCCAAGTCACTATCCTTGCTATCTTGGGCCTACAAAAGCATGAGATACTCCTCTTAGCAACTGATAAAGCCATCCCCAAGTTGTGGCTGGACCATGCTCTCTTTAATGCTAGGTAAAATTGGTTGTGTATTAATAGTAAAATGTGAAAACACAGGTTGCTCCCCTCTATAGTTTGAAAACCAATCTATTTTATTGGTTTTTGGTAGATATATTTCATCAAATGTATTAATTCTCTTTGCTGAGTCGACTATGCCACTTGTCTTGGTCTGAGTGGTCATTGATTATATCCTTTGTCTTTGTCAGTAGTTGGAACTGTTCCTTGTTTTGTCTTTTTTTCTTTGTCTTTGCCTGTGTTTTGTCTCTTTTATTTGACTTCTCCTTTGCCTTGGCCTTTTATTGGCTTGTCTTTGACTTATCGGGCCTTCTTTGTTTCAAGCTTTTTGTCGCGCTTTCCTTCGGACAAAATGTCTGAAGGAGTCCAAAAGAATTCTTTCTTTTGATTGCTTATTTTCTCGTAGGGCACGTGCCCTTTAGGCCTTTTGTCTTTGTTCTTTACTTTCTCAAGGTGCCCTACGCAAGGGAACTTTGTGCCTCAAAATAACCCTTCAAAACTTTTAATTTAGTCCTACCACCGACCAAGGTGCCCTCCGCAAGGGCACATACCCTTCAGACTTTTTTAAAACTTCCTTCAAGCCATCAAAATGCCCTCTAAAGAAAATTCATTGTCTTTTTTGAATTGCTTAGACCATTTCGAGTTCTTCAATCACTTCTAATTATAAAAGTAGACAAGTAATGCACCTACACAAACCCAATTTGCACTAGACTAAGCAAAATGGTAAAACACTTGGATTTTTCATTAGAAAGGTCTGGTAGAGAACATTTTTTCAACAAGGCAGTAGAGGGATGATCTATCCAAAACATGGATTGGATGACCTTTGTAAAGAAAAAGGAGGGGTGCCCAATTTTGGTTTGCAGGACCAAAACTTGATCAACAGTTGATTAACCTTTTTTAAGGCTAATTAATCCAAATCAAGATCTTAAGTGGATTTTCCATGAGAGTTGTTGAATTTTTTTTTGAAAATTGATTTCTATTAACTGCATCATTAGGTGACATCATTTCTTGGGAAGACATCCTTAGGCCATAAATGCCACAAATATCAAGATTATGGGTCTCCCATGCCTCATAATGACCCTCCATGCCTCTTTTTTCAAAGCTATGATGAGAATAATTATGGATTTAATTTTAAATATTAAATTAATCCTCAACCACACATCTTCATCTCAAAATAGATGGTTTAGGTTGATTCTGGGCATTCTTGAAAATCCATAAATAGAGAGGCCATGGACATCATTTTTAAGCTTGAATATTGCAAAGTTATAATGTTAAATTGCTTCCACAACCCTTTACATTTGATCATTGATTTTGTTTGCAAGCTTCATTGATAGGCTAGTTTAGTGATTCCAAATCATGAGCCTAGGTTTTGTGGAGTGTTCTTGAGACATTGGAGGAGTTTGCCACTATTGTTGATAAAGACAAAGATGCTTGATCAAGGAAGAACATGCTTTTGAGCCACTTTTGGAGAATGGATTCACTTGGGAAGGTATAGATTTCTTTCTTTCTTTCATTTATCTTTCATTATCATTAGTAATTCCCACATGAAAAGATAGGCTTAATTCGGTTTGTTCTTATGCAGTCTTCCTTTGGTTTATTGGACTAATGTTTGACTAATCATGTTACAAAATGCTCTCTACACAAGCAATACTTGATTTGTGGTAAGTTTGTAAAAATTGATCATAATAGTTTGAAATACTTCTTTAATCAAAGGGATTTGAGTGATAGACAACAAAAATGGGTGAGCAAAATTCAAGCATATGATTTTGACATCGAATATGTGAAAGGAAAGAACAATGTGGTAGCAGATGATTTGTTAAGAAAGGCATTTATACATTCAAAAAATACATAACAACCATGATTGGAATTGCTTGAAGGCAAACAATCTTGGAAAGGGAGGATTGTAAGGTCCACTTTTCTAGGGGGTTGATTTTTTATCAACCTTTTGAAGAACTTTAGCCTATTTTATTCCCTATGGGCTAAGGGATGAATCAAAGGGAATATTTATGGTAATTAAGATGTTGCTAACGAGTGATTTTTCTCATTTGAAATTAAAAAGAAATATTTTTAATTATTATTTATAGTTTATTATTTAATTGATCCTAAAGTAATTTTAATTACTATATTATGAGGTGTAAATTAGATAATAAAATAGGACACTTTCATGAGGACTTGACCCTCAATTAAAAAACATTAATGACTTTTGACATAAGGGAAATGACCCAAAAGTGGATGCCACACTTGGAGAAGACCCAAGTGTCTAAAAGAGGTCTATCTTTGTCAAGAAGTCCCCATGAGTGGTTCGTCCACCTTGGAGGAATTATAAAATCAGGGCTTGTGATCTTTGAAGGATATATTTTGTCAAACATTTCTATTTTTTAGGTTTTGGAGCTTAGCTACCAATCTTGGATCAAGGCACTTCGAGTTCCAAGGAGAGCTTGAAGAGGCAATTTCATTTCAAAAATTGCAAAGGTGCTGATTTGCTAGTTCATTTGCTTGAAGACCAAAGTTAAGATAAATTTCTGCATGTTCTAGGGTCAACTTGGGCGACCTAGTTGAGAGTTTGGAGCTTCAATTTGGAGGTCTTCCTTCGGTGGAAAAATTCTACTTTTGGGTGCATTTGATAGCTTATATTTTTAGAGCTATTGCTTGATGTAAAACCTGTCATATTTTGGGAGTTATTAATTTTATAATATTCTAATTTCTACAATATTTCAAATTCAAAAATAAAATTGAGGAAACATTATTTCCCAGATTTGATTGCATCATTGTGTTTGAACTACAGAATTAAGTTCATAATTTTTGGAAGTGTTTTGCATTGTTATTTCTCACGAAACCTTAGTCGCCCAAAGGGGAATAACGATTTCTAGATTTGGGGTAGAAATTGTAATAAAATTCAGATTTGGTTCATTCAATTTTTGGCTAAGTGTTTAAAGTTATTTTTGGGATTTTATGTAATGTCCTCAATTTGGAACAAAGGATAAAAATAGATGTTTTTCACAAACCCCAAGCAATTCTAAAAATAAATCTAAAACCATCCAATTTTTTAATACAATAATAAATACCTCTTTTCATTGTTCTATCCAAAAAATCAAATTTCGACCTTCACACACAATGTTGGAACCTTATTTGTAGATTTTCACCCTCAAAAGTAAATTGCCCAAACCTTAGGTGACTAGGGTTTATGGCTCTTTCATCTCCTAAAACACCTTCAAAAATTATGAAACTTTTTAGGAATGTAGGGAAAAATACAATTGATTTATTTATCCAGTCAGATTTGACAAAAACTGAAATTTTGAATTTATATGGTGAGAATACAACTGAAACTTTTAAATTCAATAACTTACAAAATACTTGGAATTTATGAGAAAATAATAGCTTAAACTGAAGATAAAAATATACTCTTTTGATTGAAACAATAATAAAAAAATTTTAGTCACTGAAAGTCCCCCAAATGATGTTCCGAAGTTTTGAAAACCCTAGTCTTTCCCTCAAAATTATGCAAACAATTACTGAATATTTTTTAGACATAAATTAGCTCAAATAACATGCCAACATACCTCAAAACAAATCTCTCCACCAAGGAAATTATTCAAAAAATTATCAAACCCTAAGAGAGGGATTTTTTCATCAATAAACAAGCCCATCAAAGATGTTTCCAAGCCCTAAGCAAGTCACCAAGGAAGGAAAACCAACAACCTTCATTCCCAAGAAAATTCACCACTCTTAGTGACCTCACAAACCCCCTAGATGGTTCACCCAAGCCCTCCAAGTTGAATCACCACAAGCTGAAAGTATTAGATTAAACTTCAAAATATTTTTCAAAGAATTGAACATAATTTTTGATCAATGGGTGGTGTTGATAGACACCGTTTGTAAAATATTCAGTAGAACAAGTGGTGCACCAAGTTCCTTTTTTTCTTCTTTTATCCTTTAGTTATCAAAACAAAACTAACCAAGGGTCCTCCAAAGTTCTAGAATAAAAATGGGGACATTACAGTCCTCCCTGCCCAAAATTGCTTGTCTTCAACCAATTGCAACAACCATGAGGCTACTCCAATATCCTCTATCATGCACACATTCCTAGGAACTGTTTCCCAAAAAGAAGATAGCTCCACTCGAGCCTTTGCCTTGTTCAACAAATCATGCCACTTAACATGAAGATTGTTGCATTCCAAACTCACCAAGGTTGCATTCCTAAGAGCTGTATTCATTCTTATAAATTTGAATATGTGTCTATGTGGGCTATAATAGTAAAGTACAACCATGATTTCATCCCATACTCTCAATCTTTTAGATACCAAACTGCCCCTTAGTGATCCTTTATGTCCCATAACTCTCCAATAATCATTTCATGATTCAAAATTCATAACAATGTGAGAGATACCAAACGAAATTAGTTTTTCACTATGTACAAGGTTGTCCATGGTCATACTTCCTCCTTCAAAGGGTATTAGGAAGACCATGCTTCCATAGCATGTACTCCCAATTTTTTTTGACACTATGCCACTTATAATATATATTTTTATAATGCAACATAGGCTAGAAATGATCAAAAAAGTCAGAATACAAACCTCTAACACGTCGTTGTCCCTTCCATGTAAGTTCAGAATTTTCCATGCAAAAAAATTCAGCATCCCCTTCTTTATTATACGGCTGTACCACCTCACAAAATTCATAATTTTCTCAAAAAAATCAGAACCTTTTCCTTGACTATGTGGCTGTACTTTCCAAGAAAACATCAAATTTTTAGTGACTCAGAACTTCCCTTTTTACCAAATCGTTGTATCTTTTTCTTCAAATCAGCATTTGTCAAATAAAATTTAGCCCTCATATCACCTTTTCAATTGGGAATAACATATTATTTACAACAATTTTGGGGCTGCCCTTGTGAGAAAGCAAATTCATTCATCCAATCATTATGTGACAAAAAATCAGAATCATTCATGTTTATTTCTTGCAACCTTACCTTTTCTTTTTTGCAAGTAGATGGCTGCCCATAGTGTCTAGAAACAATCCTACCCTTGTTTTCTTTTTCAACCCATCCCATGATCATGAAACACCCTTCATCATATGATTTGATGAAGGTGGAGGTGCATCTCTATCACTCAAACCATGCAAGATAATTTCATTGTTTCCCACGTTGGATTTCAATTCCATGGATTGATAATTTTGTGTACTCCCCAAGAGAATGTAGCCATTAGATGCCAATGACCACATTGGTCTCTCCAATACCAACTACATAGAAATCATCCTCTACCATGTGCCCCTCCAAAGTAATGCAAAGCTTTGGAACCTTGGTAGTGCAATGAATAGTAAACCCATTCACCACCATCACTCTAAACCCCTTAAACTCAATGGGTTGTAGACCAAAAGAAGTCACAAGCCCTCTATCAATAAAGTTGTGAGTTGCCCCACTATTGATGAGTATGGTAATCGGCTTGCTCTTCAAAGACCCCTTCACTCTAAAGGGATAGTATCTAAGAGTTCCTGAAAGTGATGTCAAGGTGCCACTCAAATCTTCTTCCCCTTCAATCTCCAAAACTCCCTCATAATAGGTGGCTGCCCCACTATCTTCTTCCTCACTCTCCTCCTCTAGAAGTATTTTTATGTAATGAACATGTCCCTTGCCATGACAATTGTGGCCTCTCACCCAAGGATCCTTCCAATCAAAGCAAAGTCCCTTCCTCAATTCATTCTTTTCCTCAAAACTACATTGAGGTAGTCTCCTTGGCTGCCCCAAATCTATAGGATTTGGTCTAGTCAAAGAACCCTCAAGATTGGCCTTAGGAGGCCTTGTATATTGGCCCTTAGGTTGCCCAAAACCCCCACCTCTAGGTTGTCCTATAGATGGGACAAAATGTCCCTTTGGCTGCCCCAAAGGTGTAAACCTACCTCTAGAAGTAGATGACTCCAAATCATAGGCCTTTTGGATGGCCTCTCTTAATGATGGTGGATCAAATGCCTTGGCCAATCCCCTCAAGGAATCAACCAAACCCTTAGTGAATAAACCACAAGCCTCCTATCTAAAATGTCAATCACCATGACTACAAGTCTCTGAAACTCTGAAACATACTCATCAACTGAGGCCTTTTGCTTCAATTGAGCTAGATCTCAAAATTGAGGTTCGAGATATACTCTATCAAATCTCTCTATCAACCTCTTACTGAACTCCTCATATGAGTATATATGCGGATTCCCTTGTGTGATCAATCCATGGTACTACCAATCATGGGTTGCCTCCTCTAAATACAATGTCATAAATTGAATAGCCTCATCCTCTGCCATAGGGTGATGTGAAAAGAAGGTGTCTACCTTCTGAATCCAAGCCCTCATTGAACTCCTATGTGACCCATCAAAATTAGAAAGAGATACCTTCCCCAATGTATGTTAGAGATCTCCTTAAGTGCCTTTGAATCTCTATTCAATCTTGGGATCACTATATCCCCTCTTCCAAGTTGAATACTTAGAAAAGGTCATAACATGTCTCACTACATCATCCAAAGTTGCATACTCATTTATCTCCTTATTCAACTCATCACGGGGTTTATATGACCCCTCCCTCCTAGGCATGATTTTCTCTTTCTAAATGAAAGTAGGAAAGGTAGGCCTAAGAATAGATGACCCATTCCCCAAATCTGTCTTACTGCCTGAAGCTCCACTATCTCCACTGGGTGCCCTCCAATCACTCTTATCACTAAGAGTGATAGGAGACCCTCCAAAACTATAGCTATCCTCTACTAATTTTGCTCATAACTATGTGATCTCTCATCTGCTAACCTCTCCCTCCTTTCTCTTTTTGTCTCTTGGTGATCCATGTCACCCATAACCTATTTTGATTTTAACCCCTCAACAATTAGAGTCTCATCTTTTCTCCTCTAATAAATTAACAATTTATTACCACCACTCATCCAACCAAACCCTCACACCCATAAGATATGGCTAATATATGGCTCTGATACCATTGTAATGTCCCCAATTTGGAGCAAAGGACAAAAATAGATATTTTTCACAAACCCCAAGCAAGTTAAAAAATAAATCAGCAACCATCCAATTTTCTAATACAATAAAAAATATCTCTTTTCGTTGTTCTATCCAAAAAATTAGATTTCGGTCTTCACACACAATGTTGGAACCTTATTTGCATATTTTCACCCTCAAAAGCAAATCTCTGAAACCCTAGGTGACTAGAGTTTATGGTTATTCCAGCCCTTAAAACACCTTCAAAAATTATGAAACTTTGTAGGAATGTAGGGAAAAATACAATTGATTTATTTATCCAATCAGATTTGGCAAAAACTAAAATTCTAAATTTATATGGTGAGAATATAATTGAATTTGTAAATTCAATAACTTGCAAAATACTTGAAAATTTTTAGCAAATAATAGCTTGAACTAAAGATAAAAATATACTCTTTCATTTGAAACAACAATCAAAAAATTTCAGCCACTGAAAGTCCCCTAAATGATGTTCTAAAGTTTTGAAAACCCTAGTCTTTCCTTCAAAATTATGCAAACAATTACTAAATATTTTCTAGGCATAAACTAGCCCAAATAACGTGCCAACATACCTCAAAACAAATCACTTCAAGGAAATTATTCAAAAAATTACCAAACCCTAGGAGAGGGTTTTTTTCATCAATAAACAAGCCCATCAAAAATGTTTCCAAGCCCTAAGCAAGTCGCCAAGGAAGGAAAACCAACAACCTTCATTCCCAAGAAAATTCACCACTCTTAGTGACCTCACAAACCTCCTAGGTGGTTTGTCCAAGCCTTCTGAGTCGAATTGCCACACGCTAAAAGTATTAAATTAAACTTCAGAATATTCTTCAAAGGATTGAACACAATTTCAAATCAATGGGCGGTGCTGATAGACACCATTTGTAGAATATTCAGTAGAACTTGAAGGATAACATTCTTCAAGTGTCTACCTTCAATAACCAAACTTGACATACTTGATCACCAAAGCCAATTATCATATGCACATCCCTTTTAAAATGAAGCTCCTTCTCCTTAAATACCCTCCTCCAAGAGTAGAGCTCCAAAATAGTAAGGAAGGGTTAAAAAAACAAACAAACTTAAGTCTTAAGCTAAGACTCAAAACTCACCCACTTAAGTAAAATAACATAAAGTATTTTTTCCTCAAAACATGATACAAAATTAGAATCATAAAGTACCTTCTTTTGAAATACCTCTTCACAAATGGTGCACAAAGTTTCGTTTCTTCTTCTTTTACCCTTTAGTTATCAGAACAAAAATAACCAAGGGTCCTCCAAAGTTCTAGAGCAAAAATGGAGACATTACATTTTATAGTTTACTCCTTTTGTTTGGTTTTAGTGCAAAAAGGGACCTTACAACAGGGACCCATTTGTGTTTCCTCTCCCATGGGGTAGGTGGGGGGTTCAGCCTGACTCGAGTAAACCCAACTAGCGCTGATCTAAACAGAGTTGAGTTACCATTGGCCACTGCCTTGGGACAACTACAATAGGGTTGTGAAGGGCTGCTGCTATAGACAAATTGCCCCTTGTGAGGGAGCACCTCACCTTGTCGAATACCATTTTTCATCTGCAACTGTGCAAATACACTCTTTGCTATTGTGCAACTATTCTACAAGTTATAATTTTGCTGTAAGGGTTTATTATCATCATAAATTATTATTTCAGCACATTAGGGTTTGGCTGTGATACATTTAGCAGTTAATTGACATTGTTTTTAGTCTTATTTTAGGTGTAATTAGCTTATTGAATCAATATCCCAATTGGGTATTATCAATTTTAAATATTTTAGTTGCATGTTATTATTTAGGGTTTGTTTCAGCGTGTTTATTTAAAAAATTACAAAAAAAATAGAATACGAAAAAATTATAAAAAGGGATATTACAAATTACCCCACTACTTTCACCAATTTATAATCAACCAAGATCCTCTTAAGGTGAGATGAGAGCATAAAATAAGGTGTTTGCAATAGGTCACTACAATCGGGGCTTGAAACTCAACATGTAGAAAAAAATGAAATTTACAGATCTAAAAACGGAATAGAACTAGATACACAAAAAAAATTAAAACTGTAAATCTAATTTTTTAAACTATTGTGGACACAAAAACATAATATCTGCATGCTCCACAAAAATGCATTGCAAGGGTTAAAGCTTTTACAACTCTGATACCATATTAAATTACTGAAGTAGTTCCAAAATTGTTGTAACTACTATAAGACAGGTACCCACACTAAATGCAATATATGTATCTAATGAAAACTCAAAACAAGACAACAAGGATTTATTTAGGTTGTATTACTACCTCTTTAGATTAAGAGTTATGGCCCAAATTTGATAGTCTAACGACAATTCTCATCCACAATGTACCTCACCACTAGCCCTCTATGCTTTTATACAAATAAGAAAAAGATAAGGTTAGGGTTAGGGTTTTGGAGAGTAGTTAATTAATTCTTCTTAAAAATAAGACTTACCTATTATTAGCAGAAATCAATTAAGTAAATACTTAATTGATAATCTTCTCTAATAACAATTTAAGCATGCACCAATTAGTACTTATCCATAAATTATATTATAAATGAATATTACAAATACATCTTAAACCATACAAATGTGTTACCATACATCTTAAATATATATATATATATATAAATAAATAATGAGTTAGGCTCAAATCTAAAGAGTTGGAAGACACCCTTTGTAGCTATTGCTCTATCTATTCGTTTCACTTGGACAAAACTGCCACATATGTCAGAGAAAAACTGCCATATATGTCAGGGAAAAACTGCCATGGCACTTTTGAAACAACCCTGTCACAAATGAAACTACCATGACACAAGTGTAACAACCACCCTGCTATATCTAGTGGTTTTGTCACTGACTAAACTAATCTTTGTTTTTATACTATTTCCTAGGCACCTGCTTCGGCTTTGTTTTAATCCAAGCTGCCCGGATCATCTCAGAACCATCCGCAACATCGGTAGACCCTGGTACAACTTGTATACTTCGTTCAAACTGAAAATCGTCATATTAAGAATGGTTTGAGCGTGTTTCAAGTTACATACTTCGAGTTTTAGTAGTGAATGAGAACAGTGGCTTACTTAGCTTATTTTACTAACTTTCATGATCCAATTTGGATCATTTCATGGGCTAGATTATGACTTCAAGTATCTAGTAAACTGTGTCTAACATCATTAAAATGCAAGCAGTTTAGAAGGTAATATGTTTCATCCTGTACATTTAAGCTTCACTCCTTATGCAAAGAGTATCTGACCTAATAATATGCTTAAGCTATTCCTGATGTGCTTATGTAAGCCATGCCATCTATACATAATCTGTCCTATCAAAGAAAGATTTACCTATCAATTTCATTTTGTATTCCTTCAAAATACAGTCAATAATGCCAATACATCTAAAGTATCAAATTGTGGATTTGGCACAAGGTTTAGAAGCTGAAATATATAAATGTTTAATCATTGCAATTCTCAGAATCCAGATGTCTGTAGGTACTGGTTAGATGTCAAGGTGTATTTTCATTTAGTCGTGAAAATTCGAATGGCAGGTTTCCACAGATACTTTTTATATGCCAATACAGAAACTGCACTTGAGTAAACTAATGTTCAAAAGGAGATTTCAGTATATAATTGTATACTTTAAGTGAACCATTATACTTGATTATCATTGATTAGAAACTATATGCATGTACATTGTGTCTACATATGAAGAACAATTATATTTTGTTGAATAGATGCCCGCGTCCAGATGTCAATAGATACAGCCAGAATTAACAAATATATAAAAAAGACATAATAGCTGAAGTAGTGAACAGTCAAGTGATATGTTCGTGCTATTATGTTTCATAAATAAATTATATTAATATCCACGAATAAACAAAATAGATCAATGGAACTCAGAAAGTCCAATCAATACAAAATAGGTCAAAAGAGAACTAGTGGTAATTTTTCATGTGTATGTGTAAATATTGAGAAAACTGTATTATCTGTGTGGGTTGCAGGGAGTTCTACGCCTATAGATGAATTGATAGATTTTATAGATGCTTATTTGTGCGGGAATGAAGGCATCAAAGGCTTAGAAGGTGCAGATCTTGCAATTCATGAATATAAGGTGTGTACAGAGAGCTTTCTTGCATACATGCTAGCAAAATCACTAATTAGATATTACCAAGAATACATCAATCAAAATCTATAGATTTTCATGGAAGTTCTGACATTCAATGTATGCTTCCATGGATGATGCACTTATTGATAAGGATAACCCCCATACAGCTAGTTTTCCTGGTTACATGCAGGAATGAACCATAACAGGAAATAATTAGGAATAAAACTTTTCAGAATATATATGTTATGGACTTTTTTCCTTCGACATTTTTTTTTATTCGATGTCTTGGACAAATCTAGGCTTTAAATTAATGCGGAGGGTTTAACTGTCAATTTTCAATTGCATTCATGATCACAAACATCATCTCTAATGCTAACGAAGGCAGGAAAAATCTTTCTTTCATAACATAATAAATAGCAAAAAATTAAACAATCATAGTCAAATAGTTTTCAATTGAAAGAAAACCTAAAATTGACATATTCATGAGAATATCAGATGATTTGACTATTCACTTTGATAATAATGACCTTTAGCTTTGATATTCCAATACCCAAATTCCCAAGTTGATTGAATGCAATCAACATCTGTCCATTTCGAATCAAGGACACAACATTTAGATCATATCCTGAAACGTAATAGGACAGCCAATCAACTTCAAATCTGCACCTGAATATAGGATTTTTCCAGAGATATAACTTGATAGTTTAACTATTTTAAGCGTGGAATGTTATTTTTCTTCCACTGTTATGCTAGGTCCTCTTTGTAGCCATTTGCTTGTTTACTTAGAAGCCTTCCCTGCATATAATGCATATGCAATTCAGTATGACTTTGCTGCAAAGTCTCTTTCCATTTCATTCTACAATGAATTAGGAAGTGGGGTTCTCTCTCTCACACACACACAATAAAATAACTACAAAGAATCTATATTGCTATTTGTGTGTGTGTATATGCACACACCACCTTACCATTGTCTGTGGTTGATCTCGAGTATAAAAGGACCGAAGCAACCACAAGGATAATCATACCTCAGTCATTAATCGCACTAGAGATCAAGCGGAATAAATTTCCCTCAATCTCAATTTGCAACGTACATCCTGATGTAGATTCACATTTCATGCATATCCAGCCTCATCATTGAACTCTCTCTATGTCTCACAAGGACTATCTGAAGGGCCTAAGAGTGGACAAACGACAGAGTAATCTGTCCGACCTTACGATTAAAAACATTTAATAAAACCATATACATTAAGATCTGCATCATGTCATTTGTTTCATGCAGATCTATACTAGTAGTAGTATATATTAAACAAAAAATAATGTGCAGTTGTATAATTATTTTTATGTTTGACCTTGCACCCACTTGCTTTCATGGTAGTTGGATGATAGTACACTTTATAAACCCTTGATTGGAAGCAGATTGAAAAATGTAATATCTGATTGATATTTTTTCTTTAAAAATTTACAGCTTATGAGACTTATGTTTGGCACAATGAACCCTAGAAAGTGGAGTACGTAGAAAAGCACGATTCTAATTAATAAATGCATAAACTAGATCCACAGTATATCAAGACACAGGTTAAAATATGACAATTCAATTCCTGATTTGTACATGCAGGATCACCTAGGACACCATTGTATACAATCATGTGAAGAGTCTCAAAATTCGATTTGAGAAACACATTTTTTATTTACTGAAGCATGTATTATATTCTATAAATAGGAAAAAAACATAATACGTACTCGATGAAAAAGTGGGTGGTATGGAAGCGCACCCCATGTTAAGGCAAAACAAAAAACAGCCAAGAATGGTAACAACCACTTGATTATGAAAAATTTACATTCAGGTGTCGTCTATATCATGCACATGGTCATCTTGCAAGAGTATGTCCCACACAAGAAGAACCAATTAAAATGCAGCAACCGCCTTAGGATGAACCTACCCAACAACATTAACAAGTTAACCTCTCTACAAAAAAGACAAATCAGCCAGTCAAGCAATCCCTTGATACATCAACACAGCTCAACAACAAAATTCAAATAGCATACACAAGGAAAGGCAAAGGACAATCTAGCCAACCCACTTTCTTGACCCTCCATAACCCCTTTGAAGCCCTGGCTAGTTTTTATTCATCAGAAACCCATACAGCAAATCCATGTGAGTAAAAATTAGAGAAGAAAGGAAAAGACAAAGTAAGCTCCCAGGCTGATGATTCTTCTATCAAATTATTTTCTACACCTACCATTATTAAAAGGAATAAGGGGGGAAAGATCCAGATGAACAGCTAAGAGAATCTCATCCCTTCCAATCTCCAAATTTGGGACCCAAAACACATTCAAGATACCAATAAAAAGGAAAACATCCAGGGAAAACATTATTATAGAGGACGACAAAAGTATCTAAAAAACAACAGAAAGCATGATCTGAATTTGGATGCCTAAACTAGTGCAAAACGCAACAGCCTCAGAGGAAAGACCCACCCCCATGATTGACTCCTAATGCAGAGTTTCACATGGAATATTAGAGGCCTAGGCATGCCCAATAAATGTTTGTTACACAAAGATCTGCTAATAAAGGAAAACATTGATATGCTTCTTCTCCAAGGGTACAGTGGTGCTAGATCTACCACAAAACTTCATTCCAATGGGATCTGGGGAACCAAACAATCTATATCACACGCCACAACCACAACATTCTTTCATTGGAACCCAGCCAGGGATGCTTATATCTCTGACCAAATTTTTCCTTTTGGCACTATGTTGATTTTTACTCCCATGAATGGCATAATCAAATACGTCTTAAACATATACATCCCCCTGAGTGGCAATAATCATATCAAATTCTTGGATTTGGTGACAAATTGGGTCACGACTCTCAATGAGAATAGCCTCATATTGATGGGGGATTTCAACTATATTAGATACCTTCATGAAAAGAAAGGTGTTGATTTTTGTAGCTCGAAAGGTGGAATGTGGAATTGTTTTAAAGCAACTCAAGTTTGGATATGCTTTCAAACAATTCGAGTTGGATTTTCAGCAACAGTAGTTTCTAGAATGTTTCTGAGTTTGTAAGGATGAGATAAATCCTAGTATGATTTTATGTGTAAAAATAGAAAAGCCAAAGAAAGCAAGGAAAGCTTTTTTTTCTTGCATGCTAAGGAAAGCTTCTTTTTCTTGCATGCTAAGGAAAGCTTCTTTTTCTTGCAAGCTAAGTAAAGCAGCTAGGCTCTCTATAAAAGTAAGATTGTTGTAGCAAACTCAGACATTGTATTCTTGCAAAAGAGAAGTTTGTTGTTAGGCTGAATAGAAGATCCAACATTTGTAGGTTTTTCCCCGCATTGGGGTTTCCTGGGTATATTTGTGTTATTGTCTTTTTGTTGTATTGGCTTCTTGTTATTTTTGCTTTCGCTGTTATTAGTTGTTAATTAACCCAGTTGTATTAATCATTATAAATCATATTTATGCTTATGAATTTATTGTGGAATTAATCTATTGCTGGGTTATAGAATCTAACATGGTATCAGAGCTCTAAACTCTGAATACGAAGCCAAGATTTGTAACGCAAATTTCAATAAAAAAAATCAGTTCTTTCATCCTCAGTTCTTTTTGTGGCTATGGCAACCAGCGTTCGATACGAGGACAGGCTCGAGGGTGTGTCTAACTTCTTGCAGTGGAAGGTTCAGATTACATCTGTTCTCAAGGAGAACAAGCTGTGGATCTATGCTAGCACAGAAGTGACTCCACCAATAAATGATCCTGTTGCCTTAGATTCACATGAAGTTAAAGAGGCCAAGGCTCAGAGAATTATCCTAGATGGAGTAAGAGATCATTTAATTCTTCATTTATCGGGGAAAGACACCGCCAAGGAGATATGGGATTCTCTCACAAAACTTTATCAGAGCGACTATCAGAGTCGTAAGATGATTCTCAAGGACAAGAAGATGTCCAAGGGTGAGAGTGTGACCTCTTACTTGTCCAAGCTGACACAGGTCAGGGATGAGCTTGCTGCTATTGGAGAGATGATTACAGAAGATGAGTTGGTGCGTATAGCCTTGAATGGTTTTTTGAAACTCTGAGAAGTGTTTGTCAAGTGTGTTGTTGGTAGAGATCGGCTACCTGATTAGGCAAGACTTTGGGATGATTTTGTTCAAGAGGAGATCCGTGAAGGTGCTCATCGGGGAGATCAGACAAAGAAGGGTCAAGATGAAGAAAATCTTGCTCTTGCAAGCAAGGGTAAGAAGAAGTCCAATAAAGAGCAATCTGAAGGTTCTTCTTCCAAGAGTGGGAAGAAGAAAGATCTAAGCAAGATTAAATGTTTTTGCTGCCATCAGATGGGCCACTATGCCAGCCAATGTCCGAATAAGAAAAACAAGGACAAGCAAAAGAAGCAATTTGCTACTACAACAGAGGTGGACGAGTTTGCATCAAAATTTGAGAATGAGTTCTCACTCATTGCCTGTCTCTCAAGTTCAAGTGCCAACAGAGTATGGTATATTGATAGTGGGGCTTCTCGCCACATGACGGGAGTCAAAGAATGTTTCACCAAGTTGGAGGAGAAGAAGTTGGAGTTCTATATTGAGCTCAGAGATAATGCCAAGTACCATGCAACTGGTATTGGCAACGTCAAGTTTCAGAGGGAGTCTAGCAAACCTTTGTTGCTGGAGGATGTGTTGTATGTCCCTGGCATGACAAAGAATTTAATCTCAGTTTCTGCCTTGGAAGACAAGGGTTACATCATGACCTTTGAGAGGGGAAAAGTCTATATTCATCCCAAAGATTCCAAGATTGTAAAAGTGATTGGTGTCAGGCATGGTAGCTTTTTTTTGTTACAGTTTGAGCCAGCACAAGCGTTGGTTAGTAGCTGTAAAGGGATAGGAGAATTGTGGCATAGGAGGATGGCTCACCTTCACCATGGAGCACTTAATATTCTTAAGGAAATAGTGACGGGGCTGCCTGAGATAAAGATAAAATAGCATGACATGTGCAAGGGTTGTGCTCTTGGGAAATATGCTAAAACCAATTTTCCAAGCAGCGACACTAGATCCAAAGGGATTTTGGATCTTGTACACTCAGATGTGTGTGGACCTATGTCAACAACATCCTTAAATAGATATGAGTATTATGTTACCTTCATTGATGATTTCTCCAGGAAGACGTGGATATATTTCATGAAGAATAAAGATGAGATCTTCAGTAGGTTCAAAGAGTTTAAGGCTCTCGTGGAGAACCAAACTGGGAAGAAGATCAAGATACTAAGGTCTGATAATGGAGGTGAGTATACCTCGAATGCCTTCAAAGATTTGTGTGCTCAGGAAGGTATCAAGAAAGAGTTGATAGTTCCATACAACCCTCAACAGAATGGGGTTGCTAAACGAAAGAATAGAGCTATCATTGGAGCAGCCAAGGCCATGCTTCATGATTAGGATCTGCCTTGTTTCTTATGGGCAGAGGCTCGCAACACAGCTGTGTATTTTTAGAATAGGAGCCCTCACAAAGTGTTGGCCAAATTGACTCCAGAAGAGGCATTCACTGGTAAGAAACCAAATTTGGGGCACATTTGCATCTTTGGATGTCTTGTGTATTGTCACATTCTTGATGAGAAGAGAACCAAGTTGGAACCTACTGCAGAGAAGGGTATCCTTGTTGGGTATAGTGAAACTTCTAAGGCTTATCAGGTTTATATTCCTGCTCTCAGGAAAATAGTGGTTCGCAAAGATGTGAAGTTTGAGGAAGACAGGGCTCTTCAAAAGTCAAGTAACTTGATGAATGAGGAGGAACAAACATCCACATTTGAGGTAGCACAAATTCCTCAAACTTCAGTCACGCAAGCTGGAGATCAGAACAAGCAGGATGATCAGATAGAGGAACAAATAATTCCTCAGTCTCAAATTCCTATTAGTGAGAAGAGGAGAAACAGGGCAGCTGAGCAAACATTAAGAGAGGCTCAAGAATATGTAGGTGATCCTCAAGATTCAGTCAGACAAAGAAGGGCTCCCAGACGTTATTCAAAATATGTGGCACTTATGAGTGAATTAATTGAAGTAGAGCCTTCCAGCTTTCAGGAGGCATCCAAGCACCAAGTATGGAGAGATGCCATGGTGGAAGAGTATTCTTCCATCATGAAGAACAGTGTGTGGGAGGTAGTACCAAGACCAGAAGATAAGTCTGTGGTGGGCTCGAGATGGCTGTATAAGATTAAGCATGCTGCAGATGGTAGTGTGGAAAAGTTCAAAGCTCGATTTGTGGCTAAGGGGTTTTCACAGAAGGAAGGAGTTGACTATGATGCTACTTTTGCTCCAGTAGCCAGGTACTCATCCATAAGAGCTATCATTTCTATAGCAGCACAGATGGGTTGGAGGATTCATCAAATGGATGTAAAGATGGCCTTCCTCAATGGGGTGATTGAGGAAGAGATTTACATAGAGCAACCAGAAGGGTTTGAAGCACATGAGAGGGATTCTCATGTATGCAGATTGAAAGAGCACTGTATGGTCTCAAGCAAGCTCCTAGGGCGTGGTATTCACGTATTGATAGTTACTTGCAGAGTGTGGGCTTCATCAAGAGTGAGGCAGATTTGAACTTGTACTACGTTCAGGTGAAGGGTAAACTTCTCATATTGTTGTTATATGTTGACGACCTATTTCTCACAGGGTCAGAGGAGCTCATAGCACATTGCAAGCGGGATCTTGCAGGAGAGTTTGAGATGAAGGACTTGGGGTTGATGCACTACTTTCTAGGATTGGAGTTGTGGCAGAAAGAGGGGGAAATCTTCCTTGGACAAGGGAAGTACTTAATTGATATCTTGAAGCGATTCAGGATGGAAAACTGTAAGCCTATGTCAACGCCACTTGTGACCAACTAGAAGAAGATTGATGCTTCTAGATCAAAGGCAGTGGACCCTACTTTATACAAATAGTTGATAGGCTCTCATATGTATCTGGTCAACACTAGGCCAGACATTTGTTTTGTAGTGAACTCACTCAGTCAGTTTATGGTGGAACCTAAACATGTTCACTAGATAGCTGCGAAGCATGTTTTGAGATATCTCCAAGGCACAGTTGATTATGGGCTGAAGTATGTTCAGCAGGATGGAGTGGATCTCAAGGGGTTTACTAATGCAAATTGGGCCAGGTAGTATAGCTAATCGAAAGAGCACTTCAGGGTGTAGTTTCAGTTTGGGATCATGAGCAGTCTCTTGGTACAGCAGGAAACAAGAGTCAGTTGCGCTGAGTTCTGTAGAGGCTGAGTATATGGCATCCAGCATGGCTACATGTGAGGCTATCTGGCTTTGAAAACCTCTAGCTGGGCTCTTAAATCAGGAGCTGGATCCTATAGTCATTTATTGTGATAATCAGAGTTGTATCAAACTCTCTGAGAATCTAGTGTTTCATGACAAGTCAAAGCACATTGAGATCAAGTATCACTTCATCAGAGATTGTGTGGAGAAGGGGATAGTGAAGCTCAATTACATTCCTATGGATGAACAAATTGCAGATATCCTGACGAATGCCTTGATGAAGAGCAATTTGACTTCTTCAGGGACAAGTTGGGTGTGGTACAAAACACCTTCCTCGTTAAGAGAGAGTGTTGATTTTTGTAGCTCGAAAGGTGGAATGTGGAATTGTTTTAAAGCAACTCAAGTTTAGATATGCTTTAAAACAATTCGAGTTGGATTTTTAGCAATAGTAGTTTCTAGAATGTTTCTGAGTTTGTAAGGATGAGATAAATCCTAGTGTGATTTTATGTGTAAAAATAGAAAAGCCAAAGAAAGCAAGGAAAGCTTTTTTTTCTTGCATGCTAAGGAAAGCTTCTTTTTCTTGCATGCTAAGGAAAGCTTCTTTTTCTTGCAAGCTAAGTAAAGCAGCTAGGCTCTCTATAAGAGTAAGATTGTTGTAGCAAACTCAGACATTGTATTCTTGCAAAAGAGAAGTTTGCTGTTAGGCTGAATAGAAGATCCAACAATTGCAGGTTTTCTCCACATTGGGGTTTCCTGGGTATATCTGTGTTATTGTCTTTTTGGTGTATTGGCTTCTTGTTATTTTTGCTTCTATTGTTATTAGTTGTTAATTAATCCAGTTGAATTAATCATTATAAATCAGATTTATGTCTGTGAATTTATTGTGGAATTAATCTGTTACTGGGTTATAGAATCTAACAAGGGGGTGTAGGCTTAAATTGTTGAATAGCCATGGCTTTTGACCATCTAGAGACTGATACTAATCTCATGGAACCATAATACTCTTGAAGACATTTCCGAAGGAAAGGAAAAAAAACTACATAGAAGAAACATTGGATAGGATCTTTCTCTCTAAAGATTGGAATGTGCTTAATAGGAAGATTGAAGCCAGAGTTGTTGACATAACTTTGTCCGATCATTAGGTTACTGTCTTATCCATTTCCCCATAGAAATCTCTGAAAAAGTAGGCCTAGTTCAAGTTTGAATCTACCTGGTTTACTAATCAAACCTTTCAGCACATGATGGATAATGATGAAGAAATGCCCCAAAATTCTAGGGATTTCAGATGTACAATTTATCAGTAAGCTGAAATATATCAAAGGAAAAATAAAGCAGGGGCATAAAGATGAGATGAGCAGCCTTCATACTCTAAGCACTCAGACTAAGGCAAACTAGATGGAATACAGATCCAAATTCGTGATCAAAGACATAGTAGCAGCATAGATTAATAACAACAAGCAGTGATATGTGCATTGTAAGAGTTCCAGAAGGTAGAGGATTTACACTGGTATTAAAAATCCCAGGGCAAATGGATCAAATCATGATATTAAAAAACTAAATATATTAATGCAGCATAAGTTACATAATGCACAAAAAAAAAGATGCATATAATCCAGAGGCTTCAGTTAGAAAATCCGAACTATATCACGGCCCAGGATGGAATGCTCGCCTTTGCCACTTCATTTTATTAGGCACTTTTGAATGAGCATCCTAACGAGCGTCAAAGTTCAGTTGCTCAAATTAAGATTCTGCAAAATATGCCTACTTTGGTAAACAAAGAAGCCAATTATACACTTATGAAACCCATTCTGAAGACGAGCAAAAAGCTGTTGTTATTTCTTTTGAACCCAGTAAAGCACCAGGGCCGGATGGTTTCACAAGCCTATTTTATCAATCTTTCTAGGAGCTCATCAAATCTATTCTATTGGCAATGGTAGAGGAATCATGAATCAATAAGAAAATGGTCAGGAAATTGAATTGCACAAAATTGATCCTTATCCCTATTGACATTTTTGCCCCCACAGGGCAAAATTGTCAACCTTATTATTCGGAAGATGGTCTTATGGTACCAGTTTGTCTTGTAAATCAGTTTTGGGGTCCTTAAAAAGACACCTACAACCATGTAAATTGGTAAAGACACCTACAATAATGCAAATCCCAAGGAGCCATCTACAGCCATCATATAAAGCATGCAGTCTGTTTAAGGGAAAGACACCTACAGCCAAGGAAAGAGCCTACAGCCAGGGAAAGTTTTGGTCATTCAAAGGATTTGAAGGGGCGTTCTCATTTTCAAATTCGGCAATGTCCACCTATAGTGATCCTTAAGGTTAACCTACAACCCTGTAGGTTCACTTATGAATGAAGGTGAGTGTTTTCTTTCGGACACCTATGGAATACAGGTTTGTTTTCAGACTTACGACTATTTCCAAGTGTTTTATTTCCAAAGTGTTGTCTTCTCAAAATTTTGTCGGGCTAAGATATGGACAATTTCCTCGGACTTTTTGTCCGATGGAAAAGATTTTTCAAAGGACTTGGGAGAATTCTAAGAGAATTTCAAAGGGACAATTTACAAAGTATTCAATTCCTTTGGACTTTTTGTCTGAAGGAATTAAGCAGACAAAAATTCTGAAGGAATAAGGACACCTACAAAAACCCTAGGTTCCCTACAAAAAGCACGGGTGCCCTACAAAAAGCACGGGTGCCCTACAATTTTTTTGAAAAGCCAGTTTTGAGAGACAGAAGCCCTTGGGGAGGGCACTTGGTCGGTGGCAGGACCTTTCCAATTTTCTGAAAGGGCACAGAGGAAAGACAAGCCCTTGCGAAGGGCATTTGGCCAATGGCAGAATAAAGACAAAGGACAAAAATTCCTTAGGACTTTTTGGCTGAAGGATTAATTTGGGAAAATTGCATAACAAAAAGTCTGAGAGAATATAGTTGAGGAAATACTAGGGAGATAAACCGAAAAGTCCGCGAGAAAAAAATGTCAAATGAAAATTTTGAAGAAAATCAAAGGAAATAAAGTCTGCAGAAATCTGAAGGACACAAAAGCCCACGAGAAAGTGAGAAAACATAAGTCTGAAGGAAATGCAGCCAAGATAAAGTTCAGGGAAATTGCATACACAAAAGGCCGCAGAAAAAAAGATGAGTCGACAAGAGATAGTCTGAAGGAAAAAACAAAGAGAAAATCATAAAGTAAACGAAAAAGCCAGAAATAAAGGCTAAGGAGATAGCCAAGAAATTTGAGAAAATATAGACTAATATAGACAAAATAAGTCAGAAAATAGAATCCCACCAAAAATAGACAAGCCACGAACATGCCAGACCAAAGTAAGAGAAAATACATGCAAGCAAAGACTATTTTCAGTTGACTGGTCAAAGCTTCAATTGACTGATTGTTGAAGTCAAGCTCATCTTCGATCAAACTCATGCTTTCAAACGTTCCAGCAGACTGCTTAAATCTATTTGTGTGTCCTTTCATGCAAAAGATGGTTTCTTCAATCCAAGCAGCTAAAGAAAAGTCTATTTCTGAAGATCGACGCAATGCTCATGCAAGGAGCGGAATAAGCCAAGCTTGGACTCACCATCCACTTCCTCTAACATCAAGGAGCTTCATGCAAGACAAATAGATTTTTTGTAAAGGCTGAGTTTGATGGATTTAGCCTCTCTCATATTTATTTATTTATTTTCAATGCCAACTCTTGGCTATTGTATTTTTCTATATAAGTTGGCTTTTTAGCCTTGAATTGTATCCCTCTCTTGGTAAGACTAGACTCTGCCATTGGTGAGTTGTGTAACCTCTTCAATCAATAGAAGAATTGTACTTTTAGATTTCAAGTGCTGGCATAGTGTATATTCATTCAGTAATTTGCATATGTAGTAGATTTCTCTCCCTTCTCAAATTCTAATTTGTACCTAGTTGCTAGCTCATCATATTATGCAGGTCATGTTCAGTGTTCTAATATTTTTTGTTGAATATTTAAGTGGATATTATGCGGTTGCAAAGTATCTTTTATCAGACCTCTTTCCATCATTTTTCCTCATGTTTTGGTCATTGGATCGAACCTTCTCATAAAATATTTATGCATAGTGATAAATTGAAATTAAAGGTCTTCTTTTTCCCTTGTTTGATTTAGTGTACAAGGTTCCAAGTAGAGTGGATCAATATTTTGGTGTATCACCGTCATTAGGTAGGATTTCCCTTTCAAGTTTTTTTGTCCCTTTTCCATGGTAGATTCGCAGCACAGAGTAGAGATCCATTGATACATCTTACAGGGACCAGTCTTCTCTAGAGGTTATTCTCACCATTGAAGCACCCACCCTCGTGAGAAGATCCCATTCTTTCAACTAGAGAGAGGATTGGCCATTTCAGCACGTCTTCGATTCAAGGTGTAGCTCCAGGTTGACAATAATTCCCAAAAACAAGAACGTACATAGACTTGATCAATATAGTCCGATTTCCCTTTGCAACATGGTTTATAAAATCATCTCAAACCTTATTTCCAATATAAACAAACCTCTTTTCCCAATGCTTGTCTATTAATCCCAATCAGCATTTGTACAAGGTCATCAGATAAGAAATGAAATCATAGCTGTCCAAGAAATACTACATTCTTTAAAGACCTAGAAAAGACCAGGGATTATGATCAAATTGGATATCTCAAAGGCTTTAGACAGATGTGATTGGGGAATTCATTCAGATGACTCTCTCTAGATTTGGCTTTGGAGATCATATTATTCAATGGATTAGCAGGTGTATATATTCTTGAAATCTAATGTCTAGAAAAATTGTGCAGAAGTTTATAAGATCATTGATGACACAACGGTGTAGAAAGTTAAAATAACATTGATGAAGTGTGATCTGAAATGTTCTTATATATTAATATGTATTTTTTTCCAAAAAGTGGTTACTTTCAATTTGATTGACTACATAAGCTTGAAATATCTAATAGTTATGTCATTCTTTATTTTCTGCTTTTTTAGATTAACCGTTTCCAAGAGGACACTTGTTATTTTCCAAATTCAATAAAGTAGAAGTGCAGAACGTTTTGAAATATTTTTCTCATCATGCCATAGGCAGGCTATCCTTTCCAACAACAAAAAACCTTGGCTATTACCTCAAAATGGAAACCCCACCAAAAGTCTCATTCTCTATTGATGAGATATAAAACAGGTTGTGGCATTTCAAAGAAAAATCTCTCATATGCAGGTTCATGGGTGTGTATCTAGGACCTACAACACTCAGAATATGGGTACAGGATGACTGGAAACCATCAGGCTTAGTGGATATCCTTATGATGCCCAAAGACTACTTCATGTCTATTTTTAGCTCCACGCAAGAGAGAGACAAAGCCTTTCAAGGAGCACCCTGTTTTATGAACAAATCAGGGTTGTTTACATAACATTGGTCCCAACTTTCAATCCAACTGAAGATCTTCCAAGTATTGTTTCTATATGGGTTCAACTTTCATTACGACCCAATGAATATTGGCATGGGTCCACTCTCAAAAATATAAGATAGGTAAACAGGAAATATATCACAACATCAAAATCTACAAGAAATCTAGGAGTCATCAACTATGTCAGAATTTGCATCAACTTGGATCTAGATAAGCCACCACCAAATAGAATAGTCTTGGATATGGAAGGGATGGAGTGGGAACAAACACTTGATTATCAAAACATTACATCTAGATGTTGTCTATGTCATGAACATGGTCATCTTGCAAGAGTATGTCCCACATAGAAAGAACCAACTAAACTGCAGCAACCGCCTCAGGATGAACATGGTCAACTAGGTACAAGTTTGAATAGTCTAGTAATTGGTAGCTCTATCCATGAAAGGCTAGAAGTGGCAGTAGCTTGTAAATTTGAGGATTATATAGTGGAAAAGGGGGTATAATTGCCCACTAGAGTTTTTTCTTAAACCAAATTTATCTAGGTCAATTTTTGTATTCATCTTGTGCTTTGGTGTTTTTCATTCTTCTCTTTATGTTTATAATTGTGTACATTTCAATTCTAGTACACTAGATATTTGTTTTAATAAGCAAACTAGTTTAAAATAGTCATTTAACAATTACTTGTTGAGTCAGGCATATAAGATCTATGTTGGTGAAGCCTAATATGGAATATTGACCTAGTTTATGGATCCTCATGGGTGGTCTCTTAGATTAAAAAATCTTGTATTAAAGCTTGGCTTGCTTGCTCTAATAAAACAAAAACTTTTAAACAATTCCATATGTTACGTGTAGCTTTTCATTCTTTTAGCTAGCTTCATTTTTTAATACATGGGCTCTTTTTTTAAATTAGTGGGGTGAACCAACTAATTAAATAAAGTTTTTATCTCTAAATCATTAATATATATCTTCTAGCTTAGAGAATTATTTAAGCTTTTAGCTTAGAGAACCATTTTCTATAAGAAATATAAAGCTTTAAAAATAATTAAACCTAGTGCAGATTTTATCAACACAAATAAGATAAATTAATATGGCCAATCATAGGAGAGACGACAGTGGCCTTAGCGTATCAAGTGTTGAAAAAACATATTACTACTCATAGTACAAAATGGGGTCTCCTTTGTGACAATAGAAAATGGACAAAAATCAAAGCATTCATATGGTTGGTCAAGCATAGAAAATTCCTTACAATAGATAATCTTTGATGTCGGGGTTTTTGTTGACCAATTTTTGGTCCTGTAGGCCAAAATTGGCCACCCCCTCCTCTTTCATTGCAAGAGCCATTCAATCCATGTTCTGGGTAGTTCATCCCTCAACTTCTTTGTGCAAAATGTTCTCTGTCAGACCATTTCCCATACAAAAACCAAGTGTTTTCCTCTTTTGCTTCCCAACTACATTTCGGGTTTGTCGGGTGACTTTACTTGTGAAAGGTTTATAAGCTAAGTTACTTGCAAAACCTGATTTGGTCTTGACAGACCAAATCAGGTTTTTCAAACAAATTTACTTGTAAAAACTTCATAAGTCAAGTTGCTAGACAAACCCGATTGGGTCTCCGTAGTGTATTTTGAGTTTTGTAGACCACTTTACCTGTAAAAATTCATAAGTAAAGCCACTTGCAAACCCCGATTTGGTCTTGCTAGACCAAATTGGGTTTTCCAAATGGCTTTACTCATTTGTCTTAAAAGCAAGAGTTGACTTGAAACTTGAAGTAGAAGCTTGTAGGTAGTTTGAATCTGTCTATCAAGAAGGAATCAGGTTTACAAAGTGCCTTGACTGGAAAAGTTTATGAGTTGACAACCTAGAAGAACTCAATTTGGTATTGGATGCTTCGAAAGGCAAGTGAATTACTTCGGAGGGCTTTTCGTCAACAAAATGGACCAAGTGGAAAAACCGAAGGGTCATTTGCAGGATTCTCAAAGGGTATGTGCCCTTGCAGAGGGCACTTAGGCAATGAACGGGACCTTTACAATTCTTTTGAAAGGCAACTTTGGACTCAAAGTGTCCTTATGGAGGGCATCTGGGTCAGTGGTAGGACCAAATCAAAAGTTTCAAAGGGCATTTAGAGCTTAGATGGCCTTTGCAGGGGGCACCTGGGTAGGAAACGGGACCCTTTCAACTTCCTTGAAGGGCAATTTGGAGGCTAAGGAGCCCTTGCGGGGGGAAAGCGATGAACAGATTGGACCTTTTTCAAAAGTCTAAAGGGTAACTTCATAGCTCAGATGGCCCTTGCGGAGGGCACTAGGGGGAAGCAAGGGATGAAGACAAAAACCCTGAAGGGCACTCTCCCTTTGGGAAAAGCCAGTGCCAAAAAAGGATTTTCTTCAAATATTTTGTCTGAAGGAAAGAAGGCACTTTGGGGAAAAAGGCCAATGCAATGGAAGACTTCCTTCAAACAATTGTATGAAGGAATTGATAGTTGCCAAAAGCCCGAATGAAGCCAAACAAATAAGTGAGCCAAGGTAGAGGATGATTTCCTTTGGACAATATGTCTGAAGGAAATCCTTCAGACAGTTTATCCAAAGGATGCCCGAACAAAAGCTCGAGGGCCAATAGTGCAAGGGACAAAAGCCAAAGGATGATTTCTTTTGGACAAAATGTCTGAAGGACTTTTACAAGGAAAATCTCACCGTAAGCAAAGAGTGAGCAAACCAAAGGAAAGGAGGAAGTAAAGAGGAAGAAACAAGCGAAAGTAAAAAACTCGGTGGAAAAGAGACAAAGGCAAAACCCTGCCCATAGAAGAGACCCTCAAAGAGCAAGCAAAGAAAAGGCCAAGGCAAAGGAGAAGTTGAAAGAAAGAGACAAAACATGGGCAAAGACAAAACAGAAAAGACAAAACAAGGAACAGTTCCAGCTGCTGACAAAGATAAAGGATAAAATCAATGACCACTCAGACCAAGACAAGTGGCATAGACAACTCAGTAGAAGGAGTTAATACATTTAGGTAGAATATATCTACCAAAAACCAATAAATAGATTGGTTTTTGAACTATAGAGGAGATCAGCCCATGTTTTCACGCTTCACCATTAATGCACAACGAGTTGCGCCCAGCATTGAAGAGAGCATGATCCAGCCACAACAACTTGGAGATGGCTTTATCAGTTGCTAGAAGGAGTATCTCATGCTTTTGTAGGCCCAGGACAACAAGGGCAGTGACTTAGACATCTATAGCATGGCTCTCCCATACACAATTTGAAGAATATGATAGCAACATGTTCTTTTAGTCTCTACAAAAGTTTTTAACTCAGCATGGGTTTCCATTCCTTTATTCGTCAGCTATCTTGTTTCCAGTTCTCTATATATTTATAACTTCTCATTTGAAAAAATATCTCTCAGCTTGTATGGCAAAGCCCTAAAAGAATTTACCTTGAATCAAAAAGAGCATTTTACCTCCATTTGAGCTTGCACTTTTGCATATGTCTATGGTTTTATCTTGTGTTAAGTCATTTTATTTTCATGCTTTCATAAGTTTATTCTAGCATATCTAGTGCATAGTGATTTTATTCTCTTGCAAGTCACAAGAAGTGTCTAAAGAAGTATATGCAAGTGAATAGGTTATGCAACAATGTGTCTCAGAACACCTCTGGTAGTTCTTCCTCCCTGTATCTCTATAGAACCCCATGTTGAAACATTGATGCACAAAAGGTTCTCATTTGAATGAAGTGTAAGCTTGCTTGGCTCTGGTGTAAAGTTTATATCAAAGTTGAGTAGACCAAACATTTTGGTGCATCATCGATTTAGTTTAGGTTCTGATTTCTAGTATTTCTCTCCCTTTTCATCCCCCCCATTGTTAGCAGTAGAAAATCTAGGGCCTCAAGGTGCATTAAGGGGAGATAGCCTCTAATCTAGATATTCATCCCTCATGTTTGAAACCCACAGCAAGAGGGATGTCTCCATTATGCCACATGGATGAAGAGAGCTAAGCCTCTCTTCAAAGGGTGTAATCCACTACATCAACAATTTTTGGCACACCCAATGGGACCACTTTTTTGTCCAAAGAGTTGAAGAATTTTGGCGTGTTCTTTAACCAACCAGCCTTTGGAGGATTTTCAACCAACACCAATGGCGACTCTAAGTTGAATCAGTTGGTTAAGTAGTCCTGATGCCGTCAAGAAATCACTTTTTAATATGTATAATCCCATTATTGAGCAACATGGGCCTTGTGTTCCTTCATATAGTTTTGATCAAGCTCAAGTTGTTCATGGAATCACCTCAAGCAGCTCTCCTAGTTGCCCTTCACCTAGTGTGAGGGAAATAATGCTAGAGTTTGAGAAGCAAGTGATGGAGATAGACAGATTGGAGGACTAGAATAGATATCAACAAGAGCTGATGTACAAAGAGGAGTGTTTGTTTAGTCAAGCTCAATCCTTGTAATCCATGAAGGAGGAACTAACAAGATGGAAGAGTCCATTCAATCAAGGCAATCAGCCTTGCATTCTTTTTCCCATCCCAAATCAGCCCCATCCTACTAAAAAAAATTCCCCTCTTGTGCACCAAATCCTTTCTACCAAATAGCCCTTACTCACCAAATCCAATCTTCTAGCTCATCTGATGCATTAACCACTCTTGCTCTTAATCCTTTGCATCTAGCTTTCCAACACCAAAGGGCATTAGAGCAACCTTCCATGGAAACTACCCTCCTCAATTCCTTGGATTGTGAAGCCTCCTTTGAAAGAAGTCACCCTATGTATCTTGGAAAGCAACATGCTTCTCTTCAAGCAGCTCTTCCTATGCATGAACAGATCCTTCTTGGTCTTCCTCAAACTCCTCAAGTCTTTCAACATGGTGCCAAGATTCCAAGTTAGAGAAATGTCTATCATGAACCAACCCAGGACCTTAAGGAGAATGAAGTTGCTACCTGTCCCTAAGAAAAGAGTTCTAACCCCAAGGTTATGAGTTGGAAAGAGACAATGGAATCATGGGGTAGTAAAAAATAAGAGAAAAGTTTTGCTCAAAGCCTTGAAAAAGATGAATCTTCTCCTACTCATAATGATGATGCTCATGAGCTCCAGGAAAGGCTCTTCTAAGAGGATACAGTGAAGTGGATTGCAATGTTGGAGTCCAGAATGAGGTTCCTCAGCCAAGGTGTGGTGGACAATTTAGACCAAGCAGAAGATCCTACGTCTGAACACACCCCATTTACACCCCTTCAAGAGAGTCATCAAGCCATATCTGATGTAGATGAAGTGTTGGCCAAATGGAAGGAAGAGAATCATTCGATTCTAGCTCAAGGATTGCTTCCTCTTCCACATGAGTTTATCCATCAACCCTCTACTTCACCCCTTTTCAAGGAGGAACTTGTTTTGAAAGAGGCAACTAAAAAAGAGAGGATCCAATTTACAGCTGCCCAAGAGGCTCTCGTGAGTGACAATGAGGAGGTGATCATCATGGATACTTCCTTTGAGGACATCACCAACAATGGAGAAGACTTAGGTCATGTATACATGCGGATGTTCCAACAATATGAAGAAGAGGATGACAAATTTTATTTGTCAACAATGGATGATGAGGAATGTAAGCATGATGACCTCTCTCCCCCCTTGTTTGATGAACTTCCTTGTTGTTTTGATGAGGAGAATAACCATGCCATGGGACTTGAGTTGGAGGAGGAACAGGAGCATGTCTTTGAGCATCTAGAGACTCTTGTTTTTGAGCAAGTAGAGGAGAGGCCTGTGCATTTTGATGGCAGCTTTGAAGAAGAAAGCTTTTAGCAAGAAGATGATGTTCCCTGGGAAGAGCAAGCAGTTTGTGATCTCATTTTAGACATCACAACAGTCACCCTTCTTCAAAATAGCCATGATGATGAAGCAAAGGGTCAACTTGACAGGCTCATCAATGAAGTAGAAGGGAACAAGTTGGCCCATGATTCATATCAAGGGGGTTATGAGCTAGATGAGGCCTATGGTGATGAGCTATCATAGCCATTATTTTCTGGGTGAAGTACACCAACATTATTTGTCTAAAGGAAAGAAGGACCTTCAAGAAAAAAGGCTAATGCAAAGGAAGAATTCCTTTAGAAAAATGTTCGAAGGAATTGACGACTGCCAAAAGCTTGAATGAAGCCAAACAAATAAGCAAGCCAAGGCAGAGTATGATTTCCTTTAGACAAAATGTCTAAAGGAAATCCTTCAGACATTTTGTTTGAAGGATGCTTGAACAAAACCTTGAAGGTCAGCAGTGTAAGGGATGAAAGCCAAAGGATGATTTCTTTCAAACAAAATGTTTGAAGGAAATCCTTCAAACATTTTGTCTGAAGGAATTTTACAAGGAAAAGCTCATTGTAATCAAAGAGTGAACAAAGCAAAGGAAAAGAAGAATAAATAAGAGGAAGTAAAAAACTCGACGGAAAAGAGACAAAGGCAAAAGCCTGCCTACAGAAAAGACCCATAAAGAGCAAGCAAAGAAAAGGACAAGGCAAAGGAGAAGTTGAAGGAAAGATACAAAACACAAGTAAATACAAAGTAGAAAAGACAAAACAAGGAACAGTTCTAGCTACTGACAAAGACAAAGGATATAATCAATGACCGCTTAGACCAAGACAAGTGGCATAGACAACTCATCAGAAGGAGTTAATACGTTCAGGTAGAATATATCTACTATAAACCAATAAATAGATTGGTTTTCAAACTATAGAGGAGAACAACTTGTGTTTTCACGATTCACCATTAATACACAACCAGTTATGCCCATCATTGAAGAGAACATAGTCCAACCACAACTTGGAGATGGATTTGTTAGTTTCTAGAAGGAGTGTCTCATACTTTTGTAGGCCTAAGACGGCAAGGGCGATGACTTGGACATCTAAGCATGGCTCTCCCATACGTAGTTTGAAGAATATAGCAACAACATGGTCTCTTGGTCTCTATAGAAGTGTTTAACTCAACATGGGTTTCCATTCCTTGATTTGTCAACTATCTTGTTTCTAGTTCTCTACATATTTGTAACTTCTCATTTGAAAAAATATCTCTCAGCTTGTATGGCGAAGCCCTGAAGGAATTTACCTTGAATCAGAAAGAGCATTTTACATCCATTTGAGCTTGTACTTTTGCATATGTCTATGGTTTTATCTTGTGTTAAGTCATTTTATTTTCATGCTTTCATAAGTATATTCTAGCATATCTAGTGCATAGTGATTTTCTTCTCTTACAGGTCATAGGAAGTGTCTAAAGAAGTATAAGCAAGTGAATAGGCTATGCAGTAGTGTGTCTCAGAACACCTCTGGTAGTTCTTCCTCCCCGTATCTCCATAGGACCCTTGTTAAAACACTGATGTAGGAAAGGTTCTCATTTGAATGAAGTGTATGCTTGTTTGTCTCTAGTGTAAAGTGTTTGTCAAAGCTGAATAGACAAAACAATTTTGTTATGCCAAGATAACAAAAACTTCTAAATTTGTCTTTTCTTGTCTTTGTCTTGCATGAAAAATCCTTTGGTGTTGAAAATAAATGGTGGGCTCAAGCTTGGGCTGCATGAAATCTATGCCAACTTTGGATGTCTTAACTCAATCTTAAAATAACTTGAAGCTGAGTTAGAATGTGAGAATGTCTTCTATTGCATGGAGCATGAGTGGATATGACACTTCTCAATTAGTCAACTAGAGCTCAAGACTAGTCAACCTCCAATGGTTTTTGCTTGAACTGTTGGAACATTTGAAAGGCTAAGAACAAACAAGAGTGCATGCATGACATCTTTTGTTAAACTCTCCAACATTAAACTCCTTGAATTCTTCATGCAAAGAAATCCTCCATTTTAGAACTAAAGGTGTCATTTTTAAAATGGTTATACATCTTAGACATGTCTAATTTTGTTTATGGCTATTTGCATGCTTATTAAACTATTTATTGACTATTGAAAACCTTTGCATTTTCTAGATCTTCACTATGTGCATGTCCTCCATCTATATTTGTCTTTTATCTCCTTGGACTTTTTCTCGAATTATTTCACTCAGACATGGCTTTGTGCATTTTTTTGTGGACATTTCCTTTGGCTTGTTTTCTCAAACCTTGCTGTTAGAGTCGACTCTTCACAATGGACAATCCTTGTTTAAAACCTCTGAAGGAATTCCTTCAAACAAAATGTCTAAAGGAATTATTTCAGCTTTTCTTTTGTCCTTTTCCTATGGAAATTGTCTTTGTCATTTTATTTTTCTCAGGGTTTGTCTTTCTTTCAGCGTTTTGTTTGCTTCGAACAAAAATCCAAAGGAAATGTTTCTTTAGGCTCTTTGTCAAGGACCTTTTGCCTTGTGATGTCTACCGAAGGGATTACTTCAAACAATTTATCTAAAACTGTCTTGGACCATCTCCTTCTTCAACTTTATTCTTGCAGGTAAATCTTCTAAAATATTTCTCAAGACAAATTGTTCAAAAGAAATCTTTCAAACTTTTTATCCATTGCCCTTTTCCTTGTAACTTTTCAAAGGAATTCCTTCAGACTTTTTAAAAAGTCCTTTGTCATTTTGTCCATGGGAACTGTCCCTCCTTTCTTTCTTTGGCATGTGGAATTATTTTCTCAGATAATTCCTTTGGACAAAAGTCTGAAGGAAATATCCCTTTGTTTCCTCAAAGTGTCCCTTCGGCTTTTACAAAAGACCTTTCGGCTTTTCTATTTTAAACTTTCCCAAAGGGTACATACCCTTTGAGATTCCTATAATTGGTCTTTTCCCTCTTTGAAATTGGTCTTTTTCAAAAGACATGTACCCTTCGAGAGTTTATGAATGCCCCTCAAGCTTTTGTAAATGGTCCACTCATCTTCAAAATTGCCTTTCGGATTTCTTTGAAATGGACTTTCTTTCTCAAAGTGCCTCTCGGGTTTCTTTGTTTTGAACTTTCTTGAAGGGTTGTTACCCTTTGAGATTCCTATAAAGGACCTTCCTAAAGGGAACATAACCTTCAGGATTTTTGTAAAGGACCTTCCCAAACAGTTTAATGGAATGTGATTTTCTCGAAGGGACTCTAACCCCTCAAAAAAATTGTAAAGGTCCTCCTTCCCTTTCAAATGCTCTTTCAGATTTCTGTGATGAACTCTCCTGAAGGGCACATACCCTTCGAGCTTTTTATGAACTATCCTTCTTTTGAAGGGTATATACCCCTTGGACATTGCCAATTACCTGTTGACCATTTTGGTCCTGCAGGCCAAAATGGGTCCCCACATTTTTCCCCTACTGTTCTGAGCCAGTACAATTTTGATTTTGCACAAATCTTGGAAGGTTCTATAGACTGTATAGGCATTTCTTCGGACTCTGCAAGTGTTTTTGTATGAACTCTGCAGGGAAGTTTTCTACAGACTCTGCATGCAGAGACGAGTTCTCGACACTTAGGCGCAAAATGAACCATTCCAAGTACCCTTGCGGAGCGCAGTTCCAGACTCAAGTGCCCTTGCAGAGGGCAAGGAACATTTGCAAAGAGGCCCAAGAGAAAGCCAAAAAGGTAAGTTTCCTTCATAAATTTGTTTAAGGCAAAGAAGAGAATTTCTTCGGACAAAATGTCTAAAGGAATTCCTTCAGACTTTTTATCTGAAGAAATTCTTTAGAAGAAAAATTTGGTAGAAAAGACAAGGAAAAGGCATAAATTGATTTCTTCCAAACTTTTGTTCGAAGGAATTCCTTCAGATAAAAAGTCTGAAGAAATTCAGAAGAGGCCGACTATGGTAAAAAGGCCCGAGAAAGAATTCTGAAGGAAAGGAATGAGCGAGACAATTCTTGTGGACTTTTTGTCTGCAGGAAAATCGCTGAAGGGAAAGTCCAAAGAAAAGGGAGAAGAAAAGAACTGAAGGATTTGCCAAGGACATTGACATCCCTAAAGCTGTTAATTTTAGGGAAATGGACTAGCCATTGGTCTTCAAACAGTGACAGGCCCGCGAACGTCAATTTTACACCAGAAAAAGCCTGAGAGCGGAAGCTGCCAAGTGTCGTCTATCAGGACACATGATAATTTGTCTCTAAGAGTAGTAGAATGTGCCATGTGTCCCTTGCAAAACCCAGTGGAGCATGACAAGTGTCTGCATTTGAGTTCTAAAGCTCCTTTCAAAAGGCTTCCTTTAGAGTTCCACGGACGGCACCAAGTGGCAGTTGCGGAAGGTTTTGACATATTTTTCTAAGAGTAGTGGAACGTAACACGTGTCCCTTGTAAAGCTCAGTGGAAGCTGAGAAGTGTCAATGTCCATGGTCTCTCCCTTTCATTCAGTAAAGACTGTGGTGGGCCCTAAATGAATTGCTAAAGAGAGTGAAAGCTACCAAGTGTCATCGTCCATGGGAATCCGAATGAGTCTTGAACGCTTCTATATTATTTCTAGAACTCAATAGAAGCTGTCAATTGTCATCTTCTGTAGGACTCTCAAAAGGTGTCTAAAGCTTCTATCAATTAAGTGGATGTTGCCACGTGTCTTTGCCTATTTCATAGCAGAAAATGCCACGTGTCACTTGTTGAAATAAGCAAAAAGTGACCAAAACAAGCAAAAAGACATGAAGAATTAGCAGAAAATAGCCTCAAAGGACGAAGGAGCCAGAAAAGAGCCAAGTGCAAAAATGGACAAAACAATCCAAGTGGTGAAGGAAGGTGTCAACTCAAGGAGTTATTCTAGTAGATGACACAGTGTCTATGAATTGATCATCAAGAGGCGCAAACAGTGAACGGCGTGACCCATTTTTATTCACTTTGCATTAATGAGCAAACAAGCCACATGAATGCCTTAAAGGGAGTAGTCTGTTAGTAGAAAAGAGGTGTGGCTCATGCTTTCACATTAATGTTGAATGCCAAAGTCAAGGCAGAAGCCGACACAACATTATCTATCAAGCGGCTTCCTCTTCCTGAGGCTAGGAACGCACATGGGCCACTTGAAAGAAGAGCGTCAAAGTCTTTTCCTTCTCTCTCTATATATTTTTAACTTCTCATTTTGAGAAGGGATCCAATCTCTTAGCCCGTAAGGCAAAGCTCTGCCCAAAAATCTCTCAGGCTTGTAAAGCAGAACTCTGTCAAATTTTACCTTGAATCAATACTTAACAATTTTTACCTCCATTTGAACTTGCACTCATGCATATGTCTATGTTCTTCTTTTTGTGTTAAGTCATTTTATTTTGTGCTTTTAACAGAATGATTCTAGTATGTCTAGTGCATTGTGAAGTTTCTTCTTCTGTAGGTCTGCTAGAAGTGTCTATAGCAGGAATATAGGCGCATGTGAATAGGCTGCCAAAGTGTGTCTCAGAACACCTTTGATAGTTCTTCCTCCCTATATCTCTACGGACCCCTGACTCACTGATACAGAAGAGTTTTCCACATCAGATGAAGTGTATGGGAGCTTCTTCTTGATGAAAAGTGTATGTTCGCGCTGAGTGGATCAACTTTTTTGGTGTATCACCTTTTAGTTTAGGTTTAGGTTCTATTTTTAGCATCTTTCTCCCTTTTCATCCCCCCCTTTTTCATTTATTTGTTAGTAGTAGGGAATCTAGGACCTAAAAGATACATCGGAGGGAGCTAGCCCTTATCTAGAGACTCTCCCCCCAGTTTTGCTAGGCCCACAGGCAAGAGGGGAGTTTCCATTGTTGCGTGTGGAAGGCAGGAGCTCAGCCTCTTGTCAAGGGTGCAATCCATTGCGTCAATAATTTTCGGCATGCCTAGTGGGACCAACTAGGACAAGTTGTGTCCAAAGAGTTGAAGAATTTTTGGTGTGTTCTTCAACCAACCAGCCTTTGGAGGCTTTCTTATCAACACCAATGGTGACTCCGAGTTGAATTAGCTAGTTAAGCAGTCCATGTGCCATTAAGAAATCTTATTTTTGTATGTATAATTCCATTGATAAGAATCATGGACTTTGTTTTCCTTTGTATAACTTTGATCAAGCTCAAAACATTCATGCAATCCCCTCAAGCAACACTCCTAGTTGCCCTTCAACGATAAGGGAGGTAGCACTAGAGTTTGAGAGGCAAGTAATGGAAATTGACAGACTAGATGAGCAGTATGGATATCAATAGGAGCTGATGTATAAAGAGGAGTGTTTGTTCAAGCAAGCTCAGGCCTTGCAATCCATGGAGGAGGAGGTAGCAAAATGGAGGAATCCATTCATACAAGGTAGCCAATCTTGTGTGCCCCCTCCTATTCTAAAGAAAGCCCCCTCTTGTGCACCAAATCCTTTCTATCAGATAGCTCTTGCTCATTCTAGCTCATCTGATGCATCAATCAATCATGCTCTTAACCCCATGCACCTAGCCTTCAAACATCAAAGGGAACTAGATCAACCTTCCATGGAGATGAACCTTCTAAATTCCTTAGATTGTGAATCTTCCTTTGGAGGGAACATCATGAACCAACACATCTCTCTTGAAGCTGCTCCTACTCATCATGATGATGTTGGTGACCTCCAAGAAAGGCTCTTCTAAGAAGACATAGCTAGGAGAATTGCAGAGTTAGAATCCAAAGCGAGATTCCTCAGTGAACGTGTGATGGACCTGTCTGAACACACCCCATCTACACACCTCCAAGAGAGCTATCAGGCCAAACCTGATATAGATGAAGTGTTGGATAAATGGAAAGAGGAGAATCATTCGATTCCATCTCAAGGACTGCCTCCTCTTCCACATGGTTTTTCCACTTCACCCCTTCTCAAGGAGGAACCTATTTTGCAGGAGGCGAGTGAGGAAGAGAAGATCCAATCTGCAGTTTCCTAGGAGGCTACCATGAGTGACAATGAAGAGGAAATCATCATCGATGTTCCTTTTGAAGACTTCATCAGTAATGGAGAAGATGCAGGTCATGCATACATGCAGATGTTCCAGCAATACGAAGAGGAACGAAAGCATGGTGAGCTCTCTCCCCCTTTATTTGATGAACTTCCTTGTTTCTTCGATGAGGAAGATGGCCATGCCATGGAGCCAAGTTGGAGGAGGATAAGGAGAATGCCTTTGAACATATAGAGACCCTGGTCCTTGAGCAAGAAAAGGAGAGGCTAGTCTATCTTGAGGAAAACCTTGAAGAAGAGAGTTTTGAACAAAGAGGTGATGTTCTGTGGGATGAGCAATCAGTTTGTGATTCCATTTCAGACATCACAATAGTCATCCTTCTTCAAGAAAGCCTTGAAGAAGCAAAGGATGAGTTTGACAAGGTCTTCAATGAGGTAGAAGGAAACGAGTCAGACCATGATGTATTGCAAAGGGACTGTGCATATCAAAGGTCTTATGGTGATGAGCCAACAACCATTGATTTCTTGGTGAAACACACCAGCATGAAGGGCCAACATTCAACAAGCTTCCAAGAACAAGAAGAGTACATATATGTTGGGAGCATGTTCGAATCTGATCCACTCAGATGCAAGCCAATTGAGGTGGCAGGTAAGAGGAGTAGGTCACCAAATCTCCATTCCATTCAGCCACTTATCTGGCATCATAAGTTTCCTTGCCAAAAAGGGGACTTAAGAAATTTTCCCTTTGATCTAGGAGGGAGGTAAATATACCTGGTTAGCTATATATAGTAGTTTGCTTTCAATTTTCTTTCCCTATTTTCCCTAAGTGCTTTTGCACATGTTGGTAGCTTTTTTTAGTCTTGTGCATGTTTTCCCTTGTTTCTGGGGTAAAAGGCTTCATGATTGATTCTTGGATCTGTCGGGGTTGTTGCTAACTTTTTCAAGTTGCGTTCTGACTACATGCCCAATGGATTTTAAGGCAATTGGTCTCTAAGCATAACAGGCATGTTCCCCCTGTGAGTCACCAATTTATTGACCATTTTGGTCTTGCAGGCCAAAATGAGTCCCCCCTTTTTTCCCCTGCTATTCTGAGCCAGTACAATTTTGATTTTGCACAAGTCTTGGAAGTTTTTATGGACTCTACAGGCATTTCTATGGACTCTGCAAGTGTTTTTCTATGAACTCTGCAGGGAAGTTTTCTACGGACTCTGCAAGCAAAGACAAGTTCCCGACACTTAGGTGCAAAATGGACCATTCCAAGTACCCTTGTGGAGTGTAGTGTCGGACTCAAGTGCCCTTGTAGAGGGTAGGGAACATTTTCAAAGAGGCCCAAGAGAAAGCCGAAAAGGTAAGTCTTCTTCGGAAATTTGTTTAAGGCAAAGAAGATAATTTCTTTGGACAAAATGTCCGAAGGAATTCCTTCAGACTTTTTGTCCGAAGAAATTCTTTGGAAGAAAAATTTTGTGGAAAAAACAAGGCAAAGGCATAAATTTATTTATTTTGGACTTTTTTCTGAAGGAATTCCTTCGAATAAAAAGTTTGAATAAATTCGGAAGAGGTCGACCATGGGAAAAAGGCCTGAGAAAGAATTTTGAAGGAAAGGAATGAGCGAGACAATTCTTGCGGACTTTTTGTCTATGGGAAAATAGTCGAAGGGAAAGTCCAAAGAAAAGAGAGCATAAAAGAACTGAAGGATTTTCCAAGGATGGTGACATCCCCAAAGCCGTCAATTTCAAGGAAATGGACTAGCCGTTGGTCTTCAAATAGTGATGGGCCTGTGAACGTCAATTTTACACCAAAAAATGCCAGAGAGTAGAAGCTGCCAAGTGTCGTATGTCAGGACACATGATAATTTGTCTCTAAGATTAGCAGAACGTGCCATGTGTCCCTTTCAAAACCCAGCAGAGCATGACAAGTGTCTGCATCTGAGTTCTAAAGCTCCTTTCAAAAGGCTTCCTTCAGAGTTTTGCGAAGGGCACCAAGTGGCAGCTGCAGAAGGTTTTGACATATTTTTCTAAGAGTAGCGGAATGTAACACATGTCCCTTGTAAAGCTCAGCAGAAGCTGACAAGTGTCAACATCCGCGGTCTCTCCCTTTCATTCAGTAAAGACTGTGGTGGGCCCCGGATGAATTTCTAAAGAGAGTGGAAGCTGCCAAGTGTCATCATCTATGGGAATCCGAATGAGTCCTGAACACTTCTGTATTATTTCTAGAACTCAGTGGAAGCTACCAAGTGTCATCTTCTGTAGGACTCTCAAAAGGTGTCTAAAGCTTCGATCAGTTAAGTGGATGCTGCCACGTGTCCTCACCTATTTCAAAATGGAACACGCCATGTGTCACTTGTTGAAATAAGAGGAAAGTGGCCAAAACAAGCAGAAAGACACGAAGAATTAGCATAAGATAGCCTCGAAGGATGAAGGAGCTAGAAAAGAGCCAAGCACAAAAATAGACAAAACAATCCAAGTGGTGAAGGAAGGTGTCGACTCAAGGAGTTATTCTAGTAGTTTACATAATGTCTATGAATTGATCATCAAGAGGCGCGAATAGTGAACGATGCAACCCATTTTTCTTCACTTTGCATTGATGAGCAGACAAGCCACGTGAATGCCTTGAAGGGAGCAGTCTGTTAGCAGAAAAGAGGCGAGGCCCATGCTTTCACATTAATGTTGAATGCCAAAGTCAAGGGAGGAGCAAACACAACATTATCTATCAAGTGGCTTACTCTTCCTGAGGATGGGAACGCACATGGGCCACTTGAAAGAAGAGCGTCAAAGTCTTTTCCTTCTCTCTCTATATATTGTAAACTTCTCATTTTGAGAAGGGATCCAATCTCTTAGCCCATAAGGCAAAGCTCTGCCCAAAAATCTCTCAGACTTGTAAGGCAGAACTCTGCCAGATTTTACCTTGAATCAAGACTTAGCAATTTTTACCTTCATTTGAACTTGCAATCTCGCATATGTCTATGTTCTTCTTTTTGTGTTAAGTCATTTTATTTTGTGCTTTTCACAGAATGATTCCATCATGTCTAGTGCATTGTGAAGTTTCTTCTTCTACAGGTCTACCAGAAGTGTCTACAATAGGAATATAGGCACATGTGAATACGCTGCCAAAGTTTGTCTCAGAACACCTTTGATAGTTCTTCCTCCCTATATCTCTACGGACCCCTGACTCACTAATACAGAAGAGTTTCCCACATCATATGAAGTGTATGGGAGCTTCTTCTTGATGAAAAGTGTATGTTCAGGCTGAGTGGATCAACTTTTTTGGTGTATCACCTTTTAGTTTAGGTTTAGGTTCTATTTTCAGCATCCTTCTCCCTTTTCATCCCCCCTTTTTTCATTTATTTGTTAGCAGTAGGGAATCCAGGACCTAAAAGATACATTGAAGGGAGCTAGCCCTTATCTAGAGACTCTCCCCCCAGTTTTGCCAGGCCCACAGGCAAGAGGGGCATTTTCATTGTTGCGTGTGGAAGGCAGGAGCTCGGCCTCCTATCAAGGGTGCAATCCACTGCATCAACATTACCCCTTCGAGTTTCTTTTGATCAGTGTCATTTCCTTAACAAAAAATGTATGAAGGAATTGAATCTTCAGCTAGTGATTCTTCAGACAAAAAGTTTGAAGGATTCAAACCCTTTGTAACTTCAAAATTATCTTTTTCCCTTTGTAAAACCACAAAATTCTATTCTCTTTAGAATCTGATCCTTCAACTACTTGAATAAACATCTATTCTTTTCTTGTAGGGTAGAAAATTGTCAACATTTTGGTGACTCAACTAGGAAGCATGCCCGCTATGCTTGAGAACTCAGACCATAAAAATGATATTGAACTCACAAAAACAATGGTAGACCTCGTTCATCACTGCAAATCTCTTTTGACCAAACATGAATTAACCTTCATCCTTCCAAAATAGAAGGGAAACACAAAATGGGAAAGCTAACTAACAAAGCAAATATGCAAACAAGCACTTATTTGTAAAAAATAGAAAGAAAATATTGTGCTTGAACATTACTCAGAAAAAAGTAAAACAACTATGTACAAGGAGCTTTACTCTTCAATAGTAATGTTTCAGATGTATCCCATTGCCTAAGATTGGAAGCTCTTGACCATCCAACTTTGCAAGTTGGAAAGCATTGTGAGATTTGTAGCTAGAAATTATGTATGAGCCACTCTAAAGAGAATCAAACTTGGTGTGCCTTCTTGGTTTAGCTCTATCCTCATCCCACTTAAGGACCAAATATCTTTCTTTAAAACTTTGTGAAGAATCTCCTTTGTCAAAAAATTTATTCACATGTCCTTGATGAATTTCCATGACTAGCATGAACTAATATTTTGTCTCTTCCAGCTTCATAAGTTTAGCATACCTGATTTCCATAGGCTCATTCTCAAAAAACTCAAGCTAATACATTAGTTTCAAAGTAAGAAACTCAAGAGAAATGGGTAACATTGCTTCCTTACCATATACCAGCTTGTATGGAGAGTTGGCTATTGACCTCTTGTAGGTGATCTTATCAACCCATAAAGCTAACATCAATTTGAGATGTGATGACCTCTTATTGTCTTCAATAGTCCTTTTTATGATCTTCAATAGGTTTTTATTCATAGATTCAACAAGACTGTTGCCTTGTCGATAATAGTTTGATGAAGTGTTGAGATAAACTCCATGTTGGACAACCCATTGGCTGATCTTAGGTCCCACAACAACCATTGCATTATCAGAAATATAGTTGACGAAACTCCAAACCTGGTAAGCAAACCTTCATAAAAATCAAGAACATTAGTTTCGTTTGCTTCTTTCAATGCTACTGCTTCTATCCAACATGTGAATTAATCTGTAGCTATTAAAATCCATTTATACCCTGAACTCAAAGGAGGATTAATGAGGCCAATAAAATTGAATCTCCATTGAACAAAGGGTTGATCCACTAAATTGGTTGAAAAGGTAAGGCTACAAGCTTGACTTTTCCAACAAACATAGCCCATTGTTTGCACTTTCTAACCCATGCATGGCAATCACCAAATATACGAGGCCAATAGTACCCACCTCTCATGATCTTAAGTGTTATAGTTCTTGCAAAAAAATGTCCTCCACCATGCCCATCATGGAATTACTCAAGCAATCTCTAAGTTTGGCTTGGTTCTACACATCTTAGCAACATTCTATTGATATTCTTCTCAAACAAAACACCATTAACAAGAAAAAATGGAATTGATTACAATCTGAAATATCTTCTTTTTGAAGCACTGATATTAGAGGGATAAATTCCATGTTGGAGGTAGCTTATCAAGTCATGAAACCAGCTAGAAGGTGAGGTATGAACAACTACAACCTCTTCATCATTTGACACCAAAACAAGCTCATTAGCCTCTTGCAAGTCTTGTTCTACATGCTCACACAATCCTTTGACTCTAACCAACTTTGTGACCTTAATTTCCACATCATATTCCATTACCTTGGTTATCCAACCAGCTCTCTTCTCATTTATGTCCTTGTTTAAAAGAAACTCTTTGATGCTTGGATGGGTAACCATTAGGTGTATTTTATTGTTAGACAAAAAGTATCTAAACTTATTAAGAGACCTTATGACTGAAATTACATGCTTTTCAACAAAACAATACATGGTTTCATACTTTTCTAAGCCTTGACTGAAGAAGGTTATTGGCTACTCCAAGGACTCATGATTCTACTGCATAAGAATTCATGAAATGGTGTCCATGTTAGCATAAGTGTACATAATGAAATCTTATGTGAAATTTAGATTTATAAGTGTAGGAGCACTAGTTATGGCCTTTTTAATATCCTCAAAACCTTTTATTCCTTCCTTTGACCAGCCAAAGTTCTAATTTTTCTTTAGCATGGTTGTAAGTGGCTTAGCTAAAATGGCAAAATTTGAAATATATCTCCTTATAAAATTGATTTTCCCAAAGAAACTTTTTAAAGCCTTTTTGTGCTTAGGCAAGAAGAGTGCAAGAATGGATTAAATCTTTTCAGAATCTATACTTAAACCATGCTTTGAAAAAACATGTCCAAGAAGCTTACCTTCATGAACCAAGAAGACACACTTTTTGGGATTTAGAGATACCCCAAATTGCCTACACTTTTCAAACACTTGCTTGAGATGAACCATGTGATTTTTTGTATCCTTTGAAAACACTATTATAGCATCCAAATAAACATGTTCAAACCCGTAAAGAAGGCCTTGGAATGCCATATCCATGGCTCTCTGAAAGGTAGCTCCAGCATTAGACAAACCAAATGGCATCTTTTTGTATGCAAATATCCCCCACTTAGTCGTGAAGGCTGTCTTAAATTGGTCCTCTTCTTTGACCAAAATTTGATTGTAGCCACTATATCCATCCAATAAAGAAAATGTCTCTGAACCTGCAACAAGCTTTAATATTTTTTTTCATTGATGGCAATGGATATTGATCTTTTAGTGAAGACAAGTTTAAATCATGGAAGTTAACACAAAAATGAATGTCACCATTTTTTTTATTACTGGAACAAGATTTGCCACCCAAGTTAAGTGCTTGAATGAAAATATAATAGTTGATTCTATGAGCTTGTGAAGCTCAACTCTCATCAAAGGCTCAAGCTTTGGATTGATTGGCCTTTGTCTTTGTCTCAATAGTTTAGTTTCCTCCTCTAACTCAATGGTGTGTTGAGCCAAAATTTGATCAAAACCTTTGAGATCACTATACTGTCATGTAAATATATCAATAAAACTTGTGCATAACTTAATGAAAGCTTTCTTTTGGGAATGAGTTCATACCTTACCCAACTTCAAAATCTTACCAGCTACAATCTCTACATTGGCATAGTGATCCTCCTTTGTTGACAAGGATGACTTCTCTTTCCTTAGCTCATCATCTCCACTGAAAATATTCTCAAGAGTGACCAATTATTTGGGTAGCTTATTAGTTTTCAGTTCCACAATCTGATCACCATATTCTTTCAAGTGTTTTGATTAGTTTCTTGAATAAAACTTAGCCTCTTCCTGCAAGAATCTCACAATTTGATTATCATCTTTGAACACCTACCAATTTTAATGATTATCTAGAAAAAAAGGCCTTACAACCACCTTTATATGTGACTGATTTTTTTCCTTTTTTACATCATCTGGTATACTAAATTGTGCCCCAATAGCAACCAACCTATCAGCATGTTTATATTTATCTCTTAGTATTACCTGAATGTTAAAAGCCTAAAAATCTTCAAGTAAATCCCAAATTCTATGCTTGTAAGTTTTAAGTAACAAATTTTTACATACATTCAAACTTCTTACTTGGTGAATTACAAGCTCACTATCACCAAACACTTGTAGAGAATTGACTTTCATCTTCCTAGACCACTGAAAACCATGAACTAATGCTTCATACTCAGCAACATTGTTTGAACAACCAAACTAAAATTTAATAGAAAAAAATACCTTTGTTTAGTTGGAGAAACCAACATCATTCCAGGTCCAATTCCATGCCTATTTCTTGATCCATCAAAGTATAATTTCCACAAACCTTCATTAGACTCATCCTCTTTGACCATGGCTAGAATTGGTGCATCATTCTCATGAAGGCAATACACACCAAGACCCTCTTCTTCAATCAGCTTAGTTCGTTGATCCAAATTAGCCAATACAACCCCTTCTTTCTCAACCGGTTTTGGAGACAATTCATGAGCTAAAATCTCTTGGATTAGCTTATCCTTTTGTCCTGGAATGGAAAGGGAATCCCACGTGATAATGTTGATGTTAGACTTCTTCATCTCATATACTATACTGAAATGAGATCCACTAACTTTTGGCTGTACCTTCTAAAGGACTGGTTGTTCATGAACTAGAGGTGGTTGATGAACTTTACTAACCTTTGTATTCTAATTTTTCTATGTTTTAGGGATATCAAGTTGCTCTTTTGTACTCTTTAAAAAAAACATTATAATTACTCGAAGCATTTATCACCTCTTGAGCATCTTCAATGGCTCTTCTTTTTGCTTTAGTTACAACTGCAATTTGACCACTTGAATTGTTAGTTTCAACACTTTGAGTAAAAGCAACATGATCATCTACTTGCCAATTCACATTAATAGCATCAGGTTGCCCTTGAACTTGTCAAGTCTTCCCTTGTGATGCCAAAGTTGTATCTTGGTATTGACCTCCTTGAAAAGAAAGCTCTTCTTATGTCATTTGTGGTATGATGATATTCTCTAATACCAAGGCTTGATGCTAAGCATCATTGAGATTTAGGGCTGCCAACCTGAATCTTGTACCAATTTATTTTAAGATGGGGTTGGAATAATGGCTTTTGAAGTGGAAGGAGCATTAGGATCAAGGGAAGCATATGGCTTAGCTATATTTATGGCTCCTTATGCTTGATAAGGTGGTCTATTTTCTCTAAAACCCTAATAAGAAGGCCTTTGATCTTTCAAGGGCTGATAGGTGTTCTAATTTTGTTGTTGATAGGGCCTATTTGACTAAAAGTGTTGCCTTTTGAGTTTCACTATTTCATTCCCAAAATATTGTAACAAAAATTTCAACTCACCTATCTCACTATCTTGGCTAGTAGGGGCTGTAATTTGAGCTTGAGGTGCTAGAATAAGAGCTAAGGATGGAATTTGAGGAACTTGAGTGGTTGGTATAGAACTTATTTCTAAAAATATAGGCATTGGAGGTCTTGGAGAAAGTTTACCAGCTTGTATAAAACTATTTTCTACCCTTATTACAACCTCATAAGCACCTGGCAAGGTAGTACCACCCATTGATTATATCATCACACTAATGTTAAGAGTTAAGAGATTTCAAATAGTAGAAAAATGCATATTCAGAAGATGGCCTTATCAACACAGGTATCCTAGTCCATTTTTTTGGAATCTGGGGTTAAAATCAAACATGAACTCATGAGAAACCCTTAATATGGTAGTTAATTGCTCAACTAAAGATAGGTGATCAGATTTGTCCTCAAATTGCTTGACTGAGGCTGCTCCTAATACATCCTAGGTAGAAATAGAATTCAGTGGCAAATTTTTATACCACTGCAACACTTTTCCTTTGAAGGAGGCAATGAACAATATAATAACAACATTATCCTCAACAATATTATGGACTGAACAAAGATTAGCAACATCTTGGATATGTTTAATAGGCGTTGTTTGATTTTTTCCTGAGAAGAATGATATAATATTGAGGGAAGACACTAGGATGTCATCAAATTGGGCCAAATTCAATGGGATGCCTCTATTGAATGGAGCAAACACTTGATTTTTGATGGCCATTTGGATATTGGGGATTGTAGTGCTTAGAACAATAAGCTGATCAGAAGGCAAATATTACTTTTGGGGATATGGTTTTGCCCTTTTAAACCTTTGTCTCTTATACAATAAAAATTCAAAGGGAGTACCTTTAGTTTCTGACCTTGTGGTAACCCTTGGCATGAAAGAGCTACCCGAATGATGCTATGAGCTCTATAACTGGATGATATCTTCTTTTGTTGCAAAATTTCATCAGATATACAAATAATTTCTTCATGGTCCCACCGAGCATACCAAAAACTATTTTCAATTAGACTTGCACCCTTGTGAAGGTGGTTTTAGTCATTTACAATCTACTGAAACATGGAAACAATCATAGGTTATGGGTGACCTAAACAGTGGATTGAATCTCTAGATTCTAAAGGCTAGCTCCGTTTAGTGTATCAATTAGGATCTTACTACTCTATGATATAAATTACTTGGGAAAAGGGAGAAAGAAACTTGAAATAAAATCATACCTAATGATGGTGAAACACCCGAATGATTGGCTGGTCCACTTAATTAGAGTTCCTAAAACACTGATCTAGACAAAAGAAAGGATAAACTTTCAACTCCAATTGATGAATATGCATAAATATTTCATGAAAATGTTTAATATGTCAATCAAAGATTGATGGAAATTATGGAATAGGCCTAATTCAAAGCACTAACCAGCCACTTATATCCACTAAAAATTCAATCAAAAGATTTTAAACATAGAACATGACCTGCATAATTTGACCAGCTAGTAACTAGATAAAAATCAAGACTTGGCAAGGAAGAAAACTCTATCACTTATGCAAATCAATGACAAAATACACTATATTAGTTTATTGTAAATTGAAAACAATAGTCCTTCTATTAATTTGAGAAAGGTTACAACTCAGTCTTCGGCAAAATTTTGTCTTGCCACAAGAGAGATACAATCAAGGCTAAAAAGCCAACTTATATAGAAAAGTACAATACAACCAAAAGGTTGGCATTGAAAATATAAGAAGAAAATAACTCTTTCATTATCCCAACTCTAATTTCTATTATTCCAAGATAGAAAAGCCTTCTAAATTTGTCTTTTATTGTCTTTATCTTGCATGAAAAATCCTTTGGCATTGAAAATAGACAGTGGGCTCAAGCTTGGGTTGCATGAAATTTATGCCAACTTTGGATGTCTTAACTCAAGCTTAAATCGACTTGAAGCTGAGTTGGAATGTGAGAACGTCTTCTATTACATATAGCATGAGAGGATGTGACACTTGTCAATTAGTCAACTAGAGCTCAAGACTAGTCAACCTCCAATGGTCTTTGCTTGAACTATTGGAACGTTTGAAATGCTTAAAACCAACAAGATTGCATGCATGACATCTTTTGTTAAACTTTCCAATGTTAAACTCCTTGAATTATCCATGCAAAGTGAGCCTCCATTTTAAAACTAAAGGTGTCATTTTAAAAATGGTTATACATATTGGACATGTCTAATTCTATTTATGGTTGTTTGCATGCTTATTAACCTATTTATTGACTTTTGGAAACCTCTACATTTTTTGGCTCTTTGTTGTGTGTATGTCCTCCATCTGTATTTTTTTTTTATCTCCTCAAACTTTTTCTTCAGAGTATTTCACTTGGACATGGCTTTGTGCATTTTTTTGTGGACATTTCCTTTGGCTTGTTTTCTTAGACCTTGTTATCAGAGTCGACTCTTCACAATGGACAATCCTTATTTAAAACTTTCAAAGGACTTCTTTCAGACAAAATGTCTAAAGGAATTATTTCAGATTTTATTTTGTCCTTTTCCCATGGAATTTGTCTTTTTCATTCTCTTTTTCTTGGGCTTTTGTCTTTCTTTCAGCGTTTTGTTTGCTTCGGACAAAAATCCCAAGGAAATATTTCTTCAGGGTCTTTGTTAAGGACCTTCTACCTTGTGATGTCTACTAAAGGAATTCTTTCACATAATTTGTCTGAAACTATCTTGGGCCCATCTCCTTCTTCAGATTTATTCTTTTAGGTAAATCTTTTGAAATATTTCTTTTGGACAAATTATTTGAAAGAAACCTTTCAGACTTCTTGTGCATTGCCCTTTTCCTTGTAAACTTTCCAAAGGAATTCCTTCAGAATTTCTCTAAAGTCCTTTCTCATTCTGTCTACGAGAACTATCCCTCCTTTCTTTCTTTGGACTTCAGAATTATTTTCTCAGATAAAAGTTTGAAGGAAATGTCCCTTTGTTTCCTCAAAGTGTCCCTTCAGCTTAAAGAGATGACCCTTCAGCTTTTCCAAAAGACCCTTTGGCTTTTTTGTTTTAAACTTTCTCGAAGGGTACATACCCTTCACGATTCCTGTAATTGGTCTTTTTTCTCTTTGAAATTGGTCTTTTTTGAAAGACATGTACCCTTCGAGAGTTTTTAAACGACCCTTAGGATTTTGTAAACGGTCCACTTGTCTTCAAATTTAACTTTTGGATTTCTTCGAAATGGACTTTCCTCCTCAAAGTGCCTCTCGGGTTATTTTGTTTTGAACTTTCTCGAAGGGATGTTACCCTTCAGGATTCCTGTAAAGCACCTTCTCAAAGGGTACATAACCTTTAGGATTTTTATAAAGGACCTTTTCAAAAAAATTAATACAATGTGATTTTCTCGAAGGGACTCTAACCCCTCAAAAAAATTGTAAAGGTCATCCTTCCCCTTCAAATGGTCTTTCAGATTTATATGATGAACTCTCCTGAAGGGAAAATACCCTTCAATATTTCTATGAATTGTATTTATTTCGAAGGGTATATACCCCTCAGACTTTGTAAATGACCCCTTCAAGTTTCTTTTGATTAGTGTCATTTCCTTCGGACAAAATGTCTGAAGGAATTGAATCTTCAGCTACTGATTCTTCTGACAAAAAGTTTGAAGGATTTAAACCCTTTGTAACTTTGAAATGATATTTGACCCTTTGTAAAACCACAAAAGTCTATTCTCTTTAGAATATGATCCTTCAATTGCTTGAATAAACATCTATTCTTTTCTTGTATGGCAAAAAATTGTCAACATTTTGGTGACTCAACTGGGAAGCATGCCTGCTATGCTTGAGAACTCAAACCATAAACATGATATTAAACTCATAAAAACAATGGTAGACATGGTTCATGAGTGCAAATATCTTTTGACCAGACATGAATTACCCTTCATCTTTCCAATATAGAATGGAAACATAAAATGAAAAAGCTAACTAACAAAGCAAATATGCAAACAAGCACTTATTCACAACAAAATAGAAAGAAACTAATATGCTTGAACAACACTTGGAGGAAAGTAAAACAACTAACTATGTATAAGGAGCTTTTCTCTTCAATAGCAATGTTTTAGATGTATCCCATTGATTGGGATTGGAAGCTCTTGACCATCCAACATGAAAGCATTGTGAGATTTGCAGCTAGAAATTGTGTATCGACCACTCCAAAGAGAATCAAACTTGGTGTGACTTCCTAGTTTAGCTCTATCCTCATCCCACTTAAGGACCAAATCTCCTTCTTTGAAACTTCGTGAAGAAGCTCCTTTGTCAAAAAAAAATTTCATCTGTGCCTAATGAATTTCTATGGCTAGCATGGACTGATTTCTTGTCTCTTCTAGCTCATAAGTTTAGCATACCTAATTTCCATAGGCTCATTCTCCAACAATTCAAGCTGATACATTAGTTCCAGAGTGGGAAATTCAAGAGAAATGGGTAACCTTGGTTCCTTACCGTATACCATCTTGTATGGTGAGTTGTCTATTGACATCTTTTAGGTGATCCTATCAATCCATAGAGCTGACTTTCGTTTGAGATGCCATGACCTCTGATTGTCTTCAATAGTCCTTCTTATGATCCTTAATAGGTTCTTATTCATTGATTTAGCAAGACCGTTTCCTTATGGATAATAGTTCGATGAAGTGTTGAGATAAAATCCATGTTGGATAGTCCATTGGTTGATCCTAGATCCCATAAAATCTATTACATTATCAAAAATAATAGTTGAAGGAACTCTAAACCTAGTAAGCAAACTTTCATAGAAATCAAGAACATTAGTTCCATTTGTTTCTTTCAATGCTACTGCTTATGTCCAATGTGTGAAGTAATCTATAGCTGTTAGAATATATTTATGCCCTAAACTTGAAAGAGGATTAATGAGGCCAATAAATTCCAATCCCCAATAAACAAAGGGTTAATCTACCACAATTGGTTGAAGAGATAAGGCTACAAGCTTGACTTTTCCTACAAATATAGCAAACTGTTTGCACTTTCTAACCCATGCATGGAAATTACCAAATGTACTAGGCCAATATTACCCACCTCTCATGATCTTAAGTGTTGTAGTTCTTGAAAAAAATGTCCTCCACCATGTCCATCATGGAATTGCTCAAGCAATCTTTGAGTTTAGCTTGGTTCTACACATCTTAGCAATATTACATTGATATCTTTCTTGAACAAAACACCATCAACAAGAAAAATTGGAATTGATTGCAATCTGAAATATCTTATTTTTGAAGCATTGAGATGAGAGGGATAAATATCATGTTGGAGGTAGCTTATCAAGTCATGAAACCACCTAGAAGGTAAGGTATGAATAGCTACAACCTCTTCATCATTTGACACCAAAACAAGCTCATTAGCCTCTTGCAAGTCTTGTGCTAGATGCTCACACAATCATTTGCCTCTAACCAGCTTTTTGACCTTAATTTCCACATCATATTCCATTACCTTGGTTATCCGACTAGCTCTCTTCTCATTTATGTCCTTGTTCAAAAGAAACTCTTTGATGCTTGGATGGATAACCATTAGGTGTATCTTATTGTTAGACAAGTATCTAAAATTTTTAAGAGACCTTATGAATAAAAGTACATGCTTTTCAAAAAATAATATCTCATTTCATACTCCTCTAAGCCTTGACTGAAGAATGCTATTGGCTGCTCTAAGGACTCATGATTCTGCTGCATAAAAATGCCTAAAATGGTGTCCATGTTAGCATAAGTGTACAAAATAAAATATTTCATGAAATATGGATTTAAAAGAGTAGGAGCACTAGCTATGGCCTTTTTAATAGCCTCAAAACATTTTATTCCTTCCTTGGACTAGTCAAAGTTCTGATTTTTCTTTAGCTTGGCTGTAAGTGGCTTAGCTAAAATGGCAAAATTTGAAATATATCTCCTTATAAAATTTATTTTCCCAAAAAAAATTTTTAAAACCTTTTTGTGCTTAGGCAAGGAGAGTGCAAGAATGGATGGAATCCTTTCAGAATCTATGTTTAAACCATGCTTTAAAACAACATGTCTAAGAAGCTTACCTTCATGAACCAAGAAGACACAATTTTTGGGATTTAGAGATACCCCAAATTGCCTATACCTTTTGAACACTTGCTTGAGATGAACCATGTGATCTTCTGTATTATTTGAAAACATTATTATATCATCCAAATAAACAAGTACAAACTTATTAAGAAGACCTTGGAACGCCATATCCATGGGTCTTTGAAAGGTAGCTATAGCATTAGATAAATTGAATGGCATCTTTTTGTATGCAAATGTCCCCTACTTGGTTGTGAAGGTTGTCTTAAATTGGTCCTCTTCTTTGACCAAAATATGATCATAGCCACTATATCCATCCAACAAAGAAAACCTCTCTAAACTTGTAACAAACTATAAGATTTGTCCCATTGATGGCAATGGATAGTGATATTTAAGTGAAGACTTGTTTAAATCATGAAAGTCAACACACAATCAATATCACCATTTTTATTTCTTAGCAGAACAAGATTTTCCACCCAATTTGAGTGCTCGATTAAAAATATAATAGCTGATTCTATGAGCTTGTGAAGCTCAACTCTCATCAAAGGCTCAAGCTTTGGATTGATTGGCCTTTGTCTTTGTCTCACTGGTTTAGTTTCCTCCTCTAACTCAATAGTGTGTTGAGCCAAACTTTAATCAAAACCTTGTTAAGCACGAGATACACTGAGAGAGGGGGTGAATTAGTATATCATATATCTTATAAAACTTTCCCTTAACCAAATTCCACTTAATCAAACATTCAAGATATGCAATAAAACTCAAACAATAAACACCACACAAGATAGAGAGAGACACCAGATATAACGTGGAAACCCAATGTGAGAAAAACCACAAAGAACAATCTCAAGTATATGAATGAGCACCAACCCAAACAATATTCCCAAGCACCAACTTGCAGGAGCACCAACCCACAGGAGCACCAACCCCTTTGTGTATACCACACACCTATCTCTCAATGTTTCTATCTCAACAAATGATAGTTCATTACAACATCTCTTTCCTCTCTCTCACCTTTGCTCTTTTAAGCTAGATATAACAAATACAAATCATATTCATCTCTCACAATTGCTCTTTTAAGCTAGATATTACAATATCAAATCAACCTCTATCTTCCATATTACAAATGGCTTCTCAAGCCTTTATTTATAGCTTTCCAATGACCTTTGGCCTTCCCCCTTTGTGACCCTTCAATCCTCATGGAAAATGGCACCAAACTTGTGTGACCCTTCATATCCTTGCCTTTGAAAAGTCATGTGGTGACCCTTCATGAGAAAAAATGTCCTTCCCTCTTTTGTCCTTATCTTGGTGACTTTTCGTATTCCTCAAAGTGTCCCTTCATGAGAAATTGCACCCTTCCTCTTTTGTCTTCACTTGGTGACTCTTAGAATTCCCCAAGATGACTCTTCATGGGAAAATGCGTCCCATCCTTATTTTGTCTTTATCCTGTGGCTCTTTGACTTCTCCATGGGCCCTTCTTTTGTCTCATATGAAACCAAAAATATATTCGTTAATATTAAATAAATATTAACTCACATTAGCCAAGATATATCTATTATAAACAACATTAAATGCAATGGGGCCTTTATCACCAATAATGCTAGACCTTTGACATCAATGACAATATTTCCAACAAACCTTTGAGATATCTATACTACCATGCAAATATATTAGAAAAACTTGTGCATAACTCAATGAAAGATTTCTTTTGGAAATGAGTGAGTACCTTACCCAACTTCAAAATCTTACTAGCTACAATCTCTACATTGGCATAGTGCTCTTCCTTTGTTGACAAGGATGACTTCTCTTTCCTTAGCTCATCATCTCCATTGAAAATATTCCCAAGAGTGACTAATCCTTTGGGTAACTTATTCATTTTAAGTTGCACAATTTGATCACCATATTGTTGTGAGTGTTTTGTGTAGTTTCTTGAAAAATTCAACCTCTTCCTATAAGAATCTCATAATTTGATTGTCATCTTCGAACACCTTCCAATTCTCATGTTTATCTAGAATAGAAGGCCTTACAACCACCTTTATATGTGACTAAATTTTTTCATTTTTTTACATCAGCTAGGATACTAAATTGTGCCGCAATAGTAGCCAACCTATCAACATGTTTATTCTTATCTCTTGGTATTGCCTAAATGTTAAAAGTTTGAAATTCTTCAAGTAAATCCAAAATTATATGCTTGTATGATTTAAGAAACAATTTTTTTCATACATTCAAGCCTCTTACTTGGTGAACTACAATCTCATTATCACCAAACACTTTCAAAGAAATGACTTTCATCTTCCTAGCCCACAACAAACCATGAACTAGCGCTTTATAATCAACAACATTGTTTGAACAACCAAACTAAAATTTAATAGAATAGAAATACCTTTGTTTAGTTGGAAAATATAATATCATTCCAGCTCTAGTTCCATACTTATTTCTTGATCCATCAAAGTACAATTGCCACAAACTTTCATTGGACTCATCCTCTCTGACCATGGCTGGAATTGGTTCATCATTCTCATGAAGGTAATACACACCAAGACCCTCTTCTTCAATTATCTTATAAAGATCATGCTCATGTAAGGTAGAAGCCCACTTATCAAGAAATAAATCTAGAACTCCATCCAAAGGTGATTCTTTTTCTACATCACTAATTTCTAGCGCATCATCTGAGATGATATAGTTAGAATTCACAACACTTGGTATATATGGCTCCATATGAAAATGTGTAATAAGCTCATAATTAATTGTTACTTTGGTACCATACCTAGTTTTGAACAAAAAAATAAGTCTAATTAGCTGATAAATATCCTCCAATATTTGAGGTGAAATCCCTTGAAAGGCACATATCAAACTAGGGAGGCAAGTCCACCACAACAACATCCTACTAAATAGTAACAATGGGACATGCATGTAATGTCAATTTTAGATCCTTGATGATGCCTACCATTTTATTTGGTGACCCATCCAATTGAAATACTCCTTTAGTATTTTGCTCATAAATAAGTCCTACCTTATCTACAATCTGTTTAGCCATGACCGTACTACTAGCTCCACTATCCACCATACAGTTATGAACCAAAGTATCACCTACTATCAAAGAAAGGTAGAAAGAAGGAGTTTTCTTTGATTTTATCTAAGTTTTGTCAACCTTTTCCATCTTATCTTCTTGTTTTACCTACTGCTAGTTGGTTGATCTGAATTAGCCAAGACAACCCCTTCTTTCTCAATCGATTTTGGAGACAATTTAAGAGATGAAAGCTCTTGGATGAGCTTATCCTTTTATCTTGGAATGGAAAGGGAATCCTACATGCTAATGCTGATGTTAGACTTCTTCATCTAATCTACTATACTGAAATGAGATCCACTAACCTTTGGTTGTAGTTTTTGAAGGACTAGTTGTTCATGAACTATAGGTAATTGATAAACTTTACTGACCTCTATAATTTGATTTTTTTGAGTTGTAGGGACATAAAGTTGCTCATTTTTACTCTTAAAAACAACCCTAAGAGTTCTCAAAGCATTTGTCACCTCTTAAGCCTCTTCAATGGCTCTTCTTTTCACTATAGATACAATTGCAACTTGACCACTTGAATTGTTAGTTTCAACACTTTGAGTAAAAGCAACATGATCATCTACTTGCCAATTTACATTAATGGCATCAAGTTGACCTTAAACTTGTTGAGTCTCCCCTTGTGATGCTAAACTTGTATCTTGGTATTGACCTCCTTAAAACTAAAACTCTTCTTGTGTCATCTGTGGCATGGTGATATTCTTTGATACCAAGGCTTGATGTTGAGCATCATTGAGATTTGAGGGCTACCAACTTGAATTCTACACCAAATTATTTTGAGGTGGGGTTGGAACCATGGATTTTGAATTGGAACGAGCATTAGGATCAAGGGAAAAATATGGCTTAGCTAGAGTTATGAATCTTTTGTGCTTGATAAGGTGGTCTTTTTTCTCTAAAACCTTGATAAGGAGGCCTTTGATCTTTGAAGGGATGATAGGTGTTCAGATGTTGTTGTTGATAGGGTCTATTTGATTGAAATTGTTGCCTTTCAAGATGCATTATTTCATTTCAAAAATATTGTAACAAGCTTTTCAACTCACCTATCTCACTAACTTCGCTAGTAGGGGCTATAATTTGAGCTTGAGGTGCTAGAATAGGAGCTAAGGATGGAATTTAAGAAACTTGAGGGGTTGGTATAGAATTTATTTATATAAATATAGGAATTGAAGGTCTTGGAAAAAGCTTACCAAATTGTATCAAACAATTTTTGGCCCTTATTACAACCTTATAAGCACCTGGCAAGGTAGTACCACCCATTGATTATATCATCACACTAATGTCAGAGTTAAGAGCTTTCAAATAGTACAAAAATGCATATTCAGAGGATGGCCTTATCAACATAGGTATCTTAATTCATGTTTTTTGGAATCTAAGGTTAAAATCAGACATGAACTCATGAGGAGCCCTTGTTTTGGTAGTCAATTTCTCAACTAAATATAGGTGATCATATTTGTCCTCAAATAGCTTGACTAAGGCTACACCTAATTCATCCTTGGTAGAAATAGAATTTAGTGGTATATTTCTATACCACTACAATGCTTTTCCTTTGAAGGAGGCAACCAAATATATAATAACAACATTATCCTCAATAACATTATAGACTAAATAGAGATTAACAACATCTTGGATATGTTCAATAGGTGTTGTTTGATTTTATCCTAAGAATAATAGGATACTCTTGAGGGCAGACACTGAAATGTCATCAAACTAGGCCAAATTCAGTGGGCTACTTCTATTGAATGGAGCAAACACTTGATTTTTGATGGCTATTTGGATATTGGGGATTGTAGTGCTTAGAACAAAAGGTTGATCAGGAGGCAAATATTAATTTTTGGGATATGATTTTACCTTATTAAACCTTTTTCTCTTATACTATAAAAATTCAAAAGGAGTACCTATAGTTGTTGACCTTTTGGTAACCTTTCACGTGAAAGAGTAGCCTGAATGATGCTATGAGCTCCGCAACTAGATGATATCTTCTTTTGCTACAAAATTTCTTCAAATATACAAATAATTTCTTTGTGATCCCATTGGGCATGCCAAAAACTATTACCAATCAGACCTTCACCCTTGTGAAGGTATTTTTAGGCCTTTATAGTCTGCTGAAACATGGAAACAATCCTAGGTTGCGGGTGACCTAAACAATGGACTGAATCTCTAGATTCTAAGGGCTAGCTTCCTTTGGTGTATCAATTATCATCTTACTACTCTATGCTATAAACTACCTGGGAAAATGGAGAAAGAAACTTGAAAATAAATCCTACCTAATGATGGTGATACACCTAAATGATTGGTTTATCCACTCAATTAGAGTTCCTAAAACACTGATCTAGATAAAAGAAAGGCTAAACATTCAACTCCAATTGACCAATATGCATAAGTATATCATGAAAAAATTTAATCTATCAATCAAAGCTTGAGGTAAATGATGGAATAGGTCTAATTCAAAGTACTAACCAGCCACTTGTATCCACTAAAACTTCAACTAAAAGACACTAAACACAGAACATGACCTGCATAATTTGACCAACTAGTAACTAGGTAAGAATCAAGACTTGGCAAGGAAGAAAACTCTATCACTTATGCAAATCAATGACAAAATACACTATACTAGCTTGTTGGAAATTGAAAATAATAGTCATTTTATTAATCTGAGAAAGGTTACAACTCAATCTTTGGCATAATTTTATCTTGCCAAAAGAGGTATACAATTCAAGGCTGAAAAGCCAACTTATACAGAAAAGTACAATACAACCAAAAGATTGGCATTGAAAATAGAAGAAGAAGATAAATATTTCGTTAGCCCAAGTCTAATTTCTATTATGCGAAGATAACAAAGCCTTATAAATTTGTCTTTTCTTGTCTTTGTCTTGCATGAAAAATCCTTTGGCATTGAAAATAGATGGTGGGCTCAAGCTTGGGCTGCAAGAAATCTATGCCAACTTTGGATGTCTTAACTCAAGCTTAAACCAACTTGAAGCTGAGTTATAATGTGAGAACATCTTCTATTTCATGGAGCATGAGTGGATGTGACATTTGTCAATTTATCAACTAGAGCTCAAGACTAGTCAACCCCCAATGGTCTTCGCTTGAACTGTTGGAACGTTTGAAAGGCTCGAAACCAACAAGAGTGCATGGATGACATATTTTGTTAAACTCTCCAACATTAAACTCCTTGAATTATCCATCCAAAATGAGCCTCCATTTTAGAATTGAGGGTGTCATTTTTAAAATGCTTATACATCTTGGACATGTCTAATTCTATTTATGGCTATTTGCATGTTTATTAACCTGTTTATTGACTATTGAAAATCTCTACATGTCCTCCGTCTATATTTGTCTTTTATCTCCTCAGACTTTTTCTTCAGATTATTTCACTTGAACATGGATTTGTGCATTTTTCTATGGGCATTTCCTTTGGCTTGTTTTCTCAAACATTGTTATTAGAGTCGACTCTTCGCAATGGACAATACTTGCTTAAAACTTCCAAAGGAATTCATTTAGACAAAATGTTTGAAGTAATTCTTTTGTCTTTTCTTTTGTCCTTCTCCCATGGAAATTGTCTTTGTCATTCTCTTTTTCTTGGGCTTCTGTCTTTCTTTCAGCCTTTTGTTTGCTTCAAAAAAAAATCCAAAGGATATGTATCTTTGGGCTCTTTGTCAAGGACCTTTTGCCTTGTGATGTCTACCGAAGGAATTCTTTCGAACAATTTGTTTGAAACTGTCTTGGGTCCATCTCCTTATTTGGTCTTAATCTTGCTGGTAAATCTTCCAAAAGATTTATTTTGGACAAATTGTTTGAAAGAAATATTTCAAAAAATTTGTCCGTTGCCCTTTTCCTTATAAACTTTTTGAAGGAATTCCTTCGAACAATTTGTCTGAATGAATTCCTTCAAACTTTCTCTAAAGTCCTTTGTCATTTTGTCTGCAGGAACTGTCCCTCCTTTCTTTATTTTGCCTTTGGAATTATTTTCTCAGATAATTCCTTCAGACAAAAGTCTGAAGGAAATGTCCCTTCATTTCCTCAAAGTGTCCCTTTGGCTTAAAGAGATGACCCTTTGGCTTTTCCCAAAGACCCTTCAGGTTTTCTGTTTTGAACTTTCTCGAAGGGTACATACCCTTTGAGATTCTTGTAATTGGTCTTTTTCCTCTTTGAAATTGGTATTTTCTAAAGACATGTACCCTTCAAGAGTTTCTGAATTCCCCTCGGGCTTTTGTAAATGGTCCACTCATCTTCAAAATTGCCTTTCAAATTTATTCAAAATGGACTTTCCTCCTCAAAGTGCCTCTCGGGTTTCTTTATTTTGAACTTTCTCGAAGGGTTTTTACCCTTCGAGATTCCTGTAAAGGACCTTCCTGAAGGGTACATACCCTTCAAGATTTTTTTAAAGGACCTTCCTGAATAGTTTAATGAAATGTGATTTTCCTGAAGGGACTCTAACCCCTCAAAAAAATTGTAAAGGTCCTCTTTCCCTTTCAAATGGTCTTTTAGATTTATGTGTTGAACTCTCTTGAAGGGCACATACCCTTTAATATTTTTGTGAATTGTAGTTATTTCGAAGGGTATATACCCCTCAAACTTTGCAAATGAGCCCGTCAAGTTTCTTTTGATCAGTGTCATTTCCTTCAAACAAAATGTCTGAAGGAATTGAATCTTCAACTAAGGATTCTTCAAACAAAAAGTTTGAAGGATTCAAACCCTTTGTAATTTTGAAATGATCTTTGCCCCTTTGTAAAACCAGATAAGTTTTTTCTCTTTATAATTTGCTCCTTCAACTGCTTGAATAAATATCTATTATTTTCCTGTAGGGTAGAAAATTGTCAACATTCTGACGACTCAACTAGGAAGTATGCCTGCTATGCTTGAGAACTCAGACCATAAACATGATATTGAACTCATAAAAACAATGGTAGATTTGGTTCATGACTGTAATTCTCTTTTCACCAGACATGAATTAAATTTCATCCTTCTAAAATAGAAGGGAAACACAAAATGAAAAAACTAACTAACAAAGCAAATATGCAAACAAGCACTTATTTAGAACAAAACAAAAAAAAACTACTGTGCTTGAAAAACACTTGGATGAAAGTAAAAAAACTATGTATAAAGAGCTCCTATCATCAATAAAAATGTTTTAGATGTATCCCATTGATTGGGATTGGAAGCTCTTGACCATCCAACTTGAAAGCATTGTGAGATTTGTAGCTAGAAATTATGTATGGGCCACTCCAAAGAGAATCAAACTTGGTGTGCCTTCCTGGTTTAGCTTTATCCTCGTCCCACTTAAGGACCAAATCTCTTTCTTTGAAACTTCATGAAGAAGCTCCTTTGTCAAAAGTTTTCTTCACCTATGCTTGATGAATTTCCATGGCTAGCATGGACTGATTTTTTGTCTCTTCCAGATCCATAAGTTTAGCATACCTAATTTTCATAGGCTCATTCTCCAATAACTCAAGCTGATACATTAGTTCCAAAGTCGAAAATTCAAGAGAAATGGGTAACCTTGCTTCCTTACCATATACCAGCTTGTATGGAGAGTTGACTATTGACCTCTTGTAGGTGATCTAATTAGGCCATAGAGTTGACTTTAGTTTGAGATGCCATGACCTCTGATTGTCTTCAATAGTCCTTATCATCCTCAATAGGTTCTTATTCATAGATTCAACAAGACTGTTGCCTTATGGATAATAGTTCGATGAAGTGTTGAGATAAACTCCATGTTGGACAGCCCATTGGCTGATCCTAGATCTCACAAAAGCCATTGCATTATAAAAAATAATAGTTGAAATAAATCCAAACCTAATAAGCAAACCTTCATAGAAATCAAGAACATTAGTTTTGTTTGCTTCTTTCAATGCTATTGCTTCTGTCCAACGTGTGAAGTAATCCGTAGCTATTAGAATCCATTTATGCCCTGAACTTGATGGAGGATTAATGAGGCCAATAAATTCCAATCCTCATTAAACAAAGGGCTGATCCACCACAATTGGCTGAATAGGTAAGGTCTCAAGATTGACTTTTCCTACAAACATAGCACACTATTTGCACTTTCTAACCAATGCATGATAATCACCAAATATACTAGGCTAATAGTACCCACCTCTCATGATCTTAAGTGTTATAGTTATTATGAAAAAATGTCCTCCACCATGTCCATCATGTAATTTCTCAAGCAATCTCTAATTTTGTCTTGGTTCTACACATCTTAGAAACATTCCATTAATATCCTTCTTGAACAAAACACCATCAACAAGCAAAAATGGAATTGATTGCAATCTAAAATATCTTCTTTTTGAAGCACTGAGTGAGAGGGATAAATACCATGTTGGAGGTAGCTTATCAAGTCTTGAAACCAGCTAGAAGGTGAGGTATGAACAGCTATAACCTCTTCATTATTTGACACCAAAACATGCTCATTAGCCTCTTACAAGTCTTGTGCTAGATGCTCACACAATCCTTGACCTCTAACCAACTTTGTGCCCTTAATTTCCACATCATATTCCATTACCTTCGTTATCTAACCATCTCTCTTCTCATTTATGTCCTTGTTCAAAAGAAACTCTTTGATGCTTGGATGGGCAACCATTAGGTGTATCTTATTGCTAGACAACAAGTATCTAAACTTATTAAAAGACCTTATGACTAAAAGTACATGCTTTTCAATAAAATAATATCTTGTTTCATACTTCTCTAAGCCTTGACTGAAGAAGGAGATTGGCTGCTCCAAGGACTCATGATTTTACTACATAAGAATGCCTAAAATGGTGTCCATGTTAGCATAAGTGTAAAAATTGAAATCTTTCATGAAATCTAGATTTAGAAGCATAGGAGCACTAGCTATGTCTTTTTAATATCTTCAAAACATTTTATTCCTTCCTTGGACCAGACAAAGTTCTAATTTTTCTTTAGCATGGTTGTAAGTGGTTTAGCTAAAATGGCAAAATTTGAAATATATGTCCTTATAAAATTGATTTTCCCAAAGAAACTTTGCAAAGCCTTTTTGTGCTTAGGCAAGGAGAGTGAAAGAATGGATTGAATCCTTTTATAATCTATGCTTAAACCATGCTTTGAAACATGTCCAAGAAGCTTACCTTCATGAACCAAGAAGACACACTTTTTGGGATTTAAAGATACCCCAAATTGCCTACACCATTCGAAAAATTTCTTGAGATGAACCATGTGATCTTCTGCATTCTTTAAAAACACTATTATACCATCCAAATAAACAAGTAAAAACTTGTTAAGAAGGCCTTGGAATGCCATATCCATGGCTCTCTGAAAGGTAGCTCCAACATTAGACAAATTGAATTGCATCTTTCTGTATGCAAATGTCCCCCACTTGGTTGTGAAGCTATCTTAAATTGGTCCTCTTCTTTGACCAAAATCTAATTATAGCCACTATATCCATCCAACAAAGAAAACCTCTCTGTACCTACAATAAGCTGTAGGTTTGTTCTATTAATGGCAATGGATAGTGATCTTTAAGTGAAGACCTATTTAAATCACTAAAGTCAACACACAAACAAATCTCACCATTCGTCTTTCTTACCAGAATAAGATTTGCCACCCAAGTTGAGTGCTTGATTGGAAATATAATAATTGATTCTATGAGATTGTGAAGTTAAGTGCTCATCAAAGGCTCAAGCTTTGGATTGATTGGCCTTTGTGTTTGTCTCACTGGTTTAGTTTCCTCTTCTAACTCAATGGTTTATTGAGCCAAACTTTGATCAAAACCTTTGAGATCACTATACTACCATGTAAATATTTCAGTAAAACATGTGCATAACTGAATGAAATCTTTTTTTTGGGAAGGAGTGCATACTTTACCCAACTTTAAAATCTTACCAACTACAATCTCTACATTGGCATAGTGTTCTTCCTTTGTTGACAAGGATGACTGCTCTTTCCTTAGCTCATCATCTCCACTAAAAATATTCTCAAGAGTGACTAATCCTTTGGGTAGCTTATTTGTTTTAAGTTTCACAATTTGATCACCATACTTTTGTGAGTGTTTTGATTGGTTTCTTGAAGAAAACTTAGTCTCTTCTTGCAACAATCTCACAATTTGATTGTCATCTTTGAACACATACCAATTCTCATGATTATCCAGAACAAAAGGCCTTACAACCACCTTTATATGTGACTGAATTTTTTAATTTTTTACATCAACTAGGATACTAAATTGTGCCCCAACAACAGGCAACCTATCAAAATATTTTTTCTTATCTCTTGATATTTTTTGAATGTTAAAAGCCTAAAAATCTTGAAAGAAATCCCAAATTCTATGCTTGTAAGATTTAAGCAACAATTTTTTGTATACATTCAAACCTCTTACTTGGTGAACTACAAGCCTACTATCACCAAACACTTTCAAAGAATTGACTTTCATCTTCCTAGCCCATAACAAACCATGAACTAGTGCTTCATACTCAATAAAAATGTTTGAATAGCCAAAGTGAAATTTAATATAAAATAAATACCTTTATTTAGTTGGAGAAATCAACATCATTCTAGCTTCAGTTCCATGCTTATTTCTTGATCCATCAAAGTACAATTGCCACAAACCTTCGTTGGACTCATACTCTTTGACCATGGCTAGAATTGGTGCATCATTCTCATGAAGACAATACACACCAAGACCCTCTTCTTCACTCAGCTTATAAGGATCATGCTCATGCAAGGTAGAATCCCACTTATCAAGAAACAAATATGGAACTCCATCCAAAGGTTTTTTTTTTTTTTTCTACGTCACTAATTTCTAGCACATCATCTGAGATGATACAGTTAGCATTCACAACATTTGGCATATATGGCTCCATATGAAAATGTGGATTAGGATCAGAATGAATTTTTACCTTGGTACCATACCTAGTTCTAAAAAATAACTAATTCTAATTAGCTAATAAATATCCCCCAAACTTTGAGGTGAAATCTCTTAAAAGGCACATAACAAAGTAGGGAGGCAAGTCCACCACAACAACATCCTATTGAATAGTAACATTGGGATATTCATGTAATGTCAATTTAAGATCCTTCATGGTGCCTACCATCTTCATTGGTGACCCATCCAATTTCAATACTCCTTTAATATTTGGCTCATAAACAAGTCCAAGCTTATCTGCAATCTGTTTAGGCATGACCGTACTACTAGCTCCACTATCCACCATATAGTTATGAATCAAAGTATCACCTATTATCAAAGAAAGGTATAAAAGAGGAGTTTTCTTTTATTTTACCTCAATTTTGTCAAACTTTGCCATCTTATCTGCTTGTTATACTTGCTGCTTAGTTGGTTGATATGAATTAGCTAAGATAACCCAGTCTTTCTCATTTGGTTTTGGAGACAATTCAAGAGCTAAAATCTCTTGGATGAGCTTATCCTTTTGTCCTAGAATGGAAAGAGAATCCCATATGCTAATGCTAATGTTAGACTTCTTCATCTGATCTAATATACTAAAATGAGATCCACTAACCTTTGGCTGTACTTTTTGAAGGACTGGCTATTCATGAACTAAAGGTAGTTGATGAACTTTACTAACCTCTATATTCTGATTTTTTTGAGTTGTAGGGACAAGTTGATTTTTTGTATTCTTAAAAACAACCCTAAGAGTACTCAAAGCATTTTTCACCCCTTGAGCCTCTTTAATTATTCTTCTTTTTGCTCTAATTACAGTTGCAATTTGACCACTTGAATTGTTAGTTTCAACACTTTGAGTAAAAGCAACATGATCATCTACTTGCCAATTTACATTAATGGCATCAGGTTACCCTTGAACTTGTTGAGTCTCCCCTTGTGATGCCAAACTTATACCTTGGTATTGACCTCCTTGAAGATAAAAATTTTCTTGTGTCATCTATGGCATGGTGATATTCTTTGATACCAAGGCTTGATGTTGAGCATCATTGAGATTTGAGGGCTGCTAACCTGAATCTTACACCAAGTTATTTTGAGGTGAGGTTGTAACAATGGCTTTTAAACTGGAAAGAGCATTACGATCAAGGGCAGCATATGGCTTAGCCAGAGTTATGGCTCCTTGTGCTTGATAAGGTGGTCTATTTTCTCTAAAATTTTGATAAGGAGTCTTTTGATCTTTGAAGGGCTGATAGGTGTTTTGATTTTGTTTTTTATAGGGCCTATTTGATTGAAATTTTTGCCTTTTGAGCTACACTATTTCATTCCCAAAATATTGTAACAAGCTCTTCAACTCACTTATTTCACTAGCTTGGCTAGTAGGCGCTGTAATTTGAGCTTAAGGTGCTGGAATAGGAGCTAAGGATGGAATTTGAGGAATCTGAGGGGCTGGTATTATTTATATAAATATAGGCATTGGAAGTCTTAGAAAAAGCTTACTAGCTTGTATCAAACTATTTTCTGCCCTTATTGCAACCTCATAAGCAACTGACAAGGTAGTACCACTCATTGACTGTATCATCACACTAATGTCAGAGTTAAAAGCTTTCAAATAGTACAAAAATGCATATTCAAAGGATGGCCTTATCAATGCAGGTATCCTAGTCCATGTTTTTTAGAATCTAAGGTTAAAATTGGACATGAACTCATGAGGAGCCCTTGTTATGGTGTTCAATTGCTCAACTATAGATAGGTGATCAGATTTGTCCTCAAATTACTTGACTGAGGCTGCACCTAATTCATCCTAAGTAGAAATGAAATTTAGTGGAAAATTTATATACCACTGTAACACTTTTATTTTGAAGGAGGCAGCCAACAATCCAATAGCAACATTATCCTCAACAACATCATGGACTAAACAAAGATTAACAACATCTTAGATATGCTCAATAGGTGTTTTTTTATTTTCTCCTGAGAAGAATGGGATACTCTTGAGGGTAAACACCACGATGTCATCAAACTAGGCCAAATTCAGTGGGTTACCTCTATTGAATGGATCAAACACTTGATTTCTGATGGCCATTTGGATAGCTAGGATTGTATTGCTTAGAATAATAGGCTGATTGGGAGGCAAATATTGCTTTTGGGGATATGGTTTTTCCCTCTTAAACCTTTGTCTCTTATATGATAAAAATTCAAAAGGAGTACCTTTAGTTACTGACCTTATGGTAACCTTTGGCATGAAAGAGTTGCTTAAATGATGTTTTGAGCTTTGCAACTGGATGATATCTTCTTCTGCTACAAAATTTATTTGGATATACAAAGAATTTCTTTGTGGTCCCACTGAGCATGCCAAAAACTATTGTCAATCAAACCTACACCCTTGTCAAGGTAGTTTTAGGCCTTTAAAGTCTACTGAAATATGGAAACAATCCTCGGTTGTGGGTGACCTAAACAGTGGATTGAATCTCTAGATTTTAAAGGCTAGCTTCCTTTGGTGTATCAATTAGGATCTTACTACTCTACACTATAAACTACCTAAGAAAATGGAGAAAGAAACTTGAAAGAAAATCATACCTAATGATGGTGATACACCTGAATGATTGGTTGATCCTCTCAATTAGAGTTCTAAAACACTAATCTAGATAAAATAAAGGCTAAATTTTCAACTCCAATTGACCAATATGCATAAGTATTTCATGAAAAAGTTTAATCTATCAATCAAAACTTGAGGGAAATGATGGAATAGGCCTAATTCAAAGCACTAACCAACTAATTTTATCCACTGAAATTTCAACCAAAAGATGCTAAACATAGAATATAACCTGCATAATTTGGCTAGCTAGTAACTAGGTAAGAATCAAGACTTGGCACGGAAGAAAACTCTATCATTTAAGCAAATCAATGACAAAATACACTATATCATCTTGTTGGAAATTGAAAACAATAGTCCTTCTATTAGTCTGAGAAAGGTTATAACTCAGTCTTTGGTAGAATTTTGTCTTGCCAAAAGAGGGATACAATTCAAGGCTAAAAAGCCAACTTATATAGAAATGTATAATATATCCAAAAGGTTGGCATTAAAAATAGAATAAGAAGATAACTCTTTCATTAGCCCAAGTCCAATTTTTGTTATGCTAAGATAACAAAGCCTTATAAATTTTTCTTTTCTTGTCTTTATCTTGCAAGAAAAATTCTTTGGTGTTGAAAATAGATGGTGGGCTCAAGCTTGGGCTGCATGAAATCTACACCAACTTTGGATGTCTAAACTCAGGCTTAAACCAACTTGAATCTGAGTTGGAACATGAGAACGTCTTCTATGGCATGGAGCATGAGTGGATGTGACATTTGTCAAATTTTCAACTAGAGCTCAAGACTAGTCAACCTCCAATGGTCTTCACTGGACCTGTTGGAACATTTGAAAGGCTCAAAACCAACAAGAGTGCATGCATGACATATTTTCTTAAACTCTCCAATGTTCAAATCCTTGAATTCTTCATGCAAAGTGAGCCTCCATTTTAGAATTGAAGGTGTCATTTTTAAAATGGTTATACATCTTGGACATGCCTAATTCTGTTTATGGTTGTTTGCATGCTTATTAACATGTTTATTGACTATTGAAAACCTCTACATTTTATATTTCTTCACTATGTGCATGTCCTCCATATATATTTTTATTTTATCTCCTTAGACTATTTCTTCAAATTATTTCACTCAGACGTGGAGTTGTGCATTTTTTTGTGGACATTTCCTTTGGTTTGTTTTCTCAGACCTTGTTATCAGAGTTGACTATTCGCAATAGACAATCCTTGTTTAAAACTTTCAAAATTTTCCTTTTCCCATAGAAATTTTCTTTGTCATTCTTTTTTTCTCAGGCTTCTATCTTTCTTTTGGCCTTTTGTTTGCTTCAAACAAAAATCTAAATGAAATGTTTCTTCAGGCTCTTTGTCAAGGACCTTCTACCTTGTGATGTCTACCGAAGGAATTTCTTCAGACAATTTATCCAAAACTATCATAGGCCCATATCCTTATTTAGCTTTATTCTTGTGGGTAAATCTTCTGAAATATTTCTTTCAGACTTTTTGTCCATTTCCCTTTTCCTTGTAAACTTTCTAAAGGAATTCCGTCAGACTTTCTCTTAAGTCCTTTCTTTCTTTGGCCTTCAAAATTATTTTCTTAGATAATTCCTTTGAACAAAAGTCTAAAGGAAATGTCCATTCATTTTCTCAAAGTGTCCTTTCAGCTAAAACAGATGACCTTTCATATTTTCCAAAAGACCCTTCCTCTTTTTTGTTTTAAACATTCCCAAAGGGTACATACCCTTTGGAATTCCTGTAATTGGTCTTTTTCCTCTTTGAAATTGGTTTTTTTTGAAAGACATGTACCCTTCAATAATTTTTGAATGCCCCTTGGGCTTTTGTAAATGGTCCACTCATCTTCAAGATTGCCTTTTGGATTTCTTTGAAATGGAGTTTCCTCCTCAAAGTGCCTCTCGGGTTTCTTTGTTTTGAACTTTCCCAAAGGGTTGTTACCCTTTGGGATTCCTGTAAAGGACCTTCTTAAAAGGTACATACCCTTCAAGATTTTTTTAAAGGACCTTCCCAAATAGTTTAATGAAATATGATTTTCCTAAAGGGACTCTAACCCCTTGAAAAAATTGTAAAGGTCCTCCTTCCCTTTCAAATGGTCTTTCAATTTTTTGTGAAGAACTCTCCTGAAGAGCACATACCCTTTGGGATTTATGTGAACTATCCTTCTTCTAAAGGGTATATACCCCTCAAACTTTACAAATGACCCCTTCGGGTTTCTTTTGATCAGTGTCATTTCCTTCGAACAAAATGCCCAAAGGAATTGAATATTTAGCTAGTGATTCTTTGGACAAAAAGTCTAAAGGATTCAAACCCTTTGTAACTTTGAAATGATCTTTACCCCTTTGTAAAACCACAAAAGTATGTTCTCTTTAGAATCTACTCCTTCAATTGCTTGAATAAACATTTGTTCTTCCCTATAGGTTATAAAATTGTCAACAGTAGACTTAGAAAAACTGACCAAAAGAGATCAATCGAATGCAGAACACAGGGTTTAGGAGCAGAAAGCCTTTGTTAAACAATTTCACTAAAATTTGTAGTGAAATATGACCAGTCACAAATGTAAATGGCAAATTACTATCCTTTTTACTTGTCTTTTTGTGGAGCTTTTGACTTGGGTTTTGATTATTTCACCTTTTTCCATACTACATTCTCCAAGTCCCCCTTCGCTTTCCCTACCTTCACGACCTTTACTTGGAACTCATCCAATTCCTTTTTTATTCCCTTACCCCTACCTCCTCTCCACCTTACTTATTTCCTAACTTTTCCTAATGTTTAATTTTCTCACGTTCCCCAATAGTGGTGCCCCAACTCCTGTAATGTTCCCAAATTGGAACAAAGGAAAAAAAATAGTAATATCTTTAAAACCCCAATCCAAATGACATATAAACTAAATATTGAAATATAAATCAACAACTCCACAAATCACAAATCGCCCAAATCCTAGGCGACTAAGGTTTTATGGTAGTTTCAACACCTAAAACACCTCCAAAATTTATGAAACTTTGTAGGAATGTAGGGAAAAATACAATTGATTTATTTCTCTAATCAGATTTGGCAAAAGCTGAATTTTTGAATTTATATGGTGAAAATACAACTGAAATTTGTAAATTTAATAACTTACAAGATACTTGGAAATTTTGAGCAAATAATAGCTTGAGCTGAAGATAAAAATATGCTCTTTCAATTGAAATAAAAATTATAATTTTTCAACCACTAAAAGACCCCCAAATGATGCCCCAAAGTTCTGATAACCCTAGTCTTCCCCTCAAAATTAAGCAAATAATTATTGTTTAATTTCTAGGCATAGATTAGCCTGAAAAACATGAAAAGATACCTCAAAATAATTTGCTCCACCAAAGAAATTGTTCATAAAATTACTACAACCCTAGGAAAGGGTTTCCACCATAAATAAGCCTTTCGAAGATGATTTCTCATACCACCTAGCAAGTCACCCAAGTGGAAGTCAACAACCTTCCTTTCCAAGCAATTTGCCACACTTGCAAACCCTCCAACTAGTTCGCCCAAGTCTCAAAATCCAATGCCACAAACTGAAATATTAGATGCAAATTCAAAATAATCTTCAAAGGAATTGAACATAATTTTTAAATCAATAAGTGGTGTTGATAGACACTATTTGTAAAACTTGAAGGGTAACATTCTTCAAGCATCTACCTATAATAACAAAGTTTCAAATACTTGATCACCAAAGCCAATAATCATATTCGCATAATCTTCAAATGAATCTTCCTTCTCCTTAAATATCCTCCTCCAAGTGTAACACTCCAAAATAGAAAGATAGGGTTAACTTAAAAATCAACTTATGTCTTATAAGCCAAGACCCAAAACTCCCCCACTTAAGTGAAATATAAATAAAGTATTTTTTCTCAAAACATAAATCAAAATTAAAAATATAAAGTACCTTTTTCATTAGTAACTTTTCACAAGTATCCCACCATGTCCAAAAACCTTCTTCTACCCTTAGCCATTGGAAACAAGAATGGGCTAAGGGTCCCACAAGGATCTTATTTATTCCCTTATCCCTACCTCATCTCCACCTTACTTATTTCCTAACTTTTCCTAGTGTTTAATTTTCTCCCATTCCCAAACATTGGTGCCCCAACTCCTGTCAGCCCTTAATGTCACTATGAGAGTTTTGTTTGTCCTCTTTAATTTTTTGGGCTCACATCCCTTAAGGCCTTTAAATGCTTCAATATTTCCAAATATTTTTTCACCCATCTCGTCATCACTCCCAAACTTAGTTGAACACACAAATGGCTCAACCCTCTCCCTCCACACAACTTACAACCCCCACTTGGGGATCTCACAAGGATATCAAACATATATCAATTGCAATCAAAAGAAGTTGACCTAAGAGTGGAAGTGCAAGGAGTTTTCCAAAGAATTCATGGTATGATGAAGAGTCTAAGGCAACAACGAGAAATTTGAAAAGAATTGGAATGACCAAAGAAAACAAAAAGGCCTATGAAAGAATCATTCAATCAAAAAAATAAAGCTACATGAATATAGGGAAAAAATAATTAGTCTTCCTTGGAAAGCATAATCCCAAAGGTTTTTGGAGGGAACTATAGTGAAAAAGAAAACAAACAGAGAACAATATTATAGATACCTAATGGCTAGAGTACGCATAGCTACTATATGAAAAAGTCTAGGATAAAGATAACCCTCTTATAATCAACACAACAATTAAGCTTTTTTCTTTGAAGGATATCACTCAAGGCATAAAAATACTAGCAGTGGGTAAGGCACAAAACATAGATGGGATGCAAGCTGAATATCTAAAGTGAAGCTTAAAAACCCTCACACCACACATCAAAAGCATATTCAATGGTATCATTCGCGAAGGCTTCTTGGTAGGTTGGATGACTAGTGTTGTTATCCCTCTCTATAAAAGTGGGGATATCAATAATTTGTCTAATTACCTATCATGGTCAATCCCCTCATTTTAAATCTATTTGGTAGCATGATAGAATGCAAAATTAGCAGCTAGGCATAAAAATAGGGTAAAAGAGCAAAAAATCAAGTATGGTTTAGGCCAAAACATTCCACTATCAACCATTACATCACTCTTAGACACTTGATTGAAAAAGTATGGGATACTCAGGGAGAAAAATCTTTTTGTTACTTTGTTGACTTTAGAAAAGCATTTGACACATCGAAGTAAACTTTGGAGTAGAATGGAGGAGCTTGGAGTTCCAAATGAATATAAAGCAACAGTGCATAGACTCTATGATCAAGTCAATTCCCAAATCTAAAACAAATGAAGGTATGTCAAAATTCTTTGGAAGTGACATTAGAGTCAAACAAGGATGTTCTATATCTCCCATCTTATTTAAGTTATACATTGATAAGCTAGATGAGTGGATAGAAGCACTAATGGAGGGAGCGTCCACCTAGCTAATTATGTTGTAAAGGTTACTTTTATATGTAGATGATCTTATTCTAATTGTAAAAATAGCCAATAGTTTGAAATAACATTTGAAATCTCTAGAGATCTTCTGTTAAGAGGTGGGAATGCAAGTGATTATTAGCTGTGCAAAAATCATGATCTTTTCTCTATAGAGAAAAATAAATAAATTGAGTTCCTTTTCGAAGAAATCCCGTTGGAGGTAGTGGAAGAATACAAATATCTTGGGTTTGACTTTCTCAACAAGCTTAGTTGGGAAACCTGAAAGGAAAAAATAATTCAATGGGGATGAAAGGCCTTATACTCACTGCAAAATAGATGAAAAAATCCATAATTATTGGATTGGAAAATCAAGAGAGTCTTGTTTGGCCTACTTGTCACACCAATGCTCCTATATGGATGTGAAGTTTGGGGCAACAATTTGTCTGACCTAAATTGGAGACAAATAGAGACACTTTAAGAGAATTTAATCACAAGAGGCCTCAAAGTCAAAGCCTCAGTTCCATATAAAATTTTATTTTATGAAACAAGTACTTGGAATCATTAGCAATGACCTAGACATCAAGTTATTTTAAAAAGATGAAATTATGGAGAATCATCAATGGTCCAATATGGTAATAAAAGTAGACCTCAACAAAAGACAAAACATGTGAATGAAACAAAATAACAAATGGATAAGTAAATAGGGAATCGACATGAAAGAATGTCCAAACACTAACAAGAAAATAAAAAAGTATGTGAGAGAGAAATTTAGGACAACCATGTGGAAAAATCAATTTGGATAGAATAAAACATACTACATCAAAGAGTTTAATCTCATATGGAAGCATGAATAAAAGATATTCATAGTGACAAAAATCAAATGGAAATCAAAGATGTTGATTGCATAGTTGACGACTAGCTCACATCATCTTAAGTGGACAGTGCCCAAGGAAAAATGGGAAATAAGATGAAATGTACCTTTTTAGGTAGAGTTTAGCAATTTTAGGATATGGGATAAACCCTTAAAATGATAATACAAATTATAATTTTTTAAACCCTAATTACAAAAAAATCATAATTCTAAAAATACTTATTTTAGATCAAAATCCAATATTTAATTGCCACAAATCTTTGCGAAAATTCAAATATTAATTTTGGGGTGAAACCCTTGAACATCAAATCTAATTTTTAGCCCAAATTCAAGCCTAAAAATTAGAATTAAACATAGTTGATAGCATGAATAAAAAACAATAATTTTCTAACCCTCAACTAATATCAAGGCCAATGTTTGACCACTCTAGTGAAGTTGCCCCACTCCCAGAGGCTTCTTTGAGCTACAACCACCTCTCAAACACTACCCTATGGCTACATCCACCTCAATGAACCCTCCAAATAACTATGTCCACCCTCAACTGGCTCCCAAACTATTGTACCACCCTTCAATCAGGCCCTAGTTGCCAATAAAGGTGATATTCTACCCAATTGTGACCCCTGAATGAAGTCACCAACATAAATTTGAAGTTTTTCATCCCCAAATCAAAAAGTTAACGAGGGTTTTTGTCTTCAATGTTTGAAAGTGAAAGCAAGCATGCTTAGATTCAAAAGAATAGATTGTTAAATGATAGATGGATCCCAAAAATAGACCTCTCCACATTATTTTATACATTTTCCACTCAAACTCCAAACTTATTTTATTTTAATAATAAAACATAAGTTGCTGACATTACTTTTTGGCCACTTGGTCATATTATTAAGTTTACTTTAAAGTATTTAAGACTACTTTTTATTTTAATAATATTATTATTATTAAGTTGCCCAAAATATTAAAAATAACTGAGCCCAAATTAAATAATATTATTAATTATTTTAATCTAAAAAAGGGGATATTACAATCTGCCCTTCCTAAAATTATTTTTCCTTAAGCAATTTCAACCTTTTATGTTCAAGTATCACTATGCCAAAGTGATAAGTCATGTTGTAGCACCCATAGAGCCTGGATCTTGTACCTATCAAGTGGGATAACTCCTACCAAAAAACATAGTGTGATATATCTCTGATATCCCAAATGGATACTGAATGCAATTCATCCAAAAGATGATCCTCCAAAAATTGTTGATGTCTCAAAGCAGCCACAAACTCTCACAAGACTGAAAGCTACCATATGCTCTCCCCCTTGTGTTGTTGTTGTCCCATAGCTGTCAAGTGGTACAACCTCTGGCAACAATTATCATGGGGTCTACTCCATCCATTACCTGCATTTATATACTACCCTTCGATGAAGTCTTCTTTCCATGGTATGATAACATCTTCCATACATTTTTCTAAGGCCAAAGTCTATCCCAAGGGCTCACCATTGTGTTTTTGTTGTACCATCTGCTCCTCTCATATGATGAAAGATACCAAACACTTGCTTCATGACTATAGCCTTGAGCTTCAACAGGTCCCATGATATTACTATGGGTTGATCCCTCTAATTCATGGCACAACATAGCTTGCATGTAGGCTATAAACAAGACATAATAACTACAAGTCACTTAGAATTTCATCTAAATCAGCACTAGGATGGTTGGGATGATTCTCTGCCATAATAGGACCCCTCCACTAACATTACTATATAAGAAAACTCTCTCAAATTGCACAAATGTATAGTTGTTCATGACTGTAAATACTAAGACCAGAAATATAAAAATGATGTAACAAATATAAATATGACAAACCCATGCAAAACTATAATGTTCCCAAATGGTTTGATTTAGATCTAGTTGGGGTTTACCTAATAAACCCTTGATTAAATTGCCAAACAACTAAAAATCTGCTCCACAAACCAGCTAGCTCTAGCTAGAAAAATTATAAAATATCCAAACAAAACACACCCAAAATAACTTCATAAATAATTAAAAATTATTCAAAAAACAATGTACCTTTTTTGGACCAAATTAAATGGGTAAAGTAGATGAAAATACCCCTGCCAATAATCTAATTTTTACATGAAGGTACAACTACATTTTTCAATCACCAAACACCATAAAACCCTCTACAAATGGGTCACCACACTAGAAAAATAGGGGAAATAATTCTGAATATTATTTCTTAAAATTTTCCCCTTAATTCACCTCCTGGATCTCCCCAAGCAAGTCACCCAAGTTGTCAAAAATATATAATAAATGTTGATGTTGTGGATTGCACCCTTGAGAGAAGACTGAGCTTCTCTCTTCCATGTGGCATAATGGAAACTCCTCTCTTGCCTGTGGCTTTGACAAAACTGAGGGGAGAGTCTCTAGATAAGGGCTGCTCCCTTTGATGCATCTCTGAGTTATTCTAGTTTTATTGCTAATACATATATATAATGGGGGGGTTGAAAAGAGAAAAGGATTACTGAAAAATAGAACCTAACCTAAGTTGGTGATGCACCAAACAAGTTTGATCTACTCATACTCACACTTTAAACCATAAGAACACATACATACACTTTATCTGATGAAAGGGCTAGACTGAAGGGAGCTTAAAAGGGAGGCTTTAATGGAAACACAGAAAAATAACTTACCATAGGCGTTGTAGGAAAAGCACACTATCTGGTAACCTTCTTCTACCTCTGCGCTCCAGATACAACTCTTCTTGTTACCTGTAGGAATGGCGCTTTGTCTATACCAGGTGTGTTGGTATCAAGCCTATGAAAGCATCAGAAAAGAAGTAACTGAACACAAGGCTAACACTCAAACACATTTAGAGATATATCTAACCAAAATAGAGGTAAAAAATGTGTATTCTATTGATTTCAGGTGAAAATTGGCAGGGCTTCACCTTACAATATGAGAGATGCCTTCTCAAAATGAGTGATTACAATATATATAGAGAAAAAGCTAAAGCAAAAAGGTGCCCCTTTGGAAAAGACTTTGGCACCCTTTTACAAGTGGCCCATGTGTGTTGAGAGCATTAGGAAGAAGAAGCTGCTTGATAGAAAATGTTGTGTCAACTCCAGTTTTGATTTTAGGCATTTAAAATATATTAAATGTAATATTTGAAATCATGGGCTATGCCATTTGTCTGCAAACAAGACCGCTCCTTCAAGACATTCACGCGGTTTGTCTACTCATCAATGTAAAGTGGAGAAAAATAGGTCGCGCCATTCACTGTTTGTGCTCCTTGATGACCACTTGCTGGAGACTATTTCAACTACATGAATAACTCACCTCCCCTTTGCCACCTGGGCTATTTTGTCCATATTCATAATTTTGTCTCTTCCTGGCTTTGTCTTTGCCTAGAATTTGAGCTCTCAGGGCTATCTTATCATTCTTTGTTGGCTCCTTGGGCTCTTTCATCAGCAGGTCATTGAGTTCATTCTTAACTTTTGTCTTTTCCCAGCTTTGTCTTTTCTTGGTTTTGTCTTTTTTCAGTAATCTGAGCCCTCGAGGCTATCTTCTATCAATCTTTGGCTCCTTTGGCTCCCTTCTTGGTGGTCTCTTCTTTTTGGCCTTAAGGCCTTTGAATTCTTTCGGGTTCACGCTCAAGCATTTAAAGGTCAACAGCTATTTTATTGATGTAAAGTTGACGTCCATGCACTTATTGCCATTTGAAATCCAATGGCTATCTTATTGCCCTAAATTTGACGTCTTCGGGGATGTCATTTGACATCTAGATTCCAATGGCTAGTTCATGAAATCTAATTTGACATTTGTGGGCCTGTCACCCCTTTGAATTCCTTCAGCTTTCTTTTCTTCAGGCTTTCTCCTGAAGTGTTCCCTTAGACTTTCTCTTGAAGGATATCTCTCTCTTCTTTTCTTCTGTTCAAACCTTTTTCGTTGAAACCTCCCAAAGGGAAGGTGTCCCTTTAGGGCTTGGGGAAGGTCCTTATTTCAGTAGCTGAGAGTCCCTTGTAAGTGCACCTGCCCTTCTGGGTCCTTCAAGGTACCCTATTCTTCAAATCCTTTAGACAAAATGTCTGAAGGAATTCCTTCATACATTTTGTCCGAAGGAAATCTTTCCTTTGTCTTTCCCACTTGTTGCTTTCTGTCAGGCTTTTCCATCAGGTGAATTCCTTCAGACAAAATGTCTAAAGGAATTCCTTCAGACTTTTTATCTAAAAGAATTCACTTCGTTCACTTTACCACGAGAACTTTTCTGAAAGAATTCCTTGTTACTTACCTTGTGAATTTCTTCAGACAAAATGTCCAAAGGAATTCCTTCAAACATTTTGCCCGAAGAAATTCAACATTGTCTTATCATTTGCCTTAGCGTTTTCAAAGGAAAACTCACCCTTTTGATTCCTATGAAAGGGTTCCTTTCCCTTTGCAAGGGCACTTTTGGGTCTAAAACTTCCCTCTGTAGCCTACTAGAATGGTCCAGTTTATGCTTGACTGTCCTTCGTAAGGGTACTTTTCCTTCAGGCTTTAGAAGACCCTCTTGAACCTTTCGATTGAACCTAAGCCTGAACCCTTTTTTGGAGTTCAATGGTTCAATGGTTCATCACTGTGTCCTACAAGGAGTCACGTTTATTCAATTGACCACTTGAATCGAACCATTTGAACTAAACAACTTAAACTGACTGATTGAACCAGCTGATTGAACTAACTACTTGAACCAACTGCTTGAACCAAACAACTTGAACTGACTGATTGAACCAACTACTTGAACCAACAAGGTTCAATGGTTCAACCTTTTTTAAGTTCAATGTTCAAAGTTTAAAACTCTTGGAAAGATCATGTCATTGAACCCCGACGTTGAACCACCTTTTCCAACCTTAAGGAAAAGTGTCTTGAACATTTTTGGTCTCTTTCCTTGTGAATTTCTTTGGACAAAATGTCCAAAGAGCTTTGTAAGAGCCTTGCATTCTTTGAACTGGTTCATCCTTTTGCTGAAAGACTTGTGTAACCCGAGATTTGAACTGGCTCAGAACAGCAGGGGAAGAAGGAGACCGATTTCGACCTGTAGGGCCAAAAATGGTCAACAATAAATTCTATAATATTTTTAGCATCTAGATTGACCTTCCACACATGCAAATTGATCTAAAGCAAGTCATCAAAAACTTTAATAAATTATGAAAATTAACTTGACCCTAGAAGAGGGTTTCAAAAACCAATTTACCCTCTTAAGAGGGGTTGCCACCCTCCCAAAGCAAGTCACCACTGTTGAGATGGCCTCCAAACTCATTTCAAACTCTTCTACCAAGATCGCCCACCTCTTTGACCTGCAATTTGAATGTTTTCAGCTCTCTAAAGGATTGTAATAATTCCTTGTTGAAGGTGGTGTCCAAAAACACCTTTGTTGATCCACTTGCATACAATTATATAAAATTAAGGTGCAATTACAGCCCTTAAATAGAACTACCCTTGTAGAAGGATAAAGGTTTTCATCCCCAAACTCCTTGGTACATTTGAAGGTTTTCATCATCAAGACAATTGTTCAAGCTTGACATACTTCCACAAAAATTTCAATGTCAAAAATGCATAACCTTTTAAATGAGCTTTCACTTTTCTTTTTTATTTTTCTTCCAAATGTAGTGCCCAAATAGAGAGGGAGAGTTTACCTTTTCATTTTTAAAAAAAATATGTCACAAGCTTCCTTATAAATCACTTTTAGGACTTAAGTGCCCATGACCCTCAAAAGGTTCCAACTTAAGTGAAAATTAAATAAAAAGCACTTTTTGCATAACACAATTAAAAATTAGAATACTTAATTACTTTTCACCTTTTTGTTCTTTGAATAGTCCCCAAATAGCTCCCTTCTCTTTCTTTCCCTTAGTCTTGTGAGATTAAAATCAAGCTAAGGGTCTAAAGCAAGTTATGCTAAAAAGGGGGACATTACAAAAATTTAGTAATCTGATTGATGTAGAGGCAGTAGGTAGCTATACAAGGACTAATAACTCTCCATTAGTCATCACCAACTAAAAAATACTCTTTCTTATGACTAAAAACCCCTGAAAAATCACATGTGTGAGTGCCCATGCAGTGATGTGATGGCTGATAATAATGATGACATCAGCATTGGTATTGGAAATTAAGTCCATAATTGTCTTGGGTAGGTTTCCATTGTCATATGATGATATCACCTCATCATTGTTTCCATAATTATCACCATGTGCTTCTAATACTTGGAGAAGGATCTCCTCCATCCCATCAACACCAGCTGCAACCCCATACTCTTCATCATTAGCTTGAGCTGATAACAAATTCAACTGCTCTATCTCATCCTTGTCTTCTTTCTCCTTTTACTCTCTACCTCTCTTCTAGGTTGATTACATTTTTCTTTTTTTACACTTGATATTGTATTGAAATGTTCCCAAATTAGAACAAAGGCTAAAAATAGTAATATTCTTCAAACCCCAATCTAAATGACATATAAACTAAATTTTGAAATATGAATCAGGAACTCCACAATTCAAAAATTTTGCAATTTCTCACCTTTTACACACAAATCGCCCACACCCTAGGCGACTAGGGTTTTATGGTGATTTCAACCCCTAAAATACCTTAAAATTTTATGAAACTTTGTAAGAATGTAGGGGAAAATATGATTAATTTATTTTCCCAATCAGATTTGTCAAAAATTGAATTTTTGAATTTATATGGCGAAAATACAGCTGAAACTTGTAAATTCAATAACTTGTAAAATATTTGAAATTTTTGAGCAAATAATAGCCTGAACTAAAGATAAAAATATGCTCCTTCAATTGAAATAAAATTCAGAATTTTCCAACCACTAAAATACCCCCAAATGATGCCCCAAACTTATAAAAACCCTAATTTTTCATCCAAAATTATGCAAATAATTTTCTAATAATTTCCAAGTATTATTCAACCCAAAATATTGCCAACATACTTTAGAAATAATTTGTTCTACCAAGGAAAAGTGGTATAAAAATATTAAAACCCAAGGAAAGGGTTTCCACCAACAACAAGCCTCTAGAATGATGTTTTTCAAGCCCTCAAGTAAATTTCCCAAGGAGTAATCAGTACCCTCAATCCCCACGAAAATCACCAACTCTTGGTGACCTCACAAACCCTCTAGGTGGTTTGCCCTAGTCCTCCAAGTCAATTCACCACAAGCTGAAATTATTAGATAAAATATTTGAATAAATCTTCAAAGGATGTAGTACAATTTTCAACCGAAAGGTGGTGTTGATAGACATTGTTTATAAAACAACTAGTATAACTTGAAGGGTAACATTCTTCAAGTATCTACCTTCAACAACCAAGCTTGACATACTTAATCACCAAATCCAATAATCAAATTCACATAATCTTTAAATGAATCCTTCTCTTCATTAAATACCCTCCTCCAAGTGTAGCGCTCCAAAATAGGAAGGGAGGGTTAACTTTAAAAACAACCTAAGTCTTATAAGCCAAGACTCAAAGCTCCCCCACTTAAGTGAAATATACATAGATTACTTTTCCCCAAAACATAACTCAAATTTAGAATCATAAAGTACTTTTTTATTAATAGTTCTTCACAAATGGTCCACCATGTCTCATAACCTTCTTCTACCCTTAGCCATCAGAAACAAGAATGGGCTAAGGGTCCCACCAAGATATCAATAAAAAATGGAGACATTACAGTCATCCTCGCCCAAAATTGCTTGCCCTCAAGCAATTGCACTATCCATAGAGGTGTCCCAACATACCTTATAATGCAATGTCCATTTGTGATTTCATCCCAAGGAAAAGAACTCTAAATTGGCCTCTTCATATTGTTGTACCTATATCTAGTATGATACTCAAAATAATTCATTGTGTCATACAATTCAAAATGAAGATTGTCACATTCAAAATTCACCAATTTAGCATTCCCAAAGGCTGAAAACTTACTCATGATTCTGAATATGCAAATATATAGGCTGCAATAATAAAATACAGCCATGCTTCTACTCCACATTCCAACCTTCTCAAAACCAAGTTGTCCCATAGTGATTCTTTAAGTTTCATTTTTCCCCCACAAGCCATCCAAGACTCAAATTTAGGAAAAAGGAGGTTAGGGCTGCCAAACAAAATCCATTTCACATAGTGCATAAAGTTGTCCATGATCACATTATCCCCTTTAATGAGTTTTAGAAAGAGTACACCTTCATAGCATATACCCTAAGACTCACCTTTGATGTTACTCTTCACATAATTCTATATGTCCTGATAATAAGTCTCCACCATTTTGAAAGAATGAATGAAAAATTCATAGGGGACTATACCTTGTTCATTCAACACACATAGAGACAACATCCCATGAGTTCATTCCAAATCATGTGATATATCTATATCCTGTAATCTCTCTTCATTAATGTTTTGATGCATAGGGAGAACATCCAATAGATCAACAAGAAACCTCAACCACTCTTCAAAACTGAACTGTATCTTCCCTACTTTGTTATGCCAAGAGTGCCTCTTATGGTAAACATTTTTAGAATGTAACATAGGCTGTAAAATGTCAAAAAAATCAGAATTTTTACCTTCAATACACTGTTGTACCTCCCATGTGAATTCATAATTTTCCATGCAAAAAAAATCAGAATCTCCATCTTTGTTATATGGCTGTACTTTCCAATAAAATTCAGAAATTTTTACGAAAAAATCAGAACTTTTACCTTGGGTATGTGGTGTACCTTCCATAGGAACCTAGATTTTTTTATGCAACAAGAATCAAAATTTCTATCTTCATCATACCACTATACCTCTCCCTTCAAATCAAAATTCTTCAAATAAAAATCAGACCTCATATCTTCTTTCTAGTCACTTATTCTTGGTGGCCAGAAGTAAAATAAATTGTTCCTTATGCTCAAGAGTAACCATGAGTGTGCCAATTCAATGTTAAGCATATTTTCTAAGAATGAGAACTCACTTCCCTTGAAAATTAAGCTTTGAAAACAGCCATACATACCTTGAGTTATTTTGTCCATCCTTAGAGGTCCCCTACCCTTATCGTGGGCCTCTTTCCTACCCTTGCATTTAGAGATGAAGTGTTGTTCATAACAATTTTGGGGCTGCCTTTGTAAACAATAAAACTTATCCAAATATTAGGTGAAAGATAAAAATCAGAATCACCTATATTCACCAATTGTGTCATCATACCTTCTTTCCAAGTAGATGTCTGCCCATAGTATCCCAAAACAGTCCTATCTTTATTTTCCTTTTCAATCCACCCCATACTCATGACACACCCTTATATCATAAAAGAAGTGGCCAAATAAATAACATCAAATCTAAAATCAACACAGATGGTATGAAGTGTTTTACCAAAATTTTGAATCTTCCTCTTGCTGCCCACTCTCCATTTAGTGCCCTTCATCTTAGCTTTCAAGTTAGCATAATCCTCATGATGATCAACATAATGAAAAGACAAAGTGTGGTGATGATACAAAAAAACTTTGCTATGAAGATAATAAACTTGCTTACCCTTAGTAGCTGCCATAACAAGTTTTCCAATCAGAAAATTGGCATTAGTACTTTGGGAAGTACTTTTTCTTCTTACCCTTGGATTTCCAAAAGCCAAACCATGCTTGAAACTATTCTTGTTCATCATATATAATTCTGAATTTTCACTTGCTCTAATGAAATTAGCTAATAAAGTTTCAAAATCAAAATTATTAACCTGAAAAAAATATAAAACATTACCCGAACCCCACACCTTAGGGTACTCAAAGAAGTCATTTTGAACCATGAAATCTTCTTGTCTCCCTTTGTAGACCGCACCCTTTATTTTATTATTTTTTCTTGAATACTTCTCATGATGGAAACAAATCTGAAATGATAAAATATGCAACAATATCTTAACCTTCTCATACTTTGAAATGCCCTTACTCACTATACCTTCATTGGTGGGGTTGGGAAGATCTGTTAAAAGTTTGACACCCTCTTTATGCTCCCTAGGAGTTGTTGTTAAAGGAAGGGAAACAAGCTGAAAATGATCACCTCTATGTAGAATTGGTACTCCAATCACCAATTTTTCTTCTCCAACTTGTAGACCTGAAATTTCTTCATTCTTCGGCTCAAACCCCATGGCTTCATTTCATGTTTCTTCACTGTTATGCATACAATCATTAGAAGACAAAGAAATATATTATACCAATGAAATATTTTTACCTTGCACTTCCTCATGCTCATTGATTTTTTCCTCTTTTCTATCATCAACTTGCAACGCTCTTTGTTGCTCCAAAAATTTATATTTTTGAGGTCCAACACATTCACATGATGGCTGCCCACAAACTTCTAATTTTACTTTTTTTACATGCTCCTTGATTTCACCCTTTGTGACTTCATTTTCATGCATGCAATTATTAGAAAATACATAGACATATTATAATAATAAAATATCATTACCTTTATCAAAATCCTTAATGATATTTTTGAAGAAGTCTTCAAGAGTTCCCATATCACCATGCCCTTGCGATCCTCTTTTATGATGCCACCATTCCCAAGCAGTTCCATCCAAGTGTTGAATGACAAAAGTGAGGGACTCATTTGTATCCCTTGATCTCACATCTAGGTACTTGATTACCTTGTCCACCCATTCCCTTATCAAGACACATAGATAACCATCCAAATTTGGAAGAACTATCTCCCCAAGATCATCATATGTAGCTATGTTCCCTTTACCATACCTTGATCTCAACCAATTCTCAAAACTCCTTCCCTTCCGATACCATGGTGTAGGTGTCAAATAATCATCATAGTATTCTTTCATATTCCATTGAATCAAAGGTACTTTCTTCCTTGTGAAAGATTGAACAACCCTTTTTTGATTCATGTTACTATTAGTTGAAAACCTTAAACCCCACATATGGCCAAGATATGGCTCTAATACCACTAAAATGTTCTCAAATTGGAACAAAAGATAAAATTAGTAATATTATTCAAACCCCAATCCAAATGACATAAACTAAATTTTGAAATATAAATAAGCAACTCCACAATTCATAATTTTTGTAATTTCTCACCTTTTGCACAAATTGTCCAAACCCTAGGTGACTGGATTTTTATGGTGATTTCAGCCCCTAAATTACCTCTAAAAATTATGAAACTTTATAGGAACGTAGAGAAAAATATGATTGATTTATTTTCCCAATCAGATTTGGCAAAAACTAATTTTTTGAATTTATATTATAAAAATACAACCAAAACTTGTAAATTTAATTACTTACAAAATACTTGGAATTTCTGAGCAAATAATAGTTTTAACCAAAGATAAAAATATCTCCTTCAATTAAAATAACAATAAAAATAATTCAACCACTGAAAGACCCCCAAATGATGCCCCAAACTTTTGAAAACCTTAGTTTTTCACCCAAAATTATGCAAATAATTTTTTGATAATTTCCAAGTATTATTCAACCCAAAAGCTTTCCATCATACCTCAAAAATAATTCACTCCACCAAGGAAAAATGGCATAAAAATATTAAACCCTAGGAGCAGGTTTCCACCAACAACAAGCCTCTGAAATGATGTTTTTCAAGCCCCAAAACAAAGCACCCAAGGAATAACTAGCACCCTCAATCTCCAAGAAAATCACCAATTTTTGGTGACCTCACAAACCCTCTAGGTGGTTTACCCTAGTCCTCCAAGTCTATTCACCACAAGTTGCAATTGTTAGATAAAATCTTTGAATAAATCTTCAAAGGATGTACAACTCCCAATCAAAAGGTGGTGTTAATAGATACCATTTATAGAACAACTAGTATAACTTGAAAGGTAACATTATTCAAGCATCTACCTTCAACAACCAAGCTTGGCATACTTGATCACTAAAGCCAATAATCAAATTTACATAATCTTCAAATGAATCCTCCTCCTCCTTAAATACCCTCCTCCAAGTGTAGTGCTTCAAAATAGAAAGTGAGGGTTAACTTTAAAAACAACTTAAGTCTTATAAGCAAAGACCCAAAGCTCTCCCACTTAAGTGAAATATACATAAAATACTTTTTCCCAAAACATAACTCAAAGTTAGAATCATAAAGTACTTTTTTCATTAACAATTCTTCACAAGTGGTCCACCATGTCCCATAACCTTTTTCATAACTTCTGAAATACTTGGAATTTTAATATGAATGAGGACTCAAAACAAACACAAAAATGACAGTTATCCATTAAAAATAATTTTAGAATTTTTCATCCCTGAGAGGTCTCCCAAATGATATCCCAAAGTTATGAAAACCCTAGTTTTTCACCTAGAATTATGCAAATAATTTTTTGAATGTCAAACCATTGAAATAAACCCTCAACAATGCCTCCCAAGCCTTCAAACCAATTTTCACATCTTTGGAAAAATATAGAAATATTTCTAAATATTTTTGAAGCATAAATCAACCCAATAAACATGCAAACTCACCTCAAAGATAATTCACCTCACTAGCAAAAATACAAAAAATTTACCATAACCCTAGGAGAGGATTTTCACTAATAACAAGGCCTTTTGAAGATGATTTCAAGCCCTCAAGCAAGTCACCCAAGGAGAGAAATCAACAACTTCCCCTCACAAGCAATTCGTTGCCCTTCAATGAACTCACAAACCCTCCAAGTAATCCATCCACCTTAGGAACCTGTAAATTTGCATATAGAAGCTTTTCAAGATGTTCACAGAATTTCCAAAAGGTGGTGTTGCAAAATAATGTTATAGATTTGTTAAGCAAAAAATATACTAAGAGCAGGGGGGGCGGATGAATCATTATATTATATATCTTTTACTTAATCTGATTTCTTTTCTTTAACCACTTAATCACACATTCAAGATATGCAATAAAACTGAATCAATAATATGCACTACACAAGAGAAAGAGAGACATCAAATGTTTACGTGGAAACTCAAAGTGGGAAAAACCATAGAGAACAATCTCCAGTATATGAATGAGCACCAACTCAAATTACAAAGTTCTCAAGCACCAACTTGAAGGAGCACCAACCCCTTTGCCAAACACCAACACAACAACTATTTGTGATCGCCAACCCACAGGAGCACCAACCCATAGGTGTACCAACCCCTCTTGTGTATAAAACACAACTATCTCTCAATGTTGCTTACTCAATAAATGATATAACTCTACAATATCTCCTAATTTTCTGTCTTCAAACACAAATACAAATCATGCACTCTCTTGCATATTACAAATGGCTTCTCAAGCCTTTATTTATAGTTTTCCAAATGACCTTTGGCATTCACCCTTTGTGACCCTTCAATCCTCATGGAAAATGGTGCATGGTCCTTTGTATCCTTATATTTGAAAATTCATATGGTGACCCTTCATAAGAAAATGCATCCTTTCCTCTTTTGTCTTTATCTTAGTGACTTTTCATATTCCTCAAAGTGTCTCTTCATGGAAAAATGCACCATACCTTCTCTTATCTTCACATGGTGACTCTTGGAATTCATCAAGATGACTCTTCATGAGAAAATACATCATATTCCTCTTTTGTCTTTACCCCGTGACTCTTTGACTTCTCCATGGGCCTTCTTTTAACTTATATGCAACCAAAAATATATTCATTAATATTAAATAAATATTAACACATATTATTCAAGATATAAATATTAAAAACACCATTAAATGCAATGGGGCTTTTATAACCAATAATGTTAGACCTTTGACATCAATGACAATATTTCCAACAAGAATTACTAGTAGAACTTGAAAGGTAACATTATTCAAACATATACCTTCAATAACCAAGCTTGACATACTTGATTATCAAATCCAAATATCCAAATTCGCATAATCTTTAAGTGAATCCTCCTTCTCCTTAAATACCCTCCTCCAAGTGTAGCACTCCAAAATAGAAAGAGAGGGTTAATTTTAAAAACAATTTAAGTTTTATAATCTAAGACCCAAAACTCCCCCACTTAAGTGAGATATACATAAAGCACTTTTTTCTCAATACATAACTCAAGAGTAGAAATATAAAGTGCCTTTTTCATTAGTAACTTTACACAAGTGGTCAACCATGTCCCATAACCTTCTTCTACCCTTAGCCATCTGAAACAAGAATGGGCTAAGGGTCCCATCAAGATCTCAATAAAAAAAATATGGACTTTACAGGCCTCCCCACCCAAAATTGCTTGTTTTCAAGTAATTGTACTATTCATAGAGGTGTCCCAACATACTTTATGATGCAATGTCCATTTGTGATTTCATCCCAAGAAAAATAATCCACAATTGGCCTCTTCATACTATTGTACCTGTATCTAGTATGTTGCTCAAAATAATTCTTTGTCATACAATTCAAAATAAAGATTATCACATTCAAAACTCACTAATTTAGCATTCCCAAAGGCTAAAAACTCACTCATAATTATAAATATGCAAATTTGAGGGCTAAAATAATAAAATACAACCATGCTTCTACTCCAAATTTCCAACCTTCTCAAAACCAAGTTGTCCCATAGTGAGTCTTTAAGTTTTATGCTTCCCCCACAAAGCATCCAAGACTCAAATTTAGCAAAAAGGAGGTTAGGGCTGCCAAAAAAAATCCATTTCATTAGTGCATAAGGATGTCCATGATCACATTCTCCCCTTTAATGAGTTTTAGAAAGAGTGTAACTTCATATCATATACCCCAAAACTCACCTTTGAATTTACTCTTCACATAATTCCATATGTCCTTATAAGATGTCTTCATTATTTTGAAAGACAGAGTGAAATCTCCACATAAAACCATCACTTGACCATCCCATACACATAGAGACAGCATCCTATGAGTGTATCCAAAAAGTAGCATGTCTAATTTACCAACTGAAAATCTCCACCATTCTTCCAAACTAAACTATATTTCTCTTCTATTGTTGCACCAAGAGTGCTTCTTCTGATGAATATTTTCATAATGTAACATAGACTGGAAATGGTCAAAAAAATCAGAATTCATACCTCCTTTATGTAGTTGTACCTCCCATATGAATTCAGAAATTTTCATGCAATAAATTTTAGTATTTCAACCTTTGTTATAACGTTGTACCTTCTCATTAAACTAGGAATTTTTTTTAGAAAAATCACAATTTTTAACTTGAATATGTGACTGTACTTTCCATAGAAGCCAAGAATGTTTTATGTAATAAAAATTAGAACTTTCATCTTTAACATATCGTTATACCTTTTTCTTCAACTTAACATTTTTCAAATAACAATCAGCCCTCATATCAGTTTTCATTTAGAAATCAAGTGCTCTGCTTTTTGGCAAGTAGATGGCTGCCCATAGTGTCTAGAAACAACCCTATCCTTTTTTTATTTTTCACCTCATCCCATGCTCATAAAACATCCTTTCATCATATGATTTGATGAAAATGAAGGTGTTTCCCTATCATTCAAAGTATGCAAGATAATCTCATTATTTCCTACTGTAACATGCCCAAATGGTTGCTCATATTTGAAAATCATAAAATGCCTTACACCTTTTATGTCCATTACAACCAGTTCCCTTATTGACCTTACACATGAGGCAAACATGTTAGAAAAAACTTTAGTGTTAAGTAACATTTTTTTAATGATGTTACCATGCCTCATGAGTATGATATGGATCTCCTTTTCATATCTTATCATCTTCTTGTCATGTCTATAGTGTGCCCTTTTTCCCTTCCAATTTTTCCTTCTTGTGGTGATAGATCCACTACTATAAACTTGAATCACCCCTATCGTGTTGGGGTGTGATAAATACACCTTCCTAGGGCCCATGATCTCTATGGTGATGAGAAAATTCAAGGAATGTAATCTAAAAATATTAAAAACAATAGTTATATTGATCCATGGACCATGATAATTTTTACTCGCCTCCTTCCTTATGTTGGCCCAAAACATGCTAGCCCTATTAATCTTGTAGAGCTCACCTGGATCCCATAACCATCATGGATATTTGTCACGTTTATTGACTTAGAGGAATTTCCTTGTCCATTGAGTGCCCTTCACCTCAACCTTAGTGACAACATAAGTTTTGCAATCAATGTAATGATAGAACCAATCATGAAGAGAAAATAATGAACACTTACCAATATGATTACTCACTCACTTACTCATATATAAATATGATTTTCCTACTTCCATATACATTTTTTTTCTATGCAAGCCCATCATAGTGTTCTTTTTCTTCAAACATTCCCTCATTTCATTATGCATTGATCTATCATGAAGCCCCTTTGTGCCAACCCATCTTGTCAAAGCTTGCACTTCCTTTCCATTTGTGATCAACAATTGTTCTTTCAAAGTTCTTTCATCAAATCTAGAGTCATGTAATAGAGATAAATAATTATTAGAACCAAAATAAATAGTACCATCCACAACATACCTCATCATGGGATTATTCATGCACATCTCAATTTCTTTGACTTCTTCAAAGTCTTCTTTTTGAACTTCAAAATTTGGGGTACTTGGCTGCCCAAATGTACCAAGAATTTCTCTATGTTGACCTATCAATTGTAACCCTGTTTGTTGATCCAAAGACTTAGATTTTTGAGTTCCAACACACTCATATGATGGATGTCCCTTGTATAACTAAAAATTAGCTCTTGGCTACTCCAAATTTTTTTATTTTTGTTCTTCATGTTCCACTATCCCAAATTTTAGAGATTCCCCCTTCTTCCCTTCAAATTGTTTGATGATCTTTTCACCTAATTCCTCGTGAGTCTTGATGAAGTCATGTTCTTGTGTCCTCAACTCAAGTTACCACCAATCAAGGGCAACCCATACCAAGTGTTGTGTGACAAATTTTAGAGCTTGTTTTTCACCTATAAGACTTAATTCAAGGTATTCATTAACCTTGTTTATCTATTCTCTCACTGAAGTACCTGGATCTCCATCAAAGGTTGGGAGAACAATCCTCCATAAATCATCATGCATAACTATTTGCCTATGGTGTCCTTTTCCATACCTTAAACCTAGCCAATACTAAAAACTTCTTTTCTTCCTGTATGGTGGTGCAAGTGTCAAATATTCATCATAATCCTCCATCAATTCCCAATTGATAAAGGGTTTTTCCTCCTTTTCAAGGGGCTAGTCTCCTTTCATGCCCTTCATTATTTGAAGGAGCTTATCTAAAGCTTTTGTCAACCGCTTTTGGGTTTGAGCAAACCTCTCAAACCTAGCATTTCCCACATTCTTGAATAACCTTTCTATCCCACAAATAGCCAATAAATTGGCTCTAATACCAATGTAGTGACCCCAGATAGGATCTCAAGCAAGAATAAGTAATTTCCTTTAAACCCCCAAGTCAATCTAAAAATAAACTATATGCTACCCAAAAACCTAACAAACCCTAACCACCATAATTTTCTCAAATCCTTACAATAAAACTTTACAATTGATTTAACGAGTGACAAATATAAAGCTATAATATTGTACCTTATTGTAGCATGAATGATGTAACTACCTATAATATTTGAAATAATTATGATATTTAAGCACTAATACAACAGTCATATACTCTGCAAAATAACCTTGAAACCCTTGGATGACCTTCCAATAATTAGGCCAAAAACCCTACAAATTGTCAAAGCTTCCAAATAGCAAAATTCAGCTAACAAGACACTTCAAACCCTCCACACAAGTTTTCAAAATCATGAAGAATAACATAAATATTTTTCTGGCTTTTACTCTTTTGAAATCTGCCCTCAATAATTTATTATTTTACCTCAAACAACTAAAACTTAGAAATTTCATAACTTATGAAATACTTAGAATTTTAATATGAATGAGGACTTGAAATGAACAAAAAAATAGAAGCTATCTAATAAAAATAATTTTAGAATTTTCCATCCCTAAGAGGTCCCCCAAATGATATCCTGAAGTTATAAAACCCTAGTTTTTCACCTAAAATTATGCAAATAATTTTTTGAATATCAAAACCTTGAAACAAACCCTTAATAATGCCTCCCAAGCTTTCAAACTAATTCACCCCTCTTGGGAAAAATATTAAAAAAAATCTAAATATTTTTGAAGCATAAATCAACCCAATAAACATGCAAAATCACCTCAAAGGCAATTTGCCCCACGAGGAAAAATACATAAAATTTACCTTAACCCTAGGATAGGGTTTCCACTAATAACAAGGCATTTCAAAGATGATCCCAACACCTCAAAAAAATGTTGGAAATATTGTCATTGATATCAAAGGTCTAGCATTGGTGATAAAGGCCCCATAGCATTTATTGCCTAAAGGTGTTTTTAATGTTCATATTTTGGCTAAAATGTGTTGATATTTATTTAATATCAATGGCTATATTTTTGATTGCATAGAAGTCAAAGGAGGGTCCATGGAGAAGTTAAAGAGTCATGGGGTAAAGATAAAAGAGGAATGGGACACATTTTTCTATGAAGAGTCATCTTGATGAATTTTAAGAGTTACCAAGTGAAGACAAAAGAAGGTATGGCACATTTTTCTATGAAGAGTCACTTTAAGGAATTTGAAAGGTCACCAAGATAAAGATAAAAAAGGAAAGGATGTATTTGCTTATGAAAGGTCACCGTGTGACTTTTAAAATACAAAGATTCAAAGGGTCATGCAAGTTTGGCACCATTTTCCATGAGGAGTAAATAGTCACAAAGGGTGAATGCCAAAGGTCATTTGGAAAGCTATACATAAATACTTGGTAAGCCATTTGTAATATGTAAGAGAGTGCATGGTTTGTAATTGTTTTATATAAAATAAGAGGAGAGAATAGAAAGATATATTGTAGATTTCTATCATTTGTTGAGAAAGCAACAACAAGAGATAGTTGTGTCTTATACACAAGAGGGGTTGGTGCTCCTGTGGGTTGGTGCTTGAAAATATTTGTAAGGGGTTGGTGCTCTTATGGGTTGGTGCTCACAAATAGTTGATGTGTTGGTGTTTGGAAAAGGGGTTGGTGCTCCTACAAGCTGTTGCTTTCAAACTTTGTAATTTGAGTTGTTGCTCATTCATATACTTGAGATTGTTCTTCGTGATTTTTCTCACTTTGAGTTTTCACATAGAAATTTGGTGTGTCTCTCTCTCTTGTGTGGTGTATATTATTTCAGTTTTATTGCATATCTTAAATGTATGGTTAAGTAGAGTTTAATTAAGTAAATTATTTAAAAGATATATGATATACTAATTCACTCCCCCCTTTCAGTATATCTTGTGCTTAACAATTGGTATCAAAGTAAGTTCCTTTGGAAAGAGTTTTACAGCTTGAAGGTAGATCAGGGAAAGCATGATGGTTGGATCACATGAAAGTTTTTTTAAAAATAAGGCACCTTTGTTTGATGGGATAAATTATGTTTTTTGGATCATAAGGATGAGGACTTATTTGATGTCTCTTGGATTCGATATTTGACAAGTAGTTGTGGAGGAATACGAATAGCCACAGACACTTGTGACTACTTCAACAGAAAAGAAGGCAAGTGAAAATAATGCTAAAGATTTAAATGTTGTTTTATGTGGTTTATGTGAATCAAAATTTATTAAAGTTATGCAATGTAAATCTACTCATGAAACTTGGGTACATCTCAAAAATATTTACAAAGGTGATAAAAAGGTTCAACAAGCTAAGCTCTAGACTTTCAAAAGATAATTTGAGATTTTGAAAATGGAAGAGAAAAAAATATAGCAAATTATATTTTGCAGGTTGATCAAATAGTTAATCATATTTAAGGCCTTGGAGAAAAGTTAGAAGAATCAACAGTGGTACAAAAGGTTTTGAGATCTCTACCAATGAGATATGATGCAAAGGTTTTGGCAATCGAGGAGATGAAGGATCTAGCCAAGCTAAAGATGGATGAACTACATGGTATTATTATGAAATATGTGATGCAGATCGAACAAGAGAAACTCTCAATGAGGTAAGCTACTTTCAAGACATCAAAAAAAGATAAAGCTAAGATTCAAGAATCAAGTGACAGCTTTGGAAATGATGAAAATGACAACAAAGCACTATTCATCTACAAGCCAAAAAAGGGCACATGTAAATATAAAGGAAAATTTATTTTTAAATGTTTTAATTATGGAAAGATTGGACATTTTGTAGCTAAGTGTCTAGATAAGAGTAATGGTGACAAAGAAGAAGAAAGGTCTACATACAAGAAGAATTTCAAAAGAAAATTCAAGAAGAAGAGTTTATACTCTAAACATCCTAGCTCAATTGAAGATAGTGGAGTCAATGATTCAGATGAAGAAGAGATTTTATTCATGACCATACATGAAGATGCCTCTACAAGAAAAAGTACAGATGATCAATAAGAAGAATAAGATAAAGTTGAAGTGAATGTGGAAGAAGAACTCATTTGTGCCTTAGAAGAATTACAAGCTCTTGAGAAGAAAAATCATAGATTGAAGCATCAAATTGAGAAAAATAAAAAGGAGTCAAAATAAATGATTGAAGATCTACAAGCACACATTGAAGAAGCCAAAAAGACTGAAGAAGATCTTGTTGGAAATATTTTCATTGATGTCAAAGGTTTAGCATTATTGGTGATAAAGGCCCCATTGCATTTAATGTTGTTTGTAATAAATATATCTTGGCTAATATGAGTTAATATTTATTTAATATTAACGAATATATTTTTGGTTGCATATGAGACAAAATAAGGGCCCATGGAGAAGTCGAAGAGCCACAAGGTAAAGACAAAAGAAGGATGGGACGCATTTTCCCATGAAGAGTCATCTTGGGGAATACCAAGAGTCACCAAGCGAAGACAAAAGAGTAAGGGCGCAATTTCTCATGAAGGGACACTTTAAGGAATACGAAAAGTCACCAAGATGAAGACAAAAGAGGGAAGGATGTTTTTGGTCATGAAGGGTCACCACATGAATTTTCAAAGGTTTGAATATGAAGGGTCATACAAGTTTGGTGCCATTTTCAATGAGGATTGAAGGGTCACAAAAGGGGAAGGCCAAAGGTCATTTGGAAAGCTATAAATAAAGGCTTGAGAAGCCATTTGTAATATGAGAGATAGAGGTTGATTTGATATTGTATTATCTAGCTTAGAAGAGCAATTGTGAGAATTGAATATGATTTGTATTGGTTATATCTAGCTTAGAAGAGCAAAGGTGAGAGAGACGAAAGAGATGTTGTTGAAATAGTAACATTGAAAGATAGGTGTGTGGTATACACAAATGGGTTGGTGCTCCTGTGGGTTCGTGATCATGAATAGAAGCTAGGTTGGTGCTCGACAAAGGGGTGTGGTGCTCTTGTGGGTTGGTGCTCATGAATAGTAGCTAGGTTGGTGCTCAGCAAAGGGGTATGGTGCTCCTGCAAGATTGGCTTGTGAATATTGTTTGGGTTTGTGCTCATTCATATACTTGAGATTGTTCTTTGTGGTTTTTCCCACATTGGGTTTTCATGTTATATCTGGTGTCTCTCTCTATCTTGTGTGGTGTTTATTGTTTGAGTTTTATTGCATATCTTAAATGTTTGATTAAGTGAAATTTGGTTAAAAGAATTTTTAATAAGATATATGATATACTGATTCACCCCCCCTCTCAGTATATTTCATGCTTAACAATTTGGTATCAGAGCAGGTTCCTTTTTGAAAAGTTTTACAGCTTGAAGGTAAATCGAGAAAGCATGATGGCTGGGTCACAGGAAGGATTTTCTATAAATAAGGCACCTTTGTTTGATGGGATGAATTATGCTTTTTGGTGCATGAGAATGAAGGTTTATTTGATGGCCCTTGGATTCAACATATGGAGAGTAGTGGTGGAGGATTATGAAGAGCCACAGACATCTACAATTACTCCAGTAGAAAAGAAGGCAAGTGAATGTAATGCTAAAGCTTTAAATGTTATTTTATGTGGTTTATGTGAATTTGAATTTGTTAAAGTTATGCAATGTAAATTTTATCATAAAACTTAGGTAAAATTTAAGAATATTTAGAAAGGTGATGGAAAGGTTCAGCAAGCTAAGTTGTAGACTTTTAGAAGGTAGTTTGAAAGTTTGAAGATGGAAGAAGAAGAAGATATAGCAAGTTATCTTTTACGAGTTGATCAAATCATAAATCAAATTCAAGGTCTTGGAGAAATGTTGGATGAGTCAACAATGGTGCAAAAGGTTTTGAGATCTCTACCAATGAGATATGATGCAAAGGTTTTGGCAATCAAGGAGATGAAGAATTTAGCCAAGCTAAAGATGGATGAGCTTCATGGTATTCTCACGACATATGTGATGCAAACAGAACAAGATAAACCCTCAAAGAGAGAAGCAGCTTTCAAGACATCAAAGAAGGAGAAATCTAAGATTCAAGAATCAAGTGATAGTTCCAATGATGATGAAGATGACAATGGAGCACTTTTCATTCGCAAGCCAAAAAGAGGATCAGGTAAATATCAAGGAAAATTACCTTTTAAATATTTTAATTATGGAAAGATTGGACATTTTTCAGCTAGATGCCCAAATAAGGGTAATTATGAAGAAGAAGAAGAAAAGCCTACATACAAGAATAATTTCAAAGGCAAATCTAAGAAGGGATTCGAGAAGAAGAGCCTGTATTCTAAGGATCCTAGCTCAGTCGAAGACAGTGGAGTCAGTGATTTAGAAGAAGAAGAGATTCTATTCATGGCCATACATGAAGGTGATAAGGAAGAAGAAGAGGAAGCTAAAGTGAATATGGAAGGAGAGCTCATTTGTGCCTTAGAAGAGTTAGAAGCTGTTCAGAAGAAGAATCAAAGATTAAAGTGCCAGATCGAGAAAAATGAACAGGAGTCAAAAGAAATGATTGAAGATCTACAAGCACACTTTGAAGAAGCCAAGAAGAATGAAGAAGATCTCACAACACAATTGGAAATAGAAAGAAAATAATGTCAAAGGTATGTTATTGAAATTGCCTCTTTAAAAGAAGATATTAAGAAAGCAGTCAGTGATAAAGTAGTCAGTGATTCAAAATTTGAAGATAGCACTAACATGTTGAATAAGATACTGAAAAGTCAAAAAGCATATTCAGATAAGATAGGGATCAGTTTTGAAAAGAAAAAGAGCTATGTTGAAGATCTTACACAAGAGGAAACAAAAAGGGAAGAAGTGAAGAATACAGAGGACATTCCAAATAGAGAAGGCTGGAGAAAATAAAGCTACAAAAAATAATCAAGTCAGAGATATAATAGGTCTTATTTTTATGGCTATTGTTTTTATTGTAATGGATATGGTCACAAGAAATTAGAATGTAGAAAAAGAGCTAACAATTTCAGAAATAAGGAGAAAGAAAGTCAAGTAGAGTCAAGCAGAAGCCATAACTCTTTTGCTCCTCTATCAAGCTTTGATAAAGAGACCATAATATGCTACAAGTGCAACAAATTCAGACACATAGTTCAGTATTATAGAAGCGTGTTCAAGTTAGTCAAAAAGGATTAGAGTTTCAAAGCACCATTCATCAAGAAGAAGGTTCAGACATGTTCATGGTAGAAGAAACAACATGAAGATTCTATGATGGTTCAAGCAACCCTGCATGTAAGAGGTAAAGATCAACCATGGTTAATTGATAGCGGATGTTCGAGGCATATGATAGGTGATAAAAGTAAGTTCATATCTTTAAAGAAGATCAATGGTGGTATAGTGAGATTCGGAGATAAAACCACTGCCAGGATAGCCAGAAAAGGTACTTTGAGTTTGGATTATGGTAGAATTAAGACTAAGAATGTTTTATATGTAAAAGGTCTTAAGCATAATCTGTTGAGTGTTAGTCAAATATGTGATCAAGGATATACATTAAAGTTTCATAAAGAAGGTTGTGAGATTAGAAGAAAAGATTCAAATGAGTTGATTGCATATGCTCAAAGGATAGGGAACAATGTATATGTTTTGTCAGATATCTTCTTAAAGGCACAATCAAAGGATACATTCAAAGATCGGCGAGAGGAGTTGGGAGTAATTTCTATTACTTCCTGCCATTGATGTTTAGCATCAAGTGAGGGGGAGATAAGTGTTAGCTCCAAGTAGGCCCTTTGCCATTGATGTCAAAGGGGGAGAATAACAGGTATAGGTACAAGTGCAAAAATAGGTACAAGGAGAATAACAGGTGCAAAAAATAGGTACAGGGAACAGGTATAGGTTGCTACAGTAAGGGGGAGTTACTCTATGTTTTTAGATGACGGTATGTGTAGGTGACAGGATGTGACAGTTTCAGGATTGAGGTTGCCATCAATGACAAAGGGGGAGATTGTTGGAAATATTGCCATTGATGTCAAAGGTTTAGCATTATTGGTGATAAAGGCCCCATTGCATTTAATGTTGTTTGTAATAAATTTATCTTGGCTAATATGAGTTAATATTTATTTAATATTAATGAATATATTTTTGGTTGCATATGAGACAAAATAAGTGCCCATGGAGAAGCCGAAGAGCCACGAGGTAAAGACAAAAGAAGGATGGGATGCATTTTCCCATGAAGAGTCATCTTGGGGAATACCAAGAGTCACCAAGTGAAGACAAAAGAGTAAGGGCACAATTTCTCATGAAAGGACACTTTAAGGAATGCGAAAAGTCACCAAGATGAAGACAAAAGAGGGAAGGATGTTTTTGGTCATGAAGGGTCACCACATGACTTTTCAAAGGTTTGAATATGAAGGGTCATACAAGTTTGGAACCATTTTCCATGAGGATTGAAGGGTCACAAAGGGGGAAGGCTAAAGGTCATTTGGAAAGCTATAAATAAAGGCTTGAGAAGCCATTTGTAATATGAGAGATAGAGGTTGACTTTATATTATATTATTTAGCTTAGAAGAGTAATTGTGAGAGTTGAATATGAATTGTATTGGTTATATCTAACTTAGAAGAGCAAAGGTGAGAGAGAGGAAAGAGATGTTGTTGAGATAACAACATTGAGAGATAGGTGTGTGGTATACACAAAAGGGTTGGTGCTCATGTGGGTTGGTGCTCACGAATTATTGCTGGGTTGGTGCTCGGCAAAGGAGTTGGTGCTCATGAATTGTTGCTGGGTTGGTGCTCAGCAAAGGGGTTGGTGCTCCTATGGGTTGGTGCTCGTGAATAGTGGCTGGGTTGGTGCTTGGAAAAGGGGTGTGGTGCTCCTGTGGGTTGGTGCTCATGAATAGTAGCTGGGTTGGTGCTCGACAAAGGGGTATGGTGCTCCTGCAAGCTTGGCTTGTGAATATTGTTTGGGTTTGTGCTCATTCATATACTTGAGATTGTTCTCAGTGGTTTTTCTCACATTGGGTTTCCACGTTATATCTGGTGTCTCTCTCTATCTTGTGTGGTGTTTATTGTTTGAGTTTTATTGCATATCTTGAATGTTTGATTAAGTGAAATTTGGTTAAAAGAAAGGTTTATAAGATATATGATATACTGATTCACCCCCCCCTTAGTATATCTCATGCTTAATAGATCTAACAGCTCAATTACGAAAAGTAAGTGAAGAATGTGAAAGGTATGTTGTTGAAATTACCTCTTTAAACGCAGATCTTAAGAAATAAATAAAGCAGTTAATAATAGAGTAGCCAATGATTCAAAATTTGAGAATAACACTAATATGTTAAATAAGATATTAGAAATTCAAAGATCAATGTTAGATAAGACAGGTATCATATTTGAAAAAGAGAAAGGAAAGGCCACTAATTTCAAAGACAAGGTTAACACAGAAAAAGGAAAGAGCTATGTTGAAGCTCTTACAAAAGAAGAAATGAAAAAGAAAGAAGTTAAGAATACAAAGGACATCTCAAATAAAGAAGGCTAGAAGGAACAAAGCTACAAAAGGTAATCAGGTCAGAGATACATAAACAGGTTCTATTTTTATGGTTACTATTTTTATTGTAATGGATATGGTCATAAGAAAATAGAATGTCAAAAAAGGGCTAACAATTTCAGAAACAAGAAGAAAACTCATGTAGAGTCAAGCAGAAGCCACAACTCTTTTGCTCCTCTATCGGGATTTAATGAAGAGGCTATAATATGTTACAAGATCAATAAATTTGGACACATAGCCCAGTACTATAGAAGCATGTTTGAGTCAGTCAAAAAGGACCAGAGTTCCAAGGCTCCATTCATCAAGAAGAAAGTTCACACATTTTTATGGCCGAAGAAACAACTTGAAAAGTCTATGTTGGTCCAGACAGCTTTACATGCAAGAAATGAATAAAATCCATGGTTCATTGACATTGGATGTTCGAGGCATATGACAGAAGATAAAATCAAGTTCATAATCCTAAAGAAGATCAACGGTGACACAATTAAATTTGAAGACAATACTATTGCTAGAATTGCCAAAAAAGGTACACTAAGTTTTGATAATGGTAGAACTAAGACTAAAAATGTTCTGTATGTAGAAGGTCTTAATCATAATATTTTAAGTGTAAGTCAAATGTGTGATTAGGGACACACACTAAATTTTTATGTAGAAGGTTTTAAAATTAGGATAAAAGATTTAGATGTGTTGATTGTAGATGCTCAGAGAATAGGCAATAATTTGTATATGTTATCAGATATCAAAGGTTAAAAATATTGTTTGAGTCAAGTTGAGAAAAGTTGGCTATGGTACAGGAGAATGGGACACAATTTTTTGCAATCTTGTCAACATTAGCAAGAAGCAAGTAGTTAGAGATCTTCCAAAGATTACAAATCCCTCCAACATGCTTTGTGAACTATGTCATCATGAGAAGCAGGTTAGAAGACAGTTCAAAAAAAAGGAATACTCAACCACTTAGATGTTAGAGCTTGTTCACATTGATTTGTGTGGACCTATGAGAACTCAATTTACTCAAGGTGAGAAATATTTCATGTTACTTATTGATGATTTTACATGTATGACTTGGGTGATGTTTTTGAATAAAAAATCAAAAGCTTTCAACCACTTCAAAGAATTCAAGGCTTTTATTGAGAATGAAACTAATTTGAATATTAAGTGTCTAAGATCAGATTGAGAAGAATAATTCATGTCAGATGAGTTTATTGAGTATTGTGAAGATCATGGGATAAAGAGACATTATTCAACAGCCATAACTCCACAGCAAAATGGAGTAGTTGAGCAGAAAAACAAAATAGTTCAGGAGATGGTGAGGACAATGCTAAATGAATCCAAAATACCAGATAAATATTGGAGAGAGGCAGTTGGTACAATAGTGCATATTTATAATAGAGAATTATAGAGATTCAATAGTGACAAGACTCCCTATGAGATATGGAAAGACAAACCAACTACATTTGATTACTTCAGAGTCTTTGACAGTAGATGCTTCATACAGAGAACTAATGAAAAATTGGGTAAGTTTGAATCTAGAAAAGATGAAGGTATATTTCTTGGATATTCTAGTAAAATTAAATATTATAATTGTTATAACAAAAGAACAAAGAAGATTGTTAAAAGTACAAGTGTTAGGATAGATGAAGATGTAGCACAAAGAGCCAATGATCCAATGGACACACCTAAAATCATTGAAGAAGAAGATTTTGAAGAGTCAGATGAAGATGAGAAGGAGAAGCAAAAGGACACTAAGACCCCCATCTAAATATGTTCAAAAAAATTATAATAAGAGTGACATCATCAAGAACATAAATGAAAGAGTTCACACCAGAAGGATGATGGTAAGTGAATCTGAACAAGTAAATTTTTCTTTGTTATACAAAATTCAATTTAGAAATTTTTTAGAAGCTAGACATGATGAGCATTGGGTTAAGGCAATGGATGAAGAAATAAATCAAATAAAAAATAATGATACTTGGGAATTAGTGCCTAGACCAAAAGATCAAAATGTGATAAGGAAAAAATGAGTATATAAAAATCAATTAAATGAAGATGGTGAAGTTAACAAGAATAAAGCAAGGCTAGTATGTAAAGGGTATGCTCAGATTGAGGGTATAGATTTTGAAGAAACTGTTATAGCTGAAAATTGCACCCTTTGTGGGAGAGTTCTTCAGGCTCTCTCACTTTTAGCTACAAGCATGGGGACAACCTTAGGTTGTGTGTATCCTATAGTGAGGTTGAACCTTTGTCATTTTTAATGAGGCTACTTGCTCAGGTGCTTCACTTCAGCTCTTGATTCTCACACTAAAATATACTATTGGCCAAGGAAAAGGGATAGGAGGATAACATGGAATAAAATCTAAGCTAAGGGAGGTGATGCACCAAAATAAATGATCCACTTAGTCTAGGAAATGACACTCATTCAACATAAGATGAATTTTTCTTACACAACCTCACAACTAGTTAATTTGCATAAGTATTTTGTAAACTAGGCTCATTGAACCATACATGAAGCAAAGAGGGATTTCAAAATCCACATGAAGCATCCATTAATGGTGGGAAGAGCCCAAGTCCAGACCTAAAACTAACTAAAAAAAAACTAAAAATAGGCATGAAAGAAGGACAGTGAGCTTGGAAGGACACTTCTTCACAATGCCTTTGTGCATAAGCTTGCTTAACACATTTTTCAGACAAAGAGATAGGTAGAAAATTAATTTTTATTGCTTCAAAAGGTCTATTACAAAGTGATTTTTACAGAGTAACTTTATCACCAATCCAGAGATAATTTTTTGGCTCCAAGGCCTCTATTTATAATAGAAAAGGGGGAAGAGAAGATGGGAAGATGAAAGAATTCATTGATGACTAAGATACCTATCATCATCCTCTCTTGTGCCACTAAATGCACCATTAAAGATCACTGAACAACCTTCTCGAGTCCATCATGCCTTCAAATCTCTCTTTGTCATATCTAAAGAGCCATGTTATGAGCAACTGAACATCACTTCCTTTCATAGCTAAAATGATATTTACATTTAAAATGACGTGGTCACTTTCATTTTCACATGTCCTGCTAATGAAGATGAGGTCTCCATATGTTGATAATCTAATCGAACCATGTTGCCTTTATGTTTAAATGGCCATTTGTCAAGAGAGGGAGCCATGTTGAAGGATGAAGGCCTTCATTAAATTCTTAGATACCATCTCTCACTAGTCATTTGGACTCCCTTTTACATTGATTAGCCATTGGACGTTGCCTTGGATCTATGGCTTGCACCATGGATCTTCCCATCATGGATGCCTATGGCTCTTTGATCCCCCTACCAGTTGGGTGCCCTTTGTGCCACTTGGTAGCCTCTCATTTATCCTTTCCATGACTCTTATGCATTATCAATCCTTAGAATGTACCATTGGACTGAGCATATTTAGTCAAGCAATGTTGGAAACCCGATTTACTCTTTATTGTGTAATTCAGGTTTTCAAAGCTACTTGACTTATGAAGATTTTCAAGATAAGTCATTAAAAAATCTTGATTTACTCTATTCAGAGTAACTCAGGCTTTTTGATCTCCGCCAATTAAGACTTTGTTTGCTCCTTTTTTCCTTCAAAAATTGCCTTGCATATTTTTCAAAATGGACTTTCCTGAAGGGTGAGAGACCTTTTGGGCTTTCTGTATGTCCCTTCGGACTTCCAAAAATGATATTCCCATCAAGAAAAGTGCCCTTCAACCTTTGAAAATGGTCCTCTTAAAGGCAAAGATACCCTTTGATAATTTTGAAATGGTCCTTTTGAAGGTTAACATACCCTTTGAACTTGTTTGAGACCTTCAAAAGGATTCCTTCGGCCATTTCTGCTTTGTTCCTTCAGGGAAAAATCTTGAAGGAATTCCTTCAGACAAATTATTCAAGGGAATTCCTCTGGACTTTTTGTCTGAAGCTTCCATTCCATTCTTTTTTCCTTTGGAATATTTTTTTGAAGGAATTCTTTCAGTTTTCCCTTTGTTCTTTCCTTTAGCCTTTTAGATTTTGCAAAATGGACTTTATCAAAGGGTAAGAGACCCTTCAGGCTTCCTGTATATGATCCTTCTAGAATGATATTTCCCTTCAAATTTGTCAATGATCCTTGGAGTATTCTTTACATAAGACTTTCTCTTTAGAGAACCTAAGAAGTGCCTTTTTTAGACTAAATTAGGTTTGTCAAGCCCCTTTACTTATTTGGGGCTTCTAACTGCTCACAACTCATGAAGTAATTAAGTAGTGCTCCTTAGAGAACCCAAAATACACTGTTCATGAGTAATTCAAGTTCATAAACCTAAATTACTTCTACTTATAAAAATAGTTAGAAGTTAAGCACCACTAGAAACCTGATTTATATTGTGCCCCTAGAAACATGAAGTCTTACAACTTTGAAAGCTTGAAGACTTCTACTTTAGAGAATTCAAGGTTGTCTAAACTTGCCACTTTTGCTTGAATATCTACCTTCTCACACTTGGGAAAATTTTTGGTATGTGGGTCAAAAAATGGCCAACATTTTTGGTGACTCATAGGGAAGCATGTTTGCTATGCTTGAGAACCCATGTCATTTGCTTCATTCGATCCATTGGGTGTGGAGTCACTGCTTTTGTATAAAGTTGGCTCTATTTAAAAATTTCCCTTAAAGCAACAAGAACAACTAAAATGAAACAAACTATGCCCAAGGCACTTAGGGAAGGGAAAACATGCAACTGAAATGGATGTGCACAAGGCACTTAGAAAAAAACATGAAAAGTTATACAAAATATACAATAACATATACAATGGCTAGAAACTCTTAATATCAATGCTTCAGATGAATCTCATTGACTGGGATGGGTAATACCTCTTCATCTAATTAGGTGAGCTATAAGGTGTTATGTCATTTGCATCTGTAGATCAAATAAAGGCCACTACACAAGCTATCAAACTTGGTATGGTTGCTTGGTTTGGCCCTATTTGAATCCCATTTGAGGGCCAGGTATCCTTCCTTGAAGTCCCTTATCATGGCTCTCTTGTCAAAATATTTCTTGACCTGAGCCTGATGTGACTCTAGCATCTTCATTGCAAGGTCTCTTGACTCCTCAAGTCCTATGAGTTCTACCAATCTCACATTCATGGGTTCATCTTCCAACAACTCTAGTTGATGGGCTAGTTCTAATGTAGGCAACTCAAGAGAAATGGGTAACTTGGCTTCCCTTCCATATACTAGAACATATGGAGAATTTCTAACAGCTTTAGGAGTTACCCTGTCAGCCCACAAGGTTGTCTTCAACTTGGTGTGCCACGTCCTTTGGTTCTCCTCCATAGTCCTCCTAATGATCCTTAGCAAATTTTTGTTTGTGGACTCAACTAACCCATTTCTTTGAGGATAATAATTGGAGGAAGTGTTGAGGTAGATGCCCATCTTGAGAGCCCATTCACTTATTTTTAGATTGAGAAAAGTTAATGCATTATCAAAGATGATAGTGGATGGAACACCAAACCTGGTCACAATGCTATCATAGAAATCTAAGACTACACTTTCATTGGCTTCATTTAATGCAATAGCTTCCACCCATGTGGTGAATTGATCAGTTATGATAAGCACCTACTTATGCCCTGTACTTGATGGAGGGTTGATCACTCTAATGAAATCCAAATCCCACTACATGAATGGTTTCTCTACCTAAATCGGGTTGAGAGGAAAAGCTATCATTCTTTCCTTACCCGTAAAGAGAGCACATTTTTGACACTTCCTCACCCATGCATAAGCATCTTTGAAGAGGTTGGGCCAGTAATAACTAGCCCTCCTTATCTTTGTTACTATAGTCCTAGGTGTAAAATGACCTTCTATAGGTCCATCATGGAAATTCCCCAAAAGCTTGGCTACTTGGTCATTATCTATGCACCGTAGGAGCATTCCATTAAGGTTATTTTTAAACAAAATCCCATCAACCAATGCATAAGGTATGGACTGAAGTCTGAAATACCTTCTTTTTGATTTGTTTATACCTTAAGGGCACTTGCCTATTAGCAAAAAGTGCATCATATCGTGGAGACAACTAGTGTGAGATGGAGGTGCATCTATTTATGGGTTATCTTGTGTTACCAAGATGACCTCTTTGTCTTCATGAAGGTCATTGACCATATGCTCACACAAGCCTTTACTTCTTACTAGCTTAGTGACCTTGATCTCCACATCATACTCCATGACCTTAGTAATCCAACTAGCTCTCTTTTTGCTCAAGTCTTTATTGAGAAGGAAGTCCCTCACTCCAAGATGAGACACCATAAGGTAGATTTTGTTGTTGGAGAGCATTGGCCTAAACTTTTTGAGGCTTCTTACTACTATAAAGACTTGCTTTTATACAAAAGTATACCTCACCTCATACCCCTCAAGCCCCTGACTAAAAAATACTATTGGCTGCTCAAGTCTTTTATCATTATTTTGCATCAACATAACTTATATATTATCAATATTGGCAAATGCATACAATATGAAATCCCTTGAAATATTAGGATTCATGAGTGTTAGTGCTTGAGCAATGGCTTGCTTGATAGCTTTAAATGGTGATGTACCTTCAAGTGACCAAGCGAACACTTATTCTTCTTTAGCATAGCAGTAATAGGCTTGACTAAGTTTGCAAAACTAGGTATAAATCTCCTCACAAATTTTATTTTCTCAAGGAAACTTTGGAGTCCCTTTTTATTCATGGGTAAGGATAATGACAAGATGGCACTTATTCTATCAGGATCAATGGATAACCCTTCCTTTGAAATGATGTGGCCCAACAGCTTGCCTTCATAGATGACAAACATGCACTTCTTTGGATTCAATGAGATCCCATACTCTTTGCATCTCTCAAAAATCAGCCTCAAGTGGTCCATGTGTTCACTAGCATTCTTGGAGAAAACCATGATGTCATCCAAGTATACTAGCACCATTTAATTTAGTATCCATTGGAAGGCCATGTCCATGGCTCTTTGTAAAGTTGTGCCATCATTTGAAAAGCTAAAGGGCATCTTCTATTATGCATATGTGTCCCATTTGGTGGTAAAGGTAGTCTTGTACTGATCCTCCTCTTTTACCCATACTTGGTTGTAGCCTGAATATCCATCCAATAAAGAAAAACATTCTAAACCTGTAACTACTTGGAGAAGGTGTTCCATGGATGTTAGAGGGTAGTGATCCTTCAAAGAGACTTTGTTCAAATCTCTGAAGTCAACACACAGCCTAATCTCCCCACTCTTCTTCCTTATAGGCACCAAATTGGCTACCCATGATGAGTGTTTGATGGGAAAGATAATCCTAGATTTGATCAACTTGGTTAACTCTTCCCTCATCATCTCTTCTATCTTGGGGTTAACAGGCCTTTGTTTTTGCCTTACATGCTTAGAGTTGACCTCCAATTTTATGGAATGTTGGGCTAACTTCAGATCAAAACCTTTCACGTCACAGTACTCTCAAGCAAAAATTTCTATATATTCCTGGCAATGTGTTATGAAAGTAGCCTCTTAGCCTTTTTACTTACCTTCCTGAGCTTGAGAAGCTTATCCTTGAAGATGAGGACTCTCTCATAGTTTTCTTTGTTAGTAGACATTACTACCTTTTCCTTTCTCACATGGTCCCTTTCATGAAAAAGGCCTTCAAGTGTAACCAACCCCTTAGGAAGCTTGTTTGACCTTAGTTGAAAATTTTGATCCTCATATTGATGGTATAATTTACCTTGATTGTTAGAGGAGAACTTAGCTTCTTGATATAAGAAACAAGCAATTTGTTTGTCACTTTTGAAAACCTGTCAGTGGGCTTCATTATCTGGTACTAATGGCCTCACCACCACCTTGACATGTGGTTGACCCTTGACTTCTTTTAGCTCACTTGGAATGTTAAACTAAGCTCCCATGGCTGCCAACCTATCAGCATATTGGTTCTAATTTCTTGGGACAGCTTGAATGTTGAAGGATTCAATTCAAAATCTTCAATTAGGTCCCACACTCTATTTTTTTAGGACCTCATCAAAGGATTCTTTGTAGCGTTCAAGCCTCTGACCTAGTTTACTATGAGCTCATTGTCCCCATATGCTTGCAGCATTTTGATTCCTCTTTTATTGGCCCATTGAAGGCCACAAATCAAGCCTTCATATTCTACTGTATTTGAAGAAAAATTAAAATGGAACCTATAGGAGGAGAAAAAATTATTACCTGAAGGGGAAACCAACATTGACCTAGTACCTACGCTATTTTTTCTCCTTGAGCCATCAAAGAACAACTTCCATATACCATTCGGTTCTTCTTTAGGTCCAATGAGGGCAAGCATGAGTTGATTCTCTTCATGCAGTAAATAGACACCCAAGTCTCTTTCCTCGACACCTTCCAAAGAGTTAAAAATTGCTTATCTCCCCATAACTCATCCAAGAACAAGTCTGGAACCTCTTCAGTATGAGTGTTCATCTCCTGACCAATTGTGAACTCATCTTCATCATGGATAATAGAATTAAAGTTTATGTTATCTGGTTGATGGGGTTCAATATAAAATTGTGCCATGGGTTCAACCTTGATTGAGACCTTAGTCTTGTACCTTGTTCTGAATACCATGTAAGACCAATCTGTTATGAGATAACCCCCAATTTTGGCTATAAATTCTCTAAAAAGACATAACATGAAGCGAGGAGTGACATTAAGGATCAACACGTCTTGCACCACTGAAACACTAAGACAAGCATGCAGGATTAAACTCAAATCCTTAATGATACCTAATGGCTTTGTGGAAGAACCATCATGTTAGAGGACTCTTTTGGTGTGTGGCTCATATTTGAGGTTCAACTAATCATCTATAGACTTTGGCATGATTAAAGTGCTAGCCCCACTATCTACCAAATAGTTGTGCACCAAGGAATCACCAATGATTAATGAAATGTATAATGGAGGGGGCTTGGTCACATTACTTGACCTTTCTCTCAAAAGACTCTTGGTTGCATTAGTGAAGACCTCAGCTTCCTTGCTTGGTTGTTTACCTACAACTATTATAACACTCATCTTGGATAAACCTTCCTGAAGGAGGTCCACTTGGCTAGGTATGGAAAGCATGTCCCACATTAGTATGCTGATGTTGGATTTCTTCATTTTATCCACAATGTTGATTGGTGTACCACCAGCCTTTGCTTGGGTTTTGGGAGCTACTGTTGTTGGCTTTGTCAATGAATGAGTAGTGACAAGAAGTTCTTTGAAAACTTTTTGGTTGTCACTCATATTCCTTCTCTTAAATATTATGTTTGTTGAGATTGGGATGTGAGCCAAAATAAGGATGGCCTATTTATTGGATGCATAACACTCTTCTTATTCACTGATGACCATTGTGGCCTCCAGCTGGTTTGGCTCCTAATTTGAGCTTTGTTCTTGTGGAGGTTGCTCCTGCTTTGTCATCATGGAAACCCTTGTGCCTTGGGCCATAAGAGCTTGGTTGTATCCATAAGCAATAGCCTGCTACCATTGGTCATTGAATGCCTAGTTAGAACCATTATTTGGGATAATGGATTGCCCAAAAGATTGATTCCAAGGCATTGTCCCTTCAACCTCTTGAGCCATATTGTTCTAAACTAGAACTAAGGAATTGGATGGGCCTGTAGTATTTGATTAATAATTATGTTATCTAGCATAATTAGGCTACCCCTATCCTTGGACATTTCCTTTGTAGGGTGACCTATTTGCTTGATAAGTTTGTTGTTGAGGCTGGTATAGAGCTTGATATGGCTTGTTGTGAGCTTGTTGCCTCTTGATATTGACCACATCATTTTCCAAAGATTGGAGCATGATTTTCAGTGTCAAGTAATTCTTTTGCTCTTGGGATTCATTGGATCCATTAGTGGAGTCACCCTCTTACTTTGGTGGAGACACAATAGCCATCGTTGGATTTGGAAGTATAACATCAAGTGGAGGAATGACTACAAGAGGTGGTTTGATCTTAGGGAAAAGAAGCATTGGGGGTCTAGGAGTAAGCTTGCCCACATGAGCCAAGCAATTTTATTCTGTAATAGCCACCTTGTATGCATCTGGTAGTACGTCCCCTCCCATGGATTGGATCATTATATCTATATCATTGTTTAGAGCTTTTAAATAATATAAGAAAGCAAAGTTTGGAAACGGTCTAACAACAGCTGGAATTCTATCCCAAGCCTTCTAGAATCTCATGTTAAAGTCTTGCATGACTTCATGGGGAGCTCTCTTGATTGTGGTCAACTATTCTGCAAGTGACAAATGATCACTCTTATCTGTAGACCTCTTACACAAGGATATTCCTAGCTAGTCTCATGATTGGATAGAGTTAGGAGCTAGACCCCTATACTAATCTAACACCTTTCCCTTGAAGGATACAACCAATATCCTAACAACTACATTTTTTATTATGACATTATGGATTTTGCAAAAATTGGCTATGTCTGTCATGTGTTTAGTAGGAGTTACAACTTGGTCTCTTATGTAATATGGGACACTTTAAAGGGATGCTACTGGCATAGGGTCATATTATGTCAAGTTCAAAAGACTTTGGCCATTGAAACGCACAAAAGCTCTTTGGGGAATAATGGTAGCAAGAGGGGCTAACAAGGATCTTCTCACATAGGCATGTCTTATGGCTGGTTTAGGAAAGTATTTTCTTATGTAGGGGTGAGTATGGGTGAACCTTAACCTTCTTGTTGAGTTTAAAGGTAATTCAACAAACTCAAAAGGAATACTTGCAAAAGTTGATCTTGTAGTCACCTTTGTCATGAAAAATAGCTACTAATCTACCACCAAATAGCTGGGTATTCCTCAGAGTCACCAGATGCTGGAAGATGAAAGCTACCCTACTACAAATTGATCAAAATAGCATCAAACTTGACCAATCTTCCATAAAAAATATAAATGAAAATGGTAGTGGGTCCCACTGGGCATGCCAGAATTGTTATAGCTAGAAATTACACCCTTTGTGGGAGAGTTCTTTAGGCTCTCTCACTTCCATCCATAAGCTTGGGGACAACCTTAGGCTGTGGGTATCTTATAGTGAGGTTGAAGCTATAGGATTTTTGATGAGGCTAGTTCCTCAGGTGCTTCATTTCAACTCTTGATTCCCACTCTAAAATCTATTACTGGCCAAGGAAAAGGGATAAGAGGATAACATGAAAGGAAATCTAAGCTAAGGGAGGTGATGCACCAAAATAAATGATCCACTTAGTCTAGGAAATGACACTCATTTAGTATAAGATGAATTTTACTTACACAACCTCACAACCAATTAATTTTGATAAGTATTTTATAAATTAGGCTCACTGAACCATACATGAAGCAAAGAGGGATTTCAAAATCCACACCAAGATTCTATTAATGGTGGAAAGTGCTCAAGTCCAAACCTACAATTAACTAAAAAACACCTAAAAATAGTTAAGAAAGAAGGAAAATGATCTTGGAAGGACACATATTCACAACACCCTTGTGCATAAGCTTGTTTAACACATTTTTCAGACAAAGATATAGGCTTTCATTTTCACATGTCCTGCTAAAGAAGATGAGGTCTCCATGTGTTGATAATCTATTCGAACCATGCTATGTTTATGTTTGAATGGTCATTTGTCAGGAGAGGGAGCCATGTTGAAGGATGAAGGCCTTCATTAAATTCTTAGTTACCATCTCTTGCCAGTCATTTGGAATCCTTTTTGCATTGATTGGCCATTGGACATTTCCTTGGATACTTGGCCTACACTATGGATCTTTCCATCATGGATGCCTATGGAATATCGACCCCCCTACTAGTTGGGTGTCCTTTGTGCCACTTAGAAGCCTCTCATTTGTCCTTTCTATGAATCTTATGCACTATCGATCCTTAGAACGTGCCATTAGACTAAGCATATTTAGTCAAACAATGTTAGCAACCTGATTTACTCTTTGCTGTGTAATTTGGGTTTTCAAAGCTACTTGACTTATGAAGCTTTTCAAGCTAAGTCATTGAAAAATATTGATTTAATCTATGCAGAGTAACTTGAGCTTTTTGATCTCTCCTAATTTGGACTTTGTCTGCTCCTTTTTTCCTTTGGAAATTACCTTTCAGATTTTTCAAAATGGACTTTCTCGAAGGGTGAGAGACCCTTTGGGCTTCCTGTATGCCCCTTCAAACTTCCACAAATGATCTTCCCACCAAGAAAAGTTCCCTTCAACCTTTGAAAATTGTCCTCCTAAAGGGAAAGATACCCTTCGAGAATTTTGAAATGGTCCTTCTGAAGGGTAACATACCCTTCAGACTTTTGTTTGAGACCTTTGAAAGGATTCCTTCAGCCCTTTCTTTCTGCTTTGTTCTTTCATGAAAAAATCATGAAGAAATTCCTTTGAACAAATTATCTAAAGGAATTCTTTTGAAATTTTTGTCTGAAGCTTCCATCCCATTCATTTTTCCTTCAAAATATTTTTTTGAAGGAATTCCTTTGGTTTTTCCTTTGTTCTTTCCTTCGACCTTCTAGATTTCACAAAATGGACTTTCCTGAAGGGTAAGAGACCCTTCGAGCTTCTTTTATATGATCCTTCTAGAAGGAGCCTATCCTTCAGATTTGTCAATGATCCTTGGAGTATTATTTAGAGAATACTTACTCGTTAGAGAACCCGAGAAGCACCTTTTCGAGACCAAATCAGGTTTGTCAAGCCCCTTTACTTATTTTGGGCTTTTGACTGCTCAAAACTCATGAATTAATTAAGTAGTGCTCCTTGGAGAACCCAAAATACACTATCCTTGAGTAATTCAAGTTCATAAACCTGAATTACTTTTACTTATAAAAACATTTAGAAGTCAAGCACCGTTGGAAACCCGATTTGCATTGTGCCCTCAGAAACTCGAAGTCTTGTGACTTCAAAAGCCTGAAGACTTCTACTTTGGAGAACCTAAGGTTGTCTGAACTTACCACTTTTTCTTGAATATCCACCTTCTCACACTTGGAAAAAATTTTGGTATGTGGGCCAAAAATGGCCAACTTAAACTTTTGCACCAGTGGCAAGGCTAGAGGCTATTAGAATGTTTCTTGCATATGCAGTGTTTAAGAATTACAAAGTGTTTTATATGGATGTAAAGTATGCTTTCCTAAATAGGAATATAAAAGAGGAGGTATACATTAAGTAGCCTAAGGGATTTAGTCTTTCAAATGATAGTATCCATGTATGCAGATTGAAGAAAGCACTGTATGGATTGAAACAAGCTCCTAGAGCTTAGTATGCGAGACTTGATAAGTACCTACAAGATCAAGGTTTCAAGAGAGGTTTTGATGATAGTAATCTATACATCAAAATATAAAATGAGCATCAATTTATTGTTGTGGTATATGTTGATGACATAATTTTTTGGAGGAAACATTGAAAATATGACAAAAGAATTTTTTGATAATATGCAAAAAGAATTTGAGATGTTTATGCTTGGAGAATTATCATTTTTCTTAGGGTTGAAAATATTTTAGTCAGATAAAAGAATTTTCATATCTCAAAGTAAATATGCCAAGGAAAGTTGAAAAAAATTTGTTTTGAGGATTGTGCACTAGTTGGCACACCAATGGGTATAGGGAACAAGGTAAGGATGAAGATTCACCTGTTGTAGATCAATATTTTTATAGATCTATGATTGGTAGTCTTTTATATTTGACATCATCAAGGTCAGACACCATGCATGTAGTAGGTATGGTTGTAAGATATCATGTAGGTTTGAAGGAGATTCATGTTTAGTTGGTGAAGAGAATATTTCAATATGTCAAAGAGACATTGGATTATGGATTGTGGTATCGCACAGATAGAGATTGCACTTTGGTTGCTTATATAGATTCAGATTGGGCAGGTTTCTTAGATGACAGAAAGAGTAAAAGTGGAGGAGATTTATTCTTTAGTGATAGCTTAGTATCATGGCTAAGCAAAAAGTAAAATTCAGTATCACTTTCTATAGATGAAGCAGAATATATTGTAGCGGTATTGTGTTGTACTCAAGTGCTTTGGATGAAGCAAATTTTGGAAGATATCAAGGTAAAATATGATGAACCAATTTTTATTTTTTGTAACACAAGTGCTATTAATATTTCTAAGAATCCAATGATGCATTCAAGAACAAAATATTTTCCTATCAAATATCACTTCTTGAGAGAGCAGGTTACAGATCAATAGGTTAAGATGGAATACATCAGTACTACATAACAGATTGTAGATATTTTCACAAAGGCGCTACCAAAAGACACATTCAATTATATGTGAGAGAAGTTGGGAGTAATTTATTTTACTTCCTATTATTGATGATCAACATCAGTTGAGGGGGAGCTAAGTGTTAGCTCCATGTTAGCTCCAAGATAGGCCCTTTGCCATTGATGTCAAAGGGGGAGAAGAATAAAAATAGGTATAGGAAATAGGTACATGGAATAGGTATAGGATACTACAGTAAGGGGGAGTTACTGTATGTTTTAAGATGATAGTATGTGCAGGTTGGCATGTGTAATACAGGTTTTAGTTTATGGCAGTTACAATTTGAGATTGCCATCAATGACAAAAGGGGAGATTATTAGAAATATTGTCATTGATGTCAAAGGTCTAACACTAGTGATAAAGGCCCCATAGCATTTATTGTCTAAAGGTATTTTTAATGTTCATATTTTCACTAAAATGTGTTGATATTTATTTAATATTAACGAATATATTTTTAGTTGCATAAAAGTCAAAATGTTTAATTCCAAGAGTCACCAAGTGAAGACAAAAGAGGGTATGGCACATTTTTCCATAAAGAGTCACCTTAAGGAATGCAAAAGGTCACCAAGATAAAGACAAAAAAGGAAAAGTCACATTTTCTTATGAAGGGTCACCATGTGACTTTTCAAATACAAGGATTTAAAGGGTCATGTAAGTTTGGCACCATTTTCCATGAGGAGTGAAGAGTCACAAAGTGTGAATGCCAAAGGTCATTTGGAAAGCTATAAATAAAGGCTTGAGAAGCCATTTGCAATATGTAAGAGAGTGCATGGTTTGTAATTGTTTTATATAACAAAAGAGGAGAGAATAAAAAGAGATATTGTAGAGTTCTATCATTTGTTGAGAAAACAACATTGAGAGATAGTTGTGTTTTATACACAAGAGGGGTTGGTGCTTCTGTGGGAGTGTTCACAAATCTTTGCTCACAAATAGTTGTTGTGTTGGTGCTTAGCAAAGGGGTTGGTGCTAGCAAAATTTGTAATTTGATTTGATGCTCATTCATATACTTGAGATTTTTCTCCATGGTTTTTCCAACTTTGGGTTTCCACATAAAAATTGGATCTCTCTCTCTCTCTCTCTCTCTCTCTCTCTCTCTCTCTCTCTCTCTCTCTCTCTCTCTCTCTCGTGTGGTGCATATTATTTTAGTTTTATTGCATATCTTGAATTTATGGTTAAGTGGAGTTTGATTAAGTAAAATATTTATAAGATATATGATACATTGATTCACCCCCCCCTCTCTTGTATATCTCGTGCTTAACATCAAGTTGCCTAAGGAGATAAATCAACAACTTCAACTCGCAAGCAATTTGCTACCCTTAAATGACCTCACAAACCCTCCAAGTAATTCATCCACCTTAAGAACTTGAAAATTCGCATATAGAATCTTTCCAAGATGTTCACACAAATTCTAAAAGGTGGGGTTGCAAAACACCGTTATAAAGCAACTAGTAAAGCTTGAAGGGTAACATTCTTCAATCATCTACCTTCAACAATCAAGTTTGAAATACTTAATTATCAAATCCAAATATCCAAATTCATATAATCTTCAAATGAATCCTCCTCCTTAAATACCCTCCTCCAAGTGTAAAGCTCCAAAATAGAAAGAGAGGGTTAATTAAAAAAATAACTTAAGTCTTATAAGCCAAGACCCAAAACTCCCCCACTTAAGTGAAATATACATAAAATACTTTTTCTCAAAATGTAACTCAAGATTAGAAATATAAAGTACCTTTTTCATTAGTAAATTTACACAAGTGGTCCACCATGTCCCATAACCTTCTTCTACCCTTAGCCATCTAAAACAAGAATGGGCTAAGGGTCCCATCAAGATCTCAATAAAAAAATGGGGATATTACATGTCACCAAAGTGTTCACCTTCCCTTGCTGAATTATAATTTTTTGAGATACCCTCAACACCTATGATGCTAATAAATATTTGATGGTGTTCTGATCTGAAAATTCCAGCAAACTAAAAACCAACATTAGTAACATCTGAAGCCTGTATTTCATGTGCATGCCTCCCAAAAAAGTTTTTCGAGATCCACCTCATAGCCTTCTTGATTTTAAACATTCCTTCCATATTCTAAGCTATCATAGAGTTGATCCAAAAGCTTTTATTTTTCAATGCCTTAGAGAGATTTTTATCAACTCTACCATATCGAAGACTCAAAAATTTGGCATTAACCAAAAATTCCTTGCAAAATTGATTTTTCTCCATGTTCTACCCTAAAAATTGAAAAATCCTTTCCTGTAATTTTTTGAAGGTGTTATTTTGTTTGATTGGCTATCAACTTAAATTCCTTAGCTATACTCCACCATTCATCACACCTTTCTGAGGTCCTTATCACATTCTCTGCACTTGCCTGCAATGTAGTTGGTTTCATTTCAAGATTAGGATCCAATTTATTTTTTATATCTTTCCTCATCATAAGGGAAAAAATGTCTTCCTCTTGGGCTAGAACATTTTTTCCACTTTTCTTTTATGTGATAGGTGCCTCTATTGGTTGTTCCCTCCCTTCCTTGTAGTCATGATTTTTTGTGATGCTCCAGTACACTTTGGAAATTCTTTTCTTCTTCCTTTTGTAGCTTGTGGTTTAGACTTTGGTCCAATTACAACTCAATTTCTCTTCAATTCTATGAAATTGGTGAGTGATAGTTCTTCCTAAATCTCAACTGGAAGGCCTCTATACTTAGTGTAGCTTCCAACAATATCATCAACTATGGAAGGTTGAGTTTCCATCACTAGAATGGTTTCTCCTCTTGGAAGAAAAGTAGGCCAAAATGATCTAGATGAAGAATCACTCATGGTCCTTGGTGGCTGAATATTATTTTATGCCCTCGAATAAATTCCTTTACCATTCATATTTTTCATGGTATGGATCAATCGTGACATCATATTAGTCAATCTCTCTTGCCCTTTGGCAAACCTCTCAAACTTAGCATCACTAAAAATTTCAACTGCCATTTTATCTTCTCTTTCTAAATCATAGGCTAGCCAAAATCAAGCTCTAATACCACTAAAATGTCCCTTGTTGGACAAAATTTATCAATTATAAAATTTGGGATTAACACTTAAAATGAAAATATAAATTCTAGTTTTTTTATCAAATTCTAACCATAGAAAATTTCAAAATTTTGGAAACACTTATTTTAGATCAAAATTCAATAATTAATTGCTATAAACCCTTGCAAAAATATGGAAATTTAAATACTAATTTTGGGGTGAAACCCTTGAACATCAAATTTGATTTTTAGCCCAAATACTAGCCTGCAAATCAGAATTAAACATAGCTGATAGTATGAGTGAAAAAAAATCTAACCCTTAAACAATATCAAGGCCAATGTTCAACCCCTCTAGTGAAGTCACCCCACTCCCAGGGGTTTATTTGAGTTGCCACCACCTCCCAAACACTACCTTATAGATGCATTCACCTCAATAAACCCTTGATATAGCTGTGCCCACCCTCAACTGACTCCCAAACTACCATGCCACCCTTCAATTAGCCCCTAGCTACCAACAAAGGTGATATTCTACCCAAGTGTAACCCCTAAATAAAGTCATCAAGATGAATTTGAGGGTTTTTATCTTCAAATCAGAAAACTAATAAGGTTTTTCATCTTCAATGGATGAACGTGCAAGCAAGCATGATTAGCTTCAAAAGAATTGATTGTTAGATGATAAATAGAAGCCAAAAGTAAACCTCTCCACCTTCGTTTATATTTTTGTCATGTCCCTCTTTTGATAGGGACATCTTGTAAGACTCTTAGCCTTAACTTATTCTCGAAGGCTAAGGGACCAACATAAAGGGAAAGGAGTATTGAATATTTTATTTGAATATTTATAAAAGTACATTTTTAGAAAGTTACTTTATGTTTCTTATTTCACTTAAAGAGGGGAGTTTTAAGGGTCATGAAGGCTTAAGTGATTTTAAGAAAAGATCATAAGGAAAGGTCTTTTAAATAATATTTTTTAAGTTACCCTCCTTTCCTCTTTTGGACGCCATACTTGGAGGGCTACAAAATTAAAAGAGGAATCATTTGGAGAGGTTATGTTTTGATATTGAAAATTGGTCTATTAACACAGAAATGCTAAGCCATTGCTTGGAAGACAAAATCTTTCAAGCAAACAAAGTTAAAGGATGAAACCCTCTTCCTTCTTTGAGGTAACTTCATTTAGGGGTTACCATTAAAATCAACTAGTTCTATAAGGGTGTATCAGACACTATTTGGTCATTTCCAAGTTGGCGACTTGCTTTTGGGAGAGTGGCAACTTGGTTTGGGAAGGAAATCTCATGCTTTTGGAGGGTTTTGTGCCCTAAAGGCAATACTGGAATTATTCCTATTTTTTTGCATAGTGGCATCTTGAATTGGGAGAGGTTTGGATCTCTTGCGAAGGTCATTTTATCTTGAAATGAATTCTATAATTTTCCAGCTTGGGCAATTGATTATTGGGATTTTTTAGCCATAAAGATATTCATTAAAAATTCTACCTTTTATGGCAAATATATTTATGCAATTTTTTGAGGTTTTTATAAGATTTATGGCATAGAAAAACATCTTTAATTTTTAGATTAAATTTGTAGCCAAAGATGCCTAGGATTTGAAGAATACATATATTTTTTGAAGGGCTATACTTTCATGTTTGGTACAGTTATTAATTGATTGGGATTTGAAATATTTTAAATCTATTTTAAAGCTATATTTGAAGGGTTGTTGGTAGCTAAGGTTTGTTGCAATTAAATCATATTTTTTTCCATATTGAAGTAGGGTTTCTTAATAATCCTAATATTCAGTGAATCATCCTTTTTGGAACATTTCAGTGGTATCAGAGCAAATTTATTAGCCAACTGTGGGGTGTAAGTGACTTTGATGGATTGACAACATAGGTTTTTGCCAAAAGAGGAATACAAAGATCCCATTCAAAAGGTAGGGATGAAAAAGAAGACAATGGATGAAGCCATGGATGAATTATGACAAGTTATGGATAATTATGACATACAACTAAAGGCACTAAATCTCAAGGATGTGGAAAAGTCTATGGGGTTAAGCCCTAGACCTCAAAGGTCTTTTTTTGAAGAAGAGAAGATTGAACTACATGTGAATGATGAGCTTCAAAAAACAAAAAAATTGGGGCAGCTAATGATTGAATTTTATGAGCCACAAGAACGAAAAATTCAAGGGTAGGCTAGTGAAGGTCTCCAACAAACTATGTGTTAGAGATCTAGATTGCACCTTAGATAAGATCAGAAGTGTTTGGGTTCTACTTCCAAATCTAGTTCAACATGGGACTGACCCCAGGCTGTGGGTATCCTATAATAGAGTCAAACCTCTAGAATTTTTTAATGAGGCTAGCTCTTCTGATGCATAATTTTAGCTCATTTCCACTACTAAAACCTACTAATGACCAAGGAAAAGGGAGAGAGAGATAACATGAAAGGGAAACCTAGGCTAAAGATGGTGATATGCTTAAATGATGGTTGATCCACTTTGTTTGAACTCTTAAAACACTAATGAAACAAGTAAAAGACTAGATCTAGGACTTCAAATATCTGTCATACATCAATATTTCCTACAGAGGTCCACCAAATGATCAAAAGTTGAGGGAATTGATGGAGAGTTGTAATGGAAGAAACTAACTAGTCAAAGTATCCACATACGAGTTTGGATCAAAAGATATAGAACACTAAGCATGACCTACATAACAAGATCAACTAGTAACTAGGTGAGATCAGGACTTGATAAGGGAGAGATTTCTACCACATATGCAAATCAAACTGACATGTACACATTATACTAGAACAATAAAATCTAAAAATAGTCTTGTATTCATCTCAAGAGGTTATGGTTACAAGCTTCATCTTAGCGGAGTTTAGTCATGCCAAAGAGAGGGATTAGAGGGGTCAAATTTTTGGGCTCCAAAGCCTCTATCTATAGTAGAAAGGGAGAAAGAGAGAGATGGAAATATGCATAGGAGAGTGGAGAAGGGTCTTAGTCATCAAGCAATGTGATGACAGTTCATTGGCTTCTTTTATACATGTGTCTTCTTCCAACCAGCTTACCCTTGTTCTAATAGTCCTCAAGCTCTTCCCATTGGCTAAGAGATCCCACTAGAAGGAAAGGGTTTTTTCTATATGCTAACAAAGTTTATTTAAGCATAATCAATACTCTAAACTACCTCTTTAACCATCAATTATCCATCTTGGGACCCTAAGCCCATTTGACTTGCTTATGAGGATCAAATCCTTGAGCCTTAAACTTGATAGAGCCATGCCATGAATGATGGTTAGTACCTACTTTGTCGATGATGGATCCACATCAATAGATGAGACATTTTATGTTAATCTCATATCTACTCTATTTCTTAATCTAGATCATAGATCTATTCTATAAACGAAAAACTAATCTTAGACTATTAGTTTTCCTATAGTCATCATATTAATGGCATTCTACTCGATGCTTGACTCCTATTTTGATGAAAAGATATCAAATCTTGATTTCCATTAGGTTTAAAGATCTTATTTTTCCTCTATGGAGCTCTGTTGGCAATGTTTGGTCCCATTCTAGTTCAATCTAGGCCCATGCTCGAGCTTGGTTCCATTCATACTTACCTTACCTGGATCAAAAATGGCTTTGTCAATTTCCATCAAAAATCTTGGGTTTACCCTTTGTGTATTGGTCATTGATTATCTAACTCAGCCTATCGACCTATTGACACCCTCTCGCACCATCTGATCTTCATGTCACAGGTGAATGCAAGCCCTAGATCTTTGCTTAACTTGTCAACTCTATCTAAGTTAGTGCCACTTGGTAGCCTCAAATTTGCACTTAATATCTATTGTAGTCTATCTATTCCCATGCTTACACCATGTGGTGGCCTCTAAGCTCCTTGACTTTTTGTCTTGCTTGCATGTTATTAGATCTAAATCCATGATTGAATGCAAGCCATTGATCTACCTGGACCCATTAAAATCTTAGTCATCATTTGTCATTGGATCTCTCATGTGATTAAAAATCGATCATTGATCCTCCCTTTTGAAATCCAATAGCTATTTTATGAGCTCAAATTTTGAAATTCACACACCTATCAATTGATGTTCGTGAGAATGTCAATGACGTCTGTGAAACTATCAATCTGTGGACCCCAATGGGTGACTATTGAACCTGATTTTGACACTTACATGAATGTCACTCTACTAGATCAAAAATTTCTTGAGTTATTTCTTTCAGGCCTTTTGTTAGACATTTCTTGTGAGCTTTATGTCTCAGCCACTTTCTCCAAAGGAATTTGTTTGTGGCTCTTTTGCATCGAACAAAATGTCCAAGGACATTATCATGGGATAATTTCTCAAAAGAATTAAGTCTACCTTATCTTTGCCTTCGACAATTTCTTCTAGATAAAATGTCTGATAGAATTCATGTCTTTGAGATTTATGCTTGTAAACAAAATGTCTGAGAGAATGAGCCTGCGGGGAAATTGTCATGGACAATTTGTTTGAAAGAATTTGGTTAGCATTTTTGTGGAACATTTTTTCTAAAAGAAATTATTTCCTCAGGCTTTTATCTTTGGGACTTGTGCTTTCGAATGACATTTGTGACCCTTTGAGACTTTTGCATAGGACACTTTGCCAAAAAATGAGACTTCAAAACTTTTTTATCAAGACACTTTGCTGAAGAAATGACTCTTCAAAACATTTGTAACGAGACACTTTGCTAAAGAATGACCCTTCAAGAAAATTGTTCAGACAATTTTTCCAAAATAAATGAACCTCAGGATTTTACTATGGGAAAAATGTCTACAATAATTTATGCCTTTGGGCCTTTTGTTTTGTACAAAATGTCCAAAGCAATTCCTGACACTTAGACAAAAAACTTGAAACAAATTTATCAAAAGAATGAACACTTAGTCAAATAAAGGTCTGAAAGAAATTAGCTTTAGCCCCACAAATTCTAAAAAAAATCCCCAAGTAAAGACTTGGCCAAAAAAAGGTTTTGTAGGCTCTTCTAAACTCATGCTTAAATTGTTGTTGGATCTTTGAAGGCTCAGATAAACTATGAAAACTTGAAGCTTTTTCAAACATGTTTCATGACTCTGAACTACTTTGACCATCATGAGAACCTGCCTCTTCAAAATTTGACAAAATACACTGTATGTAAAATTAAAGTGTTTCAAAATATTTGCAGGCTATGAGTGATTTCTGAACCACTCATTCCATCTAGAACTTGCTCAAACCCTTTTGGTCATTTGACTAATCTTGAACTCTGCTCAGTTCTTCAATCTATGCTTAACCTCCAAAACATGGCATTGCCTCTTGACAATTTTTTATATTTGGGCCAAAACTAGCCAACACTATGTAGCAACCAATGGGGTTGCAAAGGGTAGTCCCTAAAAGGGGAGTAACAAAAAAATTAGAACTTCTCAAAGTGAAACAAGAAGAAGTTGTTCAACAACTTCATAATCCATCAAAAGAACAAAGTAAAGATATTTTATTTATAGGATATGTCTATTTATTTTCTAATGATTGTATGCATCATAGTTTGCATACTCGTACTCAGAGAGTACTCGCCTAGGTCCCTAAAAGTTTACTAGGTGATTATTCGACAACCACTCACCATTATTCGACAAAAAAAATACTCAAATTTATTTAAAAAAACTTAAATTTTATAGAAATACCAAAAATTTTGCAAAGGTTGTTGAAGTATGAACAAATCCATATGATCCATATTATAGAAATTACATATGCCAAAAACCAAAAACTATCCATATGTAACTTGCAAAGGAAATTGTATGCCATTATAGAAAATTAGAAATTACAAAATTGCATGATCAAGATCCATACGAACACAATTATAAAACTATGAGTATGAACTGTCACAGTGTCAAGTGACAACAACAAAATGATACATATACAAGAATCTACATTTTTTCTCTTCCTTGCTCTAGTGAAAACTAAGGGACACTGAGTGAGTCTAGTCCTCCAACTTGGCTGCCCCTCCTCCCTCTAGATAGAATATTGTGCCTATGGCTCCATCTCTACCTCATCTTTGACATCTACAGGGATGTCATCCAATCCAATAACTCCTCCTTATACTATAGTTGCACCCTCCATAGCTTGCCTCTCAAAATCAACAATCTCATCCTTTGTGAACATGGGGGCCTCCTCATCCTGTGCAGTCCAATCACCATAGGGGTCGATCTCATCTAAATCAATAGGATCTTGTGATTAGTTCTCCACCTTTCTTATGTGAAGTTAGAGATTGTATTGCATAAAAACTAGGTCATTGAAATATTGATGACTCAACTTGTTGTGCTTCTTCATTTGAATGGTGTCAAACAAACTCCAATTGTCCTCACATCCAGAAGCGCTACAAGTTTGAGATAAAATGCAGAGGGCTAGCCTTTGAAGATTTGGGGTATTTCGACCCCAATCTTCCCACCATGACCCTATAAACAAGATATTCAAAATTTTATCAATAATTAATAATTATAAATTTGTAACTTGTAAGGTACAAGTAAATACTTCATTTTATATTACCTAGTAACTATGTGGTTCTCCCTCGAATAGCTAGTGCCAAAGAAAAGAGCCACCCCTAGCCCACTTGTAGTTCTACAACTCTAAAATAATGAGATATCTCATCTCAATGAGTGGTGTCATACTCTCAATACATGATGAGAGGCCCTCCATAACTTCCCCATTAGCATCTATGAAGCCATCAGAGTAGAAAAATTTGGGGTTAAGATAGTACCCCACTGCATGGATGGGTTGAGACTTTGATTCCACAAAGTCCTCATTAAAAATTGCCTTTGAGCCTTTGATTCCATCAGCTTTCTTTGAATATGTTGAGTGCACCCATGCTTGATACATAAACATCTACTTCAAAGCTGTCAATAAACTATAAATACTTTGCAATGTAAGGAAGTTATTTGAAAACCTTGTGACCCCTACTCACACAAGCTCTTTCCCCTTGGTGTGTTCTCTCATCAAGCTGAGAACCCAAGGGTGATTATAAATATATTTTTGGTAATTTGAACCATGTTATAGTCAATGGACTTAGACACAAGGTGGGAATAAGTGCACCATGGGAGATTATCCTTTTGGGTGGCTAAGTAAGAAAGAACAACCCATGTATATTCTAAATGGGTTAAGATTATCAATGAAAATTTTGATAGGTGATTTCATGATGCTAATTAATGTGGAAAGAAGAATATTTATGTGTAGATTTGTTTTAGGGAAAAAAATCTAGAAATAAAACTAAATCGATCACCAATAGGACTAGATCCACCAAATAAGTTAGATTAGGGTCAAAAAATGAGTTATGTTGGCCATAAGATATGAAATAACGTAGGTCAATTTATTTGGGTTTTAAATAGGGAAAACATAACAATATGATAATGAACTAAGTCAGATAGGAGGTACGCAATCGAGTTGGTCGATGTAGTTGGTTTCTAAATAGTTAAATACCAAATAGTCTAAAGATAAATAATGTCATACAATAGATACTAAATCAAATTGGTTATTCTATTTGTGTAAGCAGGATAACATAAAAATATGGAAAAATGAGGTTGAGTTGGTTCATCTAATTATAAAAGCAAGAAAACAAAATAGTATGTAAACTGAGTTGGTCAATCTAGTTAGAAACTCTATGAAACAGAAATATCTATAAATATACTAGATTGAATTGGTCAATCTAGTTGATCGAGTTGGAAACTCATTGAAATAGAATAGTCTATTAATATAATAGATCAATTTAGAAAGACATGATGACAAATAAGTCTACTAAATCGATCTAGTCAATCTAGTTTTATAGTCTGGATTTTTTTTAAATGCCTCAAGGATAAATGATTTAGTTTTAAATACAAAAATAAAGTTAAGAAAATGAGTAATTAGATTGAATTGATAGATGTAATTAAAATACACAATAAAAAACTTGTATCAACACTAGGTAATACAGTCTAAAATATAACATAGAATGAAAAAAATAAGCAACAATAATGCAATTTAGATGCTAACTAGTTATATGAAAATAATGTCAAGAAGTTATACTAAAGGTTGTGTTTGATAATGTAAGCTTCCAAAGATATTGGCTTATCTATTGAATAGTGTCGACCCAATGTTTTAGATCACTAACAATGAAGGAAGTGACATTCCTATAGCCCATTAAACCCAATTTCAAGAATAAGCTAGAAGTAACTTCTTGATGCTAACCACTAAGCGATGCACCACACAATCAAATAGATGAATAGATTCCTAAGGTTCAATACAAAGGGGAGTCCTAGGTTTTTTCTAAATAGTGTGAGGTACATGAAAACTAAAGACTATGTTTAAATCTATAATATGGTTATGATTATTTGGGTAAGCTCCGCGAAATTCCCTTCTCATTTTGCTTGCTTGCTCTTATTCTGATTTCTCCCCCTTTGACATTAATGACAAAGAGTGTTTTCTAAACCAATAAGACACACTGCTGCTTTATTAGCTTCTAAGTTATTCTGATCCTTGGACCTATCTAGATAGAGCATTATGAAGAAAGACTCCCCCTTGGATAATGCACACCGACCTGAACTATTCCTATGACTCTCTGGGCTTTCATATGCTTCAACCGATCCTAGATATAGCATTGGTCTGAAAGACCGATCAATAATAGATATATCTCTTACATAGATGAGCACAGAAATGTAGATCCAACATACCTTAGTCTACTCCTTAACATCAAATGGAAAATGATGTGTAAAGTACATAGCAGATTGCCTTCACTCTTAATTCAAGAGTTAATAAAATGCCTACAATGCTCCCCTGGACTTATAACCTATCACAAGAGTCTAGTGATATGGGATGGGAGCTACAACTCCCAACTTCTCTCTTAGATACTCAAATTGCTCCTTAAGAAGAGGCTTGGTAAAGATATCTACAATTTGATCCTTGGTTGGCACATATTCCATTGTGACCTCTTGACTTGTTACCTTTTCTCTCAAAAAATGATATTTAATGGAGATATGCTTGGTTCTGGAATGCATCACTAGATTCTTGGATAGATTTATGGCACTTGAACTATCATAGAAAATATAGATAGGTGCTTGATATTCTACCTTTATATCCTTAAGAGTTTGCTTCATCCACAAGACTTGAGTGCATCAAGTAGCTGTTGCGACATACTCTACTTTAGTTATAGAGAGTGTAATCGATTCTTGCTTCTTGCTCAGCCAAGACACAAGTTTGTTACCCAAAAAGAATGCACCACCACTTGTGATTTTTCTATCATCCACACTTCATGCTCAATCATCATTAGTATATGCAACCAAAGTAAGATCTTCGCTAGTTGGGTACCATAACCCATAGTCAATTGTGCTCTTGATGTACCTAAAAATTCTTTTTACAGCATTAACATGTGATTTTTTGGGGGTTGATTGAAACTGTGCAACCATGCATATTACTTGCATGATGTCTAGTCTTGATGTTATTAGATACAATAGGGTGCTTATCATTGATCTATACAGTGTATTATTTACATTAGGAGACTCATCTTCCTTTCTTAGCTTGTAACTAGTCATCATGGGAGTACCAACTGGTTTGTTGTCCTCCATTCCAAATTTCTTGAGCATCTCCTTCACGTACTTAGCTTGAGATATGAATATCCCTTCATTATTTTGTGTAATTTTTAAACCAAGGAAGAAGGAGAGTTATCCCAACATTGACATTTCAAATTCATTTTGCATTTGTGTGGCAAATTCTTTATGCATGTTACTATCACCACCTCCAAAGATAATATCATCCACATAGATAATAATAATCAACATATGTTCACCTTCTGATTTCAAATATAGATTGTTGTCTGTGCACCCTTTTCTGAAACCTTGTCATTTCAGGTATTGATCAAATCATGAATACCATGCTCTAGGTGTCTGTTTCAAACCATACAAAGCTTTCTTTAGTTTTCACACATAATTTTCTTCCTCTACTAACTGAAATCCTTCTGGTTGTTGAATGTACACTTCCTCTTCTAAGTTTCCATTTAGGAATGTTGACTTCACATCCATTTGATATACCTTGAATTCTTGTGAATAGAGAATGCCAAGAACATTTTTATAGCTTCCAATCTTGCCACAGGAGCAAATGTCTCTTTGAAATCTATGCTTTCTACTTGTGCATATCCTTTGCACACTAGTCTAGCTTTATTTCTTATGACTGCTTCATCTTCATTGAGTTTGTTTCTATAAACCCACTTAGTTCTTATTACATTCTTGTTCAAGGGTCTAAGAACTAATTCCCAAGTTTTATTCTTTCCAATTTGGCTGAGTTCTTCTTCCATGGTTGTTGTCCAGTTTTCATCTTTGTTGGCTTCATTGAAGGTCTTAGGCTCAATTTCTAAAAGTAGAGCAAAGTTTACTTGCTCCTTGTTTATTACAACTCTTCTCCTAATCTGAACACCCTCATCTTTGTTGCCAATTATCTGACCCTTGGGATGTTATTTTTGAACAAACCTTGTAGGTGCCCTTTTACTCTTTTCTTCCTGTTTACTATCTTCTATTTCATTTTTTGCTCCTTCTGATTCTTTAATTTTGATCTCATTAAGCTCAACTTGTTAAATCCTTCTTCCACCTTGATGTTGATGCTTTCAACTATTTTATGCAGCCGTCTGTTGTAACACACATAAGCTTTATTGTGAGTAGAGTATCCAAGAAAAATTCCTTCATCACATCTTGACTTGAAACTTCCAAGTTTGGCTCTTTTCTTCTAATGTAGCACTTGCTTCCAAACACTCTGAAATACTTTACGAATGCAGGTTTTCCAAACCATAGTTCATATGGGGTTTTATCACTCTTTACCCTAAGTTGAACTCTCTTTAGGATATATACTGTTGTTTGAACTACCTCTTTCCCATATCCATCTGGAAGTTTTGCCTCTTTCAGCATTATTCTGGCCATCTCCTTCACAGTTCTATTTTTTTCTTTCTACAACCCCATTTTACTATAGAGTTCGTGCAACAAAGTACTATCTCTTAATCCCATGCTTCTCACAATATTCTATAAACTCATTGGAGGTGAATTCTCCTCCTTTGTCTGATCTTAGACATTTGATTTTTCTTCCCATTTCATTCTCAACCATGGCCCTGAAGATCTTAAATCTCTCAAAGGCTTGTGATTTATCTTTCAAAAAAGTTACTCATGTCATCCTTGAGAAGTCATCAACAAATAGCATAAAGTAGTATACACCTTTAGATCCTTTTGTCCTAGTAGGACCACATAAATTTGTATGAACTACTTGTAGGGGTTTTGAGGTCACATATTCTTTCATTTCAAACATGACCTTTGTTTGCTTTCCTAGTTGGCACGCTCTACATGTGATATCTACAAGTTTGATTATTTTGGGCATGTATAACACACTTGTTAGAGATTACTTTGACTATTGTTGACCATTTTTTTCTTAACAGGCCAAAAATTGGTCCCCCTTCTTTTTTATGTTGTTCTAAGCTAGTACTTTTGATTTTGCACGAGTCTTGCAATTTCTACAGACTCTGCAAAATTTCTACAGACTCTGCAGGTGTAGTCTTTCAGCATATGAATAATCAGTTCAAAGAGTGATGGGTTTTATAAGGCTTCTTCGGGCTCTTATCTGAATAAATTCACAAGGTTGGCATCTTTGAACCATTGAACCGATTCAATGCCTTGGTTCAATTGGCAAGTTCATCGGCCTTGGTTCATCGCTTGGTTCATCGTTTTGGTTCAACAGTCAAGTTCAACAGTTTCAGTTCAATGCCTCAGTTCATCACTTGGTTTAATCACTTGGTTCAACACCTTGGTTCATCACAAAAGGTTCAAAGGGGCTTGGTTTTAATCAGCAAAGTTCAACAAATGGCGCAAAACATTGAACCATTGAACCATTAAACCGTTGAACCTTTCTGGATTCAAGTGTTTGGTTCAAGTGGTAGGTTTGAAGGCTTGGTCCAATGAACAAATGGTGTGCAATGTTGAACCGTTGAACCATTTTTAGTTCAATCAGTCAGTTCATCGGCTTGGTTCAATACGTTGGTTCAACGCTCTTGGTTCATTTGCCTTGTTTCATCAGCAAAGTTCAATGCAAAGTTTAACGACTTTGGTTCACGCTCAATTCGATCCATCGATTCATCAGCTTTTGGTTCAATCAAAGGGTTCATCGGATGGTTTAAAGCCTTGGTTCATTGCAATAGGTTCAAAGTCTTGTTTTAAAGCGGCACAGTTCAATCAAATGGTGTGCAGTGTTGAACCGTTGAACCATTTTTGGTTCAATCGATCGATTCAATGGCTTACTTCAATCGGGTGGTTCAAAGGAGCGTCCACAGAGCCGAAGGACAAGTGCCCTTTCGAAAGGCAATTAGGCACAAAGGCACCCTTTGGAAGGGTCATTTTCAAGAAACTCGAAAACAAAAGACAAGGACGAATTCTTTCGGACTTTTGTCCAAAAGAATTCCTTTGGACAAAAAGTCTGAAGAAATTCGGGGAGGCCACAAGAGAGAAAAAAGCTGAGAAAATTCCAAAGAAAAGGACCTGGGGAAAATTTTGAAGAAATCAAAGCAACCGAGACAATTCTCACAAACTTTTTGTTTACAGGAAAATTGTCCGAAGGAAAAGCCCACAAAGAAGAAAAGCCGAAGCAGGAAGTCGAAGGAATTTTCCAAGGATGGTGACGTCCCCAAAGCCATCAACTTTAAGAAGATAGACTAGCCATTGGTTTTCAAGCTGTGACGGGCCCGTGAATGTCAAATTTTACAACAGGAAATCCAGAGTGTGGAAGGCACCAAGTGGCAACCACGAAAGGTTTTGAAATGCTTTTCTAGGAGCAGTGAAACATGCCACGTGTCCCTTGCAAGGCTCAGTGGAAGATGAGAAGTGTCAAACATCCGCGATCTATCTCTTGTCCCATGGAGAAAGGTGGTGGGCCCCGATGAATTACTAAAGAGAATAGAAGCCGCCACGCATCATTTTCTATAGTACTCTCCAAAGGTGTTTGAAGCTTCTATAAATTTAGTGGATACTACCATGTGTCCCATCATAAACTCAATGGAAGCTACCATGCATCGGCATCTACATTTCAAAGTGCCTTATGAGTTTCAAAGCGACGGGCGCGCAGACGTCAAACTTTGCAGGAATGAATAACCATTGGTTTTCAAACAAATGGCGTGAACCCAAAGGAATTCAAAGACTAAAGTTTGGAGAGCCGAAGAAATAGCAGAGGTAACCTGAGAGGCAAAGGATCAAAAATTGAGAAGGCAGCCTAGGTGGAAAAAAGGAGGTGAGTTATATCTACAGTTGAAATAGTGTCTACCAATTGATTACCAAGAGGCACAAATAGGCGATGAACGGTGCAACTCATCTTTCCCCATTCTACATTAATGAACAGGAAAGTTGTGAAATGCCTTAAAGGAGTATTCTTTTGTAGACAAATGGTGTAGCCCATAATTTCACCTTGAAACAAGGGGCCGACACAGCATTTCCTTGGAGCGGCTTTCCTCTTCCCAATGATCAGAATGCACATGGGTCATTTGTAAAAAGGGTGCCAAAAGGCCTCCTTTCTTCCTCTATATATTATAGACTTGCCATTTTGAAAAGGATCTGTCACATTTGTAAGGCAAAGCCCTAGAAAATTTTCACCTTAAATCAATAAACGCATTTTTACCTCTATTCTGGTTAGATATCTCTATGTGTGTCTGAGTGTCAGTTTTGTGTTTAGTCATTGCTTTCTAATGCTTTCACAGGGTTAACACCAATGCACCTAGTGTCTATAAGGTGCCATTCCTGCGAGTGACAAGGAGAGCTACACCTGGAAGCGCAGAGACAGAAGAAGCTACTATATAGTGTGCCCTTTCCACAACACCTATGGTGAGTCCCTATTTTCTGTGTGTTCCATTAAAGCCTCCCTATTAGTTCCCTGCAACCTGGTCCTTTTGCCAGTTTAAAGTGTACGTATGTGTTTGTATGGTTTCAGGTGTGAGTGTGAGTAGGTCGAATCATTTGGTGCATCACCTCTTTTAGAGTAGTTCTATTTTCCTGCAATCTTTCTCCCTTTTCATCCCCCCCCCCATTATATATCTATACATATGTATTAGCACTTATTGGAACAACTTAGATGCATCAAAGGGAGCTAGCCCTTACCTAGAGACTCTCCCCTCCAGCTTCGCCACTCCCACAGGTGAGAGGGGAGTTTCCATTTTGATGTGTGGAAGGTAGGAGCTCGGCCTCCTGCCCCAGGTGCAATCCACTGCGTCAACAACTATATTGTCGAAGTTGATGTGACCCATTCTTTTATGCCATAACCAGCTCTCATCAAATTTTCCCATGAGGCAACTTGCATCATTTTCTTAAAACAAGTTGTATATGTTGCTTTCAGTTCTTCTTCCTTGTGCAACAATTTTTCTAGTGCTTTTCAGTTTACAACCTTCAGCATTAAATATGACTTCATAACCATTATCACACATCTGACTTACACTTAAGAGAATATGTTTAAGTCCTTTAACATACAAGACATCATGTGTAGGAAGCTTTCCATCTATGTGCAAGGTCCCTTTACCTCTGATTCTAACTGCAGTGTTATCTCCCAGACTAATAGTCCCTTCCTTACATTTGCTTAAACTGGTGAATTTTATCTTGTCCCCAGTCATATGCTTTGATCAACCATTATCAATGACTCACAAGTTTTACTCTTTGGCATGGAGTGTTGTTTGAGCAATCAAGGATTGATCTTTCACTTTCCACATCTTTTTGGGTCTCTCATCTGCCTTTTTCCTTTCTTTAAGAGTGGCCTTTGAAATTCTATTCTCATTTAAACACCTGCCTTTGCCTAAACTGTACTTTCTTGTCATTGTAATGTTAGCTCTACAATACTTAGCTATATGTCCAGAATTATTGCAATTGTAACATATTAAATTTGAATCTATCAAAAGAGCAAATGAATTTATATTATCAAAATTAAATCTTTTAGTAATAAAAACTCTACAATCAATAGCCCTATGATCGAACTGATTACAGCTAAAATAATAACCATAAAAGGAAGGAACATACCTAGTCATAATGTTCTTTGGTGTAGTATACCAAAAACTTTTACCTTTCTGCTTTTTTAGGTCTGCCACTTTGATGTATCTTTCTGCATCTTTCCTTGGATTAGTCTTTATGTCCTTTTTTATCTTTGCCTTCATTGATTCTTTGTTGATCTTCTCATTCATATCTTTTGCTTCTCCTCCTTTCTTGAAGTTATCATACAAGTTCATTTATGTACAAGATAAGGATCCTTTTTATTTATCGTATCCAAGACCTGACTTTTCATTTGAAGGATTTTGCACAGTGATCAGTTCACTAAGAAATTTTGATCCTTTTTTCAGCTTTAAGCTTTTGTCTAGTTGGTCTCTTGCCTTCTCAAGTTCTTTCCTCAAGGATACTACTTCTACTTCAAGTCTCATGCATTCATTGGATTTTGACTGGAGATCCATCTTGACGACTTCTATTATTTTGTTGGCTTCCTCAACTTGAGTTTTTAGTGTCACAAATATTTGATTAGCCTTTTTAAGATCCTTCTTCTCATGCTTCCTATGTGTTGAGTTTTCTTTTCTTATATTTTCAATTTCTTCAAGAGCACACACAAGTTCACCTTCAAGATCAATCTCACCTTCTTCTCCTTCATCACAATATTCATCTTCATTTTGTTCTTGATTCAAGGAGGTGAGTTCTTTTGCCATAAATAGGAACTCATCTCCCTCAGCTAGAAAGGCATAGTCATGCTCATCGTCAAAGTTGTCACTGTTACTCTCTCCCACTGAGTCACTATCTTCTTTTATATATAACCCCTTTTTGTTCTTGAAGAAGTTTTTCTTCTTAACATAATGCAGTTTCACCTTGTTGATATTTTTTACTTGCTCAGCATTGTCCTTCTTATTGTATGGACATTTTGTAGAGAAATGTCCTACCTTGCCATAATTAAAACACTTGAACAAAAAAAAATCTTAATACTTACCTGATCCTCTCTTCAATTTTTTGATAAAATTTGCTTCTTCACCATTAGTCTCCTCAAAATTGAGCACATAGGTTTCTTCTTTTGTAGATTTTACTACTTTGAAGGTTGATTCTCTCTTAACCATGTCTATCTCTCCCATCCTCATTTCATAACCTGTAAATGTTCCATGTAGTTCATCCACGATAAGCTTGTCCAAATCTCTCACTTCTTCAATAGCCAAAATTTTGGAGTCATATCTTGATGGAAGGGATCTCATAACCTTCTTGACAATAATTGATTCTTCTATTATTTCTCCAAGTCCTCTTATGGCATTGACTATTTCATCTACCCTGAGGAGGTAGTCAGCTATCTTCTCTTCTTCATTCATCTTCAAGCTTTCAAACTGTCCTTTATGTAGTTGCAGCTTGGCCTGTTTCACTTTGACGTCTCCTTCATAAATACTTTTTAACTTATTTCAAATGTCTTTTGCACTTTGGCAATGCATAACTTTGACAAAATCAAAGTTTGACAACCCAAAAAGAATAGCATTCTTTGCTTTGGCATTGTTCTCATAAGCCTTTTTGGTTGCCTAATCAACATGAGTTACAATAGGAGCTGTATAACCATTTACCACTGACATACATACATCAAAACCTAGGGAAGACAAGTATGCTTCCATTCTTATGCTCCAAAAAGTGTAGTTAGACCCATTGAACAGAGGAGCCTTGTTTGATGAAGATCCTTCTTGACAAGCCATTTTTTTCACTAACCACGATCTACCTGAGCTAATTAAGCTTCTCCTAAGGAACCTACACTTTGATACCAAATTTTGAACACACTATCTACTAAGAGGGGGGTGGATCACTAGATGAGCTAAAACCTGGTTCTTAAAAATTTTAAACAAGATACATAATGTATATGCAAAGTAAAGAACAAAAATAGAGATCATACACACACATAATAATGCTCAACACCATATTTTTACATGGAAACCCAAAGGAAAAAATCATGGTGAGAAAAGCTGCTAGAAGCTACTGCTCTAATCCAGCCTCACAAAAAAGATATCTCATAGACAAACCTCACTCATTACATTCAAGAGCGCCCACTCTAAGGAAGCATCAAATTTATAACTAAGTACTAACTCAATTTTTTTTATGGCACTAACCTATCATATAAATGAAGCTACAACTTTAAAATACAAAAGACATTCAGAATGAATCTTGTTCAATTTTATGTTACAAGTCTTGTCTATAACTGTACCTTCACATTGTGTGCCTTCTTAGCTTATCTGCATCTATCTCTTTGTGTTTGTATATATTCTATATTGACACACCTTATTTTCTTTACCTTTTTACATTGTTTGCATATGTCCTCACTCGATAATTTTGAGATAACACTCTAATTATTATCATAGAAACAACAAAGACACTTTCAAATGTTTTATTCGTAGCATATATAGAAAAATGCATCTTAGGGTTTTCTATCTATAAAGAATTCACACTTCAACTTATCTTAACTAGTTCAAGCTTCTGATCTACATTCAATGTGACTTTGACTTTGTGTCTCGATTCATGCTTCAAACGGCAATGTTTAAATGCCTTTACTATCTTTGGCATCTGCACTTCTACTGTTCTTAACTATGTTGCTTCCTCGATCACTTTTGATCTGCATTCAATGTGACTTTGACTTTGTGTCTCGATTCATGATTCAAACAACAACATTTAAATATATTTACTATCTTTGGCATCTGCACTTCTACTATTCTTAACTGCACCTTTTCCTCGATCACTTAGATTGATTAATCTCAAGCCCTATGAAGATATATCAAGTTCATCACCAGTTCTAATTGTTCCTTTAGAGACAGTTAAAAGAAATTAAATGCAATATTTTAATTTCTTTTGTCATGCCAAGTTCACATTCTTTTCTTTGTTGGATCTTTCCTTATGACCTCTTGACACTTGTCAAATGCACATGCACTCAGAGGGTCATCTGAGTTTGTTTCACACCATTAGATCTAATGCATTGATCAAACGTGAGTCATTGATCTTTTAAAGCAACATGAATTTTAATTCTTGCTTTGACATTAACCATCAAGCTTCTTTTCTTCCCTTTTTGCATCTCACTACTTTCTATATCATGGATTCACTTCCGTTCCTTTCGATTGTCCTCGATATGCTTGATCTTTACCCTTTGTATTGAGCATTAAACTTTGACATGTTGGAGTGATCTTATTTTCTTTGACATTCTTGTAACACTCCTTGAAATGTCAATCCTTGAAGACTTTCTCATCTTTTAACATTGCTTTAATTCCTTCAAAAGGTTCCTTTATACAAATTATTGCAGGCCTTTGTGTCTTCAGGACAATTTTTGCAGACTTTTTTCAGGTCCATTTCATCCTGAAGTGTCCTCCAATTTCTCCAAAAGAATTCATCATTGGCTTCTATTCGAAAGTATCCTTTGAAAATATTTCTTCAGACTTTTTGTCCACGTCATTTCTTCAGACTTTTTATCTGAGGCATTTCTTTAGACTTTTTGTCTACATCATTTCTTCAGAATTTTTGTCCACGTCATTTCTTCAAAAAAATTATTTGCATCATTTCTTTGGACTTTTTGTTCTTGGCATTTCTTCATAGTCTTTGCAATCTACCCTTTAACTTTTCTGGAAGTGTCCACATTCCCTTTACAATGTTCAAAATATACCCTATAGACTTTTTGAAAAGGTCCACTTGCCCTTTGGAATGTTAAAAAGATACCCTTCAAACTTTTTTAATATGCCCACTTGCCCTTCGAAACATTCAAAAGATACCCTTCAGACTTTTTGAAAAGGTCCACTTACCCTTCAGAATGTTCAAAAGATACCCTTCGGACTTTTTGAAAAGGTCCACTTGCCCTTCGAAACGTTCAAAAGATACCCTTTAGACTTTTTGAAAAGGTCCACTTGCCCTTCGAAAAGTTCAAAAGATACCCTTTGGACTTTTTGAAAAGGTCCACTTTTCCGAAAAGGACTTGACAATTTTTTTGAAAGAATTCCTTTGAAGGAATTCTTCAAGACTATTTCGGGTTTTCCATCCTTCTTGACTTATATCAATTGCCTCTTCTAAGTAAGAGCACTTCACAAACCTGATTTACTCCACAAGTCTGCTCAACTCAACCTTTGGAATTAATGCATGATCAGATTCAATCTCAATGACATCAAGGACATCAACCTTTGACATCAATAACAATTTCATGCTACCTTAGATGGGAATGACAATTCTTCAGTCCTCGGACTGCTATCTAGATCTTGATATCAAAACTATCAACTATCTCCTTGCTTAAATTGCCAATAGGCTCTTTTGAACTGGTGCCTGGTTTACTATCTAAACTTAATCAAAAAATCTCCTAGTCATCCCAAAAGGAAACTTCCTCTTGTTCATCTGAGACAATGCCAACTTTAACTCCATATTTGTTCTATTTGCTTTGAAAAGATCCATATGGTAGTTCGTCAATCCATCTAAAGCCCAACATGTCATATTTTTGTGGATCTGGATCTGACCATTCCCCTTCATTCTTTAAGACATCAGTACTGCCTCCAATGGATAATTCATCTTGGGATTGGTTAACTTATTCAAACTGATTGGTGAGTTTATCCTCAGACTCTGGAAGAGACATAGGCTGGTTTAGAACCTCTACCTGATCCATGAAGTTATGGTACAACTACTACCATAATTCATCTTGATCCTCTTTGCTCTTAGATGCATCATGAATACACTCCTCAAGTATGAAGGCATCAGTACTACCTTTAGGTTTTAATTTTTCAATGTCAAATCCATGACACAGCTAGTCCAAACTTGATTTCTCCTCCCTTTTTTGAAGTGGACTGCCTATCATGATTTCTTCATCATAGGCACTTGTGTTGTCTACTTCAAGGTCAAACTTGACTGTAAGCTCTTCCTCTATTCCTTGCAAAATAGGCTCTTCCTCAAAGAAGGAGATGGTGGGAGGGTGAAAAATTTCACCTTGCTTGCAGCTTGAAAGAGTGTCTCTCCAGCTAGGGACCTTGGGTGGAATTTTTGGTGGATCTTGAGGGAGGGAAAAAGAGTCTCAGAACTCTTGTAGGGAATACTCATTGAGCTGAGCTAACCTCTTTTTTTATATTCTTCAACCACTTACTCCTTTTCTTGAACTGGCTCTTAGATCACCACAACTGACACCTTTTCCTTCTTCTTTTGAACTGGTTGAACTGATTTCCAAGATGGAAATGTGCAAGAAATAACTGCTTTTTCCTCATTTCAAACGAGTATAGGAGAGGGTGTCTTCACAAGAGAGGGCATGACATAGTCAGGGTCAAAGGTGTAGGAGAAGATCCGTGGTGGGATGGTTTCACACTCTTGAGAGGGAATGGGCATAGGGGGTTGATTTGAAACCTTTGAAAACTGATATTGAGGCTCTTAGAGGGGAGAGGACACATAAGACTGATTGCATTGAGTCTGTTGATCTTCATAAGATGTCAGCACACTTTCTAAATTTTGGATCATGCTTCTCAAACACACCTTGTTCTCCCCCTCACAAACTATCGATTGGTCATCCTCACAAACTAACCACCTGTTCTTGACCAACTAAAGAGAACTCCTTGGCTCTTGTAGAACATGGATAGGGATGACTAGAGAAAGTTTCAAACCCCTACCAATCTCCATTATCAACTTGCTATAATATGATAATGCTTGCTTGAATCCTGACAAGGATGTAACCGGATAAACATAATCTTGACAAGGGGAATTAGAGGACTCATTTGAATGCTTAGGATGCTGATCTTGGTCATACACAGGGGTGGGAAGAGGCTAAAGACCATGATGGGGATGATAGGTTGTTTGAGGGCCACTTGGGGAGAACACAAACATTATTAGTTTGATAAGTGTGATGTTGAGGTAGAGAATATGCATATTGGTCAAAAGATGGTTGATTATACATACCAAATACGTTTAAAAATGCCTCCAAAGTCTAATATGTAGAAGGACAACACCAAAAATCTTTCCACTGCTTTGGACCTTAGTCCCACCAAGTGTGCTAGAACTGTTATAGCTTGGAATTGCACCCTTGTGAGAGAGTCTTTCAGGCTCTCCCACTTCCAACCACAAGCATGGAAACAACCTCAGGATGTTGGTATCTTATGGTGAGGTTGAGCCTCTAGGATTTTTAAAGAAGCTAGTTCCTCTTGGTGGATCACCTAAAACTACTGCTAAACTAATGCTTCATGGGGAAAAGGGTTAGAAGGGAGATAAGGGCTCCTAAGAAGGCTAACCAGGTGATGCACTAAATTTAAATGACCACTCATCTATGCTTAAAATCACACTAGATCAATCATGAGATATTTGGGCTTGTACTATCTCAAGATCAAGTAAATACATGCTGGAAGAGGTTCAGGCAGAACACTAATCCAAACTTGCAAAAGCTTGAAAATACTTCAAAGAGGCAAGCAAAAGGTTAATGGACTAGGAATACACTCATTCATAAATCCACCAAGCACAAGCATTCTAAAGCACTAATCGAAGATAATAAATAGGAAAAGAAATCATCTCATTACATTCAAGAGGTAGTTCTTACAATATCTCAACAGGGTTTAGCCTAGTTGAAGGAGCACATTTTTGCAAACATCTCAATGAGCATCCGTCTCCCAACAAGATGATAAAATTCTAAAAAAACTAGGGACCATTACAATGGAAAATCATGAGATATATATAAAGAATGGAAGAGAGAGAAAAAGGGGTGTGTGAGAAAAGGGGAAGAGGGAATAAGTCATTGAGTCGTTGAGGATTGAGACTATTGTTGTTGTCCTTTAAACATGAGATGTGTCACCCAAGATCACCACCAAATATCCTCGAGCCATTCCCACATTCAAGTCATCCCTTTAGGAACTGATGAAGTCATACTAGAGGTAGCTACATGTTCCTAAAAAATGTGAGCAATTTGTCCTTTCATTTAAAACTTGACATGTTCTTTACTAGAATCTAGACTATCTTGATTGGTCTTTGCATGTTAGTTGCTCCACTCGGACGTGTCCAATCTTTGTTTAACCACTTTGCATGTTTTGAAAGTGAGCTTTATGTACTTATACCACTTGTCCTTGACTGATTGGCCCTTTGGATTTAATGACCATTGACCTTAATGTTCCACAACCATTTGCTTTCTATGGATTATTTTCCATAATTTTCTTTTTGGAACTATCAATTTTACTCATTCCTTTGGGCTTTTGACTCCTTGCAACTTACTTCTTGCTTCCTTACTTTGGGGATTCCACTGCTTATGACTTATAAAATAATTTAAGTCTTTCACCTCAAAAAACTTGAAGACTTACCTCTTAAAGAACCCACAAACCACTGCCCAAGACCAGCTCAGGTTTGTCATGTCCCTTTACTTATTTCAGGATTCTGATTGTTTGTAGCTTACTTCACCTTTTAAGCAAGGCATCCCCATAAAACCAAACTCTTCCTACTTGACAAACCCGAATTCTTCTCAGAGAAAGCTTTAAGTCTTTTACTTGTTAAAACCTGAAGCCTTCTCCTTCCAAGAACCCGAAGTTGTTTATTGTTTGCGCCTGGAAGCCCGAAGTTGTTTTGAACTTGTCACTTTTGCTTAAATGCCCATCTTCTCACACTTAGGCAAAATTTTGGTATGTGGGCCAAAAATGGCCAACAGTAATGAGGGGATAGATGAGCCACTTCAGGTGAATATTTACAGATGGAACAAGGTAAAGAAGGGCAATGAACAACACCCTACAAAATCTGATTTTGCAAGAAAATGTAAGTTTTTCTTTAGGGACAAGGTTCCAATTGTTGCTTCACTCCTCCAAGGTATGCAACTTCCATGTTTGGGGAGCTTAACATGTGCTTTTGAAACTATCAAGGTACATTTAAAGGGCACCTCTTTGATATTTTTCAATTCTAATTTCTTTTGCTTACCCATGTCCATAGTATCTCTTTATGTGGCATAGACACTAAGGAGTTATGAAACTACTCTAGTGATAGATGGGTTGCCTTCAATAAAGAATTACAGGGTTATTGAAATTCAAAATAAATGGTTCAAGTTGGTAAAAGAATTGGTTCACTCCAATACAAGGAAACAAATGAATTTATGGGTCAATGGTGGAATTAACACTTCCACACATGAGTTTTTAGCCCTTTGGACATTCAAATTGGAGAGTTTGAAGGGTAAAATCAAGAGCATATGTAGTTGTTATGAGTTGGGGCAGCAATGTAGTAAAACAAAAAATCATTGGATGGGTGGATAAGCAGGATGCTAGGGGCTACACCATCCCTAGCAATAAGGAGTTTGCAACCATACTCCCTAAGGAAAGCATTGCCAAATATACAAAAAGAAGGGGAAGATTTTTTTGACTAATATGTTTGCTTCATGTGCAGGTGTTGATACAAGGGCAATTAAGGCCTTAATACTTGAAGACTACCTAGATGGAATACCATTTTCTAGCCACCCTTGTGATGCTAACTTTGAAGATTTTCTTGTTTTTAGCATCTTGTGGGCATTGTGTGAATACTTGGGCTCAAGGGTAAGAAGTAACAATATGAGGTGCTATTGGTCTTTTATTTTCAACTTGCTTAAGCAATAAGATATCTTCATCTACAATTGTAGAAGGCATCATCAAAAAAGGTTTTTTCATTGGAAAGGGCCTAGATTCGAGTTTGGCACAAAACCCACAGTGAAAATAGCACTTTGGTTAATTCTATTGCTTTAAGACAAGCAATTTTGGACAAGGAGGATTGTCATGTCCCTTTTTTGATAGGGACATCTTGGAAGACCCTTAGCCTTAACTTATTCTTAGGGGCTAAGGGACAAGTATAAAGGGAGAATATTGAATGTTTTGTTTGAATATTTGTAAAAGTACCCTTTTAGAAAGTTACTTTATGTTTTTTATTTCACTTAAAGAGGGGACCTTTAAGGGTCATGAAGGCTACAAAAGTAAAAGAGGAATCAATTGGAGAAATTATGTTTTGATATTAAAAATTGGTCTATTAGCACAAAAACACTAAGCCATTGCTTAGGCAACAAAACCCTTTAAGCAAACGAAGTTAAAGGACGAAACCTTCTTCCTTCTTTGGGGTAACTTTATTCAAGGGTTATCATTGGAATCTAGTCTTACAAAGGTGTTTTAGACACTGTTTGGTCATTTCTATGTTGGCAACTTGCTCTTGGGAGAGTGGCAACTTGGTTTGGGAGTGAAATCTCATGCTTTTGGGGTTTTTTGTGCCCTAAAGGCAATTCTATAATTATTCATATTTTTCTACATAGTAGCGACTTGAATTGAGAGAGGTTTGGACCTCTTGCGAAGATCATTTAATTTTGAATTGAATTATGTAATTTTCTCATAATTTTTCAATTTAGGTGATTGATTTTTGGGTTTTTTTAGCCATAAAGATATTCAAAAAATTCATTAAAAATTCTACCTTTTATTGCAAATATATTTATGCAATTTATTAAGGGTTTCATAAAATTTGTGGCATAGAAAAACATCTATATTTTTCAGATTAAATTTGCAACCAAAAATGCCTAGGGTTTGAAGAAAAAAATATTTTTTTGAAGGGCTATTCTTTGGACATTTCAACATTTTCTCTCAAACTCCAAACTTACTTTATTTTAATAATAAAAAACATAAGTTTCTCACATTACTTTTTGGCCATTTAGTCATATTATTAAGTTTACTTTAAAGTATTTAAGAATACTTTTTATTTTAATAATAATAATATTATTAAGTTACCCAAAAGATTAGAAATGACCAAGTCCAACTTAAATAATATAATTAATTATCTTAATCTAAAAAGCAGCGTATAATGACATATGTATTAAGTACAAAGACAGCGTGAGGGTTGACAATTTAATTGTGTTATTTGAAGAGGAAAGGTTACACAGAGCAAGTTTTCTAATTAAAATCCATAGTAAAAGAGTTAACATCAAGAAGGGATTAAAATTTTTACATTATTAATAGGACAGCCCTTGTGTCGAGGTTGTGCTAACACATATACACTAGCTACAAGAATATTTGCACTTGCATTTTGTTTGATAGTCCTCTAACAAAGATATCCCTCATAAAGTCTCGTTCAAAAATTATTCATGGCAGTGATATGGCCCATTGTGAGGTATGGGAGCAAAGTAAAGATGATTTGTTCATCCTCAGCAGGGTTGTTGAAAAGTAAAATACACAAAGTAAAGAAAATTATTTGAATATCAGGCCTCTCACAATATGCCCGAGGACTCTTGTAGAAACTTTAGCAAGGCAGCCTCTCCACCAAACAATCCTCACAGCTGCAATAAATTTGGAAAGAACGGTTTCCAAAAAATCTTCCAAGCCTTATATCATCTAATGCAATCCAATCATGATCACTCTAGAAAAACCCACTTCAACCTTGCAGCTATCAGCAAGTTAGGAACCAGAAAAAGGAGACTTTCTCAGCTTATAAATAATGGCAAACACAGTGCAAAGCATGGGGACATTAAAAAACAACAAAGAGATTAAAGTTTCTAAAAGAAACAAACAACAGACAAAAATTCTTCTGCAGCAGATACACAAAGAATTCCACAACAAAAGAATATACACATGAAGAACACTCATTAGCTGCCAATCAACGTTGAGAATGATGAGGTAACAAAAATGTAGGAAGAACTTCTCAACAAAGCTCATACTCAACCAGGTTCTCATCCTCATTCTCAGTCTAACTGGCCTCAAATAACGGACCTCACCAAGGTAATGGATTATACCCCTGCCTATGCACATTTCACTACTGTGAAAAACCCTGTCCCTCCTCAGATCCCTCAGTTTTTGCCGGCTCTTTCAGGGAAATTGTACAGCCGAAAAATGCATAAAGTCTCATCTGCTCTGAACCCTTTATTCAGATGCCTTGGCCTCAATCCAGACATGCTTAATATTCACAGGCCAATTTGCTTGACAGTCCCCATTCATGTTGAAATCCCTCATAATTTCCCTAAAGGAGGAATTTCCAATACCCTTCCCAGTCATGTCCTAAGCAAACCCTTACACTACAGTCATACTATGGAAATCTGGGCTATTCCTCTTTCACTCGTACCATCTCCAAATCTAAGAACGAGGATCTCCTTTCAGGCCATGATTAATGTATTTTGCATGATAAAATAATTATGACACATCCTAGAGAATAAAGGAGTTCATAACCCTTTCATTGAAACAGCCCTTGCTACTCTTCTTCGATCATGCAAGAATGGAATCTCTCCAAACTTGTGTTGAGAATTTGAGCAAAATAGTGGTCAAGTATGAGAAAACTATGGATGCTGTAAATGCCATAATGCTCTATGAATCTACCAAAAGAAGACTAGAGGCTACAATCACCGATTCCACTCTGGACAGCCCCAGCAAAGCAACAGGTCACCTTTACAGAAATTCATCAAATGAAGAGAAGCTCAAGAGGCATGCTTGGAGCCTAGCAAGTCCCACTAATCATGTCTCATCCTCCACCAAAGCATGGACTGCTCGCATGCATTAGGAGGAGGGATACTTGTCTACAACAGCTCATAAGAATTGATCTCGCTTCTTACTATACATTTGTTCTTTTTTGTCCTTGGATGTTGTAATTACGATGCATATAATGCAAAGTAGTGTTGCTGTTGTCTTCATTCTTTGTGTTTTCTTGTGGGTCAGTTTTCAGATGATCTGATCTCTTTCATTCATCCTTCATTGTATTTATCTTGTTCATATATATAAAGTTTACCTTTTCAAAAAGAAAAAGAAAACTTGGGCCTTGTGTGCATTTTTTAGAGAGAGAAGATGGTAAACTGAAATTATGATCGTCTTTAGTGCTAACGGGCCACATTCATCCTTATTATAAATTTGATAATTTATCATATCTTGCTTCATAGTACCAAATAAACGTTCAAACCCAAAGTGGAGACCACACAGTGATCCTGGAAGCTATATGTTTCAAAAATTTCAATGTTTTCAAGAATTCTTTGAAGATTGTTATTCATTAGAAAAGTATGCCATTAAATGAGATTTTTTATCTGACTTGAACAGTAACAGATTTGCTACTGTATTGTATGGTGTAATATCTTAGTTGGATGCTTGAGTTTTGAGGTTTTATGAGTCGTCTGTATTTGATAATATGCCATCAAATGAGAGTTTTATCTGGCTTGAACAGTAACTGCTCTGCAAGTTTGCTGTAAGGTGTAAAATCTTAGCTGGATGCTGAAGTTTTGAGCTATCTAAGGTGGAATTCTTCATATTCAAGCCATGCAAAGATTAACAAAGTCCTCAATTCAAAAGATCTATGATCTGAAGCTCTGATTGTTTTTAAGAATTGAGTTTGAATATCTGCCAGTCACAACATATATGTAACGAATTTAAAGAAATGCTCTCAACACGAGATCCATCACAGTATGACAATAGAAAAGCATCAATATTTGATACGCCCATATTCTTTTGAGAAAATGGAATCTTTTTTCTCTTCTTTCTTAATGATTTCCATTTTCACTTAATCCCAATTTTAAAGAGAAGATTTCAATGGTGTTTTATTTCCCTAGGAATTTGTTGCAAGAGTTTCTGTAAGAATTTATAAATGGTAGACATTCATTGTAATAATTATCTGAGCTTAAATTATGCTTTATTTGTCTGCAGAAACAAAAGAAACAAGACGAAGAGGCATATACAAATAAATTTTGTAAAAGAAGGCAGACAGATCTTGTCTTGAGTAGCTTGAAAAGTGGCTCATCATCGTCTCTCTACGAGAGAGCACTTGGAGAACATCAGAAGAAAGTATTGAAGAATGATAAATACATACAGAGCACGAAATTCAAACCCAATGTAGTTGAAATGAGTGATGAATACTCTGATCAATATCTAAAGGGATTGATTGGTTTTGGAGTTCCAGGAAAGCCTGTTGAGCGGCGCTCTCAGGAACTGAACGTGTTTATGCAAGGACCACCGTTTTTCTACTTCGAAGATCGTACTTTTGCTCCAAAGGATGTTTGGAAGACAATATCCCAATATTTCAAAGGTGTGGAGCCAGAATTTGTTGATTCCAAGTATTTTTCAGCTTCTAGAAGACAGAGAGGCTATGTGCATAACCTTCCAATAGATGGTAGGTTTCAAGTATTGCCTTTGCCACCCATGACCATTCAGGAAGCAATTCCTGAAACAAAGAAGTATTGGCCTTCCTGGGATCGGAGGAAAAAAATTAATTGCATGGCCACCGGGCGGAGTAGTAATGTCCTCTGCCAAGACCTCAGGTCTATAATTAAAAATTCACAAGGGAAACCATCAGTGAGTGAACAGGCATATATACTTGAAAAGTGCGAGCAGTGGAACTTGGTTTGGGTTGGGCCAGATGATATGGCACCCCTAGAACCTTATGAATTAGAACTTATAATGGGATATGAAAAAGATCACACTCGAGGAGCATCTTGTCGGACTGATCGATTTCAATGTCTGTGTAATTCATTCCAAATAGATACAGTTGCATATCATTTGTCCGTTTTGAAATCATTCTATCCTGATGGCCTTAAAGTACTTTCTCTGTTTTCGGGTATTGGTGGAGCAGAGGTTGCTTTGTATCGTCTTGGGATACATTTAAAGTGTGTTGTATCTGTAGAAATATGTCCAAAGAACAGGCTTATCCTTGATAGTTGGTGGCAGAAAACACAACAGAAAGGTAGATTGATTCAGAAGGAAGATGTGCAACATTTGTCCAAAGAAGTACTACAGGGCTTGATCGATATGGTGGGCGGTTTTGATCTTATAATTGGTGGCAGCCCATATAATAACTCGTCAGCGAACCATAAAACTAACAGGGATGAGCTAGAGGGGAGAAATTCTTTACTTTTTTATGAGTGTCCTCGCATTATGATGGAAGTGAAGCAAATAATGCGCTTAAAAGGCATGGCATAGGATTTCTTTATCTGTTTTAGATCCATTGCTATGATTACCAAAGTTCAGTCGACAGTTTCGAACACTGAAATGAGTTACTAAGAAGAAATTGTTTGTTTAATAAATTTTCAAGGTAAAAGACCTGCAATAACTGTAAATTCATTATTTTGATTCATCCATTTTAAACTGTTTTTTCAATATATAAGAGATGGAATCAGAAATTGATATTTGCTGTAATGGGATTTTTTTGTTTCACATTACTTTTATTGATTAATTTTTCAAAACGCGTGAATTATGAATTACCAAAAAAATGTTGCCTTTGGAAATCAACAACAGACTGTATGTGATGATAACTACCAATTATGAACAGACCAGATTATTTTGACATATATATCTGAAACTGTGTTTAGTCCTCTCTGATGTCCAACATTTTGGGTCTGCCTTCTGGACCCTTCAAAAGATCTATTTGAATAGATGTCTAGAAGGTAGACCCTAAACATCAGGGATAAAAGAGGATAAAACACAGCTTGTTCCAGTTAAATGGGATGAACTCATCTAGTAAATTATAAGGGCTTTCATAGTTGATTCCCATATTCTAATCCCCATGAAATGTGTTACATTGATAAAATGTACAAATGTTAAGTGTTAAAATTGAGTTAACTACCACATCCAATTTTGGGTATGGCGTACTCAGCGGACAGAAGAGATACCCTTCAGTTGTGGCATCTAAACTTAGGGACACTCCATCAAGAAAATATACCAAATCAAAAACAAAACACAACTGGTTCCACATATATATGTTTGCCCATAAAAATCTCAAAAATTTAAAGACTAAATCATTCTTGTATCCATATCCATTTTCAAAGAAATATATTTTTATTGGAAGTAGGCTTCATAGTTTCTATTAATATGAAAACACATGGTACATATGCCCAAAAATCATTTGTACTAGTTTCTATACAAGTGGTGTTTCTGTAGCTTGCTTCTTTGCTGACTCAGCCATAATTTCTTTCTGTCTTTTTAAATAGTTTGTACTATAATCTGTGAATTAATAGATTATAAAGGCTATTTTCAATTTTAAAAAATATATTATAATCAAAAATTTCACAAAAAAAATTATTTAAATAATTTTAACTCCAACTACTTTAAAATAAAGTGTTTCTTTGTGAACCTTCATGAGGTGGTTTTGCAAACGGCTATTGATAAGGTTCTCAACATTGATGGCTTTTCTTATAAAATTTATCAAACCTTCATGGATAGCGTCAGCCCTGATATGCACTAGGGTTACTTTGAAGCTATTCGTACCAACTTTCTGGGCACAATCATCAATCAACTCAACATTAAATTCATCTTGAAGATTTGTGACTTGGAGTTCATAACCAATTGGCATTTGATAACTCTTTTAAATACATCGTATAAGATCATTGCCAAAGCCCTTGCTCTGCGTTTAAGGTACTAATTTCCTCTCAAAGTTCAGCCTAAACAAACGATCTTCATTCGTAATACATACATTTTGGACAATGTCATTATGGTCAAGTAAGGTATGGAGTAAGCTCAAACCTCCCAACATAAAGCTCTCTTGAGAAAGCCTACAACAGAATTGAGTGGCATTTTATCATGGTTATGTTTTAGGCTATTGGCTTTAGCCCTATGTTTGTTCAAATGATTAACTTGCTCTTTGTGCTTGCATCACCATAAATGGTGCCCAATATGAAAAGTTTGGGTTCTCTAGGTTTATCAAGCAACTTGTCCATTAGTCCCTTCTCTCTATGTTCTTGTAGTAGAAGGTTTCAACTATCTCTTGATTGACTACACATCTAGAGGTTTGGTTAAAGGTATAGCCCTCCCTCATTCCAACTGATAGTTATTCAATGGCCATTTTGCAGAAGGCTCCTTCCTCACCCTTGTCTCACCCTTGTTGAAGAAGAAGCAACTTTGATTCATGCCATGGGGTGCCTTGAGATTTTATGCCTTGCAACAAGATTGCCAATTTAATAGAAGAAACTTTAATGCTATATTCAGTCTAATGTCCATTCCTTAATGGTTGGAGGGATTCAAGTGGAAATAGATTCAACATGTGGTACAATTTAAAGTCCTTGGCATTATGTTTTTCTTTCAAGCCTCTTCATCAGAATCATGGAGGTACGTAGTGCAGAGGGTGGAGTTTTTTTTTTTGGTGACTAAACCTCTTTCCTTGGCTAGTAAATTCCAAGTTTGTTTTAATGTGCTTGCAACTACCCATGTTTATTACTCCTCTTGTTTAAACACCTTCCAAGATTGCCTACTCCAAGTTGGAATGCCTCTATAGGGTCTTCCTCTAGGCTAATTTTGAAGGATCTAAAGGTTTCCATAGATTTTCTTGGGATATATGTTGCAAGCTTAAATAGGTTGAAGATTTAGGTTTGCTTGACATTAAACACCAAGGATCAACCCTTTACATCAAATGGATTATTCAAGATCTTAAGGGAGATAATGGCAGATAATCTTTTCTTGGTCTTGGGTTGCATTATATCATCATTACCCATGTACCAATCAAGATTATAGGAACCTTTTTTGCTAAGAGTATATGGAAGGCTTGGGATGTGCTTAAAACTAAACTCATTTGGGATGGGGATGGTTTCAAGTTTGGCCTCTCAATTAACATTCACTCTCTATGGTGGTCCCTGGTTCTTAGTTACTATGGTGTCCCTTTCACCATGGTCCCATGGGTCAAAATTGGTAGGCTTTTCAAAAAAGGGATTAAGGCCATTTGTAATCATTCCAAGAACTAACTCCCCTAACCTATTCTTAAATATCAATTCTGGCTCAATAGTGGAGATTGGAGTATATCAATGAAATTCATAAGGTCATCCCGAAGGAACATCCTCACAAGATTTGTTGTGCAAACACCTTTTATGTGGTGGATGGACTACAAGTGGCCCATTGAGATTCCCTTCCACTCGTACAAACCACAACTTAGTTATTATCTTTTATCCACTCAATATATTCAATTTGAAACCTTGAATGCTCATTGGATGTTCTACTCTTTTGAGGCTACATAGGATCGAAGGTTTGACACCCTTTATGTTCTACATGCCATCAACCTAAGACTCTCAAACACCTCTTTTGGTTTTGTCAGCATGCTTAGATATCTTGGAGATGGATTTACACCTTTTTTCAACTATTTATTCCATATTTTTTCTCATGGAAAATGGTTTTTCTTGGGGATTCAGACATGTTGTTTGTACAATACAATCAGATTTAACTTTTTTTTCTTTGAGATGTTATTTCAACTATGGGAATAAATAAATAATGCAATCTTTAACCATGTATCATTTGATGGTAATTTTTCAATTACTAAATGTTAATGGTACATTGTGTCCAATTGGTTGCACCCTCACAATTGTTATAACATGGGAACTCTTATTAGTGTGGGATTGATCTTGCAAGAGAGCCTCTAGAGCCAGTTGGATCTATTTCAGATTCTAATGCTAGTATATTGAAACTAAATGTTGAAATGAAACTTTTCAAGGAAAGGAGAAGAAAGAAATATGAAATAAAATAGTGATGTACTAGAATGGAAATGGATTAACTTGATATATGAATAAACATGAAGTTGTTTATATATGCAAGAAGGAAAGTTAGCACAAAGTACAACAACAAACCCAAATGGGTGAGATTTAATCAGAAAATGGAAATGAGATTAGAGGAGCAAGAAAAAAGTAGAGGAATTAACACCTACAATCACAATTGCTTTTATCAATTGCAAGAATAAACACACAAATTGCATTTTATAACTATAAGAGGTTCAAAGTAAATCTTAATAAAATGAACACTAGAGGCTTTAGATCTGAATTCTAAGAATACAAGGACTTGACAAGTCCAAGGAATCACAAACTTTGCTTAAATGAACAAATTATATATATGAAATAAGAGAGGAGAAAGATAAATAAAATCTCAAGTGCTTGTTGCCATAAGTAGAGGGGAATTAAATGGAATTTTACATTTTTTCTCCTACTGTCCAACTCAGAAAATTTTGGTGGATAAAACAATCTTTCATATTTTCATGATGTCTATGTTGGCCATTGTCTCTTTACGTACTTTACTTGGTTTAACTTTGACTTTAGCTACTTCTTTGCTAAAAGCTTTATTAGAGCATGGGCTAACTTATTTTAATAAAAGGAAAAGCTTTTAAAATAATTCCAAGCTAGCCATAACATTCTTTTTAGCTTTAGCTTTAGCAATTTGAATAAGTTTTTTTTGGATTCTTAGAGAATTAAAGAAACTTTAGGTGAGAGGAACATTTTCCGTAAAGAAAATTAAGCTTGATAAATAAATGGAGCCTAGTGTGGATTTTTTTAGCGCTAACAAAGTGTTAGTCATTTCCAATGTCATGCTTCATATCCAAGTACAAGTTGAAAAAGTTCATCTAGAGGTGGAACATTTAAAATATGTTTTAGACTATTGGGGGATTGCCCAGTGTGTTTTAGGTTGGGTTCCACCTAACTCTTTTTGCCAAAAATCTCCTTCACAAGGTCATGGTCATGGGGGCATTGACAAGTGTCGTTCAAGAAGGTGGTAGAGTTTTTCATCGTATTCTTGGTGAACTTTTCCTAGTTTTAGTAGCAGAGGTCATAGTTTTGGGCATATGTTCCCTAACTCTAGTGGGTGGGTAGTGCAACAACAAGGAATTTTTCCTTGGTTGGCCCTTTTTATCTTCCTAACCAAGCAAGATGAACAAGAAGAAGACAAGGAAAATTAACCCACAATGATAGGGGGAAATTGCACTTTATACAATGAATCCTCCTAGTGGTGATCACTAGGGTGACAAACCAGATGATCGTCCACCCCCTTTGTCCTCTTTGATCATCTCTTTTGTTGAATGGCCTTGTGGTGTGTGTTTTGGATGCCTAACGGACCTTTTATTACATGATGTTATTAATACTCTACCCCTTTTTTATTGAAAATATATATTTATGGAGTATGATGTTAAGTGACTTTAATCATCTTTATTCTAATTTGTTAATTATAATTATGGATATTTAAGACTCTATTGAAACTCCTTTATCAATCCTCAAGATTAATTTGAATTTTTTTCTTGGGTGTGATACCATTCCTCCTTCTTTTTGTATGATTAAGGGTGTATTTTATGTATGATTAATTAAAAGTGTTTTTCAATAAAAATAAATAAACAAGTGTTGGGTGGTGTGTTTCCCTTATTAAAAATAGTCGTAAGAGAAGGTTGATGTGTTACCATTCTATAGTAACATTGCTTAAAGGTCATTGTGTGTTTTTTGGGTCCCCTTGCATTCTGATTATTACCAATGTATATGATTCATAAAAATGACTACTCTTGGCAAATGACTTATTTATTAAATACTACATGTAAATTATTTTAAATGTTTTTAATTTTCTTTCATTTAAAGGCAAGGAGTCATTTAAACCTCTCTCAAATGGGAAGGCTTTGATACATAAATAGACAAATTATGTTTTTTAATGCATAAGAGGTGAACCCCAATTTTTCTACAATCTTTGAAGCCAAACTATTGGTGAAGATTGTAAACTCTATAGAAAGTTAAGCTTATAGAAGCTTGTATGGGAGAGTAAAAGCAAATCATAAATAAGAATTGGATTATATTTATGAAAATTTTATCCACAGCTCAATGTTAAGTCTTTCAACATAACATCAATTATCAATTCCCAAATTAGCTCCTCTAAGGGAAGGTCTAAGGCAACCAATTTTAATTTTTGTTTATGTCCAAGACACGTGATCTAATCCTTATGTTTTATAAGTTACTTAGTGGTTTTCATTGTTGAATCTTATGACCGAGAGGAGGGATGAAAGAACCAAGCAATAGGTCATAACAAGGCATGTATCAATGGAGAATAACATCAAGAAAGCTAGATTAATATCAGTGCTAAAACCTACAGCTATCTCCTAGAGACTATGGGATAAGAAGTATTGAGGAGATAGGTACATCTTACTCTACTAATCTCTCTCTTATGAATACAAATTATCTCATACCTATGAATTGTTTATTTGAGTGGTAGATAAAAAAATTGGCCGTTAGATCACTTCATATAGGTGGTAGATCTGACCATTAAAAGTGGTCA